>OY728156.1:2046092062-2047292062 GCA_963277665.1 Viscum album | reverse complement strand
ACTGGTTTTCATGGTGTTATTATTATGTTGGTATTTTTATTTTCCATGCTTGAGTGAGTTCATAATTGTGCATGTGTATCCCATGATACTTCTTTATGAAATTTTTTACGATGATTTTTCTTTTATCTTATTAAACATGCTTGATTATGATACCATGTGTTTTGGTTGCTACAATATTCCTCATAATGAAATGATTTACCACTCTTTTATGATTTATCCTATTATGTGTATACCATGCCTTTGGAGGTATTAATATTTGTTTTTGTAACAGGTGAACCACCATGTTATGATTTCCGCATAGTGGGGGAGCGCTCACTATATATGGTGACGATGACAGTGAAATCATACCAAGGGTATGATAATGATATCCTTATAGTCCAGATGGAAATCAATGCCTTGTAGATGCAGTGTATACATGTCATAACTCTATGCTTCGAGGATGGAATTCTTTTGACCACTAGTCGAAATTGTGTTCTGACCTAAGACTCAATGCCTTGTTGACACTAAGTGATATGTTGTTAACCTTGTGGAAAATTATTGTTTTCTTCAATATCTTAATTATTCTCAAAGAATGAGGCCAAAGGAGGTATGTTTGGGGATCATTGTGGCCTATATAGAACAAATTTACTCATTATATAATTTTTATTCATGCTTGTACATTTATTGTTATCATGGAACAAAATTGTTATACATGTGAAATTTTTTGAAGGATATATGGTGGTGTCCAACAATGTTTTATTACTCACACCCTATATAGGAATTTCTATTCTCATACATACTTCATGTATATGGATATTAGAAAGGTAAAGGGACCCATGGATGATGGCTGAGTTGATGAGTATAGAACTGGGAGTGGTAACATTACTTACTCCAAAAGATAATTCAATTTCATTTATTTATTACTTTCAATCTATATACTAGGTTTTTTCTTTCCATACAGAAATCCAATTAATTTATTTGTTATTTGATATGTGTTTAATTTGATATTATTTTATTTTGGTATTTTTAGTCTATTAGTTTTCTTATTATATTTATTATTATTTGTGTTATTACATGATACTTATGGTATAGTCTCCCCACTGCTGGACTTTAGACCCTCGCTTTTAATTGGCAGCCTCTATTTTATGGAGAGGTGCACATGAGGTCATGTGACTCTTCAACTCAATCCAAGTGGTTTGGGAATTACAGTTTAAGCTCAATGTTTTGTGTATTTAAATCTATTTTATATATTATTCATAAACTAAAATCTCTTGGTGTTACATTCTCCTCTACTTATAGAAATTGTTCCCCTAAAATTTTAATTCATTTTTAGTATATCATGACATAATAATAGATTTTATCATGACTTTTAATTTATAGGTTAATACTAGGGAATATAATAATTTTTAAATAAATATTTTTAATAAATATGTATACCTTTGTAATAATTCAACTTGTGAATGTGTTTCCAAAAGTATACATTGATAGTTATTCAATAATTCCCCCCACAAAACAAAGATTTGTCTTCCATATCTTGAGTTTTAGGAAGTATAAAAAGATCCGCTTAATTTATTTCATTTCATTACAGAAGTGTTATTGTATCCCTTGGTGTGTTTTGAATAATTTTATACCTTTGATTCAGTACATTTTCAAAATAATTAATGAATAAGATGAATTTTTCATGTCAGTATCACTAAAATCAACTCTTAAAGAATCATGAGATCCATTAATGGATAATGTTGTTCATTGTATTAAATATTTTACGACCTTTGGTTCCTCCTATTCCTAGATATTTACTAAAACTATAAATAATTATCATAAATAGAAACTATTACTCAATAAAATAAATCATCAAATTAAGGGGTAATATTTTATTCTCAAAAACCTCAATAATAACACCCACTCTTCAGTATAGTAGAAAAAATATAAATAAATCATAATAATATATTCATATAGTTCTACTATAATTGCCCTTAATTAAAATCACATACTGACCCTAAAATCAATATACAATGGTGAGGGTCTACCTTATCTTAGAAACATTAATAAATATTTAATCCTTGGAGACAATATTACCCATAAAGGAAATATTCTGAAGCCAAAAATCACACAGGCTAAATTTCTCAAATAACAAATTTCCTATAAGATTATTATAAATGATTAATAAGTTATTCTCAGGATCTTCATCAATTTTATAATATACCAAAATAACATTGGTAAATACCACTGAAATTTTCAAGGTAATACATGAAACTTAGGGCATTGATTCGAATAGTCCCATATCTATTTATAGTTTAATTACTAGATATTAGTGGATTATTTAGTATATTTACATTCATAATAATTATTTGCTTTATCCCTACATTTATAATAAACTCCCATTACAGTTCAAAATTTATTAGGATGTTTTTTTTATTTTCACATGTTGGGTGTTTCAGTCTTCTTTTTTATGTTATTTGTTATATTTCCTTTATTAGGATTCCCAATCATCCACTTATTCTCTTGATATACAATGAAAATATAATACTAGAAGAATTATTTTTATATATTAATGTAACTTGATACTGTATCATCATATGCATAGAATTATTATGAAACTATGTCCCTTCTAAGGGTTTTCTTAATCCCATCAATTAAATGGTCCATCTTACTTCTAGATTACATGTATTGTCCAAAAAATTCCTTGCTGGTCTGGTAAATTTATCCTCATACACAACAACACTTTCCTCATCCTTATACTTCATATTCAAAAAACTAATTTTCATATTATCTCATTACTCTTGAGGAAAATATTTCTAAATTAATACCACATTGAAATTTCTCCATGTCATAATATTTATATTTTCTTCCTCATTGATATTATAAATCAATGAACACAATTGATTCATATCTCCTTTTAAATAATATACTTCTAGAATAAATATTTTTTTTCATTGCATCAAAAAATAATAAATATGTATTAATGAAACTTGATTTATTTCTCATTTACCAATATATTAATAGTTCCATTAAAGGATCAAATCTCTTTCTGTATGAAGATTTCCAACATCATTTCACTATATTGAGAAGAAAAAAGATGCTCTATATGAGAAAGGATATTAGTTATGGCATAAGATAATTATCCTAATATAGTTTAAATATTTTCATCTATAACACTATCATAACCAACTTTCCTTAGCTTGAAATCTCTATATTGACCATGAGTGCTGATGCAATTTCCCTTCCATCTACTATCATCCATATCTAAACAACATCACATTGATATTTAGATAATAATCATTATGTATATTAGAACATGGAATAAAAATCCTACGAAAAAAATTCTTAAATATTTTATGGGATTTAAAATAATTTAAATGGTAGTTATGTTCTTCTAAAATAAGTTTCCCAAGGTTCCTACTAAACATCCACTGATACCATATATATCAATCATGAATCTAGTACCCAAAGGCAATGTTCACTTTATTGCATCATTACATGATTCTTAGGATTAAATCACTAAGTATTGAATAGTTTATATGTCTTTAAAAATTAGATACATACATGAATTCCATATCATAATATAAATTAAAAACATAAATTGGAAAATTTTATTCCAGCCTTGAAAAAAATCAAATTTCCCTTATTCACAATGAGAGAAAAGTAAAAAAAAAATAAAGGGATGATCTCTGAGTCTTAATAAGGGTATAATAAAAGAGATTATATCACAAATAAATAAGACACAATTAAAATGATAGGGTGGATAATAAAAATATATTCCAATTTTTTAAAAACATAAGCTCAAAATGAAACCATGACTTATATCAACTAAGAAGTTACATGGATAATAATAATTGAATTCTCATTAAAAGAGATTAATAATTTCAACTCCTCCAACTTCATTTTTTTTATTATAAACCAGATACACTTTTAAGGAAAAAGTGAGAACCCCCATGAAAACACATAGTTGTTAAAGGAAAATTTAAGCCTATTCAAATTTTTATCCTGAAGAAGTTCCCAGAACAAAGAGCTTACTGATGTTTCTGGATCATCCTTTATGAGGTCTTCAAATCGACGCACTAGTCTGTACCATGCTTGCAAGTATTCCTCTTTGTTGATTTTCCCCACTTTGAGACCTCTTGCTAGGATGTAATTTTGCTTGTCGATCCAGTCCCTCTGTTCTCTATTGGTGTCCACCCGAACAGTCATTTACAAATTTTTAGCACCCTCATCTATTGAAGCACCATTTACAAGAGATTCCTCCTCCATTTCTTCTCCATAATGTAGTAGTATCTCCATAGGTTGCTAGTCATCCGTGCATGAAATCTACAGTACATTCTTGATGGGAGCTTCCCCCTCAACTAGAGCTGTCACACCCCCATCTCACACTGAATTTCCATTGGAGTTGGGAACCCCTTCCTTCACTTGGGCCTTCACTTTCGGGAAGATCGGGTCTCCATTAGTGAAGGTAGTTAAGAATAGTCCTTACGTCCTTTCTTCCCACCACGCTGGACTTTCCTCCTCCTCGAGCTACAAGTGTCGCTACCACAGAACACATGATCACTGACTCTTGATAGCTAGCTAGAAGAGTCATCACCCGACTCCTCCTACGGGAGACCCTTCTACTCATTGCAAAGTTTTGCCTGGTCAACTTCCTGGACATGCCCGATATCCTTCAAGCTCTCAAAATGGTTGCATAACTTAATAGCTGGAACCACTTTTCTTGAGTATGAAATGTTCACTGGATATGGCTCAACCCGAGGACCCGCCAATCCTTTGTTCTCAAGTCATGCAAGTATAGCTTCAATATAAGAAGATGTCTTGGGGCCCTTTGGCCCTTCCTCATAACCTATTCGAGCTTCCCCAGCTGAGGTATAGCCAGCTTCATGATCTCGTACAACAGCAGTAGCAACATGATCCAAATCAAATTCCACTGGCCACCTTTGTGCAATAAGAGTGGTTAAACCCAAGTCTCTCTTCAAATGATTGACAACATCTGAAACCAGGGGATTTCTCTCTGATGCCTCCTAATGAACAACCTTCGCCAGAATTGGGACAGAGTCTATAAGCCTCTTTCCCGATGATCCTTCTGCATTAACCAAGGGAAAATTCGTGCTCGCACCTCCTTGGTTATCCTCATCAACAAAGTGACCAAGATATTCAGAAATCGAGATGGACTTTCCACCCCCCCCCCCCCATGGCCTGACCAAGCATACCCTCGTCTAATGCCGCCTGAGAGACCCCCGTCGACCAGTTCCGGCAACAGGAAACATCGTGACCGAGAAGGTGGCAGGAAGAACAGAAGAATACCCAAGATTCATAGATGACCTTTTGGTAACACCGAAGATCACCTTCAATTTCTATGCCAATAGTTTCCAACTGGTCCTTGGAAACATCAACTTCGACACAGATTCGAGGGGAAATCGGGTGGCTAACAACATTCATCTGCTGGTCCGCCCAAAGTAATCGTCCCAAGAGATTACCAATCAAGCGTAGAATCGCTGGATTATGAAATGGGAGGGGGAGGCTAGGGAGAGATATCAAAATCACAGAGGTAGGAGGGTCTCTTCTCAGGTGGAAATCGAACGACCACCGAAAGAGAAAAAAAAGAACATACCTGAGAAAACTCGTGGAGCGCTATCCCAAGCATAGATGAGGTCTTATTCTGATGAGAAGCGAATCAGGAGGTGTCTCGAATCTAGGAGCCCAACAATCGCCCGGTCTTGGAGCTGCCACTAGTTGGCGATGAAACTGTCGAAAGAGTCAGCTACGGGCCGTCGCTTACCGAAACGAGCGACCAAAGAATGATCCGTCAACATAGAGGCATTATTGAACTCTAGATGAGAGATCGAATCCATTGGAAAGCCATTGATGAGCGAGTGGACTTTAGGGATGATGATAATGGAGGGGAAAAAGGGAAGCAGGGATGGATCTGTTAGCGGCACGTGAGCCAAGGGACGAGGGGGCGCGGGAGGAGGAAGAAGAATCTCCCCCCCCCCCCGGCCGGGGGTGGCCGGGGAGGGGAGGTGCCGGAGCAGGCATAACCTAGGGCATCAGAGGATGACGAAGAGAAAGCCCCACTCAAAGAAACCCTTATAGATTAATAATTTCAGACATTAATGATCTTACTATCAAATCATCATTCTAAGACAACATGAATATCATTAAGGCATTATGTCAAGACATCTTATATACTATCAACGCTTTATGCCAATTCATTATCACTGTATGAGCTAAAAAACATTGAAAAATACCCATTTTGTATGTTTCATGAGGCCTATCGATGCGTCGAGGATATTTCAATAATCAGGACCACCCATCACTTTCATTTTTCTAATGGATTCCTCATATATTGAATAAAAAATACAATCAATAATTAATAAAACATATCTATTAGTATATATATCCATATTAAATCAAGAATATTTCACAACATTATTTAAACTTAAAATGAAATAACATTCCTAATAATAATCCCTCAACAAACACCATATCTAGCAATGAAATATGGTTAGTAAAATATTTAAATGATATATATATCCATGATACAAAATAATATGAATATATTGTCAAAAAAATAAAAGATAGTGATTAAGAACATAACATCAAGGAATTGTGAATATTCCTTGTTCACAAAATGAGGTATAAACCATAAATCCATAAATGACGAAGAAAACAATCAATTAATTATAAAAGAAGGTTTTAAAGTAGATTAAAGTCATTTTATAATTATAAAGGAAAATGGAAGAACTTTAAAAAATAACTTTTCTCAAATTTTTTGTAACATTCATGTAAAAGATATGTTTTAAATCATTTATATACACTTTTCATGATGTACTAATGATAATTTAATCTTTTTTTAAATAATAAAATCTTAACAAAAAATTTAAATTTTATGAGAAAATACACTTAAGAAATGAAAAATCTCTTTTCAGTATTTTAAGAAAATAATACACATTTATTTTAATATAAAAAAAAATAATATAAAAATGAAAAAAGTATTTTAATTAATAAAAATAGAAAGTTATAGAGAATGTAAATATAAAACAATAGTCAAGGGGGAGGGAAAAGTTGACCATTCCCTATACACTTAAAATGAACATTACTTTTACACTTTTTTATAATGTCAAAAAACTACTTATTTAGGAAACATTAAAAAGATTTATTTTAAATTTCTGTAAAAAATGAAAAACCAGTAGAAAAATAACTTTACAAATTATTTAAATGTATATAGAAACTTCCTTAAAATAATTTAATGAATATTTATATGGAAGGGAAGTATCCCCAATCAAAAAAAAAGAAATAAGGTTGATTTTTGTTATAAATAATGCTTAATTCTTTTGGAGTGTCAAATAGAGGAAAAGATAGAAAAAAACATAGATACCCCAAATATAAATATAAGGGAATAAAAAATATGGGGTTTAATAAAAAATAGAATACAATTATTCCAATATAAATTTAAAAAAATATTAATAATTCAAATAAGTGTGATATTGTAAAATAAACTCATACGATTTTAGTAACATTTAAATCAAACCCCTTAAAATATAAAACAAGAGTTATAAATTTAAATACCATGAAAAAATTAATCCATGAAATAATTTGTAAAAGGTGATGTACATACACTATATAAAACAAATTAGGTTTATAATATGATATATATCTCAGTGGAGTATAATTTAGATGAAAAAACCCTAACCTTGAATTCCTTCTTGTTCGGATACATTATATCCTTCCAAATAATAAATTTAATTTATTTAATGATTTATTAAGAAATTTCTTATTCTATATTTAATTTTTAATAAACTTTTATAATTATTTAATATTTATAGATTGTATAATTATTTCTTACATCAACCACTTAAGGTGGTTTAGTTAATTTCTCAAAAACTACTTTGGTATATTGACTATGCTAGAATGTGTAATTAAATTGTAAAATAATTTCCAGAATGTTAATAATTTAATAATTATTTTTTTATTCATTTTAAATAATTTTATGACCAAAAATAAAATATATTAATATAAAAATTAAATACACCATTCATGTAAATGATTGTCTGTATGTACATATTACGATGTTTTTATTTCCCCAATTGCTGGAAAAAATAATTTATATAATGTTTAATATTTAAATAATAATAAATTTATCAAATATTTATATATATATATATATATAATATTAACTAAATATGTCCTTATGATCATCCATTTAAATATTAAATGAAAAAATAATCACCTTGCTTTATTGAGGTGGCAGTCCATATATACACACGAGTAACATTATCATTTTCCCATAGAAGGGAGGAAAAGAAGATAGATAATATTTTATCATTAAATAGTGACAATTAAGTCAAAAAAATACTTTATAACCATTAAATCCATATATATAACCATCCTTGATTTATTTTGATTAAAATTATAATGCATATCTTCATGGAGGTGACAGTCTGTATGTCTACATGAGCGATGTTATCATTTTTCATTATATGGAATATAAATGGGAAATGGTTGTACCATGCACAAAAAAACTTTTTAGTACAGTAAAAATAATAATTTTATATTTTTATGATGGTTACAAAAAATTTAAGGGGTTTTAAAGGTAAATAGAGTTGAAATATATTGGTAAAGACAATTTCCCCTTCTTCGGGCATCATCCTTTCAATTGAACATCATGCATTTAGAGGAGAGCTTTATGGTCTCACCAAATTCATAGGAATGTGTTATGGGAAGCATTTTGAGGTATATTCATATAGTTTTTATAGAAACTAGATCTCATATTATCCTTTTAAAAGGTTATATTAAGTCCCTTTTTATAGGCATAAAGTAATGTTTAGTCTTTAAGGGTCTTGAAATCAATTTTATAATTTTCAAGTGAAAAAATGACCCATTGATGCAATTATTTCCATTTAAAACCTTACTAGTACTAATATATTTTTTTATTTTTAAATAAATTCATAAAACATTATTTAACATTAAATATTCTTAAATCCAGTTTTAGGGATATTCAGATAATTTGAATTTAAAGACATCAAGAAAAAAGTAGAGTTTGAATTTGAATATTTAGAAAATTAATTAACTTTATTTTGATATATATAAATATTTAAAGACTTTAAATTATCCAAAAATAATAATTTAAATATTTTTAATACTATTTACTTTGATTTTTCAGCCACTAACTGAAATGATTCATCGGCAATGCATAATAGATATATATAATTATACCATCAAAAGAAATTAAAAAATTAAAGAAATAAAATACTAAATATAATTTATTACAAATCAATTTTATCATCTAAATTTTTTTATATTGTATTTTTATCTACATCCTTATAATGACAGTATAATAATTGAGAGAGTGTGTCATTTGGTAATTACTCTTAACTTAAAACAAAATAAACGTCATAATTAAAGGAAAGTGTAACCAAATTTCAATATTTTCAAATATAAGAAGTATAAGGTTGAAATAAAAACAAAAAAGATGTTTAATTAATTTTTTTGTGTTATCTTGAAGTATTATGCCTTTATTTTATTCATTTTACCCATTTACCCTTAACTGTGGTTATAGATTTTTATAATAGTTAATGTTAATTATGATCAAAAAATGAAATTGAAATTATAAAAAAAATCATTCTTAATTACGAATAAGGAAACCATTTTATAAGATTCAATTTCCATATGTGGTAAACATTAATTTTAATATAAATTCACAAAACACAATGAAAGCCCATTTTTATAAAATTTCATGTTTTTAGAATAAAAAGGATTTTATACCAAAATAATGTATAATTTTTGTTACCATTTAATTAATTCTATTATATTAAATAAAATTATAATTATGATAATTTAAAACCTAACCAAAACCAAATGTAACCTTATGAAAACTTGATTAAAATAGAAGTACTAAATATAGTTTTTATTTCAATATTAACATTAAATAGATTCCAAAAATAGAAAACATAGATTTCTAAGTTCAAAATTCTATTATTAAATTAATTATATTACTAATTAAATATATATTTTCATCCAAAAAGGTTTCATAAATATTTAATTAATTCATATATCCTGATAATTTCAGAAAAAGTAATAGTTTTTTTAAAATTCAATATTTTTCATTATTCACCCAGAAATCAACTATTTTCTAGAAAGACTGAAAAACACCTGAAGAAATTTTTGATATGATGAAACAAAAAATTGATTCCTTTTATAAAATTAATTTTTAAAAATGTGTAAATTTATTTTTTAAAGAAATATACAAAATATTTATCAAAACCTATTTTATATAAAAAATGACCCTTTTGAACTTTAATTGTTCTTAGCCTTATATGGTTTCATTATTATAATTTAAAATTGAGTAATTATTTCCTAGGTACTAATAAATAAATTTAAATTAAGAAAAATTGTCTATATATATTTTATAACATGGTCACTCTTATTCATAACTACTCATCCAATGGATGGGTTATGGAAATCATATTTAATTAATAAAAAAATATTTATAGTATATATTAGTTTTTTTAAGTTCAGGGTTCCATTTATCAATAGATATTGTTTATAGTATATGTAAACTAAAAATCCTGGGGGTTTTCACTTAAAATTTATCTTTCAATAAAATTTAGGAATGTACAATGGTAGGTCGTGGCATACTAAGAAAATTTCGGCTCATTCATATTAGTATATTTCAGTTTTGGGTAACTGGTTATACTCTTCACTAATCAAAGAGTGTTTATTATTTTTTGATTTTTTTGGGATAAATGTGGAAGTTATATTTTATTAATTTTTTATCTATAATTCCTTTATTTTAATAAATAATTTTGTCTTTCTTAGTATAACATTATACCATCATGGACCACTATATGGTGCCCAGAAAAATAGTCAATACATACCTCAAGCGCTCCTCCCTATACACCATAGGCTACTGAAGAGAGGAGAGGACCTAATGATTTACCTTGGGAAGACTATTCCCTCTTTTCAAAGTATAAATAGTAGTATAAAAATAAAAGTAATGTGTATAAAACATATAAAAACATAAAAAATAATATAGGGAAAGTGATGATAAAATAAATACAACATGACATGTGATATTGAATGAATGTGACATACATACACAACTATACCCTCCATGGAGGATCATATACAAAAATAAAAAAGAAAACAAATAAATAAGAAAGCAGTTATCCCAAATGGTTTTGATTCTTTCCCAGTCCAATCATCTATATCCCATCCATGGATTCCCACAATCATTACACAATGGGCCTTAACCTAACCGGTAACCTATAAAAAATAGCAGTGTATACTTGGGTACCAAGGTTTCATGGATACTTGAGTAGTGTGTGAGTGTAACTCTGTAGGCCAACACGAATGATATCCTTAAAATAACCAATCTGTAGTAGTGAATATAGAATTGAAATAATTAAAGAGTTTATAGGTTTTAAAAAAATAATATAAAAGAAGTAAACCATTGAATCCTTGGTTCTCAATGACACCCATGGTTAGTTATACCATTATTATAAAAACCCAGTTTTTCATTCAGGTATGTTTCCTTTATATTTCAGTCTAAATATTTAATTTGGACCTAATATGGATGCCTAAGTGGTTAGAATAAGTCTCAGGGTTGTCTGGGGAAATTCTGGAGCCCAAAACCCATATTTTTTAGAAAAACAGGGTTGGTGCATAGTTTAGAGTATAATGTGTAGGAATTCTACATGGTTTGTAAAACTGTGTGGATTGTGTTTTTTTTCAGATAGAGACATCTCACAAGTTTGGTGCATTACAATGTGGACTAACTATACGAGAACCCCTTTTTCCCAGGTACCCATGAAAGGTTTGTACAAAGTTTGTCAAAATGTGCAGACAAATTGTGCACCCTCTAATTTTTTGGTAAAATTCCAGTTTTCCCTTAATGATTTAATTAAGCTCCCTCCTTCTTCCATAATCTCAGATTATGCAGGATTAACCTATTTATCTCTAAATTTGGAGATTTTGAATATCTAACATTTGAATCAAGATATCTCTTTCATCCCATAATTAATGAGCTTTCATTAATCACATTAGATGAGAAACGGTAAGTTCTCATGTCCTCTTGAGCAGTTATCCTTCCCTTTTTCTCTCAACCAAGACATTAGAGTATTAGAATTTTTCACATTTTCTTAGATCTACTTTGATATAATCCAAATCAAGGGACAATACCAGAGGAGGAGAGTCATACAACCCTAAGCTTGGTGGTCTATAAATCATCCATAAAGTTCATTGATATTGGATTTGTTGTGTGGGGCCCACCGATTTCATCGTGTGCCATTTATATAATTTATATTCCATGTATATAATAATTATAACCATATGGTTATCATCTTTCCAAATATGTTATTAATTGTTGTTGTTTATGACCACAACTCCATCAATTTTATGTCTAAGGTTATGCCATAATTAATGTATAGTGTTTTGACATGTTGGTACCATAGTTCGGGTGCGCCTTGGCTTGACCTCTCTAAGGGTAAGAGATTTTATATTAATTGGATTGATTTATACTGTGAATTTCATAATGGAATGTACCATGTATGTATTCCACTTATCCCGGATAAGGTAAGTGCTTCAAATTGATAATTTAAATATAATGATTAATTAGTTTCAAATCCATAGCACCCCTTACCTCATTAATGGAAGGTAGCAAAGTGAACCTTATTTTATGGAATATGCCTAAGATGGATTAACTGAATGGTTTCATGCTAGTTGTACTTGTCACACTAATGTAAGGAAAGTATTTAACCAAATAAATTTATTAAAAGGATGTTTGCTACTTAACCTAATCACACTAACGGAAGTTAAGGCCTGAACGGAATGAAATATTACATGACATCATAATCCAATAGGAATGTCCTGACTCAAGCTCTGCTTGGATTTTGATCGGGGAATTCCATGAGCACTCAGGAACCCCACACTTATTCAAGGGTATGTCTTTCTTAGATTCAGAGACACCTATATCCTAATCCATGTATGTTTCTAGATTCTTGGAATAACACCATAAAATACCTCCAAATTATTGCATAATGCCTTTGATACACTCCTTAGATGCAACATTGACAACTAGGTTCTATAGTTGTAGCCCGTACACCCCTATCTCAACTTATCCCCATCTTAGGTTGGACAATCTCCCTAGATTTAGTAGGCACCTTATTATGGAATTACCTGGAATATAGTCATTAGATTACACTCTTACCTCATGCCACGCTACAGTTACTACTGAGTTGGCGACCCTTGAGGTCTATGTTTTCTAGGTCATTACCTTTCAAATTTCACTATTTATACCACCAAGAGACTATTTCATTGATCGATATGCCTCACGTGACCTATTAATATAAACCAATAATTTATTAAATAACTGGACTGGTTACATTTAGACACTAGCCAAGGGTTGAAGTAGGTACTTGGGTATTTAGTTACCTAGTACTACTTTACATTATATATGCATGTCTGCACGTCATTACATTTCGATTACATGGGACAAATGTTATAGACACTACTGGTGGTGGCCCACTAAGATTTACCTCACACTCTCTCAAAGCATAGTTTGCTACCCAGAGTAGATTACATGGTTACAGGTGTTGAAAAAGGGAAGCATACACCTTCAAACACTTGATTGCATACTGTTTAGTGTGGAGCATGATAGTAGAGGGCTGATTTGGAACTTGGAATGCATGTGATAGTCTTTTATTTTTTTTATACTGTTGTAGAACATGTTAGGCTTATTGTCTTATATCCATGTTTTCTAGTTTTTTAGTACATAAAATATCATCATCTGTTGTTGTATTGTTGAATGGTATTCCAGTTGTTTCATTTATTATTCATGTTGTATCTATTTTCCATTATGCCTTCTATTTCATTATATTGATTCCGCGGTTTACCTATCTTTACTCTCACCCACTATGCTGCACTTTAGTAATGAGGGCATAATCTCCCCACATACACACCTTAGGCCCTCGCTGCTAGTCAGAAGCCTCTCGAATTCAGGGAGACGCTCTTGAGGCCATGTGGTCCATTTGGATCAGGGAACCTTTATGTGGAATCTGGGTATGGGATGTCAAAAAGTGGTATCATGTGGTTTTTCCTTTTATTTCTTATTATTTAGAGACAATATATTGTAGATTAATAATGCTTGTGAATTGGGAACAATCCATTCTTGGGCGTTGTGAACCCATTTTCATTGTAAAAACCAATTTTCCTAAATTACAATTGTTTTTCTACTTTTACCCAATACCGTTGATATTATTTCACCATTGGGTGACTCACATGTTTTGCGGTGTTATTGATTATTACTCTGTTTGATGATTTTCTTTCACCCTTGGAACGATGACATGAGGGTAAGGAGCATCACTACATTCATCATTAGAGGCACCTAGAATTTATATTTCATGCATATTACCATGCCATATTGGTGCATCTCACTACTTTGCAATGCTTGATATGCTTCTGATTATTTAGTAATGTTGTGATAGTTTTCTTGTACTTGTATTAATTTTTTTTGTGATTGAGTGATTTTCTGTATCAATTCATGAGGCTTATGGGCTCTTATGGGTTGGGATGAGTAATTTACCAAGTCAATCCATTATCATATAAATAAATGTGTGTCATTTCTAGTGATAGTTGTATGAGAACTGATTCATCATTAATGGATATCCATTATAAAGTGAATCTTGAAATCTAAAATGAATTGGTCATACATCCTTATCCCACCTTGTCATGTTTATTAAAGTTAGATGAGTGAACCTAGAGATTAGTTGCAAAATGGAATGAAACATATACTTGATATCTTAATGATACATAATCATCTAAGTGAGTTTTGGGGGGGTAGTATTCCTTGGGTTGTGAGTTTTATTACATTCAGTTTCTGCTAGTGCTGCTAGCATATGTTTCTAAGCATGTTCTGAGGTGTGTGATTGGAATTTTTAGACCCATGATGCCATGACTTCCTCATATCATTCTCCAGAGAGGTGGCGACGATCATGCTCCAGATGTGGTGGGTCTTGATCTTCTAGTATTACCTCCAATATTTCCACTTGAGGCACTACCAATTGTACCTGATCAAAGAACTGATGTCCAAGTTCATGATAGTTTATTATGCCAGATCCTGTTTATGCATGGTGCTCCATGACTTGAACTTATGATGGATGATCTCACTTGTGTGTTATAGAATTAACATCATCTTACCTTTTCAGGGGATGGATGTTTGTAGGCTGATAAGTCTTGTAAAGAATCCACTTTATCTATCTTTGAGCATCTAGAGATGCCTCCATAGAGAAGGGTCAATCTTGACACATACATGCTACGGGACTCGGCCAAGCACTGGTGGGATGTGATTACCGAGGATGGTCATCATCAGAGCATGTTATGTGATGAATTTTATATGACCTTCTATATATCAGTTCTTTCCTCAAATGTTTAGAGCTGATAGATCTAGAGAGTTCATTCATCTTGAGAAGCTTTTAATGTCATTCATATAATATTCAAAGTGTTTGAAGGAGTTGTAGTGCTTTTCACTACTTTTAGCCAGTGGTGAGATTTCACATTCTTGACGTTTAAAGGATGAGATCCAGTACGCCATCCATACATAGGTCAATGTCTCTCTCTTTCCTAACTTTTATGTGATAGTCAATCAGGATCTTATCACTGAGCATAACTTAAGGGATGGAAATAGTACCAGGTATACAGGATCAGTTCCACATCAGGCCAATAGTTCTTCCAATGCCAGGAAACATTCCCTCGAGGTTTCTCGTCAGGGTAGTGAAAACCAGAGTACCCGTTTCAATATCTTTTTGGTGTGTCATCAGTGTGGAAAATAGGGGAAGTCAAAGCCTCAGTGTGATAGGGAACCAATGGAGTGCTGGATTTTTGGCAGTATGGGGAATCTTCAGTGTTTCTGTAGGAACCTTACACCATCTTCGAGTGGAAAAGGATCTGCACTAACCCCACCTTTATGAGAAAGTTCTTTTTCACCGTTTTAGGTGAGGAGTTAGAATAGCACTAGCAGGTCTAGCCAAGGAGGAGGTCATGGTCATGGTAGCCATACCCCTGATCACCGCCAACACCAATAGATCAGTTATGATCGTGGTGGTCCATCTGTTTCACATGTCTGTGGATCAGTTTAGTTGCATACACTTTAACCTATACCTGAGGATCAGACTACAATACCATATATAGTATTATGTACTATTCTAGTAGCCTCTACTATTGTATCTTCTTTGTGTGATACAGGTGCTTCAAACTCTTTTATCTCTATATCTATCATGGAACGTCTCGGAATGGAGATACAATATCACTACAGTGTAATGACCCTAGATACGCCATTAGGGGTATGAACAAAGGTAATATTCTATTTTAAGGATTGGTCTCTTGATTTAGGAAGTTACCCTTTCTTGTAGAACCTATTTGTTCACAAGATGATAGGCTTCTATGTCATTCTCAAGATAGACTAGTTGGTTCACTATCACGCTTTTGTAGACTGCTATCACCGTATAGTATCTTTTTCATCACTAGAGGGAAGTAGTTATCTACATAAGAGTATATTTTGGACCAATTATGAGGAGAAAATGTCTTCTCCAAGATCGACTTGATATTTGGTTATCATCAGGTATGAGTCATACCATCAGGCATACCTCGTACAAATTTCCATAAAAGGTATAATTTTTATGAGTACCTTTTTATGTCTTTCGGTCTTAAGAACATGCCTTAAATTTTCATGGATTTAATGAATAGGTTTTTCCACCCCTATTTGGACTCTTTTGTCATGGTCTTTTTGGACAACATCTTGGTGTATTCTCTCACTCGTAACGACCATGCCAAATATCTTGAGATCATTAGGAGTACACTTAAAGAGTATTATCATAATACCAATATTTCTAAATTCCACTTTTGGATTGACATATTCCACTTCTTGGGTCATAATATCTCATAATCAAGAGTATCTTTTGACCCTGAAAATTGTAGTGTTGTAGTTTACTAGGAGTTTACCAAGAATGTGTTTGATATATAGAGTATTTGGGGGTGGCTGGATATTACGTGTGTTTCATACAAGACTTATCATGTCTTGCATCACCTTCTACTGGTCTTACAAATAAGGGTGTCTAGTTCACATGGTCAGAAGCATGTGAGAAATCCTTTCAGAAGCTGAAGGGGAGGCTTGTATTGGCACCTATTCTAATTCTTCCTTGGATATTTATAGGTTATACTATCTTCTTTGATGCATCCGACATTATCCTAGGAGTAGTGTTGTTGGAGAAAGACAAAGTCATTGCGTATGGATTTCATTAGTTGAGTCCTCGTGAGAGAAATTACCTGACGCACGACATTGAGCTAGCATCAGTTTTCCATGCCATAGATTTTTGGAGAAATTATCTTTTGGCTGAGATCTTTATAGTGTACACAGATCAAAAAAGACTTAAATATATCTTTTCTTAGCATGACTTGAACCTCATATAGTTGAGATGGCTAGAATACCTACAATCCTTTGATTTTGAGCTTTCCTAAATGTCCGGGAAAGGGAAATGTGGTTATAGATGCACTAAGTCAGAAAACTCAGACACAATCTGTACGGGAAGCCAGTGATAAATGGAAGTTAATGGCCTTATTTTTTAAGCTTTATCTAATGTTTCATGAAAGTCCAGACTATTATTATCTCTCATCCTCAATAGTCACCTCTTCCCTCCTTGAAAATGTGAAGAGTAGAAAATTTTCAGATCCTGAAGGCTTGGCACTCCGTGAGAGTATATCATAAGATAATCCACCTCCATATTGGTTTGTGGATAGAGACGGCATCCTGCATCTATGTGGACGTATCTAGGATCATACAGATATTAAAGAGGTGTTGGTGAAGGAGTCCCATGCTACTTAGTGGGAAGTTCATCTAGGAATCTCAAAGAGGTATTGAGATATGCGACTCCATTATTGGTGACCTAGTATGAAATGTCATATATCAGGATTTATCACTAGGTGTTACACCTATCAACAGGTGAAGGTAGAGAACTAGAGACCTATAGGATTGTTACAGCCACTTACAGTCCTAGAATGGAAATAGGAAAGATTTTGATATGGATTTTTTAGTTGGATTACCTAGGTCGCTAAGGGGTAGTGACACTATCTGGGTAGTCATTGAATGACTAACAAAATCATCATACTTCATTCCAATTCAGAAGAATTTTCCAGTTGATGATCTAGAAAGATTGTATGTTTGTGAGATCATATGACTACATGAGTTTCCACATATTATTGTTTCAGATAGGTATTCTCACTTTACCTCACGGTTCTAGTAGGGATTGCAGAAGCCTATGGGAATATAGGCGATTCTAAGCACATATTTTCACCTTCAGACCGATGGACACTCAAAACAAACAATACAGGTTATAGTGGATATGCTCTAAGAATGTGTCATTTATTTGGATGGTTCTTGGGAGAAGCATATCCCTCTCATCAATTTTTCCTATAATAAAAGCTTTCAGGTGACAATTTAGATGGATCCTTTTGAGGATTTATATGGTAGGCCATTACGTTCACCCTTATACTGGCTAGAGGTAGGTGAGGTTTCTCTACTAGGCCCTCTTCTCATTTAGGAGACTTCAGAGCAATTTCAGCTGATAAGAAAGCATATGACTACTGCTCAGTCTAGAGGGAAATCATATGGTGATTTTCGTCAATGACCTATTGATTTCTAGGTCAAGGATCATGTTTTTCTTCGAGTATCACCTAGGATAGGGAATAAATAGTTACATATGTAGAGATAGATTTCTCCTCATTACATTGGGACAATCAAGATCCTAGAGAGAGTCAGTTCGGTAGCCTATCATTTGCTACTACCTCAGAGGTACTGTTCCATGCATGAAATATTTCATGTCTCACATCTTCGCCAATATCATGTCCACCCATCTAATACTTTTGATCTTGGGGATGCTTATTTACATGATTATGTTACTTTTTATGAGTATCTAGTACCCATTATCGACCAGATCACAGACGCTCTATGAGGGCGTTGTGTCCCTCTAGTACGGGTGTTATGGAAGCATTGTAGAGTATATAACAAAAATTGGGAGAGGGAAACTGAGGTACGTTCCCAATGGCTAGAGTTGTTCTTAGGAAATTTTTCTCCACCTTTTGAAGGTGAACTCGAGGATGAGTTTTTTAAGGGGGGAAGATTGTAAGAACCCATTTTCACTTAGGTATGGATCATTTAAAATTAAGTCTAAATATTTACTTTGGACTTAATATGGATTCTTATAGGGTTAGAAAGGGTCTCAAGGGCTTCTAGTGTAAGTTCAGAGCCCAAGACCCATCTTTTTGGAAAAAACAGGTTTAGCACATGGTTTAGAGTAAACTATGTAGAATTTCACCACGGTTTGAAAAACTGTGTGAATTGTGTTTTTATAAATAGATCCACTTTGCATTGTTGGCACATGGTCATACAACCTAACTGTGAGAGAGTCCTGTTTTCCACTGTACCCATTCAGGGTTTGTTCATGTTTTTTCAAACCATGAATTCAAACCGTGCATAGGAAAAATTTTGGGTAAAATTATAGTTTTTCCCTTAATGATCTTATTAAGAACCCTCCTTCTTCCCTAATCTGAGTTTATGTGGGATTAACACATTTCTCTCTCAATTTGGGGATTTCTGAAGACTCAACCTTTGAATCACGAGATCCCCTTCATCTGGAAACTGATCGAGCTTCCATTCATCATGTTTGATGTACAACGATAATTACTCAAGTCCTCTTGATCCATTATCCTTCTCTTTTTCTCTCGATCGAGATATCAGGTGTATGATCATTTTAATATTCTTCTTATATCAACTCTAATTTGATCCAAATCAAGGGCCAATACCGGAGGAGGAGAGTCATACATCCCTAAGGTGGGTGGTCTATAACTTATCCCAAAATTTCATTGAATTTGGATTTTTTGTGTGAGGCCCACCGATTTCATTAGGTTCCATTTATAGAATTTATATTCCATGTGTATAATCATTATAACTATATGGTTATCCTCTTTCCAAATATGTGATTAATTGCTGGTGGTTATGACCACAACTCCACCCATTTCATGACTAAGTTTATTCCATAATTGTTGTTTAGTGTTTTTACACATTTGCGTCACTGTTCAAGTGTGCATTGGATTCACCTATATAAGGGTACACATTTCTATATTAATTGGATTCATTTATACTGTGAATTGCATAATGGAATGTACCATGTATGCATCCCACTTGACCAGCCTAAGGTAAGTGCATCAAATTTATAATTGAATGTGAATGATTAATTGGTGGCATATCTGTAACACCTCTTACCACATTAATGGAAGGTAACGAAATGTACCTTAAATTATCAAATATTCCATAGATGAATTAAATGAATGGTTTCATGCTACTTAGCCTCATCACACTAATGAAAGGAAAGTATTGAACCAAATAACTTGATAAAAAGGTTTCATGCTACTTGACCTTATTAAACTAATGAATGGAAAGGCTTGAACTGAATAAAATATTACATGACATCATAATCAAATAGGAATGGTCTGACTCGAGCTTGCCTTGGATTCCGATCAAGGAATGCTATGATAACTCTAAAACTCCACTCAGATTCAAGGATACAAATTTTTTAGGTTGAGAACCCCCTAGATCTCAATCATTTTCTATTATTGGATACCCGATATGAAACTTTTGGATCCACCTATATTATTACAGGATTCCTTAGATACACTCCTTGGATCCAGCATTGACTAGTAGGTAACATAGTTATAGACCATAGGTCCCTGTCTCTTCTTATCCCCATCTTACCTTGGACGATCACCTTGGATTCGGTAGGCACATTATTATGGAATGCCTTGGAATATGATCCTTGGATTATACTCTTACCCCATGCATGGATACAATTTCTAATATGTTGGTGACCCTTGAGGTCTATATTTCCTTGGTCAATACCTTGTAAATTTCACTATTTACACCATCACGAGACTATGTCAGTGCTGGATATGCCTCACATGACCTATTAATATAAACCAGTAATTGGTTATATAAATGGGATGGTTACGTTCAAATAGAAGATGAGGGTTGAAGCATGTACTTCGGTATTTAGTTATATCGTACTTCTTTACTTTATATATGCATGCCTTCACACTATTACATTTCCATTACATGGGACATATATTATAGACACCATTAGTGGCGGCCCATTGAGATTTATCTCACACCCTCTTCGGGTGTTGTTTGGAACTCGGAGTAGATTACATGGTTGTAGGTTTTGAAAAAGAGAATCATACAACTTCAAATAATTGATTGATTACTATTTAGTGTAGATATTTATAGAAGAAGACCGAGTTGGAACTCAGAATGCTTGAGATAGTCTTTTATTTCCTTTACACTATTGTGGAACATATTATGCCTACTGTCTTTTATCCACGTTTTACAGTTCTTTAATACATGACATATCATCATATGTTGTTGTATTGTTGAATGTTATTCCAGTTTTTTCAGTTATTATTCACATTGTCTCTATTTTCTATTGAGGATTCTTTTTACTTATATTACTTCCCCTATTTACCTATTTTTACTCTCACCCACTACGCTACACCTTGGTAATGAGGGAATAGTCTCCCCATAGACACACCCTAGGCCCTCAATACTAGTTGATAGCCTCTGGAATTTGAAGAGATTAACTTGAGTCCATGTGGCCCATCAGGCTCGGGGAACCTTTTAAGTGGAATCTGGGTCTGTGACATCACAATTATCAACCCTTAGGACCATGACCATGATAGACTATACTTGCTTCGGTCAGTACAAGGGTGTCTTAGATCATTCTGTGAGGGCATGCCAAGAATAACCTCTGAAACCACACATACGGTGACATCCATAATTGTATCAAAACCCTCCAATATGGGAGTATTATGTATTCATCACAAACCTTCACCTAGAGAGTATTCAAGTTATCAAAAATCTCCACAAGAAGAGTATACACTTTTCATCACATACCACCCCTTTAGTTGTTTTCATAGTTACCAGAGACCTCTATATGGAGTTTTCTTAGTTATCATAGACCTCCCCATATGGGGTTTTCTTATCAAATCCATAGGAAAAATGGTATCATAAACCTCCCCTTTTAAGTGGAGTTTTCTATAGTTATCATAGAATCCCTCTTAGGGAATTTTCATTAAAGGTATCACAGACCACCTCTTAGGGAATTTTCTTATACCATTTAGAAAATATCCACCATTATAGGATTTTTCTATGCTAGTAATAACATAACCACCATTATGGAATTTTTCCAAATCATAATACATAATGGTCATTATGTTAATTTATCATATTAAAACACAATAATTACAATATGGGTTTTTTTCATCGGTAAATAAAATTAAAACCACCTTTATGGAATCTTTCATATCAACAAAAGTATAACAACCCTTATGGTAGTTTCCCATAATGAATACATAACCGTACATATGAGAATTTTCCTTAATAATAAATGGTGGTAATTTATAAAAACCACCTGTAAAATAAAATAAATACACCTCATCAAATCCATTCCACATTTATATTTCAAACCAATCAAATTTAACTTTTCTAAAATGTGCTCTTACATACCATTCCCGAAGGACCACTTCAAATTTTAATTTTCTTAAGATTTATACAAAACACAATTTACAATTTAAAATATTAAATTAATTTCTCGGGCCACCAATCTATACATTGGAGAATCTACCATCACATGCATTCCATGATAATACTAATTTGTGGGTGAATTTTGTGACCGCCTACCTTAATCGATGCTTTCAAACATTAATTATAATGAATTGAAACTTTCTTAGTCCTGTTATGGCTCATGTAACAAATAGGGAACCTAAATCAAGCCACAATACCTCTACAATTAATTATAATACAAAATTATAATTAATTTAAAAAAACTACTCTAACTATGAATAAATAATTAATAACTATTGGGATCCCTCACTATATCAGAACCGAAGAAACAAATTTCCCGATTTCCCATGGCATATCCCTAACCTCATCCCAACAAAATCCAGAACCAGTATTTCAAAAAAAACATTTAAAAATTTCAATTTTATATTAAAAATCTTAAAAAACTAATACCACATTATAACTTCATCTATATTACATTTAGAAAAAAAATCGAGATCTACTACATACAATCCAACTAAAATACCTTTGAGGAATTGGTGATTTCACCTTGATCTATTAGAGTCACCAACAGAACCAAAATTAGAGAACATTAAAATAAGGTAGGAGGAATAAAATTAGGAAAGGAGTCCATATAAAAAGGAATACTCACCTAAAATAGAAAATAATAAAGTCGGGATCACCCAAAATGAAAGGGAGTAAAAGTGGGGGAATGGAGGGAAGATCTCGTAGTTGGGAATGTGATGTGAAATGGAAAAATAGGGATACGACTTAAATAACTATAGGGAATGTGGTTATTTACAGTTTTTTTAAATGGTGTAGGTTATGGTAGCACAGTTGGCCCCACCATATTCGAATAGTGCATAAAGAACTTTCCAAGGATAGTGACATATGCTTGTCATAAGGTGTGGAAAAGGCAATATATTTTCTTAATGAAACACAGAGGCTGACTAGGGTCATCTAACCTGCGGATATTTATCCATTGTTCACCTACTTAATCTTTATCACAAAAACTAATTATTGGTTTCATTTATTTAATCTAGGAATTTAATTAAATTTAAATGAAATAAAAGTTAAAACAATCATGTAGTGACAAAATGTAATTAAGGAAGAAAGAAATTGGTCCTAGGGTTGGATAACATGGGTTCATTCATATTTTTTATTATTTTAATTTCAATTTGATAATTCATTTATTGAAACCTAATTAATAAATTAAATTCCATTGATTTATTAAGTTTTTGATTTTAGTATGCATCCGGCACACCAAACCACACCTCCTCAAATAGTCAAATATGGTTACACCTCAACCGAGAATGCTATCCCAAAATGACCCGGCACCACCATATGCCATATCATCCCTTATAAAAACTCCAACACTACCATATGAAGGGTTTTCCTAAGATAAGGGAAGGAAAATTAATTAATCAAGGAAAATAAATTGATTTTGGAATAGTGTCGTGGTGGACGATCGTCACACCCATGCAATATTACCACCTCCACCACAAATATATTTAAAACATTTTGAATTTAAATTTAAATAATGAAAAACACCATGAAACCTCCCCCAGAGCTAAGCCTCGGGTTAGCTGCTCATTTTTGTGGATAATAGTTCAATTTGGATAGAATAAGAAGAAAATATGATAATTAAATTAGGGTTGGAAGAGAAAGAGATATGGAAGAAGATGGAAACACTTGAATTAAAAATATGAAAATACATTACATGAGAAAAGAAAACTAAATTAAAAAGAAATGGAAAGAAAATTCCTAAGTTAGTAGAACATCCCAAGGAATCCTCTCAAATGGTGGTGTTACACTACCCCTTCAACATGGGTGAAAGACTTCTTATATTTGAAAAGGGGTGAAATTATTGGGTTTTAAAATTTTAGATATTCAAAATCTCTTTTTAAAATTTCCTATAGATTCTGTCCACCAAATGTTTAATCAGGGTAGGAAATTTTAATGGATTAATTTTAGCATAGTGTCTTCTTAAAATATCTTCCAAAATATCGTTTACATTCCATACCAAAATTTTATATTTCTTCTCCATTTTTAGTATGAGATATGGACAATTAAATATGAGATTTTATATTGGATGAATATTTCATTTTTTCCTCCCCAACATTTGAGCATCCATGGTTCAACTTAATGAAGGAAAATCTTCATAATATTCAACATACTAACGCCCCATTTAATTTTATTTACATTCCAATTCGAATCCCCAAAATTTTCTGCATGTCTACCGATTTATGACCAATTTAAAAATGTGGGGTCCATGCGGTTGTCGAGAATAAGTTTCCAACTTGATTGAATTTTTCATACCCTTGGATGGCCGAATTAAATCCTGGTCCTGAATAAAAATAAGAACAAAATAAATAATTGAATCCAATGATAGAAAATGAATGACATCAATCCGATTTATATTTTAAAATATATGATTGAATTACCAAAGATATTAAAACTTGTCTATATTTCCAAATTAAGTAGTTTTCATATTTATGCTCAAAACACCCTATAAATCGAAAATTGGTGTAAATAATACAAATTGATAAATTTTATGATTAAATCATTTAATTACATAAAAAAATGATGAAAATATTTTCTCTATCAATTCCCCTACACTTAAACCATGATTTTCCTCAAGCACTGATTCTCAACATGGAATTCAAGGGACACCAATGTTACCAATATTCAAATTTCAAAGAAATAAAACCAAATAATTATTAATATCCAATAAAATTTTCAAGTTACATAAAAAAATAACAATTTAATTTCCAAATTTTTAAAGAAACAATCAATTCATCCATTTTACTTTTCCGCTTTGAAAAATGATGGAGATTCTCCTTTCATTCATTCAATCTTCTCAATTAATTAGTATTAAACAAGCCAAATCATGATCTACCTCTATTTTTAATCATTTATCTCATCCCCCATGATAAAATTAATGTGTATTTATGCTCATATTATGAGAACATGCTCCTTATCAATAGGCTTGTAAAGGAACTACTTTATCCAGTTTGTAAAGAAAAAAAGAACACAAAATCATGAGGAGTTGTAGTAAAGGTTCAAATGACTCTATGGATTAGGGTTGGTGGGTAAATAATTGAAATAATTTAAGGCAAGAAGTTAGAGGTTTTACTCTTAATTACAATGCCTGATTAATAAAGTGAAAATATAGGATGAACCTCACTCAAATCCCCATGAGAATGTGAAACACAACACAACCCACTTTTTATGACATGGAACATGAGTCAATAAATGATTAAAAAGAATGATATGAATCAAGTTCTAATAATTTTTTTAAAATAAATATATATAAATTCACAACTTAATTTATCTCTTTTTTTGATTTTTTTTATAAATATCCAGAAAGGCACAACTCTATTTTCTCATTTTTTTAAAGGAGAAGCAGATGAAATGAATAAAGCTTAATGAAATGATGTCTCATACCAATTTTTCTAATAATTCACTGCCCAAAATGATGATGCACACCTCAAAACACCCATAAATGATACACATCTTAATGAACACACAAGAAAAGGCCTTCCCCCACAATCAAACAAGAAACAACCATGAAAGAAATACTAAAAGTATAGGTAGGAAAGGAAAAATAGGCTTGTAATGTGGCTTAAACCTATAAGGAAATTCATGGATTCTATGGGATAATGAAGGATAAATGTAAGGGTGGGTCTTAGGTAAATATGTGGCCTGCCAAAGTAGTGCCTCAATTATTTGAAATGCGTTTTTTCACAATAATAGCTTTGAAAATTTTCAATACAAGTTATGGCAGGTGGCATTTCCCCAGAACACTCAAGAAATATGCTCAATATAAAATTGGAAATATTTTGTGTAAAAATTATATTAGGAATGGAAAATATAACATTGGAAAATCACTCATATAATGATTAATAATAACAAATTAATCTATATGAACTTCAAAAATTCAAAGCATGAAAGATGGTAGGGAAATTTCATTTACTTGAATCAATTAATTTTATCAAATCATGAGTCATCATTTCAATATTTATGATTCACTTTAATCATCATATTCTCCATTTTACTCATTCAATATCATTAAAATATAAATATAAACCATTGAATTACGATATTCCAAAGAAACTAATGTCTCTAAGCTATACCAAGTAAAATATAATTCATGTGTGGGAATTCAATTTCAGTTCAAAGAACAAAACAAAAAATGTAAGTAGTTTCATAGATAAACATTAAAAGTGAACTCCATTTTTAAATGAATCTTTTTTTCCGCTTGGGGGTTCCCTTATTCCATCATGAACCTACAAAATATAATTACTCAATTAAGTGAAAAGATCATTTCATTAAAGATCAAAAATATAGGGGGGAGTGTGCCACATGCTATGCTACTTCTGTGAAAAGAAATTGGAATCTAAATTACTAGAAATAAAGTAAAGATAAGTCTTGGTACAAACTCCCCAAGTGGGACCTGGATTATTTTACTTATTCTAGAAGAAATTACCAGCTATTAGCCATAATATGATGGTGGGTGGATCTTTTGGACATGAACCACCACATTTTTCTCCTCCCATCCATAAGTTCTTTATTCTTGTTGAAGAGGACTCCATAGATAGAGTACACCAGACCCCCACCCCTCGCAATGTGGTACAACTTTCATGGTGGGGGTAGAATGAAGTATGGATCCTCCTCCTCTTTAGTTTCTACTTGTGAAACATATTCTTTAAAATCCAATTGTTTCACCAGATACACTACATGAAAATAATAATCAAAGGGATATTCAAAATTTAAATTTGAAGAATTAATTGAAAAAGCATCCTTTTTAATGTAGGAATCTTGTAGATTTGGTTCATTTGGAATATACACTTGTATATCTTCATGATATTCCTCAAGTATATGATCAATGTTCTAAAGGATATCTTGGTGTTCTTCATTAGGTGAAATTTCTTATTCTTCCTCCAAGGCAAACAAAAGACTATATGATTCTGTAGAACAAGAGGAAGTGACATTCAAATTCAATAAAACCAGAAGATATTGAGTCAATTAAAGGTTCAAATCCATGATTTAGTTTAACTTCAAACTCTTCTTGAGTTAAAAGTGCCTCTTGGAGTTGATTATTTCTGGATGGAGGTAGGTATTCAGGCTCCTCCACCTCGAGTTTGGATTCAACATCATGGATTTCTTTTTTGAAATCTTGGAAGACCTGTGGAACTTACTTCTTAGAATTAAATCTTTGAATGTTATTTTTGAGTTCATCATTCATGGCCATCAAATATTCAAGTGAGATACATGTTTCAAGTCCACTTTCCTTCTGTTTGAACCTTATCATTAAAGCATCAACCCTTTGTTGGAGGGCCACCTCAGGGTAGTCGGTTTCTTCCTCCTACACCGGCGAGTAATTATTCAATGCATAATAACTTGAATTTGAATGCATCATGGAAATTGTTTTTTTCAATTTTTTATTTAAAATAATTAAAAATATCTAAAAATAGAAAAACTAAAGTAAAAATGATTTTCTCCCCGAAAACAGCACTGGTTTTGACACACGCCTGTCATAGGGCATATAAAAAGAAATATATTTTCCTAATGAAACACAGATTCTGAATATGGTCATCTCACTTAAGGAGTTGTATCAACTATTCACCTACATAATTTATATCACCTAAATAAATTATTGGTTTTTTTAGTTAATCTAGGAAGTTAATTAAATTTAAATGAAATAAAAGTTAAAAATATCATGTAGTGACAAAATGTAATTAAGGAATAAAAACTTGGTCTTAGGGTCGGATAACATGGGTTCATTCATTATTTATTTATTGTTTTAAATTAAATTTTATAATTCATTTAATTAAACCTCATTAATTAATTAATTTACCTCGATTTATTTAGTGTGTGATTTTAGTATGCATCTGTCACACCCAACCATACCTCCTCTAATAGTCAAACAGGGTAACACCACAACCGAGAATGCTATCCAAAAATGACCCGGCTCCACTGTATATCGTTTCATCCCTTATGGAAACCCCAACGCCACCTTACAAAGGATTTTCCCAAGATAAGGGATAGAAAATTAATTAATAAACGAAAAAAATGGATTTGGGAAAAATGTCATGGTCAATGACCACCGCACCCGTGTAATATTACCACCTCCACCACCAATAGATTTAAAACATTTTAAATTTAAAGTGAAATAATACAGAACACTGTGAAACCTCCCCCAGGGATAAGCCTCGGGTTATCCCCTAATGAATGAGGATAATAAGTTAAGGTGGATAAGAATAATAAGAAAATATTCTAATTAGATTAGGTTTGGAAGAGAAAGAGAGATGGTATAAGATGGAAACACTTGAATTAAAAATATTCAAATGCATTACCAAAGAAAAGAAAACTAAATTAAAAAGATAAGAAAAAAATTTTATAAGTTAGAATCACATCCCTAGGCCTCCTATCCAATGGTGGTGTTGAAATCCCCCTTTATCATTGTTTAACTCCTTATATAGGCCAAGGGATTCCATCCTTGGGTCTTCAAATTTCAGATCTTCAAAATCTATATTTAAGATTCCTTATAGATTATGTCCACCAAATGATTGATCATGGTAGGAAAATTTAACGGCCAAATTTTGGCATAGTGTATTCTAGAATGAAATTCCAGAATATATTTTACATTTCTTCCAAAAATTTCATATTTCTACTCATTTTGTAGTATGCGATATAACCAATTAAATATGAGATTTTATTCTGGATGAATATTTTCTTTTTACTACCCCAATATTTGAGCATCCTTAGGTCTCCTTAATGAAGGAAAATATTCATATTCATAAATAGAGGAACGTCCCATTTATTTTTCCTTCAATTACAATTATAATCACCCAAATTTTATGTGTTGTGACCGATTTATGACCAATTCATTGATGTGTGTTCCACACCATCATCTAGAATAATTTTCCAAATTGATTGAATTTTTCGAACCCTTTGATGGCCGAATTAAATCCTAGTTCAGATTAAAAATTTGAATAAAATAAATCATTTAATCTAATAAAAAAGGAATCACATCAATCAGCTTTACATTTTAAAAAATATGATAAAATTACCGAAGATATTAAAATCTGTCTATATTTCCAAATTAAGCAGTTTTCACATTTAAGCAAAAACACCATATAAATCCGAAATTGATGTAAATAACACAAATTGATAATTTTTTAGTGATTGAATCATTGAATTAAATATAAAAAATGATTAAAATATTATATATATCTGATAGCCACCCCACATGGTAATTGTGCATCATTTAACAAACCATGCACCAACTGTGTGAGACCCTCTGAAACTCTATAGAAAACTACATATTTCTAAGTACCTACCACAATGATTCCATAATCTGTGTGCCTATGTAATTTAATTAATAATGTTTAGGTAAATGGTTATCACTAACAATGTCACAACTGTGTTTCCCAAGCTACAAGTTCAAAATATTGATCTTCAATCCCTAAACCATCAGAAAACTTCTATGACCTCTTAAAACCCTAGAGAGAATCACTCTAAACCAAAATTTGGTTTTAAGGGGTTTCAACCCTCAAAATTTAATTTTAATTCCCTTGTTAAAAACCAACCGATCCACCAAACCAAATGTTAAAACTCCTTATAAAAATAAAATTCATGTATGGATAAACGATTTTAAAAACTCTATACCATAAACCTTCTCATACATGGGATATTCTGGTGTCCATCCAACCAAACATCCCTACCTACGTTATTTATAAATTTAAATCCAATTGGAATAGTTTTATTATGTTTTCCCAAAACTCATTCAATGAACAATTGTCGGTAAAACATCCCTCAAGGTAACATTGATGTATTTTGGGGTAGATTGTGTTTGATGAAAAAGTAGTTTTCCATGGTCAAATGTGGAGTTACAAATATATTGTTGACAAACTATGATGAAAAATAATCCATGACAAAGGAATGGATACTCTAGAGGCAGTACAAAAAGATCATATACAAGGTGGCATCATTTCCTAGTGTTTTCCAAATTTTTGGGTCCAAAAAATAGAGAATGGATAAAAGTTTTTTTTGGAAAAGTAAGTTGCATGAAAGTGTAAAGGAGGTTTGGAAAGTTGGGCACCCATAATTTTTCAATATTGGTACATATAAATATGGTGAAGAAAATAGGGTTGTGCAGATTATGGATTGGTCGTGCAAGGTGAGTTTTCATGAAAGAGACTTGCGTGAATGTACTTGCACACTTGGAGAAATATTGTGTGATTTGCATGTATAGTAATAAATTTTTTTATAAATATGTGTCTACCCACTCATTTGAAATAGCTCAACACTTAGAGAGAAATCAAGATCTGGATCACTCAAGTAGTGAGTGTTGCACAAGTAGTGAGTTTTTACACAAGTAGGGAGTTTTACAAAAAATGGAAATTGAGCGCAAGCAATGAGTTGCACATAAGAATTGAGTTTCACACAAGTATTGAGTTTCATGTTAGAGTTGCATGCAATTAGAATGTGATGTGAAATCTATTTTTCCACAAAAAAAGGAACATGTTATGTGTAAGGAATTAAAGTTGTGTACAAGACACCTAATAGTTTCATGGAAGGTTGTAGTTACCTAGTACATATATGGTAAAGTGGTATTCATCAGTGGATGAAAGTGGGACATAAACATAGAATCTACATATACTGGAGGATGCATTCATTAGAGATAATGAAGGGACCTAGAGGTCCATAAATTGTGAGTGGATATCTTCCATAAGAAGTGATCAAAGGAAGAGGAAGACTGAGATTCTTTCCACCTACAGTGAGCCAGATAAAGAGAGATAGAGAGTGACCCTTGGGAATGCAGTGACCGGACCCTAAAAATGGTAAAGTTAGTGAGCCTGGGAATATAAGTGATCTACCCTGAACAATGTAATTGTATGTGAGATTTAGTGGATTTGATACATCGGCACATTGTCATTGTATGATCCTTGGACATAGCATGGTGAGGGTGAACCAAGAAAAAATTATACTTCTATGCATGATTTTTGTTCATACATTTCCATGGGATAAAGTGAGAAGTTTTTTTTAACGCCGAAGCAAGACCCAAAGGGGCATTAGTTTTAATCTTTCATACCTTGATTCACCCCCCTCTCAAGGTATTTGACCTAGTGGACCTAACAAAAACTTCTAACATGTGGCACTCAAACTGCCATAACCCAAGACAAAACCCATCCTCAAAACTAAAACACTAAGATGTAGATTACCCTACCCCATTTATCTAAAACATCAATGGGCTTTTTATCCTAAACAAATGATAGTTTTATTGTTATCCCCATCACAATATTAAACGTAAAAGCACCAATTCTAATTATTTGGTACTAACTTTGTCAAAAATACCATTAAACACCACTCTTACATTCCAGCGAGACACCTAACATGGTTTTCAGCTCATTGCATCGAAAAAAATTCCAAAACACATGTCAAAAAATCTATATCCATAATTCCTTGAGAAAACATGACTCCACCTACCAAATATCTACTAAATTACTGGATCATGCCTGAAGGACTTCTATGATCACCAAAATACACTCATCAGAGTCAATTGCAATCTCTTGATGATATTTTAATATTATATGCTTAACCACCCAAAACCATCATCATTCCCTGACACATACACTGATGCATCTCCAATATAAGAATTATCATATCACTTTAAAACAATCCTAAGATTAAATTAATTGATCAACTTGATCAACACAAGATTCTAACTTCATTTTTTGAATTCACAAAATAACCTAGGTAAATACCTCATTGATTCTTTATCTTCATCCTAAGTCTATCATAGTTGTTCCATATTCGGTTCCACACACTCACAACCTTTCCGATATAAGGGTCACATGTCCACAGACAACATGTTACTCCCCATGATATCAATTCCATTTTTTCACTACTCTAAATCAACACCGAACCACCATGTCGCATACTAAATTAATCAATGAAAAAAATATTTTAATGTGGTCATCTGACTCTCACCTGAGAGACAACACAAACACCAAATTTCTCCCATTTACAGCTTTTAATAAAGGAATCTATTACATTTGTTGGCACACATTCTATAATAGGGACCCCACTTTTTGATTTTCAATAGTGAACTTCCAACTATAAATGTTTACTTATACTATCCAACAATAAATAATATATGGTTATAAAAAAATAAAAACTTATACCGATCATCATGATCCATACATGTCACACCTGTCAACCCCTAGTGTATCTATTTGGGATGACCTGAGAATCAGTGCCTTAGAACCCGGAATTATCCTCAATGTAACCTCTAACTAAAGGACATCCTAAACCAATTTCATTTTCGTAGGCCTCCCCAACTTCAATTGTTTCATAAAATCTTATCCACTTACTCCAATAGGTTCCCATCAACTGATACTCACCACCACTCCATGATTGTCTTCCTAGTTTTCATGACTTAACCCTCATTAAGGAACAACCATCACCACAGCCCTTGAGCTCTACTGATACCCAAATGATTTCTAAAAAAACCCAACTGGTCTGTTTTACCATTCCAATGAAAACAATCCTCACATATATCCTTCACACGTCATTTTGATCTCACTAAAAAGAAACATATGTTTACTTCTATGCCACCAGATTGTATAAACCAAACAACATCACACATCCCCCTCACATTCCTACCATATCAATTACATCAAACATCATGTCACACACTTCCATGTGACAATCCATTGAACCTTACAAAAGATCCCATGAGTCATACATCCCAAAAACTAGACTCAAATTCCCATTCAATCATTTGTTTATGTCTCCTAACTCATTTGTCCCATCAAACTATAGTCTTCCCGAATGATCGTCCCCATCCAAATTGACACTCCTTGTGAGCCAAGTCTAACTAGATGACCAATCACAAACTGTAAAGTCATTTATAAGATCAGAAGAATATATCAATTTTCAATAATTCTTAAACCCATGTATCCATAGACAACACTGATCACTATTTCAAGGCAGTTCCAGACTAGTAGGTTCAGACATCCAAATCATCCTACCATTCAAACCAGCCTTAAAATCAAAACACAATCACTCAATACGATTCCCTTAGAAATGATTCAAGGAATAACCAGGACTAAAAAAACCTAGATATCACCCATCATGTATAAATTCCACGTATTTAATCATCTACCCATGTGTCACATTCCAAAACACATGGAGTAAATATGATAAGCCAACCACTTAACCTAGGTCAGAATCCCTTAGTCACACACCCACGTTAATGGAACTATAATCCAATACATATAAATTAGGGTCAAACACAACCAATAAGGGGCATGATCCACAAGGGTCATAAGAAACATCGATACTAGGTGACATCTAACAACTTTAAGTTCACCGCTTAACTGAAGGCACAACTTTCCACATACCTTTTTCCAACACATCTAAACCACTAAGGTCTCACAAACCATAACCAAGGGTCTCATCACTTTGGATCTCTTACAACCCAAACCACCCATACCTGGGGTCAATCCTAAACCACAGACAGAATGCATCACAAAATCCCCTAAGGTTTCTATCATTCCTCGTTTTAGTTCAAATAGACTTAGTAATTTCAAAACCCAAAAATTTCCATTTTTAAAAATAATTCCATTACCCATCATTTTAAAATTATGATACTTATTAAATTTTTACAATAAAAGGTTTAATGAGAATTTTATTCACAAGCTATAGAGTAATAAAACCTAATAATATTCTTTCTAGTGATCTATTTAACCAAAACCATCACATTAAAATTCATTTACTCCAAACAATTAATCATAGCCACATAACGAATTTGGCCTTGTAGAATGCCACCATAAACTTATTTGTAATAAATTTAAATGGACACTAAAACATTAAATACCAAACCCTAAATATTATATAAAAATATAGGTAGATATAAAGGACAAGAATACATAATTTGGGGATAATAAATAAAATAGTAGGACATGTGAATCCAAAGTAGCTATCAATAATAGGCAACATATGAGTGATGTTCCAATCCAATGTGATTTGAATAAATAATGAATGCACACAACCTCTATCTCCATACTAGTAAAATAAATATGTATCCCATAAAGATCATATCAATGTGTCCCACTCAAAGTGGAAATCAATCAATTATAAAAGTGAAAATCATTAATAGGAATTCCCACCACTTGAAACTCATTTTTTCCATCGCACATAGGGTGGTAGGAACCCAAAAACAAGATCATATTCAAGATCTAAAAATATTCTAATCACCTATATTCTATTCTAAAATAGTAAAATAGAATGGAGTTTGATAAAACTTTCTAAAAATATTTCCACCCTAGACAATTTTATGGTTCCCGGACTGATTAATGATACATACCTCAGGCATGTCACCACTCACACCAGAGGCTAACGAGTAGTGGTGAGGGCCTAATATGTTACCTTAGGTAGACTATTCCCTCATGTGAGGGTGGTAATAACAATAGAATAAATAAAAGGAATATTTATATGATCCATAAAATCATTGTAACCATGATAGGAAAAATTGAGATAAAATAAATATAATATCACATGTGATATCAAATGAATGTTACATATGCACACAACCAGAACCCCCATATAAGGTCATATAATCAAATACTACGAATAAAGAAAATAAAAAAAATTGGCTAACAATGTATCCATAACTAGTCTCAAGCCCTCTCTAGACTTGTCATCCATATCTCATCCTAGATGTCAAAAATCATCAAAAAAAATTCTTTTCCGTAATCTAAGACCTATGATAAATAGAATAATCTTCTCAGGTACCCAAGTTTCATGTAGGAACAATCAGGTAGTTAGTATAACTTATTAGGCCACACTAAAAACTTCCCTAAAATAACAAGCCTGTTATCCACTCATGTAGATGTCTAAAACATATATAGTTTAACAATTTTATATTGATTTATATAAAATTAGTAAAAACCATTGCAGAATTAGTTACTAATGACACCCAAGGTCAATTATACTATTATTAATCCTTATGTTCTTGATCGTGATCAAGTATACCTGTTTCTGCTAGTGTTTGGGTGTCTATGATAATTTCATGAAATCATGTCAACCATAACCTCTCAAAAAATCTTATATAGTGTGTTCCATAATAGTATCACAAGCCTCCCATATAGGAGTATTCCATAGTCATCACAAAGATCTACCCATGGATTATTGAAGATATCACGAACCCCAATATGAGGAGTATATGTTTTTATCACATAACTCCCCTTTGGGTGTTTTAATAGTTTTCACATACCTATATATATGGTGTCTTATTAGTTATTATAGAGCACCCTATATGGGTTTTTACATCATGTCCATAGACCAAATGGTATCATAGACCCCCCTTTATGAAATGTTTTATATTGTTGTCGTAGATAAGAGCTTTGGTCATTTTTCTGAATTTGTAACATAATTCCTCTTATGGAGTTTTCTTATAACATTTATAACATATATGGCCCTATGAGAATTTCCCATGAAACTAATATAGTAACCACCCTTATTGGTGTTTTCCATATCAAAATACAGAATGAACCATATTTTTATTTTCCATAACAAAACACACAACCAACCTTATAGGTTTTTTTCTTTGGAAAATAAAAACTAGAGTAACTCTATGGAAATTTTCATATCAATTAAAGAATAGAGTCCCTTGTTAAATTTTTCTATAATTAATACATAACTATCCATATGAGTGTTTCCATTAACAATAAAAGGTGAACCATTTCTAAATAAAATTTCCAAAACATAAAATACATGTCAAAAAATCTATTCCACATTTTAATTTAAAACAAATATAATTTATCCATTCTAAAACCCAAACCAACCTACCATTCTTGAAGGACCTTTTAAAATAATTATTTTCAAAATATTTATCGATAATTTCATTTTAAATTTAAAAAATTAAATAAATTTATTGGATTGTCTTTTGAAAACCATATAGAATCCCAAAACATTCACTTATTGATAATACATGACTATGGGTGAATTTAATGACCACCTAACTTAATAGAAATTTTCACACTTTAATTCCAAGAGTCAATAACATTCCAAGGCCCATCAAGTCTCACATCACAAGCTGGGAACTAACTTAATCCATGAAATATAAAAACTAATTATAATAAATAATTGTAATAAATTTTAAAAATAAACACTACTAGGACTAAACAATGAAAACCTAATGGAATCTCTCTCTATGTATGAACCGTGGCCTAAAACAATCCAATTTCTCGTGGAATACCACCAACCAAATCCAATACAAAAACCTAAACATAATTTTCTAAAAATAATCAAAAGAAAAATAAATTTTTAATAGAAAATAAATATGAAACTGATGACACATAATGCTATTATCAAAATGGTGTGTGAAATATTAAGAAACCATCTCCCGACCTCGTCTATTTAATTTATCTGAAATCCCTTTGGAGAATAGATGATTCTACCATGGTCTCATGTAATCACCAATAAAATTAAAACCAGAGGAATTATAAATTATAATGGAGGAAGAATATGAGTATAGGAAACCACCAAATGAATAAGAATATATTAATAAATGCAAAATCAACGGATGTTGGGGGTAAGGAGGGAGTTGGTTGGAGTTTCACGCATGGGGAGTAAGGAAAAGTGATGGATGAGGTTGAAAATACTAGAAGTGTGACATGATCATTTCACACTTTCTAAAGGGTACCTGTTTTTTCCACATGAGTGGCCAAAACATGTTCTAACCATGTGTCTTACACTATCTGAGGCGATCCACCTAGCATGGTTATGACACACGGTTTAACAAACCATGAACCGAACTTGTGCAACCCTTTGTAACTCTATATAAAATCACATGATTTATAGGTTCCTTCCGTATGTTTTTTATAATTCATGCACCTATGTATCTTAGGTCCCACAGTCTAGGTGCATGGTTTATCATAGGTATGTTCCAATAGTGTTCCCCAGACTGCAACTTCAAAATCCTAATATCTGATCACCAAACCACCCAAAAAACACTCAAAACCCCCTAATACCCTAGGTAAAATTATTAAAAACCCAAATTATTTCCTTTAAAGAGTTCTAACCCTTCTAATTCCATTATTTTAGTCAGTTTAAAAATCGACATGTCTGCTAAACAAAACGTTCAAACTCTTTCTAAATTTAAAATACCCATATGGATATAGGATCTTATACCTATTGTTAGTTATGGTTATTGGTGGAAGTTTTATATATATATATATATATATATATATCTAATCATGTGTGGTTTGTGGTATTTATTTTGTTGAGGGATTCTTGGTAGAGATGATGGAATTTTTTTCCTTGTTTCAATTTTTTTAAATTTTTTATATCTTCCGATTTATTTTTTCTTATTTGATTTGTTTTGGATTTCTGACATACGAATGAATTATGTATTCTTTTTTTTAAAAGTCCTTATACTTATTTTAATTGTTTTTATTTGTGAAAAACATTCCCAAATGGTTTTTACCTAACGATTAGGAATTATATCCTCTCGTGGAGATCAAGAATTATCTTTGGGTTAACATAGGACCGTCTGGGTTCTCAGTCCAGGGGTAGCCCATAGCTGGTTTGTGACATGTACCGAAATAAAAATCAGATGGGTGACTCTAGCCTTTATGAAATTAAACCAATATATATATATTAGTATATTAATTGAGGGAAAAAATAATGTATCCAACCCATTAGGAATAAATCACGCAATGGGTACCTTGAGATTAACCCTTGGCTCCTATCATCTAAGATATGAACATTGGAATATTAATAACTTATTCAAGTAGTATACAAATCATGGGTAAGTCATAACAAAAATATATACATGATAATTGAATCTTAATTATGGTAAAGGATTAATATTACTCATTATATTTGGAGAAAACCACAATGTTGGTTTCATGAATTTTTAGCCAAACTCCAAACATTAGAACAACCATCAAGAAAAGAAAACAACAGAATAGGGAATAAAAAAACCAACCCATATCCATGGGATATAATCCAACATATCTATTATATTTCACATTATAAAATTCCATAATTATTCCTATAATAAATACCATTACATCCTAAAACACCTTGTAAATAGATCAGACCTCTAAGGCACAAATCACCATACTTGAAGGTCACTCCTAAAACAATATATTGTATTATAGGTAATAACTAATCATTTCATACATTTAATATTAGTTTATCTTGGATAAATTGTATATCGACCCTTCCCAACCTATAATTCTATCTTTCCTAGTTACTTAATACTTTAATCAATTCTTATAGAAACCAAAAATAGATTCCAAAGTGAGTCTCATGAAATTGGAATTCATTATGATCTCTTCCACCCACCAAAACCATTAGTAAATTATTCAATGAAAATAAATCTCATGAAAAAAATTAAGTGGTCTAATCATCACGATCATACTAGAACTCACAAGTCTCTTATGTTTCAACCAATATCTTTCTCATATTTAATATTTTATGTAGAACTTATTAGTCATAAGACTGCACTCTATCTCCTTTACCCACTGAACCAACCTAGAAAATCAATAACTAAGACAACAGTCATGTTCACCACACTTGAAAATAACTCCCACATAACCATAAGGAACCAATTTTAGACACTCATGATTTATCGCCAACCTAAAAACCTATTTATCTCCCATTTTACCAAACTATATTGAGATCACATAGTAGTGTGGTCACCATTTGATGTTAAAATTATTTTCTTGGAAGTAAAACATCTTTACTGATCAAAGTTGCTCTACAAATAAACACATTCAATTATATACTACCTTGGTTCACATTAAATATCCCCTATACTAAATCCACTCTCTCAAAAAATATATATATATAAATAGTCAACATAAATGGTATTATAATATAGTAATCACACACATATTTTGATAGTGTTAATTCTTTGAGTGTAGGTCCTTCATCACAAATCAAACCTGGATGAATCATCATTAAGAATAACATCACCTATATAAAATCCTAAAAAAAATTAACCAAAACAAAATAATAATTTTTAATCTCTATGATTGATTTGGGAATGTATAATCTAAGAAAACTCACCAAGTAGTATGAAAATGTCAAAACTATGAATAATAATGTATGAAATGGAGCATGTGTGAAGTAATAAATATTATAAGTTAATTAAAAAAGAAATTCCTTAAAAATTTATCCCATTAAATATGGAAACCAAAAAATAAATCATTAAGTCAACTAAATCTAATGAAATGTAATAAAAGAATAATCAACTATCATGAGCCTCCTCTACCCAAATAATTTAAAATTACATTTAATACAGATTGATTTTACCATTATCTGATGAAAACAATTGTAAATATCATGATAAAATCACTATAATTTAGGGGGAATAAAGAAAAGTGAGAAGAGGAATATAAAACATAGAATAATATACAATAATAATTGGAAGAAATCTTCCAAAACCACTATGGACCATAGTCAGAGAAATGGGAAGGCGGAGTAGCTAGGGACGCCCCCTCCCTTCTAATATCATATCCCAAAAATGAGACCCCTAACACGGTTCTTAAGAAACCCCTTTTAAAAAGATAAAAAGGATTTAATTTAAACTGATAACTAGTGTAGTGACTTATATCTTACATACATGACTATTACATCATTAATAAGATAAAAATACATAATATTACAATTTCCAAAATCAATATGTTTAGTGTCTTTGGAAAATTAGGGTTATACAACACGAATATATATAAAACGTACATAAACACTTATTTAAATAATTTAAGATAGTCCTTATAAATTATTTTTAATCCTCCTTGTTTACATAATCAACTTGGGATATATATCCAATAATGTTTGATCTAAGATCTTATCAATGAGATAAAAATATGAGAGACATCAAACATGAATAAATACTAGTATATGGATGAGAATAATCTATATTATCATAACATAAACATAGAACCATCATCACAAGAATATGGAAATATTTTTAAAGTTACATGGAATATAGAATATTCATAATAATGAAATATCATAACATTTCAGACAAAAAACTACATTATTCTTATGAACATAATTGATAAAATATAAAAAAAATGTTCATTTATAACATATTTTTACAAAGATAACTATATCATGTGAAAAAAGCTTTAATCATGTTCATATATAATAATATCATGAGATATATCAGTTTATCCAATTCATTGGAGGTATATATAATTTATAGACCACTCGTCACATCATTATATGCTCGTAATAATGCATGCTATATAGAAATGGAATATATCTAAATCATAAGCATGAAATGAAACCATGAGAAGATAATGGGTTTCATAGTGACTTCATAAATAATATGTAAAAGAATAAAATTATGGTTCCCAAAATATAGAGGGAAAATATATTTTTGGATACTCGATGGTTTCATTTACAAATATTAGATAATAGTTCATAAAAAGGAGAAGAATAAACATAAATAATATTCAAAGAGAGAATTTGAGAAAAAAATCGTTATCAAGAATCATTGAATCATGGCTAAGAATTCATCTCAATGAAGTAAAAACATGCATATCCTAAAAATAATAAATAAAAAAAACAAAAATAAATTTATAATATATTAAATTATAATGGAAGAAAAATGTGGGAGAAATAGGGAGTAAACCCAAAAGAAAAGGAAGAGTATAGAGTCACATTACCTTAGGTATAATTTTATTTCATCGCCATTATACCTCCAATATTATTAACTTATGTTTATTAAAACATGAATAATGAAATGAATTAATTTTAATTATGTTATACTTAATCAATTATAATCACTATATTTTATTTATTAATCTTTTTAGTAAGTTTAAAATGGTTCAATGAAATGTTTCATGAATAAATTCATTTTGTTTTAATTTTCAGGTTTTGATTCATCTTTATTTATACAATAGTAAAATTAACTAAAACTGAATTAAAATAACTGAAATTAAATATTAATAAATTATAAATATTTCATGCTAACCATCCTTGAAGGCATTTATATGTAAATAGTTGAAAATGTACTTATAAGTGGTTAAACGACCATTAATGAAATGTGTCAAAAGAGGAAAGGAGAAGAAATATGCATACATTAAGAATAGATGATGATATTTATATGGTATAATAATAATAAATATTAATATATAATATACACTAACTATCCTTATATGCGGTGATACAAAAATAATTTACATTATCCATGTATGTGGTAAACTGATCATGAACGAGAATTTACAAAAGCGATAGAGATAGATAGTATACATATTAAAAATTATAGTAAATATCCTTTTGTATAGTAACAATTATATAATGTTTCTATTATCAATAATTATGTGTGGAAGGATGTTTTAGTAGTCATGGGGGGGATATAAGTATAATAGAAAGAAAAATTGAAAAGAGAAAGTGAAAAATGTTACCACATTCTTTAGAGTTTCTCCTTAACTAGTATCTTAACAGTTCAGAGGATTGGAGTTGAATGATACAAGAAAATCTCTAGGGTTTTTTGGATTATCATGAGAAGGTAATTGGATAGATATTGGATAATGAAAAGTGTTTTGGAAGTAATTTTAGAAGGGGGTGATAGGGGTATTTATACTAGAAGGGAGGGGTATTTTTGGTAAAAATAATTAATAAAATATTATTTTAAAAGTAAAACTTGAAATAGTCTTCATGATTTATATTATGAAATATAATTTATTAAAATTTTAATTTTTATGACTTTTTCACCTTATAAAAACTGACTTTTTTATATTATACAAATGATAGAAAGAAAAAATGGAAGATGGTTTTTTAATAGCATGCATTATCTTTTTGGACTTTCGAAATTAATTTTTAGATATTGAAATTATGTTTATTATTTTTAAATAAATAATTCAAGTTATTAAATCAATTTTTTGTTAATAAAAACGTTATAAAATTTGAGAGGTCATTATTACATCAATATTATCTCATAAAAAGCAGTATTTGGAAATGTGTATTTTTCTTATTCAGTTACATATTTAAGGTTTTTGGAAAATTACTAAAATTCACTCTTGTATAGTTTCTAAAACCTAATTTAAAAAAGGAAATTTTCTTTATCAAAATTATTTTCAAAGATAGATAATTTTTATATAAAAAAATTAACATAAAATTAATGTTTTAAAAAAAATTGTAATATATTTTATTATAAATACACAGTTATACTTTTTTTGAGTTTCTGGAATTAATTTTTCATTTAATATAACTCGAATATTTATATTTACATATTTTATTAATTTTATATTTTATTTAAAACTCATTTTACTATTCTATTATTCAAGATACTATTCTAACAATTATGTTAATATTATAGTGGGTATATTATTATTCCATTGATCGTATTGATTTATACTTCATACCTCTTAATTCCTTCATTCACAGTTCACATAGTTTTCTCTCAAATTCCTCATATTATTTTACAAAAATTTCATGAAAATTTCTAATTTTTTGTTTTATATTTATATTATAGTTTACATTTTTGATATTTATATGTTACTTAGACCCTATGTATTTTTAAATTCTACTTATATTTTGTATTGTTTTATTTCCATAATGTAATATTTTTAATCTTATAGGCTATATTTATCCTTCATATTCAATTTTATACATTCATGAATAAATAGTGTAGGTTTTTGTTATGTGTTTCATGATATTTATATATACCATATACTTAAATATGACCCATATATATATATTAAAAATAAAAATTTCATATAGAAAAATATGTGTCATTAAATTCTTGCACCATTTAGAAATTAATCTCGGAAATTTTAAATCACATCCTCGGTTGGGAATAGATTAAAGTGCTTCTATTTCATTTCATCGTCAGGATTTTATATTTCCTATTTGTACTTATCATTTTTTCAAATTAATTTAACAAGGTTTTTGTATTGTTATGTGGAACATTATTTATATAGTCAAAGATATTTACTATTTAATCTAAATATGAGATGACATGTTCTAGTTGTACCCAATTTATATTAAGTAAATATGAAGGATTTATTATGTACTTATTCATGAGTGATACATACAGAACATCATTCATTTGATTCATGTTTATTTTGGAAGCAGGAAATAGATCTTATCTGATCAAGGGTCTCAAATGGTACATTGTACTTAAGTTTGACCTTACCCTTCTTTCTAAACCACATGAATCCCTTCTAGAGTGATATCCAAAGGAAAAAAAATTCCCCAACATCAAATGTAAAGTTTCTTTATTGATTCTTATTATATATATTTTATTAACCATGAGTATATTTAATATTTTTCTGAATTTTTTAAACCTTCTAAGTCATATCTTTTACAATTTTTGGTCCCAATCACTTTTATTCACATTCATTTTGGAGTTCTAGATATATTCTCATATAGGTATTCATATGTATCAATATGAATACCTAAGTTTGAAATTTTATTTTATGATAATTCATCCAAGGTAAGATATTGATCCCAACCTCCTTTAAAGTACATTGATAAAGATATCAATATTTATTTAAGTGTACAAATTATAGCGACCCTTTATTTTCATACATTATCATTACATAAATTTTTCATAATAATTAAAACATTACACAAAAAGAAACCCATAGACCGTATTAGTTTAGTGTGTTTAGAAACATGGAAATAAAATCACTGGTACATGAGTGTGCTACATCATCTCCCAATTGGTTCTTCATAACTATCACCCTTTTTGAACACATCATACTTAATACATATATTCATAACCTGGGGATGGAAACATAAAAATAATTGGTGAGCTTAGATGCTTAATAAGGGTAAACCAGGGAGAAATATAATCATAAAAATATGTATATGGGCATGAGAATGTGATCATAACATTATAATATCATACCCTACATATCAAAGATCATAATCATGAATCATGGAATAAAACAAGGGAGTTCATAAGACATGAATCATAAGCAAATAAAGAACATAATCCATGAAATAATAACATATGAATAATACTTAGAATTGTGGTAGACACATAAGCATATAAAATAATTTCCATTTTAGTCAAGGCATCCCTTACATGGCCATCTTTATAGAAAAAGACCTTTACTAAACCGGGTTCACTACACATTCCAGAACTATATTACTAAACCAAGTTCACTCCTTATTCTAGCACTATAATATTGAACTGAGTTCACTCCTCATTATAACCATATAATACTGAACCGAGTTCACTCCTCATTCTAACCATGTCTATATCATGAGATATAAATCATTACCCAATACATTTGAGCGATATATAGGTCCCACACATCTCATAGTAAAATCATATATACATTTTCCACAAAATCATAAAAAAACATATCATAACCATGAAATGAAATGTGTATCATAAAATTGTAATCATATCATAACCTGTGTAAAAAGATATAGGTTCCATAATCATTTTATAAAAAAGGATAACTCTTGAAAGTTAAAAATATTTCATAAAAATATAAACCATCAAAGAGAAAAATATTTCATAAAAATATAAACTGTGAAAGGGAAATGGGTTTCATAAAGACAATGAAATTAATCATGACACAATAATATAAATAATATTAATATAACCTTTAGATCATTTTTTAGAAAGGCATGAGTAAAATCAACATATTTCATCTAAGATGGAAAGAAATTTTGAAATATCTTTGAAAAACATTTCTTGATGAAAATGTCATTTTTTATTTGAAATGGGATTTTTATTGCATAAAACCATTTGAATATAATTTTATTATAACATACCTTGAAAACATATAAATAAATACTTGAAATCATTTTTGAAATCCATTTTCCTTAAAAAATTACAGAATATTATTAACAAAATAAAAAAAATATCTGAAAACACTGTGAAAATTTTAAAATAAATATTGAGAACTTTTTCATACTAATTTCTATGAATATAAAATTTAAATCTTGTAAAGAAATCATGAAAATATTTTGAAAACCATTTCTTCTGAAATAACTTTGAAAACTTATAAATAAAGATTGAGAACGTTTTGAAAAACTTTTTACTTGAAAATTTATGAAATATTCATTAAAATTTTTTGAAAACAATTTTACATGAAAACTAATTTTAAAAAAATTTTCATAAAAATTGACCTTTTAAATAAGGAATGGATGCTTCATAGAAACGAAAACAGGTAAATATGCACATGTCATGCGAATTAAAAATAATATTCTTTATTCATGGTAAAAAGGTAAGAAAAATTCCTTGCACAGAAAGTGAAAAAGGATTCCTTTGAAAACATAGGTAAAATAAAAAAAGGATAAAAATTTATAGTATAATAGTAGATTATTTTTTTAAATCCTTTTTAGAAAACATGGTTTTGAAGGAACACAAATTTCCAACCAAATAATGGGGTAAATTCAGACTTTATTAAAAACACTTTCTTAACTATGTCATTTACCAAAGAGTGAAAAATGGTATGAATATATTATTATTTAATGAATAATTATAGAATAATAAAATTCATTACTATTCTTGAGATAATAATCATAATATTTCATCAAATTTAGCATAATCATAAACAATCTCTAAAAGTGATGAGATTGTTTCGAAAAACTCTTACCACTTTGTAACATTGAACCAGTATCACCATTTAAAAAAATGAAATTTAATTAATCTTAAAATATCATGAAAATAGGTTGTCCATGATAAAACATTGAAAAGGTAATATATACAACTCATGGGAAAATATAGGTACATAATATTGCATATGTCTCCAAGAAGGAAAATTGAGACAAAATTACTTTACCGATTTGGTAACTTTTGATAAATAAATACCATTACTGAACAATCATAAAATGGATACATAAATACCCATAATATTAAGTTTTATAGTCATATAATACATATATGGGTATTATACACACCACACAAAAATAATGGGTGGTGAATAAATCATGTGTCTTACGGAAATAAAAATTTGGAAAACATTTCCTTACCTTATGTCTTGAATCTCTTAATACTAGTACAAAACTATAGTATAATAAATATAAATTCATTATAAACCTATAAAAAACCATATTATCATATCTAATACCATATATGGTTTCATTATTACTTTATATTACCTGCTTTTTAACAATTCTATGTCAATCTTTCACTTCAGATAATATCTATTTTGTTCTTCGCATGTTTCTTGATTTGTTATATATGTGCTACTTATACTTATATCATGATTTAAATAATGTAACACATTATATAAATATCAATTATATAAATTATATTTTTTTTATAATAATTAATATAATATATAATTATAAAAATGGAATACCCTGTTCATGGAGATTATAGGCCATACATACGCATAAACGTTGCTTCTGGTTTATTAACCGAATGAAAGAAAGAGATTAAATCATGTATATGTATATATGTATATATTATAATTCTAGTAGTATTATTATTTCATATATATCTCCTAATTTATTAAATTCATCTTTAATACATTCCTTGTAAGGTGTGAATGAATCACATCTCTTTGAGGGGTGGTGGTCCACACTTCCTCAAACAAAATTATTGTATTTACGCCAATTGGAAAGTATAAAGATATATGATGAAAAATTATTACATAAGATTAAATAAATAATAAATATAATATATAATATATAACATATATAAATATATTATCCATCATAATATCCACCGTGAGAGGTAGTAAAGAAAAACTGAACAATCATCGTTTCGTGAGGTGGTAGTTCGCTGTACACGTAAACAGTGTGTTCGTTAACCATTAGATAGAAGTGTGCGTAATTGTTGGTTAAAAAATTAGACTAAAAAAATCTTATTATATTTATTATAGTAGTGTTTTAATACAATTATGTAATAATAAGATATGAGAGAGTGGAAGAAGAAAATAAAATAAAGGAGTTTGAGGGAGGGTGATACCTCTTAATTGGGTAAATAGTTTTGGTTTGTGCCAAAGGGCTTACATGGGAGGCTTTATGACCAATGTTATGATACAAGGAGGAATTTATGTTTTTTGGTAGTATATTTGAGAAGATATATTCTAGACCTAAGTGGTTTGAGAGGTGTGAATAATGGGTAGAGGTCTTACCTTTTTATAGTGGAGGGGGAGTGACACTCTTATAAATATCAAAAGGTATTAAATAAGGGGAGGTATCCTTTACCTAATGTTCCACCAAAATAGAAAAATAATTGATTAATTTTAATTTATGGTCTAACCAAATCTATACCACACAAAAATATGTTCATTTTAATAATTTGGTTCCTTAACTTATACGATTTCCCAGTGTTATTATTTTAGTTTTCATTAAAGTATCTAGTTTTATAAACTAAGTAATTTAACAATAAATATTAAAATAAAGTGATATTTATTATCAAATATAGATCCATATAATTATAAATATGGTTCTTCATTTTAAAAATTAAAATCTCATGTGTTTTTGAAATTAATTTTTAAAACAAGTGCATGTGATGCGCAAAACACTGCTTAAACCCGGTCCGTGCTAACAATATTTTTCCAATCTATGTGTCAATATGATAATTATAAAAGATAAATTTCTCCAATTATAATTTTTTTTAATATTTTTTAACCCTTAAAAATTACTTTTCAGAATATATATTTTTTCTTTTATTTTATATCATTTAATAAAATATCATTTATGTAAAATAACAATAATGTCAATTTTGACCTTTTTTATTTAATTGTAATTTTAAAATATCCAAATAATTTTGAATTTAAAATAAATTAATTTTAGAGATTTTTAAAATGATATATTAATATTAAAAAATAATTTAATACAATAAAAAAATCAATTCACTTCGTTTTAAACATTTATATTATCATTCATTTTAGATAATTGTTAACTAAATAATCACTACCTTGGCATTTCATAATCCTTTTAAGTAAATAAATCATCTATAATAATTATTGAAAAATTATTATGATAAAAATAACTCATTTACATATAAAAATAATATTTATAACCTAAAATATGATGTTTTTTACATATCTCAAAGTTTTATAAATGTTAAAGGTAAGTAAAGTTCCCTTTTTTTCTTTTTTTCCTTCTTAAGCTTTTATATAAGGAACTTTCATTTAATAATATCACAATAACCCATAAAATTAAAAAAAGGGTATATGGTATAATTATTTTCTTCCAATGGATTTTGGATATTTCCATGCCATTTTGGTAATTATTATTAAGGTTTATTGCTTAATTAAGCTTAATCTTACCTTAATCACTGTGATTAATTTTAATCACTTTCACTAATATTTTTGATAAAAAATTAAGTTGATATTATTAGACTATAAATATCATACTGATTAAAACACTGTATGTCCATTTTTCAAAATTCAAATCGCATAAGTGTGAAAATTATGTTTAACGCCAATCCTGTATACGTGGTGAGAAAGCAGGGATTTAAAGTAAAAACATTCAAAAGTTTAATAAGTTTTTATTTCTAATTTCAATATAAAAATGATAAAAATCACCTAAATTGGATTTAAATATTTATAATTGATCTATTTTTTTATTTAGACACCAATTTAAAATATAATTTAACACTAATCATTATTTAAATTAAAAGGTTGTTTTTAACAAAATTGCTTAAGTTTTACTATTCACATAGAAATGAAGTTTCTTAGAAAAATCCCAAAAATTTACTCTAAGATAATTTAGAAATTATATATTCAAAAATTAATTCTATTTTATCTAATTAAATTTATATTTTTTCCTAAATTTAATTTTATTATTGTTCATAGATGGACATAAAAAATTGTTTCTCTAATAAAATTTTATTTTAAAACATATAATGACTTTACCAAAAATTACGTATTTCATTATAAATTTGTTTTATTTATCTGAAAAAATTAAAAAAAAATAGTTTAAAAGTATTTATTACTATTAATATTACTTATTTTAACATCTAGGTTATAATTATCTTATTTAGATAATTATGAAAATAAAATGATGTTTCGTAGAAACTTAGTGTTTCGTATTACTCATGCCAAGTAATTGTTTCTTGTAGTGCAAGTCAAGGAGGTTCCATGTGAATGGAATATTTGTCTTATTTCAATGAAATAAATCATTGAAAATTAATTCATTTGATAAAAGGTCTATAAAAACTCTGGACGTTACATTCTACCCCCCTTAAAATAAATTTATCCGTTGAAATTCGTCTGGGTTATCAGAGATTTAATAATTTAAAGGTACTTAAATAGAAACCCACATCACAAAATTAAACACTAAAACTTCCATTAAAAAAAGAATGTTTGATCCATAATGGTTACCCCAAGTAACACATAGTTAGGTTTCCACGTTGGAGAACATATGTGGAAAGTGAAAACATGGACATGGAAGATAAAATCTAACTATCAAGTTCTAGATTGGAGTGATAGAGATATTAGTTAGGAGAAAGTTAACAATCACAAATCCATAAAACTATAATGACCTAAGGGGTCATCTGATTCCTCGAAAATGAAGGTAGTAGGACAATGTTTTTTTTCTTGAAGATCATTTTCCCAAAGTTGATGAATTTTCATGAAATGATATACTTGCATGATTTCAGGACAACATCACCCTTTCTTGTTTGTTGATACACTTCACATCTTTACCTAAAAAGAAAGGTGACATTTTCATTCCTAAATTACAAATTGATCATGAGACCCATGATATGTATCCCCATCGGTTATCGTCAACACAAATTAGTTTGAACATGCTATCCAATATGCATAAATACTCATCTCAATAAATTACAATTTCATCTTACTGAATCCATATGAAGTTTAAGTTAAACCTTACATAAATGGTTGACCTTATAACACTTATGAAAGATGAAAATTAAAATCTTTATAATGAAAGTCATGAAATTTAATTAACATTGATCCACATCTTTCACAACGTACCACATTTTTGTCACATTCCAAACATGCGAATACCCTTATCATATATTCCCTTAATTACCATAATTTGTTTTAGAAAACCTGCATTCTTACTTATTCTAATGATTACTGGATACATTATTTAAATCAAAGAAGTTATAAAGTTCGTCCTTAATGACGTAGAACACCATGTCAATAATTAATTCCATGGAAATCCATACTATTTAATTTACTTAATCATATCTAGTATATCTTTATCCAAACATCATCATATCAACGTTAGTCATTATTTAAGGGTTACCTTCCCTCAATTAAAATTTTACATTTCTATGAAATCATTTTTCTATGTCTTTATCCCCACCCAAAATGTACTTTTAAATCCTTAATGAGAACTTATACTGAAAAAACATATATCTTTCATGATTCCTATAACATAATTTCTAAATTCTAAAACAAAAATAATTTATTCATCTGACTCTATTCCTAACTGATTACTTAGTCTTCATAAATTTATTACTTAAAACCTCTTTCCTAGAATATGAAATTTGAATAAAGTTTTAAGGTTCATTATCCTTAATCAATTACTGCTTACTATGTAACCAATACTAGAAGAACATCACATACCTTTCACATGTTTTTTTGATCTCTTTATCCTCAAATGTATATCCAAAACTTGTACCAATTCATTGATTCTCTTTATGAGATTTCCACTTGGGAAATTTATTCCCATAATTTCCATACTTTACACATTTTAAACATTAAATGTTGAAAATGTTCCTTCAAGTTATCTTCCTTAACTAAAACTAAAAGGCATAATGTGAGAAACATTGATCATGTTGGGATACCATATAATCATGAAATATTACATATATGGTGCCTAAATCATGTCTCATACTTCTTTAATCTATGAAACCTTTGGTTTATCCAATTTTATTCATATTTATACTCAATTTAAATCATTCATGATGGTTCATAAAGAGTTTGTGAATACCCAAATCATATCCCTCAGGAGTGTCAAACCAAGTGTGCATAAAGACCTATTGTTGTGTACCATATTACCCCATGTTAGGATTAGTACATATTATTGAATTTGTTACCCCTAGGTATATATGTTCCATAGACATATCAACTTTTAGTATCGAGGTAGGGATGAATTTATATGAAACCGCTCACTCTATCCTTTACCAAAATTATATGACATTTTCTTAAATATTAACTCGCCCTTATACTTATCCTTAGATACGTCCCTAGACACATCCTTTGAAATATACCTATAGATCTTAATAAAGTTTTCTAACAATATTTTCCAATGTTTTACTAAACCTTCACTCTGATACCAACTATAACAACCCTCTATTTTCAGACATTAACATTACGTAACGTTTTTAGAATACTTAAAACATTACACGAATAGACACCTAAAGACCGTATTAATTTAGTGACTTTGAAAACATGGAATCATAAATACTTGTACATAATTATGCTACAGTTTCTCCCACTAAGTTCTTTATGACTAACACCCTTCTTATACAGATCATACTTAATACATATCTTTATAATTTGGGTATGGAGACATAGAAAAATGGGTGAGCTCAGATTCTCATAAAGGGTAAAGAAGGGAGAGATATAAGCAGAAAAATAAGAATAAGGGTATGAGAACATGGTCATAACATTAGAAGATAATACCCAACATATCAAATATCATAATCATGAATCATGGTATAAAACATTATTGTTCATGTGACATGAATCAAAAGTAAATAAAGAATATAATCCATAAAATCTTAACGTAGGAATAATACATGGAATTATGGCAGACACATAAACATATATAATGATTTCCATAGTAGAAAAGGAATCACTTCCAAGTCCATCTTACAAGACATTCCTTTAATGAACTAGGTTTACTCCCCATTCCAAACCTGTATTTCTAAACCACGTTCACTCCTCATTCCATACATGTAATACTGAACCGAGTTCACTCCTTGTTCTATCCCAGTAATAATGACCCGATTTCACTCCACGTTCCATTCATGTATATCGCACATAATATAAATCATTACCCAATTCATTGGATGGAGATATAGATCCCACTCATATCGTAGTGAAATTATAAATACATGTGCCAAAAAATCATAAACAATCATATCATAACCCATGAAATTAATGGGGTATTATAAACACGTAATCATATCACAACCTATGGAAAAAGATAAAGGTTTCATAATAATTTCATCAAAATAATAACCCGTGAAAGACAAATGGATTTTAAAAACATATAACCCATGAAAGAGAAATGAATTTCATAAACATATAATCCTTGAAAGTGAAAAAAATATTCATAAACATATAACCCCTGAAAGTGATATGGGTTTCATAAAGACCCTCACATTTTTAATAACCCAAGAAGAGAAAGAATATGAATATAACCTTTAGATCGTTTCCTATAAATACATGAGTAACATCAACAGATGTCATCTTAGATGGAATATAGTTTTGAATTAACTTTCAAAAAAATTATTAATTAAAATATCCTTTATTATTTGAAAATATAATTTTAATGCATAAAACTATTTGAAAATAATTTTCATAGAAAATAAATTGAAAACTTATAAATAATACTTGAAATAATTTTTGAAAACCATTTTCATTAAAAACTTTTATAATAATATTTAAAACATTAGAAACATATTTATTTGAAAAAACTTCAAAAACATTAAAATAAATCTTCAAAACGTTTTGAAACCCATTTCTTTAAAAATAACTTTGAAAACTTACAAATAAGTCTTGAAAATCTTTGAAAACCATTTTTATAAAAATAACTTTTAAAACTTATAAAGAAATCTTGAAAATGTTTCAAAAAACTTTTTACTTGAAAACATAAGAAATAATCTTGAATATAATTTGAAAATAAATTTCCTTGAAAAATAATTTTTTAAAAAAATCTTTAAAATTAACCTTTTAAGCATGGAAATGAATCTTCACAGAAATAATGTCTTGTAAATATGTACATATAAGGATGAGACCTTAAACATTACATAATCTATCTATTTCAACTATATTTCTATACTTTATATTCTTAATGATCATTTTGGTTTAGAGATTTAGAATGTTAGGACATAACACATACATATCAACCCATAAGTGTATAAATTAGGTACCACTAAAACAATATACATTTCTTCTAAAACATAAATTTTTTAACACAAACTAACAACATGATTTCATTGATAATCTTTATAATATTTAACTGCACTACATTATTTCTCTTCCGCATCATTATAACCTATAAAGAACACTTAAAAAATGGGATGAGCATAAAAATATCACTAAGGGATATAAAAAGGAAAGAAACCATTAGTCCATGAATACTCATAATCATATGAAATCATTTTCACAAATACATACTTCTCAGCAATATATACTTAATTTGTAAAATATGATATTTACATAAAACAATAGAGAACATATATAAAACCATAACGTTTTCTTGGGGAATTAATTAATTATATTGTAACCCTCGCACCTACCTTATGATTTGTAACCCTCACTGCTACATTGCAATGTAACTCTCACGGCTACCTTATGGTGTAACCATCATAGTTACACTCAGAGTAACCATAAGTCCAACCTACTATTTATACATACTCAATGAATTGGAGGGATATATAGGCCCCACACTTCATCATAAATAATTCCCAATAACCATAATAAAATCATAAAACTCGAATAATTTTATAAAAACATATCTTTTGAATTTTGGAAAACAGAATTTTAAAAGAGGATTTTTAAAGGAAAGTCCCCTAAAAATATCATATAATTGATTTGAGAAATTAATATAATGAAAGAAATATGTGTATAAAATGTAAATAAACATAATAAAACTTAATATAAACAAAAATCCATTATGAAAATAATCTTAATACTACATAATGAATAATGTAGAAGGATAACCCAAAGAATAGAAATTGGGTTAAGAATTCCATTACCTAGGGTTTGTCTTACTTCAAACTTGTTTAAACATATTGTATAATAGTTAAAATGGTGTTATTAATATTTTAAATATGCATAATCATGTTTATAATACCATATATGATCATTTTATAACTTCATCCAACCCATTTATTAAAAATATTGTGTTATTTCTGTTGATTTAGGTATATGTTTTACATGATTTCCATGATCGGTTCGTAAAGGATTTTTTTTGAATGGAAGTGATACCATAGAAGTGTAATTAAGCGTGTAAATACCCAAAAATTCCATGTAATATTTTTAAAATAAATGGAAATTTTATGAGTCCGCGAAAATTTACTACGCGTGATTCCGAGGCTCGGAGTGTCCGAAATGAATTTCTGAACTTTTTTTCGGGTACGTTTAGTAAACGTGCGAGTGGTTTTTTCTAAATTTTAAAGTGATTCTAGGAATTGAAATCTGAGGGCACCGTTGAACTCACAGCACCGATATTCACTTAAGGAGACTTTTACCTCTACAATAGATGGTCGATTATGAAAGTTAGTTTTTGGGTTTTTTTGTGTAAGAATAAAATAAAAATAAAATTGTGTGACATTTTATTTTGATTTGCAACACCGATGTTGGTGTTGGGAGGTGGGGTCCACCGGAACTAAATCTCCATGTGGAAGTTAAGAAGTGGGAACTGCCAGACCTTAACCTTCCATGAGAGGTTATGGTGGTGGGGACTACCCGAACCTAACCTCCCATGAGTGGTTATGGTGGTGGGGACCACCCGAGGCCTAAACCTCTTGAACTCCCCTAATTATGGAGAAAAACCTCTCAACCCACCTCATTAATGTGGAGGATCCTCTTGACTTCCACCACATTAATTGTGCCAACACACATATCTTTAATATGCCAACCTAGCTAATTGATTAGGCTATTTTGAATTTATGCCAACAAGCATAGTAGAAACGATAATATATTTTTTTGAAACAATATTACATTTTGGGGGAATTTGGAGAAAGATTATCCAATGAAGAACACTTCTTTCATGAAGAAAGCTTCCTCCACTAAGAATGCCAACAAGGAACATCTACGACTACGATGAACCGATGCACGAGCCTAGGATTGGAGGTGTGTGGCAGACAAGATGAACGTCGATGACTTCACCTTATTCTTCATGCCAACGTCATCAAGAGAATGAGGTAGGGTTTTATTAATTATCATTTCCCAACTTCTCCCCTTCTAATTATTTTATGGTATTTTGGAATAGAGATTAACTAGGGTTGTGGGAAATGATGTTTTAAAATATCTTCATTACATGTTCATGATTCGTTCTTTGTGAACCGCTCGATATCACTCTAAACGTTGAGGGTGTGGGCCAAAAAAACATGCCCTGACCCCTCTGCCCTACTTCTTTGGTGTACTCTTTGAAATAGAGGAAGGATAAGAAGGGGATGAAGGAAACAACGCCACCACCTGTGGCCTCCGGGACCCACACCACCCTTGCGGTGTTCCGATATCCCGATCGTACCGACCACGCTCCCTAGCTCTGCGCCCCGACCGACCCGCCCCGTGGAACTTCGGCCTCTCATCCAAACTGGCCCCGGGTCCCCGCATCCCTCTGGCCTCCAAGCCAAACCGGCCCCGCGCCCCTGCGGCGCTCCAGCCTCCCGACTGAACCGGCTGCACGCCCCAGCCGAACCACCCTCATCGCAGACCTCCGAGCCGCCCTGGCTTGCACCGCCCATGACTCTATGAGCTGCCTCAGCTTGCGCTGGCCACCGACCCTTCGAGCCACCCCATCCAAACTCCATGCGCGCACTCCGAGCCACCCCGCGGCCTCGTTTCCTCGGGACAACTTCCGGATGAGCCGCTTTGCAGCCTCATGCCCTCACGGCCGGTCCACCACACTCGTGACCAGTCCGCGCCCTCATGGTACCTGCAACCAGTCCACTCCCTCACGGTGCCCTATGGATTGAGTCATACTGTGGGCCGGGTCAGTCCAACTGGGTCGGACCAGACCCAGGCCCACTACGCCCCATTTACTATCATTTGGCCATAACATTGGCACCATATGTCCATTTAACGAACCGTCAGCGTCACTGGAAATCTTGGAGCAAGACAGTCTCTTAAGGAAACCCCACTAGAGTTTTGTAGTGTTATTAAAAAACAGTCAGTTTGGATAGAGCATGAATCCAACTAGGCCCCTTGGACAAAAAGGCTAATAACTCATAGACCGAACGCCTGATTGACTCCCCGTCTATTACATTGAGACCCCTATGACATGGACAACATTTGAGATACTTATTCATGAGACTTCATGGAAGTTATAGTATTGACCAGTAGCTTGCGGAGCGGATCCTCTGAGAGATGAGAGAGCATAGTATGAAGACCTAGTGGCTAGATGAGACTTGACGAATTCTGACTGTTTCGACTCGGAGTGACTCGAAATGCCCAGTGGGGAGCGCCTTAGTGATGGTGAAAACCCACAGTGAGGATTGCCTTGGTGACGTGGTGGACTCACGGTCCTCGATAGGAGGAGTACCTCAGCAGGCCTTGAGAGGGAGCGCCTCTATGTGACACAGCAGACCCACAATGGGGACTGCCTATATGTGATGCGGCAGACCCACGGTACTCGACAGAAGGAATACCTCAGGAGTCAAAGGTTAGTGGGAAGCACCTCTGTGTGACGTGGCATGCTCACTATACTCGATAGAGGAGGAGTTCTCCAGTAGCTGAGGTGTTTGACGTTGTGTTCACAATGTTACTTGATACTACCCCTAGTATAAATCCTGGTTTGATTTGAGTCAGTATCTATATTTTTTCCTCACAATTGAGATGGATTACTTGATAACATAGGTATATGTAAGGGCATATACATAAGTATGGTTATATGTTTATTGCATACTTTGTGTTTTATCCTTGTTGGATTTAGTGAAACCTAGAGGGTCTCGGGGTCCCTACTGAGTATCTTTATATTCACCCCTCCACGGGCTATGCCCGCACCTTGTTGTGTTGGATGCAGACAATGGACAACGATGACTGAGGCCGAGAGTACCAGGACTGGACGGTACCTGAAGGTGGACCTTACGACGAGTCGGTACACGGATGAGACGGATGAACGAGGAGCGCTGAGGAGGCGATCTATATATACCCTTCATGTAAGAACCTCATAGGGTGACCCAGAAGCTGAATTTCCCTTTTCTTCAGTTGTATTATATCACAGTTGTTCTTGTACTTTCCAGTTGGGCTTGTATTTTGGCCTCGTTTTACTTACTATACTCAATTGTTTACTATACAGTTGAATTTCATTCATATCTTACTGTGTGTTTGGTTGCATGTGTTTACAGGTTATAAAGGCAATGCCTTCCAAGTTTTATGGAATACGTCGTTGGTGCTAGTCGCTAGCCCCTGTCCTATAGAAGGCAGGCTTGGGGTAGTCACGGCATGGGCCTTGGGGGTGGAGTCATGACAAATTGGAATCAAAGGAGTCGGTTCTACCACAGAACGTAGGACTCTAATCTTTCATTTTAACGACAATAGTGATAAGTTTAGTGAGTGTGGTTATCAGTTTAGGGAATCCAATTTTGGTGAGGCAGATGACGTATCCATACACCAGGACCGTGACTTCTGATTTCTGACTCAGTGCATGAAAAAAATGACTGCTTGTGTGTTTTCAAATGTTTTCTTTGTGATCTTTTGAGTCATCTAAATAGGTATAACTTTTAGATCACCAGGTATAACTTTTAACCATGGTGCACCTGTTTCTTTTTGGGATTCCTCCACAAAGAATGACAGCTAGAGTTCTCAGTGTTGTACGCACTGATTGCCCACTGAATGATAAGGCCTCGGTAGAGAGCCCTTTTCCAATGGAGACAACAGCAGTACCACTCCCCGTTGGGCCACCGATGACATCAACCCCAGCAGTAGATAGTGCACGCCGCTTGAGCACATTTCACGAGTTCCATTTCCAGAGGCCACATAGGTTCAGGGGATATATAGACCCACATATAGATGAGGATTGGCTGGAGGCAATGGTGAGAGTCTTCCGACTCATAGGGACACTAGCTGATTTCATGGTGATCTTTGCTGCTGGCCTTCTATAGGAAGAAGAAGGAAGATGGTGGATCCTAGTACTCTAGGTTCACGATGAGGTGATGCTTCTCTAGGCAGACTTTGAGTGCCTGTTTCAGGCAGAGTTTGTCTTAGAGACTCTTCATGCATTGCGGATACTGAAGCTTATTCATCTCCACCAGGGAAGAATGATTGTGGCTCAGTACTCGACGGGGTTCACTAACCTCTCACGATACTCCACAGATATGGTGCGGGACCCATCTTCAAGGCCCGGACCTTCGAGCATGATCTCAGGGGGGAGATCAGGGCTTCGATGATCTCACTCAACATCCTGACACAGGAGGGGGTGTTAAAGAGTGCCTTCTTGGTGGGGAGTTTTCTTGCTGAGAAGTCACCAGTAGCAAGACCCACTACCAGTCATCACGTAGAGAATTCTTCTGTAGCTGCCAGTAGACAGTCGTAAGAGAGGACTAAGAGGACCAGAACTACATGTGGACGACCGCATGACTCAGGATTGGTTGTACGGGGAACCTAAGGCGGAGCCAGTTATTCCAGGAGCGGGCAATGTTTCACATGCAGTGGGCAGGGTCACATGGCTCGTGACTGTCTGACCCGTCATACAGGTGATCAGAAGATGGTCGAGGGACCACCCGGGCAATGACAAAGTTTCGATCTAGGTGGTTCGCAGGGAGTAGGTGGACGTGGCAGAGGAGCTGGTCAAGTAGTTGGTGGTGGGAAACGATTCGAGATGTAACCTCCACGACCACCAGGAGGCCCACCACGACCATATAGAGCAGGTGGATAGAGGCGAGCTCATCTCCAGGCAGCTGAGGCCTACGATCATGGTTCTCAGGAGATGATATGAGGTATAATATGTGTCTACTCCACCTTAGATGCAGTAATTATAGACACAGGTGCCAGTCATTATTTCATTTCTACTACCCTTGTTTGGAGGTCAGAGATTCCTATGCAGTTGTTGGCTCAATCCTTACGGCTAGAGACTCCTACGGGAGTGGATTCGATGATTATGCACTGGTTCCAAAAGTGAGAGCTTTCTCTAGATGGTGAGAGCTTCAGCTGGGATCTTCTAATAGAAGCGTTGAGGCCTTAGGACTTCATCTTGGGTATGGAATAGTTATCTATAGTCCATGCTCAGATTGACTGTATTAGGCGCAAAGTGTGGTGTGTCTTCACAGATGGGATCAGGTTTACCTTTATTGTCGAGAAGGGAGCCTTTGCAGCGCAGGATGGACTTACCCGGAGGAGAGTACAGCTGATCACTAATCAGTTGGCTTCCCTTACCCTCAGAGTTGTTTATGTGGAGAGTCTGAGCTATTCTGTAGTGGTGGACCAGTATGCATATGTTTTCTTTGATGATGTTTTGGGTCTACCTACTCGTAGATAGGTGGCATTTTACATTGACTTGTACCCCAGGACAACACCGATATCTACACCAGCATATCAGATGGCTCTCGTAGAGCTTCGTGTGTTACAGGTGCTATTAGAGGACTTACAGGGGAAGGGATTCATCTGTCCTAGTGTTTTTCTTTCGGAAGCCTTGATTCTCTTCACCAAGATGGTAGAAGGGAGCTTGAGGCTTTGTATTGACTATCAGCGCCTTAACCAGGTGACCGTGAAGATCAAGAACCCAATTCCGAGGATTGATGACCTCTTTGATCAGTTGAAGGGAGCACGATGGTTTTTTAAGATAGACCTCATATCAGTCTATCACCAGCTCAAAGTACGAGACGATGATGTGCAGAAGATGACCTTCATGTGTCGATATGACCATTACGAGTTCTTGGTTATGCCATTCGGCGTGACCAATTCTCCTACAGTGTTCATGGGAATCATGAATAGGATCTTTCATCCATACCTTGATCACTTTGTAGTGGTCTTCATTGACGACATTCTGATCTACTCAACTAATGAGGAGGAGCATGCCTATCATTTGCGGGTAGTACATGACACACTCCGAGAGCACCAGCTTTATGGTAAGCTCTTGAAGTGCTAGTTCTGAATCTGATAGGTTTACTTTCATGGACATGTCATCTCAGAGGTTGGAGTTGTAGTTGATCTAGCGAATATTGAGGTGGTACTTGCTTGGGAGCCACCTCAGAGTGTGACATAGGTACGGAGTTTCTTGGGTTTGGCTGGATATTACCGGTGGTTTGTGCCAGACTTATCTAGAGTTTTAGTACCACTATTAGCCTTGACGAAGATGGGGAAATCCTTCTTGTGGTCAAAGAGATGACAGCAGAGTGTTCAAGATCTGGGGTAGAGGCTGACTAGTGCCCCCCCCCCATCTTGAGGCTTCTAGAGGAGGGAATATGGTACTAGTTTACTACGACGCATCAGGGACCGGGGTTGGATGTGTCCCGATACAGGAGCGAGCAGTGATTGCATATGGTTCTTGACAGCTGAGACAACATGAGAATAGCTATGCTACCCATGACATGGAGTTAGGAGTAGTTGTCTTCACCTTGTAGATGTGGTACCACTATATGATGGGTGAATTTTTTACAATGTACTCTGATCACAAGAGTCTCAAATATATATTCTCCCCTAAGGACCTAAACCCGAGACAACGTCGTTGTCTTGAGTTCCTCCAAGACTATGACTTCGAGATAGTCTATACCCCTAGTAAGGGGAACGTTTTTGCAGATGCACTCTGCATGAGGTCTGGTATACAGTTACTAGGTGAGGCGAGGAAGTAGTTGGCCACTTTACAGATATCCTTTGTGGATAGAGATGGAGAAGCCTTTCTATAGTATCTTATAGTCGCTCCCCCGCTTCTTCAGTGAGTCAGGGAGGCCCAACGTGGGTATGCAGACTGCAAGGCACAACGGTCTTAGATATCTACCTGACATACATCTGATGGATTTTCTGAAGGTGGGGAGAATGTCATCCTCTTTAGAGGACGTGCCACGATACCAGTGTCACTTTAGGAGGATGTGTTGATGGAGTTCCACACATCCCATTTTACGGTATATCCAGAAGTGGATAAGATGAACCAGGATCTCCGACGACAACACTGGTGGCCAATAATGAAGAAAGTAGTTCCAGAGTTTGTCTCTCGATGCCTCACTTATCAGCAAGTGAAGGCAAGCCATCAGGTACGAAAAGGCTTGGTCTACTTTAGAGGGCCCAAAGTGGAAGTGGTATGAGATATACATGGAATTTGTGACAGTACATCAACGTACATCAAGGGGACATGACTCTATTTGGGTGATCGTTGACTAACTCACCATGTCGGCAAACTTCCTACAGATCAGAGAGCATGGTTGAGTAGAGAGATTGGGATGCCACTATGTGTAGGAGACTGTTCGGTTACATGGAGTACCCTAGACGATTGTCTCTGATCAGGATGCATGTTTTACTTCCCGGCTATGGAAGGGGTCGCATGAGGCTTTTGGGATGAAGCTTCATTTGAGAACTGCCTTCTATCCTCAGACGGATGGTCAAACTGAGTGGACCATTTAGACCCTCGAGGACATGTTGTGTGCATATGTCCTTGACTTCAGTCGCAACTAAGAGGATCAATTACCTTTGGTGGAGTTTTCATAGAACAACAACTATCACTCCACCATTGGGATTACACCATTTGAGGCGTTGTACGGGAGACCTTACAGATCACCTTTATGCTGGACTGACCCAGGGGAGTCAGCACTAGTGGGACCAGAGAAGGTATGAGCTACCACAGAGAAGGTGCAGATCATCCAGGAGTAGATGAAGACTGCACAGAGTAGGAAGAAGTCATATGCCGATAGGATATGGAGATCTCTGAAGTTCGAGGATGGAGACCACATCTTTCTACGGGTCTCACCTCGATGAGGTTTGTGGAGATTTGGCCGAGGAAGCAAGTTATCTCATAGGTTCATCGGATCTTTTCAGGTCCTCAGCAGAGTTGACGAGGTGGCATAACACTTAGCTCTTCCACCTCAGTTGCACCGAGTGCATGACATCTTCCAGGTATCCCAACTGAGGAGATACGTGCATGACCCTTCTCACATCATCGTCCATGGGGAGCAAGATGTCGATGATGGGGTGACTTTTATGGAGGTTCTAGTAGAGATTGAATATCGATAGGAGCAGGTCCTTTGTGGATGGTCGATACCTCTGGTGCGCATTCACTGGCAGCACGGGAACCCTCAAGAGATCACATGGGAGGGGGAGGCTCAGATATGTGCTCCGTACCCCCACATGTTTACCTAGTTTTGAGTTGTGGATTATGGGGATGTAATTCCTCAGGTGGGGAGAATACAAAGACCAAGAAATTCCATGTAATTTTTTTAAAATAAATGGGAATTTTACGAGTTCGTGAAAATTTACAGCGCATGATTTTGAGGCCTAGATTTCCCAGAAAGAATTTCTGAACTTTTGTTCGGGTACGTTCAGTAAACGTGCGAGCGGTTTTTTCTAGCTTTTTAAACGATGCTCAAAATGGAAATATGAGGCACCGTTAAACTCACAACACCGGTATTCGATTAATGAGACTTTCACCTCGACTATAGATGGTCGAGGGTGAAAGTTAGTTTTGGGTTTTTCATGTAATAATAAAATAAAAATAAAAGTGTGTGCCATTTTATTTTTATTTGCAACACCCATGTGCGTGTTGGGATGTGGGGTCTACCAAATCTAAACCTCCATGTGGAAGTAGAGAAGTGGGGACCGCCATACCTTAACCTCCCATGAGAAGTTATGGTGGTGGGGACCACCTGAACCAAACCACCCATGAGAGGTTATGGTGGTGGGGACCACCCGAGGCCTAAACCTTTTGAAATCCCCTCATTATGGAGAAAAACCTCTCAACCCCCCTTATTAATGTGGAGGATCCTCTTGAGTTCCTCCACATTAATTGTGCCAATGCACATATCTTTAATATGCCGACCTATTTAATTGATTAGGCTATTTTGAATTAATTCCAACAAACATAATAGAGGGGATAATCTATTTTTTTGGCACCATGTTACATTTGGGTGGAATTGGGAGAAAGATTCTCAAATGAAGAATGCTTCCTCCATGAAGAACGCTTCCTCCACGAAGAATGCCGACAAGGAATGTCTTCAAATACGAAGAACTGACGCATGAGCCCATGATTGGAGGTGTGTGGTGGACAAGATGAATGTTGACAACTTCACCTTCTTCCTCGCACCAACTTCATCAAGAAAATGAGGTAGGGGTTTATTGATTATCACTTCCCATGTTCTCCCATTCAAATTATTTTTCGGGATTTGGGTATAGTGATTGACAAGGGTTGTGGGAAATGATGTTTTAAAATATCTTCCTTACAATTTCATGATTTGTTATTTGTGAACCGCTTGCTATCACTCTAAATGTGTAGGGTTTGGGATAAATAAACATGGCCAAACACCTCTGTCATTCTTCATTGGTGTACTCTTCGAAATGGAGGAAGACAACGAAGGCGAAAAAGGTGAAGAAGGAAATGGCGCCTCCACCCACGACCTCCATTACCCGCACAGCCCCCGCGGCATTCCGGTCTCCTGGACGAACCAGTTGCTTTCCACAGCTCCATGCCCCGGCCTAATCGGCCCCCGGGGCCAAACCGCCCTCGTCGCGGCCCTCCGAGCCGCCCCGGCACGCGCTACCCACCGGCCCTCTGAGCCGCCCCAACTGCGCTTCCCGCCAGCCCTCCGAGCTGCCCTGGACGAGCCTCCCCGCGCCCTCATGCCCTCGTGGAAAATTCCAACTGAGCCGCTCCCTGGCCTCGCACCCTCGTGTCCGGTTCGCCGCCCTCACGGCCCGTCTTCACCCTCGCGGCCGATTCGTGCCCACGCAGTACCCGCGGCCGGTCCGCGCCCACACGGTAACGTACGGACCTGCTCGCACTGCGGATCGAGTCGGGTCGGGTTATTACGATAGGGTTGGACTAGACTCGGGCCCACTACGACCCATTTACTTTCATCTGGCCATAACTTTGGCACCAGACTTCTGTTTGATGAACCGTCAGCGGAGCTAAAAATCTTGGAGCGAGACAGTCCCTTGAGCATACCCCACTGGAGTTTTGGATTATGATGGTAAATGGTCAGGTTGGGTCAAGCATGAATCCAAAAGGTCCCCTTGTACAAAAAGGCTTATAACTCACAGACCAGGCGTTCGATTGACGCGTCATCTATTACGTTGAGACCCCTATGACATGCCAGACCTTTGAGATACTTCTTAGTGGGACTTTATGGAAGTTAGAGTATTGACCAGTAGCTTGTGGAGAGGATCCTCCTATATATGAGTGAGCTTAGTGCGGAGACCTAGTGGCTCACTAAGACTTGACGACTGCTGACCATTTAGACTCAGAGTGACTCGACAGAACTAGTGGGGAGCGACCTGGTGACACAGAAGACCCACGGTGGGGAGCGCCTTGGTGACGCGGCAGACCCACGGTACTCGACAGGAGGAGTACCTCAGCAGGCCTCAAGGGGTAGCGCCTCTGTGTGATGTGGCATACCCATAGTGGGAAGTGCCTCTGTGTGACATGGCCGACCTATGGTACTCTACAAGAGGAGTACCTCAGCAATCCAAGGTTAGTGGGAAGCACCTATGTGTGATGTGGCAGACCCACTGTACTTGATAGAGGAGGATTTATCCTACAGTAGAGGTTTTCAACGTTGTGTTTGGAATGTTACTTGATAATACCCCTAGAATAAATCTTGGTTTGAGTTAAGTTAGTATCTCTGTGTTTTACTGATGATTGAGATGGATTACTTGATAACTTAGGTATATGTATGAGAATATACCTAAGTAAGGTTATCTATTGATTTCATACTTTGTGATTTATCCTTGTTGGATTTTTGTGAGACCTAGAGGGTCTCGAGGTCCCTACTGACTATCGTTATACTCACCCTTGCACGAGATATGCCCGCACCAGGTTGTGTTGGATGAAGACGATGAACAGCACTGACTGAGGCTGATAGTACCAGGATAGGACGGTACCTGGAGGTGGAACTTAAAACAAGTTGGTACACAAAGGAGATAGAAAAATGAGGAGTGATGAGGAGGCGATCTGTACCTGCCCTTCAGGTAGGATCCTCAGAGGATGACCCAATAGATTACTTTATCTTTTCTTCAGTTGTATTGTATCATAGTTTTACTTGTACTTTCTAGTTGGTCTTGTATTCTAGACCCTTTTTACTTACTGTACTCACTTTCTTACTATACAGATGACTTGAATTGGTATCTTTCTGTGTGTTTGGTTGTGTTTGTTTACAAGTTATTAAGGAAATGTATTCCAAATTTTAGGGAATACGCCTTTGGTGCTAGTCACCATCCCTTAGCCTATGGAATCCAGGCTTGGGGTAGTCAGGGCACGAGCCCCAGGGGTCGGGTCATGACAAAGTGGTGTTAATATGTTTCTATAATATTGAGTAATTCCATGAGTAATTTTGTTTGTATGGAATGAGGACGTATCATTAGAAAAATAATTAGTGATAATCGTTTAGATCATTTTGGTCGTTCTTCGATAATCATAAACTTGTTTCATCATATATCTTTAATATTATGAAAATAAATTAATTATAGAATATAAGAGAGGTAATATCATAAACATTAAAATATTTTTAAACCATTGAAATGTTTTTACAGCCATCTTTTTAGGAAGTAAATTAATTGAAAACCCCTCATCCACGATATCAGTAAATCGACACATCACAATCGATGATTTTATTTTAAGAATTAGAGGAAGATTAGAGGAAGAATGATGATAAATTTTTCTATAAATAAGATAAAAATATTGAATATATATAAAACTATAAATTTAATACCTCTTGGATAATTGGAGGTTAATAGAGTATAATAAAATAAAATAATTGAAAAGAAAACACAAGAAAATGAAAGATGATTTTAACATCTTAATCTCTTCTCCTTGAGATTCTTTTTCAGGCCTTTTGTTTTGGACTTTTGGTGAGAATAGCAGGTCTTGGATGTGGGGAAGGGCCTTAGAAATGGTATTTTTTAGAATTTATACAATTCTCAAAACTCAAGAGGTGTGAGAGGAAGAGGGGGTGAAGGTGGTATTTATAATGGAAGGGAGGACGGGTTTTCAATTATTCTAATCATTAGTTTAATATTTTTTCTCAATACTATTTATAATATTGATTAATGTGACCCAAAATAGTAAAGAGAGATTGTGAGTTCAAACCAAGTGTTCTTAAATTAGCCAAGATTTTTGGAATAGTGTATTTAACATATGATGTATATATACAGCAATTTACCGTATTTCACAATTCATCAAAAACATTGAGTACTTCAAAAAAATACCAAAAATTCACCCTGATTATTTTTCAACATTTATAATTCAAAAATGAACTCCATTTTATCGAAATAATTTTCTAAATATGATGAAATTAATTTTTAAATAAAATTATAATTTATTCCAAAAATAACTATAACTAATTTTATATCACCTTGAAAAATCAATCAAGATATCATTATCTTATAACCTTAAGATAATAAAATAATAATACGATTTACTACTAATAAGTATCATATTAATATTCATAAGTGTATTTTACAATTCACCAAAAAAAACAAGTTGGTTCTATCAGACTCCAAATAATATACTGATCAAAACCATAGATACATGTTTTTAAAAATTTAAATCATGGAAGTGGCAAAATTTTGTTTAACGGGTAGTTTATAACTATATAATTTTGTTTCTTTACGTAGAGACTCAATGTTTCATGGATTTTATTTTATTTTTAAAACCTTATGATGTTACATTTTCCCCACCTTCTGATAATTGCATCCTCACAATTTTATTTACTTATTAAAAAGGTTGGGGTACCTTTCCCTCATATCATTTTTAGATTCTCATGTTTCTTCTTCAACCATGTTATTTCTCCAAAAAACCTTTACCTTGTGGATTACCTTATTAAAAAATAATTTTTCGGTTTGATCAAGAATATGAACAGGTTTCTCTATATAAGAAAGGTTATTTTCTAGCTGATCTGCTTTTGGGATCAAAATATAAGATGAATATTGAACATATTTTATCAACATATAAAATGAAAAACATTATATACCTGAGATAATATCAGTGGAAAAGTTACTTGGTTAGAAATAGAACAAAATTTATCCATAATTTCCTATCGTCCAATGAACTGTGGACTTAGCATTCCTTTCTTACTAAAACGCATAACACTTTTCCATGGTGAGATTTTAAGAAAAAAATGACCACGTAACTCAAAAGAAAAGTATTTCATCCTATTATCTGAATAAATTTGATGCCTACTCTGAGCTATCCTCAGGTGTTGTGGAATCATCTTTACTTTTTCAACCACTTCCTCTAATAATTTTGGTCTCATCAACTTCCTTTCCCAAACATCATCCCAAAAATATAGAGTTCAACACCGCTTCACATATAATGCCTCAAAAGGTTCCATATATATAAAGGAATGAAAAATGTTATTATAAGAAAATTAAAATAAAGAAATATGTCGATCCCAACTCCATGGTAATCCATTGAACAATATCAAAGAATATCCTATAAAGTCTGAATTGTCCATTCTGAATGGCCATCTGTTTGAGGATGAGAAGTTGTATTGAAATTTAACTTTATTACCAATGAAATCTGAAGGCCTTTTTAAAAGTTAAAAGTGTACCTAGGATCATGGTCAGATACAATAGAAAAAGGAACTCCATGTAACCAAAAAATCTCTTTGAGGTACAGTTGAGAATGCTGATCCAAATACATAGTATTTGAAATAGGAAGGAAATGTGCAGATTTAGTCATGCAATCAATAATAACCCAGATTGCATTGTTACCTCAAGAAGTCTTTGGTAGTCCAACAATAAAGTCCTTGGATATATTTTACCACTTGCACTCTGGAGCAAGTAAAGGCTAAAGCATCTACTTCGGTAACCACTGCTCTACTTTAATCTCTTGACATGCCAAACATTTCATGGTAAAATCTACAATATCTCTTTTTTCATTCCATCCCAATAGTAATACTCCTGATGGTCTCTATACATATTAGTACCTCCATGATGAACTCAAAATGGATAACTATGATCTTTGCACAATAATTATTTCTTCAGTTGAGAATCACAAGGCACACATAATCTCTTTCCAAATCTTAAAACATAATGTTTTTTATGGCTAAATTTTGGAAAATTACACATTTTAACCAATTATACATTTTTCTATAACTCACAGCCTTCCTTCTGCAGTTTCTTAATTTTTTCTGACACTGATGACTTCACTGAAACCTGAAACAAAACAAATGAAATTTCCTCCACCAACAAATTCCAATCTATGGTTTATCAATTCATTAATCATATTGTATTTCTCTAGTCGTAACATAGTTAATGATGCATGATATTTTTGACTCAAGTCATTTGAAATTTTTTTCTTTTACAAGATAGTAATTGATCGTGAAATTATCTTGTCCATTAAATTTATCTTCTCTACTTCATGTTTAATTACTTTTTATTGAATATATACTATATTACATTTGTGGTCATTATATATTTCACATTTGGATCTGTATAACTGATGCCTTCAAATTTTTAAAGAGAAAAACCATACCTACTAATTCCAAATCATGTGTGGTATAATTTAAATAACGAGGTTTCAGTTGTTTTGAAGCATAATAAATTATCTGATCATTCTAAATCATAACACAACCAAGTTCCTTTAATTAACCATTACTATATATGACACACTTTCTATTTCTAGAAAGTTGGGTTAGAACTGAAGCATTCACTGATATTATTTTCAATTCCTAAAAACAATCATCACATTCTTTTGTCTTGTTGAACTTAACTCATTTTCGGGTTAAATAAGTCAGTGGACTAGATAACCATTAAAATTATTCAACACATCATGGGTAATAACTTTCCAAACTAAGAAAACTACGAATCTTCGTTATATTTGTGGTTCTTGGAAATTCTTCAATAACATTCATTTTAGTGGGATCAAAAGTTATTCCATCTTTAGACAAAATGGGACCAAGTAAAGAAATTTTTGGGAACCAAAATTCACACATTATGAATTTTCCATACAATTTCTTTTCATTTATGGTTTGTAAAACAACACTTATTTGTTTTTCATGATCCTATATAATTATAGAATATACCATAATTTCATCAATAAAAAAAACCAAAATCCTATCCAAGAACACATGAAATATTCTATTCATAAGATACATGAATACAACAGGTTAATTAGTTATACAAAAAAACATACCAACAAATTCGTAATGACAGTATCTAGTTTGAAAATATATTTTTAGAATGTCATCCTCATTCACCATTAGCTGATGGTACATGAATCTCATTTCAATATTGGAAAAATATTAAGCTCCCTGTAGCTGATCAAACAAGTCATCGATGTGAATAAATTGATACTTATTATTAATAGTAATGTTATTAAAAGCTCTATAATCAATGAAAAGTATCATAGAACCATATTTCTTTTTAACGAATAAAATAGGTGCTCCCCATGGTGAAGTGCTAGGATAATCGAAGCCTTTATCAAGAAACTCCTGCAACTGATTTTTCAATTCAAGAAGTTTAGTTTGATCCATTCGATAAGGGGGATTTGAAATTGGATTAGCATCAGGAACAAATTAAATTGTGAATTCAAATTCCCAATCAGGTATAACACAAGGTAACTCATCAGGGAAAACATCAAGGTATTCAATTTCCACTAGAACATCATTAATCTGAACAGTTTCCTTATTTTAAATAATATGAAAAAGATGAAATTCATTTCAATCTTGCAAGAGTTTATTATCTTTTTAATATATATCAATTATATGAATTTGTTCTTTTATAAAAACTAAAACAATTTCTAAAAAACAACTTCTTTACCTCTAAAATCAATCTTTTCATGATAAATAGAAATCTAATCCATACTCAGAATGAAATCAAACTCTAATACAGAAAAAACAAAAATATTTTAATGTAATGAGTTTCCATAGATAATAATAGGAAGATTATTATAATACATTTTTACTATAATATTTCCCTCTATTTTTTTAACTATAAGTTCAAGTCTCATTTCTTGAGGTGAAATATCTAAATTTCTAGAAAATTTCTGAGAAATATAAGAATGTGTTGAGCCTCTATCAAACAAGACTTTAGAAAAATCTGAGTAAACAAAAAAATTTCATGATACCACTTCATTGGATGACCCAACATCAAGTGATGTAGTTGAAAAGGTTCTAGATATACCTTTCTTCTTGTAGTATGGCTGCTTTCCATCACTTGGATCTTTATTTGGGAAGGAATTTTCATAATGACCATCTCACAAAATTTGAAACCCTTTACAGTTTTTTTATCAAAATTGATCATAATATCATTTTTATTACAATATTAGACCATATGACCAAACATATCACATCAAGAAAACATCCCAGTTTTGGTAAGGCATTCCCCAAGGTGGGTTTTACCACACTTTTCACAAACTAAAAACTGGACTTTCTTACCATCATATTTCTTTGATTTATTCTTACCCATCACTTTCCATATGGAGCTCTTGTTATATTTGTTGTAAAATTACAAGTGATCATTAGGGAACTCTGTTACTACCCTCTCATCACATTGGAAAGGTTTCTCATAACTTTTGAATTCTCGGGAGGCCAATTCACTTCTGTATCTTGGCTTCAATCCGGAGTAAAGGAGATTGATTTTTCTATCAAGATCCTGAATAATATTTGGATCATAACTTTCTAGTCATGTGAAGTTTTATTCATACATTACCACTTAATAAAACTTATTTTTCCTCAATTAAATAATTTATTCTCTATCCTATGTCAAACCACCTTATGAAAATATTTTTCAAGGAAAATACTTTTAAATTCATCCCTATATAAGGCTTCAATCTCCACTCTATCCTTGATATTCTTGAGCACCACTAATTAGGTTCACCTTCAAAAGGATAAAGGTTATGACTAAACTTTTGATTATCTAAACATCCCGTAACATTGAATATCATTTGAAGAGCTCTAATCTATCCTTCAGCCACTACTGGGACAAAAGGTCCATTGAAATAAAGAGGTTGTTTTCTCATAAAAAGTTTCAATATCATCATGTTCCTTTGTGGTAGCTCTAGTTTTTCTCTTACATGGATGCCACTGCCATTTATTACATGTGAAAGTTAATCCATTACTATCACAAACTTCTTGTTTCCAATTTACACCATTTCTGGTTTGCAGATTCAGAAAGATATTAGCTTCTCGGTTCCTTCCAAATTCAGATTCCCTATTTTTTCTATGGAAAACCATTCTGAACAGACATATCTAAGATGAAGCAACATGGAAATATTTAAATGCTATACAATTTCAACATAATAATAACCTAAATATAATTTATTTTATTCTGTTAACATCATACTTACTCCTAAAGTTATCTAAACTTTCTCTATACTAACTATAAGGAACTGACCTTAAACATTGAATATCTAGATATTTCCACTAGATTTATCTTATTTACATTGCGAAAGATGTTTTCAGTTTAGAGTTTTATAAAGTTAGAAAATAACTCATACATATCAACCCATAATCATATAAAATGGGTACCATTAAAATATTATGCATTTCTTCCAAACATAAATTTTTTTACACAAGACAACTACATTATTTCTTTGACAAATATTCATAAAATTTAACATCACTTCCTTATTTCTCTTACACATACTTATAACCTGTGAAAAATATTTAAAACATGGTAAGAGCATAAAAATATCATAAAGGGATATAAAAAGAAGAAAAGAATCCAATATTCCATAATACTTGTAATAATATGAAATCATTTTCACAAAGACATACTTCTCACCCATATATACTTTGTGAAACATGAGATTTCAAAAAATCACTAGAGAAAATATATAAAAACATAAAGTTATATTAGGGAATTACTTATATTGTAACCCTCATTTCTACCTTATGATTTGTAACCCTTATGTCCACCTTACAATGTAATCCTCACAGTTACCTTATAGTGTAACCGTCATAGTTACATTTGGAGTAACCATACAGTTGACCACTAAATTACAAATAACCAATACATTGGTGGGAGATATAGGTCACAAAATTCATCATAAAAAATTCCACAAAACTAAAACATAATTGTAACACCCCAATCTTCTACGGTACGTTTCTCTTTGAATAATGCGATAGCGTGTATTGTACGCAACATCGAGTTCTAACACACCACAACCAATAAAACTAGCCGTTATTAATAATAATACCTACTTTTTGAAATTTTATAAATTTTATCTCTCAAAATGGACTTCATTTTTGGATTCTGAGTATCGAATTTATCCTAAAGTGAAATTGTTGTACTTTTCGGAAAACTTTAATATTTTGATGAATAGTGAAAATTACTAAATTTTAATTAAAAACAACTTTTTTAATCAAAATAATTAATAGTGATAAATTATGAATTTGAGTGGTTTTAAATTATATTTAGAATATATTTTTACCATTTAATAAAATTTTGGTCATTGTACATAATTTCACAATTAAACTGAACATAAACACGTATCAATCTTTTGATAGTTATTGTATCTTAAAAACGCGTTTTTTGTTTTGACAGCGGAAATTAATTTCTGCCACATCTGTGTTTTGAATTTGGAAAAATGAATTCCATATTTGGAATCAAGATGTTCAAATTGTGTAAATAGTTAACTTTTATTTTTAGATATTTTGAATAATTACTTCGGTAAATATTTTATTTACCATGGTTAAAGGGTAAATCCGGTAAATAAGGGTTAAAAAATAATATTATAATAATAAAAAATTACCCTAAAACGTGTCCTAACATTATTGGTTGATACATGTCCGACCATTGTCATCTTTGGGTCGATTTTGGGACCCCATGGTGCCACTTTTAAGTGATAGGGACACTTTATTTTAATTAAGTTAAAATGAATACAAAAATGACACAATCATATATATTTTAGAAAAACAATTTTTACATATGGTTATATATATTGGATTTTAGACTATAAATATTCATTAGAAATATAACAAGATTTAAGACATAATCGTATTTTATTTATAATTTTTATACATTAAATAATTTAATTGATTTATGACACAATGGTGATGCAGTAATTACCATAATAGTGAAAAATTAAGATGATTGATATTGTAGATACCCAAATAAATATAAGTTGAGACTTTTTATGAAATAAACTAATTTTATAGGTTAATATGAAATGTTAGGAATGATTTAATTAACTTTTTTCTAATTAATCATTCTGTTATGAATTTTACAAAAATCAATTATTGAATAGTGTTAAATTTGACATAAAAGAGTTTTTAAAACAAATATTATATTATTAAATGATATTAAATTCCTAAAAATCTAAGGTTAGGCCAAGAGACTTATATCATGATAGGTGTATCATTAATGGACCACTTGGGGGTCTCTTTGATGTATATAGTAATTTTATTAACCATATAATATAAAAATACAAAGAGACATTGTAAAAGTGAAACTAATTAACTAAGAGTTAATACTTAAAGATAAGGTTAGTATAATGACCCAAACCTATCTAAATTATATTGGTTGAGTGGTTTGAGACCTATCCCCACCTTAAAATTTAAATAATCCACTTTTTAGCCATTATAAACCTAATACTAATTTATTATAAAATAATATTTCTATCTTTTCCAAAGGTGCCCCTCACCCCTCTTATAAAAGGGAACTCTCCCTTGTCATTAACTCACACCTTCAAAGCCTTTTGGCTCAGCCAAACTCTGGCCAAATAATCTCTCAACTTCCCTCACTTCATCCTAGAGGCATTAATTTAGTCATAAATCCATCCTAAGATCCCTTTTGATCAAATCAAAAGGAAGAACCCGAAGAAGAGGTAATGGTTTCACCACCCTTTTCCATGTTCCTTTCTTCTTCCACTTCTTCCTTATTTGTTATTACCAATATAAAATAATAACTCCAGTATCTTATATATACTGTGATGTTATTATAAATATGGTACAACCATATTCAGTATTCTATCCAGCCTTTGAATAACATGTCACCATATGTGCGTACATACGGCTTACTGTCTCCACGTCGTGGTGTAATTGTTATTCAATAAATTATTATTTGGATGGCTATAATAATGATGTGTAACTCATGTAAATAATAAATATAACCTGATAATTATTCTTTATATATAATATACCATCCAATTATATATTATTTTAATATAAAAAAAATGATATTGTCACTCGTGCGTACGTACGGACTACCGTCTCCACGAACGCGATGAGATTCATTATCCATCGTATACATTCAAGTATAATTATAATTTTATGATTTAAAAATAATGTTTAAGGACTTGATATCATTATTTATATTAATAAGTTCCAATCTATTCATTAAAGACATGGCTCACGTAACAAAATATATAAAATAAAATGAGTAAGTTAACACCCGAAACAACGATAATACTAAGATATTATTAACAAATCAATGTTAAAAGATTATATATGATATCATATTAATGTATATGATTCTTGTATAATATAATAACAATTATTTCACCATTATACAGGAGGTTAATCTACCCCCAACCAAGTAAAAGTATAAGTTAAGGGTTTATTTCGCAGTCTCTTCATTATCTGAGGTTGTTTATACGTAATAATCTACTAGGACTTCTTTATCATCCACATCCATGTTTCTTAAAAATGTATTTCAAAAAAAATTTATTGTTTACTATAATATGAGTTAAAGTAATTTATACCCTTGTTTGACTTTTTATAAGAGGTTTATAAAAGAATATTTCTGTCATTTTCCAAACAAGGTTCTTTTTAACCTTTTCAACAGAATTAAGGTAAGAATGTTTTTTTTAACTTATACGGCGGGTGCGACTATTTTCCACCATTATAAAATCGTCGAAGCTTCCCTTACAATCATATAAGAATATTTTCAAAGAAAATGTTTTATTTTAAAAATATATGACTCTTAAATGATTTCAAAATAGAAAGAGATATTTCTCTAAAAAAAGTTTTTATTTCATCTATGTCAACATCCTTTGATGGATTTTTCGCTTATTTGAAGTTGATTTATTATGATACAAAACTTCTATATTGTATTGAAGGTTTTGTGCTATTTTTTACTATAGATGTGTTATTTTTATACCCTTCATGGTTTATGGTGAAAGTATTGACATTTAGTATGCTAGTTTTAATATGAATGTTTATGTTATGTGTAACGCCCCGACCCCAGTTTCCCAGAGTCGGTGCCTTATTACATAACATTGGAATGATCACAAGAAAGATCAAGTCTCGAAAGAACGATCAGTTTATTAGCCTTGGAAACACTAGATACAATCATAAAGGTTTATATTACATAAAAAAACATCTTGTCTTCATATCCCCTCATAATATCCCTGCAGGTCATTCATAAATTACTTATTCATAATCCTGGGAAAAATAAAACATTGAAAGGGGTGAGCTCAGATGCTTAGTAAGGATAACATTATAGCAGAAGCTTTCATAGATAAGCATAAACACTTAAGGCAATTTATAATTAAAACAAAAGCCTTTTAAACTTGAACTTCAGCATAATATGGCAAATATAAAATGAAATAATGCCATTTACTTATTCACATGGATATTCCACTAGTCGAACAATCACATGAAATATCAATAACCACTTTCATAATGATCGAATGCATAATGCCAGACTATCATAACCACATAGCCAAGGCCTTATGCCAAGACTACAAATAAGATTTTGTCAATGCCTTGTGCCAAGACACTAGTTTGTCTCATGAGACCTACCGATGCTCAAAGAGCTATAGCGGGCTCCACCCGTCACTTATTAAGTACAATGTATTTCTCATATGAATAGTTTTAAACACAACATAAATATTCGTATTAAAACTAGCATACGAAATGTCAATACTTTAACCACAAAATATGAATGGTATAAAAATAGCACATCCACAGTCAAACATAACTCATTCGATACAATATGGAAGATTGTATTGTATCACATTAACCTCAATAAAGAATAATGAAGGATGTTGACATAGATGAAAATAATCATCAAAACGTTTTGAGAGAAATATCCCCCTTTTTCTTGAAATCATTTAAAATTCACACTATTTGTCAAGAATCCATTTAAATATAGATTTTTGAATCAAAGTGTCCCATACCACATTGAAACTTTTTAAAAGGAGTTTTAATTTTAAAACTTTAATGTCCATATAAATAAATCCTTAAAACCATTTTTTAAACATGGACATTAATGAGCAAGATTTAGATGAATAATTCTTTAAAACATTTAAAAATGGTATTTTAGATAGATATTCTAACAAAATGAGAGACACTTGAATACAAATAATTGAGGTAATCAAAACTTTGTAATATCATGAGAATAAAGGGATTCATGATATTCTATGTCAAAGTACATTATATACACCACATAAAAGTGATTTGGTGTATAACAACAAAGAAGTCTCAATGGAATTTAAATTGAGATGAAATCTCTCATAAAGTCTGTATCCTTAGGTTAAGGATAAATAAGCGACATAGTTATGTGTGACAAATATAAATACACTAAATATGATTGGATATTCAGTGTAAATCAATCAAAGGATATTCACACATAATCTTATAAAAACAACACCAATGAATTGGATGTTTAACTCAACAAATGAAGAATGAGTTAAAATTATTCATATCAATGACTTGAGAAATTATCAATGGGATGATTATGTGTATCAAAAGTATATCCACAGAAAAGGGGAGTGTAAATTATGACATAAGCAAATTAATAGTTATTCCACACATAATCTCGGAGTAAAATAATCAATGAAGTTTACGTAAAGCCGAATAAATGGAAATTGAAATTTCGAATTCCCTTATCGATTAGGTAACATACGAAACATACACCCAAGAAAGAAAGATCATACAATGATGATTTAAATACCCATAAATTAAAGTATATTACGTAATGAATACAATAATAGTAAGTACACATACACCACATGCAATAATTAAGTGGTGAACAATGGAATTCTCACGAAATTAAGAGTGAGTTAAGAAACCCCTTACTTTGTACTTTTTCCTTGGTCGAAGGTAGGTTAACCTCCTGTATAATGGTGATATAATTGTTATTGAATTATAAAATAATAATTTACATTAATATGATATCATATATGATCTTTTAACATTGATTTGTTAATAATATCTTAGAATTATCGTCATTTCGGGTGTTAACGGGTTCATTTTACTTTATATTCTTTGTTATGTGAGCCATATTCGTTATTAATGGGATGTATATTATTCATATCCAGAATGATATCAATTCCTTAGATACTATTTTTAAATCATCAAATGATAATTTTACTTGAATGGATATGATGGAGAATGAATCTCATCGCGTTCGTGGAGACGGTAGTCCGTACGTACACACGAGCGACAATATCATTCTTTTGATATTAAAATAATATATAATTGGATGTTATATCATATATACAGAATAATTATCATGTTATTTTTATTATTTACATGTGTTACACATCATTATTATACCCATCCAAATAATAATATATTGAATAACAATTACACCATGACGTGGAGACGGTAAGCCGTACGTATGCACGTATGGTGACATGTTATTCAAAGGGTGGATAGAATACTGAATATGGTTGTACCATATTTATAATAACATCACAGTATATATATGATACTGTAGTTATTATTTTATAATGGTAATAACAAAGAAATAAGAAGTGGAAGAAGAGAGGAACTTGAAAAGGGGTGGTGAAAACATTACCTCTTCTTCGGGTTCTTCCTTTTGATTTGATGAAAAGGGCTCTTTAGGATGGCTTTATGAAAAAACTAAGGTCTCTAGGTAATAGTGAGGGAAGTTTAGAGAGTATTGGGGCTGGTTTTGGCCGAACAAAAAGGCTTTGAAGGTATGAAGAAATGAGAAGGAGGAGTGCGCTTTTATAAGAGGGGTGAGGGGCACCTTTTAAAAAGCTAGGAATATTAATTTATAATAAATTCATATTCGGTTTCTAATAGCTCAAAAGTTGATTATTTAAAGATTATGGTGGGTATGGGTAGAAAACCACTCAACCAATAGAATTTAGATAGGTTTGGGCCATTATATTAACCTTATCTTTAAGTATTAACTCTTAGTTAATTAGTTTCACTTTTACAATGTCTCTTTGTATTTTTATATTATATGGTTAATAAACTTACCATATAAATCCAAGAGACCCCCAAGTGGTCCATTAATGAAATACCTATCATTATATAAGTCTTTTGGCCGAACATTAGATTTTTAGGAATTTAATATCAATTAATAATATAATATTTGGTTTAAAAACTCTTTTATGTCAACTTTGACACTATTCAATAGTTGATTTTTGTGAAACTCATAAAAGAATTATTACCTCGAAAAAATTTTATTAAATCAATCATAATATGTCATATTGACCTATAAAATTTTTTTAATTCAATAAAATTCTCAAATTATATTTATTTGGTTATTTATAATATCAATTATTCTAATTTTTCACTATTATGGTAATTACTGCATCACCATTGTGTCATAAATAAATTAACTTATTTAATGTCTAAAAATTATAAATAAAATATCATTATGTAGGAAATAGTTTTAGCTTTCTAATTAATACTTATAGTCTAAAATCCAACATATATAACCCTATATAACGATTGTTTTGCTAAAAGATATATGCCTGTCATTTTTGTATTCATTTTAACTTAATTAAAATAAAGCGTCCCTATCACTTACAAGTGGATCCGTGGGGTCCCAAAATCGACCCAAAGATGCCCATGGTCGACCATGTATCAACCAATTTGGTTAAGACACGTTTTAGGGTAATTTATTATTATTATAATATTATTTGTTTACCATTGTTTACCGGATTTACCCTTTAACCATGGTAAATAAAATATTTATCGAAGTAATTATCCAAAATGTCTAAAAATAAAAGTTACCTATTTACACAATTTGAACATCCTGATTATAAATATGGAATCCATTTTTCCAAATTCAAAACATAGAAGTGGCAGAAATTGATTTAAAATTAATTCCCGTTGTTAAAACAAAAAGCGTGTTTTTAAGAGATAATAACTATCAAAAGATTGGCACTTGTTTATGTCTGGTTTAAATGTGAAATTATGTTCAATGACCCAAATTGTATTAAATGGTAAAAATATATTTTAAATATAATTTAAAACCACTCAAATTCATAATTTATCACTATTAATTATTTTGATTAAAAAAGTTGTTTTTAATTAAAATTTAGTAATTTTTTACAATTCATAAAAATATAAAAGTTATCCGAAAAGTGCCAAAATTTCACCCTAGGATAATTTTGTTATTCAGAATAAAAAAATGAAGTCTATTTTACCAAATTCAAAATATAAAAGTTGCATATATTAATTTAAAATTGATTCTTGCTTTCGAAACCAAAAGGCGTCTTTTTAAGAAATAATAACTATCAAAAGTTTGACACTTTTTATGTCCAATTTCAAGATGAAATTACTTAAAATGACCATAATTGGATTAAATAGTAAAAATATAATCTATTTATACTTCCAAACCATTAAAATTTATAATTTAACAATATAAATTATTTTGATTAAAAAAGTTGTTTTCAGTTAAAATTTTGTAATTTTTCACTATTCACCCAAATATGATAGTTATCAGAAAGACACCAAAACATTATTGATACTAAATTATTTTGTTCTTATTCTAAAGAAGAATTTAATTTTGTCAAATTGAATATATAAAAGTTTCAAATATTTGTTTTAAAAAGGCTTCTCCATTAAAAGGTGGTAAATTTTCATTTTTTGAAAAATATTTCTTTTATCTGAAAAAATGAATTTGTTCATAAATCATGTCTTAGAAACTCATAATATGGATTAAAATTATAAGGATAATATAATATTTAAAATTTAGTTAATACTATTCATAACCTCTTTTGAATGGCTAGTTTGGTAAGTTGTGGTGTACTTGAACTCAGTGTTGCGTACAACACACGCTATTGAATTATTCAAAGAGAAGTGTACCGTGGAAGATTGGGGTGTTACATTCACCCCTCCTTCAATAAATTGTGTCCTCTAAATTTTAAAAATTGGGCTTGAGAATATAATGGAAAGTCTCACATTGGAAAAAGAGTCAATAAAACTATTACTTTAAAAGAAAAAAAGAAAGGTATAAAGGTCACCCAAGATAACCCATACTAGGATTCTAGGTAGGAAAACATGGATATAGATGATAAAATAAGTGTCATGTTCTGATGGAGAGGGATAGAATCATGATCAGGAGAAAGTTAACAATAATAAAACCAAAAACTTGTGTTGGGACAAATGATCATTAATCTCCTAGTAGGAAAAGTAAACAGACAACATTTTTTGTTTTAAGTTACATTACATAAGGATGAGGAATTCATTTATGATATTGAGTAAGAATATAAAGATATATAATTACTTTTTAAGTAGAGTTTCATTCTTTAATAAATTTCCACCACTAACTCATTTTTTTAAACGATGAGTATTCAAGAAGACTTGGTCACACTGGAAGAACTAGAATAAACTTCTATAGAATCACATGATCTATGCTGGATAAAATATATATTTACATTGTCTTTAGAGATTAATCAAAACCAAAATGGTTAGTACAAGATCTAATGATCCCCCAAAAGGATATTCCTTGAGAGAAATAAACACTAATATTAGTTTCTAAAATTAAACCATTAATACACCAAAGTTAAATAAATACCATTCAATAATCAATTGTCCTTAAAATCCTTCAATATAATCCAAACTAATATTGAAACCCAAAACATAGAAGAATTTGATTATGTAGTCTCCCATGTTAAATTGTATCTCCAAATGACATCAAATACTCTAAAATTCACATACGTAAAAGTAATTAACCTCATCACATATTCTCTATTATAGGTTAATCATTTCCATTAATAACCCAAATCACTATAAATCCACACAAAAAACATAGATAAAAATCTAACATTACTCCACAAATGAAACACCATAGTATTCTATTTTTCTTGGGCATATAGTGTTCCCAACAAAGCGAACATCTTCCAAAATAACATTTATCACTTAATCACCAAATCATTTTCTTATACCAAGGGTATTCATTTGATAAGACATAAGAACCCAAATCAATTTATTATTGATCAATAAAATCATTTAACTAAAAATAATTAGTCACACTATCCAAGGAATTCACATAGTTTAGTGGTAGGAGATAAATCCCAATCACACTTTGGTTGTGGGTTCGATTCCCATAGCTTTGTCCGACGCGACGGGTTGTCACGCGGTCTGCGTGTTGTACTTTTCAAAAACTATGTTTTATAACATTACCAAAATGAGATAAATTCCTCAAAAATAACCATAACATAATTTAACCACAAATCTAATCTCATACCTTGCATTTTCATCCCAAATTATAATAACTTGTAATTATCTCAAAGTCCAATGATCGTATAAAACCAAATGGCTATGTATACTTATATCCACAAGGGAAGAGATAATTCTTCCTCAAATATCATTCTCACATGGAAAACTGTGGGGTTACAAATACAAGAGAAAAATATTCCAAAGTAAACCCATCAAAAAGGAGCACTAATACTTTTTAAACATTTCTCCAACCATTTATTTCAACATAGATTCTTCTTTGACCAAGAAAATATCCTATAGAATAGGGCATTCACTTGGGTAATGGACAGGTCCCCTATATTTATAGCAAATGACTATAAATGGACTCTTGGGACCATTTTTATCTTCTTCCATAGTACTCTTCATTTTTCTTCTGAAATTCTTCACTTTATGTCCTTCCTTCCCACACGTAAAGCATTTCTTAGTCCCATTGAGACACTTTCCCGGGTGTCTCCTACCACATTTCTTGCATGATGGAAATTGAGGGTTCTTTTCTCCATGGTCTCCATTACTGGAGCTCTAATCATTCATCACCTTTCTCTTCCTTATTGAGTCTGGGAGTTGGTTAATATATATGTTGTTGATCATATTTTTGGAAAACTGATTTGGAATAAAGACGATATCTTTTACGCCTATCAACATTCCATTTTTTTGCTCATTTCCCCCACCATTCCCACCTTGTACATCATTCTCAAAGTCACTATGACTTCCTTGGAATCTAGCCATTGACTAAAACCAGAAAGAATTGTGTGAGTAACAGTAGTCATAAAATAATTTAGAGATTAACATGTCACCATATTCTCAATTTGAAACACATTAGGATTAACCAAGGTCATTTACTCACATCTTATATATATATTACTTTAAATCGGTTTGTAAAGAAAATGTAAATTATCCTAATTTTATCTCCCGGGAGTGTCGTAACCAAGAGTGCAGCAAGGCCTGTTGTTGTGCACCAGTTCCCGTTTGAGTCTAGATCAAAGCGGTGTTTTTGAGTTTTACCCCTAGGTATATCTGTGCCAGAGCCGCCTCTACCTGCTCGTATCCAGACAGGGATTAATTTCTCGTAAAACTCACAAAATCTCTACAATAGAAAAATTCTATGAAGTTATTCTATACTAATCCTCAAAGTTCATCTTAGGTCTATGTGCTCTAATCAGAGTTTATCTAAATATAGCTTCCAAGGTTTGTACTAAACTTCCTCTGATACCAACTGTAACGCCCCGACCCCAGTTACCCAGAGTTAGTGCCTTATTACATAACATTGGAATGATCACAAGAAAGATCAAGTCTCGAAAGACTGATTAGTTTAGTAGCCTTGGAAACACTAGATACAATCATTAAGTTTTACATTACATAAAAAAACATCTTGTCTTAATATCCCCTCATACTATCCCTGCAGGTCATTCATAAATTACTTCTCCATAATCCTGGGAAAAATAAAACATTGAAATGGGTGAGCTCAGATGCTCAGTAAGGATAACATTATAGAAGAAACTTTCATAGATAAGCATAAACACTTAAGGCAATTTATAATTAAAACAAAAGCCTTTTAAATTTCAACTTCAGCATAATATGGAAAATATAAAATGAAATAATTTCATTTACTTATTCACATGGATATTCTACTAGTCAAACAATCACATGCAATATCAATAACCACTTTCATAATGATGGAATGCATAATGCCAGACTATCATAACCACATATCCAAGGCCTCATGCCAAGACTACAAATAAGATTTTGTCAAGGCCTTGTGCCAAGATACTAGTTTGTCTCATGAGACCTAACGATGAATCTAGGAGATATAGAGGGCTCCACCCATCACTTATTAAGTCCAATGCATTCCTCATATAAACAGGTTTAAACATAACATAAACATTCGTATTAAAACTAGCATACGAAATGTCAATACTTTAACCACAAACTATGAATGGTAGAAAAATAGCACATCCACAGTCAAACATAACTCATTCGATACAATATGGAAGATTGTATTGTATCACATTAACCTCAATCAAGAATAATGAAGGATGTTAACATAGATGAAAATAATCATCAAAACTTTTTGAGAGTAATATCCCCCTTTTTCTTGAAATCATTTAAAAGTCACACTATTTGTCAAGAAGCCATTTAAAAATAGATTTTTGAATCAAAGTTTCCCATACCACTTTGAAACTTTTTAAAAGGATTTTAATTTTAAAACTTTAATGTCCATATAAATAAATCCTTAAAACCATTTTTAAAACATGGACATTAATGAGCAAGATTTAGATGAATAAGTCTTTAAAACATTTAAAAATGGTATTTTAGTTAGAGATTATAACCAAAAGAGAGACACTTGAATAAAAATAATTGAGGTAATAAAAATTTCGTAATATCATGAGAATAAAGGGATTCATGATATACTATGTCAAAGTACATTATATACACCACATAAAAGTGATTTGGTGTATAACAACAAAGAAGTCTCAATGGAATTTAAATTGAGATGAAATCTCTCATAAAGGTCATATCCTTAGGTTAAGGATAAATCAACGACATAGTTATGTGTGACAAATATAAATACACTAAATATGATTGGATATTCATTGTAAATCAATCAAAAGATATTCACACATAATCTTATAAAAACAACACCAATGAATTGGATGTTTAACTCAACAAATGGAGAATGAGTTAAAATTATTCATATCGGTGACTTGAGAAATTATCAATGGGATGATTATGTATATCAAAAGTATACCCACAGAAAAGGGGAGTGGAAAATATGACATAAGAAAATGAATAGTTATTCCACACATAATCTCAGAGTAAAATAATCAATGAAGTTTGTGTAAAGCCGAATAAATGGAAATTGAAATTTCGAATTCCCTTATCGATTACGTAACATATGAAACATACACCCATGAAAGAAGGATCATACAATGATGATTTAAATACCCATAAATTAAAGTATATTACGTAATTAATACAATCACGGGCAGTACACATACACCACATGCAATAATTAAGTGGTGAACAATGGAATTCTCACGAAATTAAGAGTGAGTTAAGAAACCCATTACTTTGTACTTTTTCCTTGGTCGATGGTAGGATAAACTCCTGTATAATGGTGAAATAATTGTTATTGAATTATAAAAGAATAATTTTCATTAATATGATATCATATATGATCTTTTAACATTGATTTGTTAATAATATCTTAGAATTATCGTCATTTCGGGTGTTAACGGGTTCATTTTACTTTATATTCTTTGTTATGTGAGCCATATTCGTTATTAATGGGATGTATATTATTCAAATCCAGAATGATATCAAGTCTTTAGAATCTATTTTTAAATCATAAAATGATAATTATACTTGAATGGATATGATGGAGAATGAATCTCACCGCGTTCGTGGAGACGGTAGTCCGTACGTACGCACGAGCAACAATATCATTCTTTTGATATTAAAATAATATATATTTGGATGGTATATAATATATACAGAATCTTTATCATTTTATATTTATTATTTACATGTGTTACACATCATTATTATACCCATCCAAATAATAATATATTTAATAACAATTACACCATGACGTGGAGACGGTAAGCCGTACGTACGCACGTATGGTGACATGTTATTCAAAGGGTGGATAGAATACTGAATATGGTTTTACCATATTTATAATAAAATTAAAGTATATATATGATACTGGAGTTATTATTTTAGAATGGTAATAACAAAGAAATAAGAAGTGGAAGAAGAGAGGAACTTGAAAAGGGGTGGTGAAAACATTACCTCTTCTTCGGGTTCTTCCTTTTGATTTGATCAAAAGGGATCTTTAGGATGACTTTATGATAAAACTAAGGTCTCTAGTTTGTAGTGAGGGAAGTTGAGAGAGTATTTTGGCAGGTTTTGGCCGAACCAAAAGGCTTTTAAGGTGTGAATAAATGAGAAGGAGGAGTGCCCTTTTATAAGAGGGGTGAGGGGAACCTTTAGAAAAGCTAGAAATATTAATTTATAATAAATTCATATTCGGTTTCTAATAGCTACAAAGTTGATCATTTGAAGGTTAAGGTGGGGATGGGTAGAAAACCACTAAACCAATAGAATTTATACAGGTCTGGGTCATTATATTAACCTTATCTTTAAGTATTAACTCTTAGTTAATTAGTTTCACTTTTACAATGTCTCTTTCTATTTTTATATTATATGGTTAATAAACATACAATATACATCCAAGAGACCCCCAAGTGTTCCATTAATGAAACACCTATCATGATATAAGTCTCTTGTCCTAGCCTTAGATTTTTAGGAATTTAATATCAATTAATAATATAATATTTGTTTTAAAAACACTTTTATGTCAATTTTGACACTATTCAATAGTTGATTTTTGTGAAACTCATAACAGAATGATTAATTACAAAAAAAGTTTATTAAATCAATCATAATATGTCATATTAACCTAGAAAATTATTTTAATTCAATAAAAGTCTCAAATTATATTTATTTGGTTATTTATAATATCAATTATTCTAATTTTTCACTATTATGGTAATTACTGCATCACCATTGTGTCATAAATAAATTAAATTATTTAATGTCTAAAAATTATAAATAAAATATCATTATGTAGGAAATAGTTTTATATTTCTAATGAATACTTATAGTCTAAAATCCAACATATATAACCCTATGTAACAATTGTTTTTCTAAAAGATATATGCTTGTGTCATTTTTGTATTCATTTTAACTTAATCAAAATAAAGTATCCCTATCACTTAAAAGTGGATCCATGGGGTCCAAAAATCGACCCAAAGATGACCATGGTCTACCATGTATAAAACAATAGGTTTAAGACACGTTTTATGGTAATTTAGTATTATTATAATATTATTGTTTTACCCTTGTTTATCGGATTTACCCTTTAACCATGGTAAATAAAATATTTACCGAAGTAATTATCCAAAAGGTCTAAAAATAAAAGTTACCAATTTACACAATTTGAACATCCTGATTCAAAATATGGAATCCATTTTTCCAAATTCAAAACACAGAAGTGGCAGATATTAATTTAAAATTAATTCCCATTGTTAAATCAAAAAGCGTGTTTTTAAGAGATAATAACTATCAAAAGATTGGCACTTGTCTATGTCTGGTTTAAATGTGAAATTATGTTCAATGACCCACATTGTATTACATGGTAAAAATATATTTTAAATATAATTTAAAACCACTAAAATTCATAATTTATCACTATTAATTTTTTTGATTAAAAAAGTTGTTTATAATTAAAATTTAGTAATTTTTTACTATTCATCAAAATATAAAAGTTATCAGAAAAGTATGAAAATTTCACCCGAGGATAATTTTGTTATTAAAAATCCAAAAATGAAGTATATTTTACCAAATTAAAAACATTAAAGTTTCATTTATTAATTTAAAATTGATTCCTGCTTTCGAAACCAAAAGGCATATTTTTAAGAAATAATAACTATCAAAAGTTTGCACTTGTTTATATCCAATTTCAAGGTCAAATTACTTAAAATGACCATCATTGGATTAAATAGTAAAAATATAATCTATTTATACTTCCAAACCATTAAAATGTATAATTTAACAATATAAATTATTTTGATTAAAAAAGTTGTTTTCAGTTAAAATTTAGTAATTTTTCACTATTCACCCAAATATGAAAGTTATTAGAAAGACACCAAAACATTATTGATACTAAATTATTATGTCCCGATTCTAAAGAAGAATTTCATTTTGTCAAATTGAATATATAAAAGTTTCAAATATTGGTTTAAAAAAGGATTTTCCATTAAAAGGCGGTAAAATTTCATTTTTTGAAAAATATTTCTTTTATCTGAAAAAATGAATTTGTTCATAAATAATGTCTTAGAAACTCATAATATGGATTAAAATTATAAGGATAATATAATATTTAAAATTTAGTTAATATTATTCATAACCTCTTTTAAACGGCTAGTTTGGTAAGTTGTGGTGTACTTGAACTCAGTGTTTCGTACAACACACGCTATTGAATTATTCATAGAGAAGTCTACCGTGGAAGATTGGGGTGTTACATTATGTTTAAAAAATTTCATATTGGAATGCATTGGACTTAATATGTGACTGGTGGAGCCCACTATAGCTCCACGATGCATCGGTAGGTCTCATGAAACAAACTAGTGTCTTGGCACAAGGCCTTGACAAAATCTTAAATGTTTATTCTTATTTATGAAAGTTTTCACTATATTGTTATCCTTACTGGGCATTTGAGCTCACCCCTTTTCTATGTTTTATTTTTTCCAGGATGTGAAGAATTAATTTATGAATGACCTGTAGGGATAGTATGTGGGGATATGAGTGTGGACTATGAAGAAAATATGTTGTTTTAGTTTTCATTTTTATGATGTAATGTAAGGCTTATGAATATATCTAGTGTTTCCAAGGCTACTAAACCAATCGGTATTTTGAGATTTGATCTTTCTTGTGATCATGCCAATGTTATGTAATAATGCAACGACTCTGGGTAACTGGGGTCGGGGTGTTACAGTTGGTATTAGAGGAAGTTTAGTACAAACCTTGGAAGCTAGATTTAGATAAACTCTGATTAGAGCACATAGAACTAAGATGGACTTTGAGGATTAGTATAGAATAACTTCCTAGAATTTTGGTATTGTAGAGATTTAGTGAGTTTTCTGATCAATACATCCATGTCTGGATACGAGCAGGTAGAGTCAGCTCTGGCACAGATGTACCTAGGGGTAAAACCCGAAAACACCGCTTTGAGCTAGACTCGAACGAGAACTGGTGCACGACAACGGGACTTGCTGCACTCTTGGTTACGACACTCCTGGGGGATATGATTAGGATAAATCTCATTTTTTTACAAATCATTATGAATGGTTTATGAGTATATACATCTTCAAATAAATTTTTTTTATGATTATGGATTGTATCCATAAATAGTTCAATTTATGTTAAGTGTTTTATAAGTATGGAATTATGTATTTTGATTCATAAACTCATCTAGTTTATGCAATTGTTTTGAAATAGCACCTAGTGGAAGAAATGGAAACCATATCAATTCACACACTCCATGTAGGGATTGGCCTCCTGCTCAAGATAATTATAGTGGAACTGGTGATGCAACTGGTGCCGATCAGCTAATCACCATACTGGGATAACTCACTCAGGTTATGAATAATAACCTTACCCATATGGAGCACCCTGATCCGCAGCGTGGAGGATCAATGTTAGATCGATTCATGAGGCAACAACCACCAAAGTTCAATAGGAGTAAAAAACCCTTAGTAGCTGAGCAATGGATAAATTCCCTAGAGAAAATATTTCATGCTTTGGGGAGTAGTGAAAGGGAAAACGTTATCATGGCAGTTTACCGCCTCACTGGAGATGCTGATAAATGGTGGTCATTGATTCAAAACACGAAGGAAGATGATAAAGTATCAAATATGGAATGGAGAGAGATCAAATATCTGTTTTTATAAAAATACTTTCCTCGTGACCATCGAGAATATATGGAAAGGTTATTTTTGAGTCTGAGACAAAAGGAGGATGATAAAGTCGCAATGTATGAGGCTAACTTTACAAGGTTAGAAATATATGCTGGAGATTATATATGTAACCCAAGAAGTAATATTGATCATTTATTTGATGGGTTAAAACCATTTCTCCATCAAGCATTAGTCTCACAATTATTCTCGTCGTACAAAGACATTGTCTCATGTGCTATCAAGACAGAAAAAGAATTCTCTAAGTCTTATGAATTTAAAGCAAAGAAAGAGAAGAAGAGATATGCTGATCAATCTGGGAATGGAAATAAGGGGAAGAAGGGAAAGGTTGAATATCCATCCTATGGTAAATGTGGTAAGAAACACCCCGGTACTTGCTTGAAGGGAATGGGAATCTGTTACAATTGTGGTGAAAAAGGCCATCAAGCTCGTGATTACAATGGGAAGAAGGAAGCTACCAATGTTCAGTGCTACAATTGCAGGGAGATTGGACATTATGCAAATTAATGTCCTAATCATCAGGGGTACTTACCTCAGAAAAGGCCAAGGGATCAAGGCCAAGATTATGCTATCACTACTGCTGAGGTAGAAGCTCCAAAAGACGTGGTGGCAGGTAATTTAATGGTTTCCTCAAGTTTATCAAATGCATTATTTGATTCTAGATCATCGAATTGTTTTAGATCTTCCCAGTTTGCTAAGAAAATTAGATATTTACAATTTGATTTAACAAGGGAGTTGTCAGTTAAAACTCCTATGGGAAGTATCATTGCAACAAAGTTTTGTGAATCAGTCCCCATTAGAGCCCATAAATGTTTTTTATCTGCTAATCTCATCGTCATACCTATGAATAAGTTTGATATAATCCTCGGTATGGATTGGATTTTGAATTATGATGCGAAGATTTATTGTAAGAAGAAGGAGGTTATGATTTTTGATGATGATGATAAGGAAAACCTTATCTTTAGAGCATAATCGTCACCGCCTAATTCTTATCTAGATCCACCCCCAGTAGCTCAACTAAATTCAATTATTTGGGAGGAAGAGAATGAAATGACTGTGGGTGAGGAAATGAATGTTCAAATAGAGGATGTACCTGTTGTGAAAGAATATGTAGATGTATTTCTGGAAAATTTACCTGGACATCCTCCAGAATGAGAAGTTGAGTTTTCCATTGATTTAATTCCTGGATCAAGGCCTATATGAAGACCCCTTATAGAATGGCCACTGTAGAATTAGTTGAACTAAAGAAACAACTAGAGGAATTGAGTAATAAGGGATTTATCCTCCCTAGTGTTTCTCCATGGGGAGCCCCTGTTCTTTTTGTTAAAAAGAAAGATGGATCTATGAGGTTATGTATCGACTATAGGGAGATCAATGCTATAACAATAAAGAACAAGTATCCCCTACCACGCATTGATGATTTAATTGACCAACATCATGGAGCTCAATACTTTTCAAATATTGACCTTCGATCTGGATACCATCAGTTGTGTGTAAATAAGGAAGACATTCCGAAGACAGCATTTTGAACCAGGTACGGGCATTACGAGTTTACTATAATGCCTTTTGGATTGACTAATGCACCCTCTGTATTCATGGATCTGATGAATATAGTTTTCAAGGAATATCTCGATGAATTTGTGGTGGTATTTATTGATGATATCTTGGTATACTCCAAAAGCTATGAAGATCATGAAAATCACTTGCGCATTATCCTGAAGACTCTGAGAAGACATGAATTATATGGGAAGTTTAACAAGTGTGAATTCTGGCTTCATGAGATTTCTTTTCTTGTCCATATTGTCTCTAATGATGGAATATCTGTTGATACTTCCAAGACCAAGGCAATCCAAGAATGGCCAGCACCTACAAGTATAACTGAGGTACGTAGTTTTATTGGTTTGGCAGGTTATTATCGACGTTTCGTCCAGAATATTGCCCGATTGGCTAACCCATTAACAAAGCTCACACGTAAATGGGGTAAATTTGTTTGGACAAAAGAGTGTGAATAATGTTTCAAAGAATAGAAGAGAAAATTAGTCAATGCTCCTATATTGACTCTACCATCGGGGAATAATGGGTTCGTTATTTATAGTGATGCATCAAAGAAAGGACTTGCTTGTGTCCTTATATAGAATGATTGGGTTATTGCCTATGCATCACGACAGTTGAAAATTCATGAGAAAAACTATCTTACTCATGATTTTGAGTTAGCAGCTGTGATCTTTGCTTTGAAGATCTGGAGGCACGACCTCTATGGTGAGAAATGTGAGATTTATACTGATCACAAGAGTTTGAAATATATTTTCTCATAAAAAAAACTCAACATGAGGGAAAGGAGATGGCTTGAATTACTCAAGGATTATGACTATACGATACACTACCACCCGGGGAAAGCAAACAAGGTGGAAGATGCTTTGAGCAGAAAAGATCATGGAGTTTTGAACAATATGAGAATTGAAAGGGATCCAATTTTCATGGATCTAGTGAAGATGGACATGTGAATAACCATGGAAGGTGAAACATCAATTCTTTTTCAAATGGTTGCCAAACCATCTTTACTAGAAAGGATTAAGAGTTCTCAGACCGATGATGAAGAATTTCAAAAGAAGATTAAATCTGTGAATGATGGGAGATTGAGAGACTTTGTGTATGAAGATGGAATTTTGAAATTTGTGAAGAGACTTTGTGTTCCCGATATACCTGATCTAAAAAGAGAATTGCTGGATGATGCTCATAGTTCCAATTTCTCTATACACCCTGGGAGCACCAAAATGTATAGAGATTTGAAGGAACATTTTTTGTGGGACAACATGAAGAGGGAGATTGCTGATTTTGTGTCAAGATGCATGGTATGTCAACAAGTGAAAGTTGTAAGGCAAGAACCTGGTGGAGTATTTCAACATCTTCCCATACCTGAGTGGAAATGGGATAATATCACGATGTACATTGTCATGGGACTACCAAAGACTCCTAGAAGGAACGATGCAATATGGGTTATTATTGATCGTCTTACCAAGTCAGCACATTTTCTTGCTATAAGAGAAGATCTACCACTGAAACATCTAGCAAAACTATATATTGATGAAGTTGTGAGACTTCATGGAGTACCCCTATCGATTTTTTCTGATCGTGATCACCGTTTTACTTCAAGATTCTGGAAAAGTCTTCAGAAATCCTTGGATACTGAACTACATTTGAGAACTGCCTACCACCCTCAAATAGATGGACAATCAGAACGAACTATTCAAACTTTAAAATACATGTTGATATCCTGCTCACTTGACTTTCAGGGTATGTGGGATCAATATTTACCTCTAGTAGAATTTTCCTATAACAATAGCTACCATTTGAGTATTCAGATGGCACCATATGAAGCGTTATATGGAAAGAGATGTTGCACACCAACCTGATGGGATGACGTTGGTGAAAGAAAACTTGTAGGTCTAGAACTGGTGGAGGAAACGATGGAAAAGGTGAAGGTAATCCAAAATCACATCAAAGCAGCTCAAAGTAGGCAGAAGAGCTATGCCAATAATCGAAGGAAGGATTTGGAATTTCAAGTCAGTGATCATGTTTTCCTGAAGGTATCTCCATGGAATGGAGTCATACGTTTTGGTAAGAAAGGTAAATTGAGTCCCAGGTACATCGGACCTTTCTAAATTCTAGAATGAATTGGGGCTGTAGCTTACCGATTGGCAATGCCACCAAGTCTCTCCAGAGTTCACGATGTGTCCCAAGTATCTATATTGAGGAAATACATGCCTGACCCAACACATGTAATCACCTATGAAGAATTAGAACTGGAACTCGATATGTCTTATTGTGAAGAGCCCATTAGGATTCTTGATACGAGAGAACAAGTACTGAGAAACCGGACGGCTTGTCTGGTAAAAATTTGGTGGAGAAACCATAAGATGGAAGAGGCAACGTGGGAACCCGGGGAACAAATGATGAAGAACCACCCGAGTCTTTTCATGTGGGAGTATTCTAGAAATTTCGAGGACCAAATTATTTGAAGGAGGGGAGAATGTAACACCCCAAGCTTCTACGGTAAGTTTCTCTTTGAATAATGCGATAGCGTGTGTTGTACGCAACATCGAGTTCTAACACACCACAACCAATCAAACTAGCCGTTATGAATAGTAATACCTACTTTTTGAAATTTTATAAATTTTATCTCTCAAAATGGACTTCATTTTTGGATTCAGAGTATCAAATTTAGCCTAAGGTAAAATTTTGGTACTTTTCGGATAACTTTAATATTTTGATGAATAGTGAAAATTACTAAATTTTAATTAAAACCACTTTTTTAATCAAAATAATTAATAGTGATAAATTATGAATTTGAGTGGTTTTAAAGTATATTTAGAATATATTTTTACCATTTAATACAATTTTGTTCATTGGACATATTTTCACAATTAAACCGAACATAAACAAGTATCAATCTTTTGATAGTTATTATATCTTAAAAACACGCTTTTTGTTTTGATAGCGGGACATAATTTTAAATTAATTTTTCCACTTCTATGTTTTGAATTTGAAAAAATGAATTCCATATTTGGAATCAGGATTTTCAAATTGTGTAAATAGGTAACTTTTATTTTTAGACATTTTGAATAATTACTTCGGTAAATATTTTATTTACCATGGTTAAAGGGTAAATCCGGTAAATAAGGGTTAAAAATAATATTATAATAAAACAAAATTACCCTAAAACGTGTCCTAACCATATTGGTTGATACATTTATGACCATGGGTATCTTTGAGTCGATTTTGGGACCCCATGGTTATGACAACCCTGCTTTTTATTACAACTTAAACATGCTTTATTACATAAAACATCACTTGATACAACAAAGAAGATCGAGAGGTTTAGTGTCTTTGGGGCTTAGGATCATTACATAAAAACTTTAAACTTGAAATACAACATCCTTATTGAAAACTTCCTTTACATGACCACTACATTCCTTCGTACTTAGCATTGCATGGGATAACCTGAGGACATGCATAAGAAAAGGGTGAGCTATAAAGCCCAGTAAGGGAGTACATAATGAATAACATGAGGAGTACAATACATGTTAGGCAATAGGAATATCAATAGAGAATAAGAGATACATGAACATAAAGGCATGATAAAGCATGATAATCATAACATGGAAATGTGGCAACAACACTTAACATTGAATTAGCATGAGCCAAGGCTCATTGCACATGGAGCATGAGTAAACCCTCATTGCACTTGAAGCACGAGTAAACCCTCGTTGCACTTGAATTATCATGATTAAACACTCATTGCACATGACGTATCATGATACTATACTTTACCCAATGCATTGGAGCGCTATAAAGGGCGCACCCTTCTTAAACATTTCATTTAATGCATAAGTGTGCCACATGGATCATAAAACATGGATTCATAAAACATAATCATTTCTTCCACGATAAAGGAATGTGGAATTCATACATGAAACTTTATAATCAATATGTAAATGTGCATAAAGGTGAATACCCTTAATGGAGAAATGGGAATGGTATTCACTACACAAAGACATTGGCTTAGAAAATCGGTGCGATTTCGGCAGCGTAACGGCGTGACATAAGAATTCATAAAAAAAGTCTGATGAGAGATAAAGGGGTTCCTCATCATATTTACATGTAATGGACAGTAAGAAGGTCATATAGATACATGTCCCAACAATTGAAAAGGAATTTAGATTCATGATACAAAAGTATTGCTTGAATATAAAAGAGGAGAAAAAAGGTTCCTTTCGGAATTTCGGCATAGTAACGGGTGTACATGGGAGGAATTTAATGAGAGAGAAAGGGGGTCTCCCATCATTCAAACAATAAGAAGGAAGTATGGGAGAGGTGCGAAACCATACTCCAACATTCATAAATGAAATTAAAAGGGCAATACAACTTAAAGAAAAATTGACAAAAATGAGAAAGGAAGAAAAACCCTTACTTGGAAGTGTGCTTCCAAAGGCTAGAGAGAGGCTTGTGAGAGGCTTCTTGGGAGCTTGAGGCACCTTGAGAGGATTATAGAGAGAGTAGGGCAGAGGTTGGACGAACTTCAAGGGCTTTGAGTGAGGAGGAAGTGGGAGATTGGGTGGGTTTATATAGGAAAGGTGAGAGAATTCTTTATTATTTAGGTTTGGGACCCCTTATATTAAAATAATCCAAACCACAAACCATACCATGGTATTTGCCCATGGATTCTAGAAAAGGAAAGAGGAAAATAATATTTTACAAGGCCAAGGTCCGAACTTATTAAAAAATTAGGGTTGCTTATGTGGAGGTGAGTCACACTACCATGGAAATTAATTTAAAAAGGCAAAGTGTTGAATAAGTCTTGAGGGCTCCATTAATGCTTTGAAAAGTGAGTCAAACAAACCCAAAACCTCATTATTTTAATGATAAAACACATATTGGCCGAACATAAGGATTATGGTATTTTATTACATCACCATTGGGTCATTATGATGTCATAAAACACATTATATATTTAAATGGTATTTAATTTTTACCCAAAAATTTGACTGTCTCAGAAAATTATGAAAAATTCACCGTTGGATAATTTCGACGTCCTGATTCCAAAAATAATATTTATTTTATCTAAATAATTTTCTAAATATGTGAATTTTTACTTTTAAAATAAAAACCGACATTTATAAAAAAAATTACGGGTTTTGAGAGAAATGGCTTTCAAACCTTAATAAAAAAATTTAATTGCATTCATAAAATTATAAGATCATTTATATTTAATAAAAATTAATTTAATATTAATAATAATATTTTATTAAAATATTATTTAATTCAAAAATCCTTTAATTTAATAAAATATAATTCTTAATTAAATAATAACTAAAAACACCATTTGTACTTTTAAAAACTAATTACAATGTATCAAAAATGACTAGAAATTATATTCATTATTATATACAAAAATAATGTACATGAACATGGTGCTACTTATTTGTTACATAACCCCTTAAAATAGCCGCATAAGACCTAAGGGTAAGGTGTGCGATGGTGACATACTCTTGGGGTTGCTCGGATAACATTGCTCGAGTGGTAACCTCTATCAACTTCCATTTTTCCCGTAGACGATCACGTTCGAGCTTGACTTGATGAAGCTCAGCTTAGGCTTGGTCAAGGGAAAATCCCAAAGACGCCACCTCCTTTCCGAGCTCCGACAAATGGGCTTCGTAAGGGGCAATTCTACTGGATGAGGCGATCGCTTCCTTTGTCTGAGTAGAAAATTGGTTCGTTAAAGCCTTATATTTAAACTACCCAGATGATCACTGTTCAACGACTATAAAAGTAACGGTCACAAATCTTAACGTTAAACTGAAGAAGTTGACATCTTATAAAAACATAAAGAAACATTTAACTGGATCAAGAGGGATTTTCCATTAATGAAATTTTGGGTCGTTACAACATTCCCCCCTTAAGAAATTTCACCCTCGAAATTTTCCTTTTGCCACACTAAAACAAATGTGGGTAACTTAGCTTCATCATATCCTCCGACTCCCAAGTTGCTTCTTCAAACTTGTGGTTTCTCCACAACACTTTGACGAGGGGCATTGTCTTATTTCGTAGAACTTTTTCTCTATGATCTAATATCTTCACCGGTTGCTCCTCATAAGAAAGATCGTCTTCTAATTGTACCACCTCGGAAGAGAGTACATGTGGAGGGTCTGGTATGTACTTCCTTAAGAGGGACACATGGAAGACATCATGAACCTTGGCCATAGTAGGTGGAAGTGATAGTCGATAGGCCACAGCCCCAACATGATCAAGAATATCGAAGGGGTCGATGTACCTTGGACTTAACTTCCCTTTCTTTCCAAACCTCATGACCTTCTTCCACGGAGATATGCATAAAAAAACCATGTCTCCGACTTTAAACTCAAGGTCTCGTCGACGATTATCTGCATAACTCTTCTGTCGAATCTGGGCTGCCTTGATATGCTGCTTAATGGTTTTCACCTTCTCCACCATTTCTTCGACCATTTCTGGTCCAAGCAGCTTACGTTCACCGACCTCATCCCAACATGTCGGTGTTCTACACCTTTTCCCATACAGGGCTTCATATGGTGCCATTTGGATGATCGAGTGGAAATTATTATTATAAGAGAACTCAACTAGAGGAAGATGTTGATCCCATCCTACTTTAAAGTCCATTGACCACGCTCTCAACATATCCTCAAGTGTTTGGATAGTCCGCTCGGATTGGCCATCAGTTTGAGGATGATAGGCCGTACTGAAGTTCAGTTCAGTATTCAGAGCATGTTGAAGACTCTTCCAAAACTTAGAGGTAAATCTTGGATCTCGGTCAGACACAATAGATAGTGGTACTCCATGCAACCGTACCACTTCCCTGATATATATCCGTGCCAGTTGATCCAAAGAGAAATCCTCTCGAATAGCAATGAAGTGTGCAGTCTTTGTAAGACGATCCACAATAACCCAGATTGCATTGTTGCTTTTGGATGTCCTTGGAAGTCCAGTGACGAAGTCCATGGTGATGTTCTCCCATTTCCATTCTGGTATGGGCAATGGTTGCATCATCCCCTTAGACTTCTTCCTCTCTGCCTTCACTTGCTGACACACCAGGCACTTTGATGTATATTCGGCGATCTCCTTCTTCATATTATCCCACCAAAAGTTTTCTCGGAGATCTCGATACATCTTTGTGCTCCCTGGGTGAATAGAGAAATTTGAACTATGTGCATCATCCAAAAGTTCCTTCTTCAGCTCCGAACTTGATGGGACACATAGTCTTTTCCCAAACCTCACAATTCCTTCTTCATTAACATTAAACTCTGAGGATTTTCCCTTTTTGATAGCTTCCACTTTTTCTTGGATTCTCGCATCATCCTTTTGAGCATCCTTTAACCTTTCCAAAAGAGAAGGTTGAGTAATCATTTGTGAAAGGATTGATGATGTTCCCTTCTTTATGATTCCCACGTCCATCTTCATCAAGTCTAAGAAGATTGGATCCTTCTCAATTCTCATCATTGATAGAATTGCTGGATCCTTTCTACTTAGGGCATCTGCCACCTTGTTCGCCTTCCCAGGGTGGTAATGTATTGAACAATCATAATCCTTTATGAGCTCTATCCATCTTTTCTGGCGCATATTAAGCTCTTTCTGTGTGAATATATATTTAAGACTCTTGTGGTCAGTATATATCTCACATTTCTCTCCATAGAGATAATGCCGCCAGATTTTCAAGGCAAAGATCACCGCCGCCAACTCCAGATCATGTGTTGGATAGTTTCGCTCATGGATTTTCAACTGTCTTGAGGCATAGGATATCACTTTATCATTCTGCATCAGCACACATCCTAAGCCCTTCTTCGAAGCATCACTGAATACCACAAAAAGCTCCCCTCTTGTGGGTAAAGTGAGAACAGGTGCAGTGATAAGCCTCCTTTTCAACTCCTTGAAGCTTTCTTCTCATTCATCACTCCAAGCAAACTTTACTCCCTTTCGAGTTAGCTTGGTAAGAGGGTTGGACAATCATGAGAAGTTTCTCACAAATCGTCGATAATATCCAGCTAACCCCAAGAAGCTACGGATATCAGTTACCGATGTTGGCCTCGGCCATCCCTCAATTGCATCTGTTTTGGAGGGGTCCACAGATATCCCATTGCTTGTGATGATATGGCCCAAGAATGAGACCTCCTTCAACCAGAACTCACACTTGCTGTACTTGGCATAGAGCTTCTCCTTGCGCAAATTCTCCAGTACAGTTCTTAAATGCTCCTCATGGTCCTCCTTGGTTTTGGAGTATATTAGAATATCATCTATAAAGACTACCACAAATTTATCTAGGTAATCTCTAAAGACTATATTCATCAAGTCCATGAATATTGCTGGAGCATTGGTGAGTCCAAAAGGCATTACTATGAATTCATAGTGCCCGTACCTTGTATGAAAAGCAGTCTTGGGGATATCTTCCTTCTTCACCCTTACTTGATAATATCCCGACCGCAAGTTGACCTTGGAGAAGTATTGTGCTCCACGCAGCTGATCAAACAAGTCATCGATTCTTGGGAGAGGATACTTGTTCTTTATCGTGATTTTGTTAAGTTCACGATAATCGATGCAAAGCCGCATTGACCCATCCTTCTTCTTGACGAAGAGGACTGGTGCACCCCATGGTGATGCACTTGGGCGTATAAACCCTTTATCCAGATTCTCCCGTAGTTGTTTCTTCAGTTCTTCAAGCTCAACCACAGCCATTCTATATGGAGTCTTGGATATTGGTAGCGCCCCAGGTATAAGTTCAATTGAGAACTCAACATCTCTTCTTGGAGGAAGACAAGGAAGTTCCTCGGGAAATACTTCAGCGAATTCCCTCACAATAGGCATTTCTTCAAGGGTGGTTTCTTCCTTGGACTCAATCATCTGAGCCAGATATGCGTGCTCATAAGGCAGTAATATCCATGCTTGAGATGATGGAGCTAAAGGAGATTCATCTTCCTCCTGACACTTGTAAAGAATCGGGGGTCGATTCTCCATATGGAGTGTGATTTCCCTCTCCCGACAATTTATGTCGGCTCTATATAAGGAAAGCCAATCCATGCCAAGAATTTCATAAAATTCCACCAAAGGGAGTATGACGAGGTTCGCCGTGAAATTCAATCCACAGATTATAACAGGGGAGGACTTATACTCATGGGATGCAATGATTGCCCCATTTTCCGTATTCACCGACATCTTTACTTCCATGATTTGTGGTGGTGCAGGGATTGTTCTACTAAACTTTTTAGATATAAAAGAATGCGTAGAACCTGAATCAAAAAGTACGTTCGCTATTCTTGAATGAATAACTAGCGTACCTGTCACCACTTCGTTGTCGGGGTTCACTTCGGCAGAAGTGATGGCAAAAGCTCTTCCTTGTTGTCTTGGAGGTTGTTGATTGCCTCCGATAACCCTTGGATTAGGGCACTAATTCGCAAAATTACCCGGTTCTTTGCATTTGAAGCATTGAACAACGCGTTGAGGTTCGAACGAAGCGTTCCTCCCCTCCATCGTAGCTGCGGGTCCTTCTTGCTGACAGTTAACAGCTAGGTGCCCTTCTCTTCCACACTTGAAGCATTTTCTTGTCCCCCTAAGGCAATTTCCAGGGTGCTTCTTTCCACACTTTTGGCAAGTGGGGTGATGGAATTTCTTAGCGCCGTTGGATTTATCCATCGGACCACCAGCATTGAAGTCCACCTTCCGCTTCTTGTCCCCATGATACCCCTGTGATTCTCCGATCTCCATTTCAACCTTGAGGGCACATCGGACAATTTCCTCATAGCTGTCGAAGTCACGGATCACTAATGCTTTCCGCAAGCTAGGATTCAGCCCACCAAAGAAGCGGTCAACCTTGCATTCGGGGGTAATGACAAAGCCGGAAGCGTATCGTGCAAGACTTGTGAAGTTTTCCTCGTATGCTCCCACAGATTCCTCATCTTTCTGCTTGAGGAAAAGGAAGTCCCTTTCCATCTTAAGGCGGAGGGTGCGTGGAAAATGTTTATCGAAAAACATCTTCCGGAATACCTTCCATTATAAAGCCTCGATCTCCTCCTCAGGCTTCGTATTTTTGATCAACGTCCACCATTGATCAGCTTCACCCTCCATAGGATAAGCCGCCAGGAGAACCTTCTCTTTTTCAGAGCATTGGAGGATGGAGAATATCTTTTCAATGGAGTTGATCCATTGTTCAGCAATCGTGGGATCGGATGATCCACTAAAAGTAGGAGGCCTTTGTCTCATGAAGCTTTCAATAGAAACTTGTTCTTTCTTAGGGGGGGTTGAACGTTCCTCTTGACCAGTGTTTCTATTCAAAACTTGAGTTAGATGAGAGAGAAGCGTGACAAAGTTTGCGATTCCCGCTCCCATTGGATTGGGCATCTCATAAGTACAATCAGCACACTGATCTTCACAACGGTTGTTATCCCGAGTTCTCCTATTACCGGCCATTGGCTTGAATAAAAGGAAAGTTAGGGGTGACACATAAAGGGTAATCCAAAGACAAAAGTTGATGACTTATAAATAAACTTTAATCTCATTAACTCAAGAGTCTATAGGATTCAATCCAGGCTTTTCATGATCTTCCTTCTAACATATATCCTTAGGGGCATTTTTCCCTTAATAAGGGTTCATACTAAGATTGTGAATTTATCAAAACATATCCCCCGGGAGTGTCGTAACCAAGAGTGAAGCAAGTCCCGTTGTCGTGCACCAGTTCCCGTTCGAGTCTAGCTCAAAGCGGTGTTTTCGGGTTTTACCCCTAGGATACATCTGTGCCAGAGCCGCCTCTACCTGCTCGTATCCAGACAGGGATGTATTTTTTTGATAAACCACTTACTTAGTATTTACCAAAACTTAGGGATGTTTTTATTATGCTTAGTCTTGTATCTAAGGCTTTACTAGGGTTTCCTAATCCCAAAAATAACTAAACCTCCCTCTGATACCAACTATGACAACCCTGCTTTTTATTACAACTTAAACATGCTTTATTACATAAAACTTCACTTGATACAACAAAGAAGATCGAGAGGTTTAGTGTCTTTGGGGATTAGGATCATTACATAAAAACTTTAAACTTGAAATACAACATCCTTATTGAAAACTTCCTTTACATGACCACTACATTCCTTCGTACTTAGCATTGCATGGGATAACCTGAGGACATGCATAAGAAAAGGGTGAGCTATAAAGCCCAGTAAGGGAGTACATAATGAATAACATGAGGAGTACAATACATGTTAGGCAATAGGAATATCAATAGAGCATAAGAGATACATGAACATAAAGGCATGATAAAGCATCATAATCATAACATGGAAATGTGGCAACAACACTTAACATTAAATTAGCATGAGCCAAGGCTCATTGCACATGGAGCATGAGTAAACCCTCATTGCACTTGAAGCACGAGTAAACCCTCGTTGAACTTGAATTAGCATGAGTAAACACTCATTGCACATGACGTATCATGATACTATACTTTACCCAATGCATTGGAGCGCTATAAAGGGCGCACCCTTCTTAAACATTTCATTTCATGCATAAGTGTGCCACATGGATCATAAAACATGGATTCATAAAACATAATCATTTCTTCCACGATAAAGGAATGTGGAATTCATACATGAAACTTTATAATCAATATGTAAATGTGCATAAAGGTGAATACCCTTGATGGAGAAATGGGCATGGTATTCACTACACAAAGACATTGGCTTAGAAAATCGGTGCGATTTCGGCAGCGTAACGGCGTGACATAAGAATTCATAAAAAAAGTCTGATGAGAGAGAAAGGGGTTCCTCATCATATTTACATGTAATGGACAGTAAGAAGGTCATATAGATACATGTCCCAACAATTGAAAAGGAATTTAGATTCATGATACAAAAGTATTGCTTGAATATAAAAGAGGAGAAAAAAGGTTCCTTTCGGAATTTCGGCATAGTAACGGGTGTACATGGGAGGCATTTAATGGGAGAGAAAGGGGGTCTCCCATCATTCAAACAATAATAGGGCAGTATGGGAGAGGTGCGAAACCATACTCCAACATTCATAAATGAAATTAAAAGGGCAATACAACTTAAAGAAAAATTGACAAAAATGAGAAAGGAAGAAAAACCCTTACTTGGAAGTGTGCTTCCAAAGGCTAGAGAGAGGCTTGTGAGAGGCTTATTGGGAGCTTGGGGCACCTTTAGAGGATTCTAGAGAGAGTAGGGCAGAGGTTGGACGAACTTCAAGGGCTTTGAGTGAGGAGGAAGTGGGAGCTTGGGTGGGTTTATATAGGAAAGTTGAGAGAATTCTTTATTATTTAGGTTTGGGACCCCTTATATTAAAATAATCCAAACCACAAACCATCCCATGGTATTTGCCCATGGTTTCTGGAAATGGAAAGAGGAAAATAATATTTTACAAGGTTAAGGTCCTAACTTATTAAAAAATTAGGGTTGCTTATGTGGAGGTGAGTCACACTCCCATGGAAATTAATTTAAAAAGGCAAAGTGTTGAATAAGTCTTGAGGGCTCCATTAATGCTTTGAAAAGTGAGTCAAACAAACCCAAAACCTCATTATTTTAATGATAAAACACATATTGGCCGAACATAAGGATTATGGTATTTTATTACATCACCATTGGGTCATTATGATGTCATAAAACACATTATATATTTAAATGGTATTTAATTTTTACCCAAAAATTTGACTGTCTCAGAAAATTATGAAAAATTCACCGTTGGATAATTTCGACGTCCTGATTCCAAAAATAATATTTATTTTATCTAAATAATTTTCTAAATATGTGAATTTTTACTTTTAAAATAAAAACCGACATTTATAAAAAAATTTACGGGTTTTGAGAGAAATGGCTTTCAAACCTTAATAAAAAATTTTAATTGCATTCATAAAATTATAAGATCATTTATATTTAATAAAAATTAATTTAATATTAATAATAATATTTTATTAAAATATTATTTAATTCAAAAATCCTTTAATTTAATAAAATATAATTCTTAATTAAATAATAACTAAAAACACCATTTGTACTTTTAAAAACTAATTACAATGTATCAAAAATGACTAGAAATTATATTCATTATTATATACAAAAATAATGTACATGAACATGGTGCTACTTATTTGTTACATAACCCCTTAAAATAGCCGCATAAGACCTAAGGGTAAGGTGTGCGATGGTGACAGACTCTTGGGGTTGCTCGGATAACATCGCTCGAGTGGTAACCTCTATCAACTTCCATTTTTCCCGTAGACAATCACGTTCGAGCTTGACTTGATGAAGCTCAGCTTGGGCTTGGTCAAGGGCAAAGCCCAAAGACGCCACCTCCTTTCCGAGCTCCGAAAAATGGGCTTCGTAAGGGGTAATTCTACTGGATGAGGCCATCGCTTCCTTTGTCTGAGTAGAAAATTGGTTCGTTAAAGCCTTATATTTAAACTACCTAGATGATCACTGTTCAACGACTATAAAAGTAACGGTCACAAATCTTAACGTTAAACTGAAGAAGTTGACATCTTATAAAAACATAAAGAAACATTTAACTGGATCAAGAGGCATTTTCCATTAATGAAATTTTGGGTCGTTACAATGGTTCCACTTGTAAGTGATAGGGACACATTATTTTAATTAAGTTAAAATGAATACAAAAATGACACAAGCATATATCTTTTAGAAAAACAATTTTTTACATATGTTATATATATTTTATTTTCGACTATAAATATTAATTAGATATCTAACAAGATTTACTACATAATGGTATTTTATTTATAATTTTTATACATTAAATAATTTAATTTATTTATGACACAATGGTGATTCAGTAATTACCATAATAGTGAAAAATTAAAATGATTGATATTGTAGATACCCAAATAAATATAATTTGAGACTTTTTATGAACTACACTAATTTTATAGGTTAATATGACATGTTATAAATGATTTAATTTACTTTTTATGAAGTAATCATTCTGTTATGATTTTTACAAAAATCAATTATTGAATAGTGTCAAAATTGACATAAAAGAGTTTTTAAAAACAATATTATATTATTAATTGATATTAAATTTTTAAAAATCTAAGGTTCGTCCAAGAGCCTTATATCATGATAGTTGTATCATTAATCGACCACTTGGGGGACTCTTGGATGTATATAGTAAGTTTATTAACCATATAATATAAAAATACAAAGAGACATTGTAAAAGTTAAACTAATTAGCTAAGAGTTAATACTTAATGATAAGGTTAGTATAATGACCCAAACCTGTCTAAATTCTATTGTTTGAGTGGTTTGAAACCTATCCCCACCGTAAAATTTAAATAATACACTTTGGAGTCATTAGAAACCGAATATGAATTTATTATAAAATAATATTTCTAGCTTTTCCAAAGGTGCCCCTCACCCCACTTATAAAAGGGAACTCTCCCTTCTCATTAACTCACACCTAAAAGCCTTTTGGATCGGCCAAACTCTGACCAAATACTATCTCAACTTCCCTAAATTCATCATAGATGCCTTCCTTTAGTCATAAAGCCAACCTAAGATCCATTTTGATCAAATCAAAAGGAAGAACCCGAAGAAGAGGTAATGATTTCACCACCCTTTTCCAAGTTCCTTTCTTCTTCCACGTCATCCTTCATTGTTATTACCATTATAAAATAATAACTCCAGTATCTTATATATAATGTGATGTTATTATAAATATGTTACAACCATATTCAGTATTCTGTCCATCCTTTGAATAACATGTCACCATACGTGCGTACGTACGGCTTACCGTCTCCACGTCGTGGTGTAATTGTTATTCAACAAATTATTATTTGGATGGGTATAATAATGATGTGTAACTCATGTAAATAATAAATATAACATTATAATGATTATTTATATATGATATACCATCCAATTATATATTATTTTAATATCAAAAGAATGATATTGTCGCTCGTGTGTACGTACGGACTACCATCTCCATGAACGCGATGAGATTCATTCTCCATCGTATCCATTCAAGTATAATTATTATTTTATGATTTAAAAATAATGTATAAGGACTTGATATCATTATGGATATGAATAAGATACAACCTATCCATTACAAACATGGATGACGTAACAAAACATATAAAAGAAAACGTGTAAGTTAACACCCGAAACAACGATAATACTAAGATATTATTAACAAATAAATGTTAAAAGATCATATATGATATCATATTAATGTATATGATTCTTTTATAATTTAATAACAATTATTTCACCATTATACAAGAGTTTAACCTACCCCCAACCAAGGAAAAGTACAAGGTAAGGGTTTATTTCACAATCTCTTCATTATCTGGGGTTTTTTATACGTAATAATCTACTGAGACTTTTTTATCATCCACATCCATGTTTCATAAAAATTTATTTCAAATTTTTTTCAATATTTACTATAATATGGTTTAAAGTAATTTATACCCTTGCTTTACTTTTTATAATAGGTTTATAAAATAATATTTTCGTTGTTTTCCAAACAAGGTGCTTTTTAACCTTTTCGACAGAATTAACGTAAGAATGTTTTTTTAACTTATACGGCGGGTGCGACTATTTTACGCCATTATAAATTCATCGAAGCTTCCCTTACAAGCTTATAAGAATATTTTCAAAGAAAATGTTTTATTTTATAAATATATTACTCTTAAATGATTTCAAAATAGAAAGAGATATTTCTCTAAAAAGAGTTTTGATTTCATCTATGTCAACATCTTTTGATGGATTTTTCACTTATTTGAAGTTGATTTATTATGATAAAAACTTCTATATTGTATTGAAGGTTTTGTGATATGTTTTAATATAGATGTGTTATTTTTATACCCTTAATGGTTTATGGTGAAAGTATTGAAATTTCGTATGCTAGTTTTAATATGAATGTTTATGTTATGTTTAAACCTTTTCATATGGGAATGCATTGGACTTAATATGTGACGGGTGGAGCCCGCTATAGCTCCTCGATGCATCTGTAGGTCTCATGAGAAAAACTAGTGTCTTGGCACAAGGCCTTGATAGAATCTTATTTGTAGTCTTGGCATGAGGCCTTGGCTATGTGGTTATGATAGTCTGGCATTATGCAATCCATCATTATGAAAGTGGTTCTTGATATTGCATGTGATTATTCGATTAGTAGAATATCCATGTGTATAAAAAAATGGCATTATTTCATTTTTTTTCATACTATGTTGATGTTCAAGTTTAAAAGGCTTTTGTTTTAGTTATACATTGCCTTAAATGTTTATTATTATTCATGAAAGTTTTCGCTATATTGTTATCCTTACTGGGCATTTGAGCTCACCCCTTTTCTATGTTTTATTTTTCCAAGGATGTGAAGAATTAATTTATGAATGACCTACAGGGATAGTATGTGGGGATATGCGTGTGGACTATGAAGAAAATATGTTAATGTAGTTTTCATTTTTATGATGTAATGTAAGACGTATGAATATATATAGTGTTTCCAAGGCTACTAAACCAACCGGTCTTTCAAGATTTGATCTTTCTTGTGATCATGCCAATGTTATGTAATAATGCACCGACTCTGGGTAACTGGGGTCGGGGTGTTACAATAATCATAATACTTGAATAATTGCACAAAGCCATTGTTTTTGAATTTTGTAAAATAGAATTAAAAAAAGGATTTTTAAAGGAAAGTCCTTTACAAATATCATATAATTGATGTGAGAAATTAATAGAATAATAGTAATATGTTTATAAACTATAAATAAAAATAATAAAACATAATATAAATAAAAAATCATCACATAAATAATTTCAATACCACATAATGAATAATATATAAGGTTAACCCAAATAATGGAAATTAGGTTAAGAGTTCCCTTACCCCGGGTTCATCTTACATAAAACTTGTTTAAAACCCCTATATAATGGTAAAAAAGTGATATTAATATTTTTCAAAAGAATAATCAGGTTTATAACACCTTATATAATCATTTTAAAACATCCTTCGACCTATTTATTAATAATATTTTGTTATTTCCATTGTTTCAGGTGCATGCATTTCATGATTTCCATGGTCAGTTCATAAAGGATTCTTTTTGTTGGATTGGAGAAAAAATCTAAAAGTAGAATAAAATGGTGTTAATATGTTTCTATAATATTAAATTATTCCATAAATAATTTTGGTTATATGTTATGAGGATGAATCATTAGACAAATCATTAGTGATATTTTTTTAGATCATTTTTGGGAGTTCATCAATAATCACAAACTTTTTTCATCATATACCATTAATATTAGGAAAACAAGTTAATTACATAACATAATAGATGTCATATAACACAATTTATAATATGTTTCAACCATTAAAATGGTTTTACAACTAACTTTGATAGAATTAATGGAAATAGAATACACATCATCCGTGATGTCGGTAAATCGACACATTACAGATGATGTTTTCATTTATGGAATTAGAGGAAGAGGATTGGAAGAATGATGAGGAATTTTTTCATAAACATGATAAAAATATTGAATATATAAAATTACATAACTTCAATACCTATTTGATATTTGGAGGTGAAGATATTATAATAAAAAAAATAATTGAAAAGAAAACACAAGAAAATGAAAGAGGATTTTTACCCCTTGATCTCTTCTCATTGAGATCCTCCTTAAGGCCTTTTTTTGGACTTTTGGCAAGGACAGAAGGTATTGTACATGGGAAAGGGACATGGGACAGATATTTGGTATAATTTGGACAATTATCAAAGCTTTATAGGTGTGAGAGGAAGAGGGGGTTGAGGATGGTATTTGTAGTGGATGAAAGGAGAGGTTTTCCATTATTGTAATCATTAGTTTAATATTTTTACTCAGGACTATGAATAGTATTTATTAATGTGACCTAAAATATTAAAGAGATAATGTGAGTTTGAACCAAGTGTGCTTACATCATCCATGATTCTAGGAATATTGTATTTAACTTATAATGCTTATATACAGTAATTTAGCATATTTCACTATTCATAAAAAATTCGAGTATTTCAAAAAAACCCAAAACATTCTCCCAAACCAGTTTTTGATGTGAAGAATTCAAAAATGAACTACATTTTATCAAAATAATTTTCTAAATATGAGAAAATTAATTTTTAATTAAAATCACAATTTATTCAAAAAATAACTATAAATCATTTAATATCACCTTAAAAATTTAATCGAGATCTCATTACCTTATAACCTTAAGTGAATAAAATAATAATATAATTTACAATTCATAAGGGTAATATTACAATTCATATTAATCTTTATGAGGGTATGTTACTATTCACTAAAAAACAAGTTGGTTCTATCAGACTCTAAATAACTTACTGATCACAACCGTAGATTTCTGTTTTTTAAAATTCAAATCATAGAAGCGACAAAATTATGTTTAATAGATATTTTATAACATTCTATTAAAAAACGTTTCTTTATTTAGAGACTCAGAGTTTCATTAATTTCAATTTATTTTTAAAACTTTGGGGTGTTACCGTACATTTCGTATGAGCTAAAAATTATATACCCTTTTCATGGAAAAAAGGTAAAACAAATACCTTGTTTGGAAAGGGAAAATAAGATTTCGTTGAAAAGTTTTATAAAAGGAAAAAGGGGTAAAATTTTATTTTAAATATTATAGGATAATATTAGACTATTCTTGGAAACCCTTTTTAGAAAACATTGTTTTGAAGGAACATAGATTTTTACTGAAAAGAAAGGTAAATTCATACTTTCTTAAAAACACATTTTTAACAATCTTATGTACCAAAAATTAGAAAAAATGGTTCCAATATATGAATAAATCATGAATATATATAGTAGTATAAAATTAAAGTTTGTTCTTGAGAGATGGATCATAATATTTCATAAAATAAATCATAATCATAAACAATTTTGAAAATCATTGAGATCATTTCAATAAACTCTGACCACTCGGTAACTTTGAAACATACCACCCATTAAAAAAAATGAAATTTAATGAAGCTTAAAATATCCTGATAAGAAGTATATTCATGATATAACATTTCAAAGGTCGTATGTTCAACTCATGGTAAATAATAGGCGCATAACATGACATGTGTCTCAAAGAAGGGAAATTGAGACCAAATTACGTAACGATTTGGTAACATTTGAAACATAAATCCCATGAAAGAAATATCATGAAATGGATATGTAAATACCCATAATTTTAAGTATAATAATCATAGAATAAATCCATAGGGATTATACACACCACACAAAAGGAATTGGTGGTGATTAAATCATGTATCTCACAGAAATAAAAATTGAGATGAAATTCTATTACCTTCTGTCTTGAATCTCTCCATAATCATAAATACCTCATATATATTAAATATTAATTTATTATTAATCTATAAAATAAAAATATTCTCATATATAATACCATTTATTGTTTGGATATGACTTTATAATACCCGCTTGTTATTGATTCTATGTTAAGGTTTCACTTTGGGTAATATCTGCTTCGTTCTTTGCATCAATCTTAATTTGTTATATATGTGGTTCTTATACTTATATCATGATATAAATAATGTAATAAATCATATAAATATCAAGTATGTTCAGTATATGTTTATTATAATATTCCATAAAATATAGAATTATAAAAATAAAATGCACCATTCTTGGAGACAGTAGGGCGTACGTACAAATAAACAGTGCTTCTATTTTATTAAAGTATTTAAATAAAGTAAATGAAATATATATATATATGTATATATTTATATATTATAATTATAGTAGAATTAGTATTTTATATATATCAAATAATTTCATTAAACGAATCCTAAATACATTCCATGTAAGGTGTGAATGGATGACATCTCTTTGAGGTGGCGGTAGTCCACATTTCTTCAAATGAAATTGTCATATTTACACCAAATGTAAAGGTTAAATATATTTGATTAAAAATGATTAAATAATATTAAATAGATAATAAATATACTATATAACATATATATACATATTGTTTCATGAGCCGATAGTTTGTCGTATATGTAAACAGTATATTTATTACCCATTAGATAGAATTGTGTGTAATTATAGGTATAAAACATAGCATTAAAAGTATACTATTATATTTAGGATACTGGTGTTGTTATAAAATCATGTCATAAGAATATTTGACTCAATGGAGAAAGCTAATAAAATAAAGGAGTTTGAGGGAGGGTGTTACCTCTTAATCAGGTAAATCATTTTGGTTTGCGCCAAAGGGATTCCATGGAAGGATATATGACCAAAGGAAGAATTAAATTTTAAATTGAGGATTTTTGAAGTATATTTGATCAAATATTTTATGAACCTACATTTTTTGAGAGGTGCGAGTAAGGGGTAGATTGCTTGCATTTTTATATTGGTGAGGAAGTGGGGCTCTTGTAAATACCAAAATTTATTCAATAATGGGATGTATCCTTTACCTAATGTGCCAAAAAAATGGAAAAATAATAGAGTAATGTGAATTTATGTTCGAAAAAAATCTACATCACACAAATATATTTTCATTTCAATAATTTTTTTCTTTAACTTATAAGATTCCCCAATTTTATTATTCTAGTTTTTTTAAAGCATCTAGTTTTATAACATAAGTAATTATACAATTAAGATTAAAATATAATGTGATTTATTATAAAATATATATCCAATTAATTATAAATATGACACCTAATTTAACAAATAAAAATATTATGTCTTTTTGAAATTTATTTTTAAAATAAATGCATGTGATGTGGAAAACACTACTTAAACCCAGATCATGCTAAAAATGTTTTCACAATATATGGATCAATATGTTAATTATAAAAGATAAATTGTTACATTAATTGACTATATTTAATATATTTTATCCCTTAAAAATAACTTGGTGGAATATTGTATTTTTATTAATTTAAATTAATTTAATAAAATATCATTTATTTTAAAATAACAATAATGAAATTATTGACATCATATATTTATTTTTAATTTTAAAATATAAAAATAATATTTTAATTATAATAAATTTAGTTTAAAGATGTTTAAAATGGTATATTAATCTTAAAAAATAATTAATGTCAATAATTTAACCAATTAACTTCACTTTCAATATTTATTGTATCATTTATTTTAGTTAATTATTAACAAAATAATCACTACAATGGCGTTTCATAAAAATCTTAAGTAAAAAATTCATATATAAAAATTATTGATAAACTTTTATGATAAAAATAACACACTTATATTTCAAAATAATATGAATAACCTAAAATATGACGTTTCTAGAATATCTCAATGTTTTATAAATGTTAAAGGTAATGAAAGTTTCATTTTTGTCTTTTTCCTTACATAACTTTTTATATAGGGAACTTCATTATAATAAAATACTAATAACCCATTAAATTTTAACCAAGTGGGTATGAAGAGTAATTAATGTCATCCAATTTCTTTTGGACAAGTTTCTATGTCATATTGATCCTTATGATTAAGGTTTAGTCCTTAAATTGAGTTTAATGTTATCTAAATCGTTGTGATTAATTCTAATCACTTTCAATAATATTTTTGGTCAAAAATTGTGTTTATATTATTAAAATAAAAATATAATACTAATTTCAATAATGTATGTATTTTTACAAAAAAAAATCATAGAAGTTGTAAAAATATTTTTATTTTTAATCCCGCTGATGTGGCAAGAAAGTAGGGTTTTAAAGTAAATTCATTCAAAAGATCAATATGTTTTTATATCTAATTTAAATATAAAAATGATTCTAATAAACTAAATTGGATTAATATATTAATTATTTATCTATTTTTAATTTTAAAACCAATTTAAAATATAATTTTACACTAATCATTATTCAAAAGAAAATGTTGTTTTTCAATAAATCGTAGTAATTTTTACTATTCACCAAAAAATGATGTTTTTTAGAAAAATACCAAAAAATAAAAATAATCTAATTTAAAAATTATGAATTCAAAAATTAAGCTTATTTTATCTAATTAGATTTTTATTAGTGAATAAAATTAATTTTATTATTGTTCAGAGAAGGACATAAAAAAATATTTTCATTAAAAAATATTATTTTAAAACATATAATGGCTTTACCAAAAATTATATATTTCATTATCAATAAGTTTTATTTATGTGAAACCATTATAAATAATATATTAAGAGTAGTTATTACTCATAATTTTACTAGGTTTAAATTCTTGGTTATAATTATATCATTTAGATAATTATAAAAATAAAAAGATGTTTCATAGAAACTTAGTGTTGCATATAAGACACTCCAATTCAGTGTTGCGTATAGTGAAAGCCAATTTGATTCCCTGTGAAAGGAGTATTTGACTTAGTTCAATGAAATACATAAATGAAAATTAACTCATTAGAAAAAAGTTCCATAAAAACTGAGGGTGTTACATGAATTTTCCTCTCAGATTAACCATTAGTATAGTGGTGATAGAATTCATTGAAATTTTACTCAGTATGTCAAGAAAGTTGAAAAACACCTCTAAGAGATATAGGTGGAACTTATATCTCAATATATATTTTTGGATGTGGTTTCCCTAAAAACATAAAATCTTTATTAAAATATATCACAACAAGTTTATTGAGTGATAAATCTTTCTATATAGTGACGTAGTTAGCATTATTTGCGATTTAGTCCAAAAAAACCCATATGTAATTATTTCCTTTATATGTTTTTGAAAGACTTGCAATAAATTCTATGATAGTATTCTACTAGTTTCATGTAGATATAGGTAAGTTTATATCATCCCCTTGGACTTCAAATTATTTTTATTATCTTGCTGATATACGAAGAACTTTATGGTTTACTCAGTAATATCCCTCATTATGTAGTCCCTTGAGAAATACTGTCAAAGATCTCGATACATATTGGTACTTCCAGGGTGGATGGATAAATATGAGCTATGTATATAATCTAATATCTCTTAATGTATCTATTGTGATGAATTCATATAGAGTCTATTTATAAACTAAATTACTCCATCTTAATCTATTTTGGTTTCTTAAATCTTCCTTTCATTTTCTCTCATCGACTTATTTTAAATCTCAGGATCATCCCATTGTGCCTATAATATTTTCTATTAATTTTTTTTTTTGAAATCATCTAGGAAATTTATGAAGTCTTCTATAAATTTATAATTTCCATATTCATTCTTTGTGTATCCATGAAAATGGGGTGTTTCTCAATCCAAATCAAAGATATGATAATAGGTTTATTTATATTAAGAGAATCAATTACCTTATTTGTCATACCAATATTTTAGTGTATTGATCAAACATATTCCATGATTAATTCTAACTATCCTTATTGATTAATATCCAATTCCTTATATGTGAATATATACTTTAAAATTTTATAATCAGTATATATTTTACACTTCTGACCATAGTTGTAATTCCTTTATACTTTTAGTGAAAATATTATAATTTCCAACACCCAAACATGTGTTGGGTAGTATTTCTCATCTATATTCAATTTTATCGAGGCATATGCTATCACATTATCTATTTCTATGAGTGAAGAACTCGGTCATTTATTTAATTCATCAAATTATAAAACAAATCCTTATCTACATGATGCTAGTGTGAGTACAGGTGAGTGATTAACATCTTCCTTAGATCCTTGAAGCTTTGTTCACATTCTTCCATCCAAATATTGTTAACTCCCATCCATGTAAAAAAAATTATTGGTAAATAAAATCATGAGGAATTTCACATAAATTATTTGTTGTACCAAACTAATCTAAGAAAACTATGAATGTTCATGAAACATGATGGTCTTGGTCATTCCTTTGTTTCCTTTTTCTATCATGGATCCATTGATACTCCTTCTATTATGATAAAATTATATAATAATGTGATGTGATGCATCCAAAAGTCACACTTATTAAACATAAAATAAAAATTCTTCTTCATTAAATTATTCAACCCAATACTTGGATTCTCTTGAAGTTATTCCTTTATCTTGGAGTATATGAGAATTTTACCAACAAATACCAAGATAATTTTTTTACGGTAGTATATAAATCCTCAATACATTAATTCCATAATGACCAGGGGTAACTTAAAAGTAAAAATGAAATTCTATGAACTTTGAGTTTCTATATCTTATATTGAATTTTATCTTTTGAATATATTCTCCATTCACCTTCAACTAATGATATCTAGAATGACTGTAAATTTTATAGATATATTAATTTCCCTAATGTTTTTTCAAACAAATATTTAATATATGGTAGTGGATACTTGTTCTTTATAGTAATATTTTGAGATATTTTTAATCAATGAAAATATATATTGACCCATCCATTTTATTTAAAAATATAAATGGTGAAACCCTAGATTATTCACATGGGTATATAAAATATTTTTCCAAATGATCATGAAATTTCATCTTTAACTCCCCATTTATATCATGATGATTCTATTAGGTTTTGGAAAAAACTATCCCATCTGCTAAAAATTCTATCGAGAACTATATTTCAAAATCTATGGGAAGGTCAAAAAATAATCTGGTTTAATACAATAGTATATTTTATAAACCATTTGATCAAGATATGCTTCTTGATTGGGTATAAATACTAGTTATTTTGAAGGATTTTTTAAATGAGATTCAAAATCTATCTAAACAGTTATATAAGTAAGGTTTTGTTTATGTTTCTCTACATAATTTTATTATACTACATTTTTAGTGGTGGTGGTTTAAGATTTTCCTTTCCCCTAGGACATAGGTGGTTGATGATGCTGACTACACTCAAGGAGGATTTGTCCTCTGCATTGGATTTCATAGATCCTAGATTTTTATAGTTGAAGCGTTGGAATATTAGTGGTGCATTAATCGAGGTATTTTTTTACTCTATCATATTAGTGGGATTATTCTTTCCCCTATATGTTCATGATCTTTATTCCATTCCTTTATAAAATTGAATCATTAATTCATTCTAATGATGAAATTTTAATAGTGCTTCTTTCCATATCTATGATTTTTGTGAAGTTGGGAATTCTTGTATCCTTTATCATTTAAACCTTTATATTGATACTCCATCCTTCATTTCATGGATCTATTCACATGAAACCATTCTAAAAATTCATTCAATACTCCAATATCACACCAATACACTTCTACATATCTCTAAAAGTCACAAGTTTGTAAATATTTTTGGTGATATTGTTTTGAAAAAATATTTCCTTTTTATCATGGTCGAAAAAACCCAGAGGAACACCCTGAAAGACTTGCGATATTTACTCCATAAGTTTTAATAGATTAATTATACTATTTCGTAAGATCTATAAATTCTATATCTATCCTAGTATAAAGAGTTTAATAACACTTACTAAGAAATATTTTTCCAAATTATCTCCACTCCATTACTTTAAATCCAACCTTTGGAATTGTACTATTGATCAATATTCACCATTGATCAAATGATTATTTTAAATGGAAAATATATATATTTTTTTATCCACTCATATTAATGAAGCATGAAAAAATATATTTTACAAGGATTTTAGCCATTGTTTTGAAATTACTGTATTGAAAGATCCACAAATTTTTTGTGTTCATTTTCTCATAAAGGATTCTATAGAAAATTACTCATGATTGGGAGATGAAATGAATTATACATGGTTAATGTTATTATTAATTACATAATACTAGTGGATAAGAACTATAAATAGGTTTTAAAATCTATATCTCATTGACTTAGGGGTATAATTTAAATAATTATCTCATTATCTTTCGCATTGGGTTTCTTCTTAGTTTCTTTTGGTTCCCATATGTTCTAAATATAAAAATTGTCATCACAAAACATTAGTCAGTGATGTATTTATACAAAACTAATTCATGTGAGTAATTCAATTTGAAAATCATAACATATTAAATACCTAAGTTTAACATCAGTTTCTTTTTAATAAACTAATCCCCAAATTAATTAAACAATTATATAGTACCTAACTTATAATCCACATCTTATATACATGATTATTTCATTATTTCTACAAAAATATAAATAAAAAATAAAACTACCAAAATTAATAGGTTTAATGCCATGGGAGAATTATACTCATTTTACATGAATACATATATAATTTTAAACATTATTTAAATCCTTCCACATATCCATTATACAGTAATTCATAAACCTATTTGTACATGTAATCTCCTACTAACATATATAATGGAAAGGGTGAACTATATTATTAGTAAGAGGAAGAAAAATAGGTTGGTCATGAGACAAACAATGTGAGAACTTGGTTCAGTGTAATCATCATAATCACATCATAATCATAGGTAAACAATTTTAAGAAGATGAAAATAATTCAAATTTGACATGGAATGTGGTACACGAATAATAATTATACATCATAGAATAGTGGAAAATAAAAACTATATCATTCCCATGCATTGAATTTGAAAAAATATAGAAACATGTTCACACATAACATATGTGTACACAACAAATTACATCATGTGAACAAATCTAGAATCATATTCATGCATAATAATCACATGATATAAAACAATTTAACTATTTAATTTCTGGTATATGTAATTTTAGGCCCACTTATCACATCATAATATTCTTTTAATAATTCATGAATAATTTTATAAATAAATAATGTAGGGAAAATATAAATGAAACATATCAAAATTATAAAAAATAATTGAACCAATGAAAAAATAATGGGATTCATAGTGATTCTATAATTAATAAGCCATAGAATAAATTTTTTTGGTTATAAAAAGAATAATTTAAAATATAATTTTTGGATATTCAATGATCTTAGTTATAAATAAAATCTCATACATCAAAAATAGGAGACGAATAATAAAAATAATAATCAAACAGATGATTTTAGATTGAAGTCGTTACCAAGGATAATTAAATTATGGATAAGAATTAATCTCAATGGTATATTAAAATGGACATCCTTTGAAGAAGAAAATAGAAATAGAAATAAAATAAAATAATAATATATTATAGAATAATCATAGGTAAATGAGTGATAATGATGGAGTAACTCCAAAAGAAAAATTAGGGTTGAGATTCCCCTTACCTCAGGTCCCATTTTATTCCTCCACATTTTGACTCAAGTATAATAAAAATATTTTTCTTAAAACATGAATCAATAAATTAATCACATTTATTTATTTATTCATGATAAATTATAATAAATATATTTTATTTAGTTATCATTTTGTTCAGGATAAAATGATCTAATGACATTTTTCATTGAATTATCCTTTTTTGTTTCAATTTCATTATTTTGATTAATTATTTTTTATATATTAGATAAATCACCTAGCCTAAATGGCCTGAAAGCCTTCATTTTTACTGATTTTTGATAACCCCCCTTTCAATGGATGAGGGGGAACCCTTACAAGGCCCGTAGGCTCAGAGATTACAGGGCCCATAGGCTTAGGAAATTATATGACCTGACGGTCTTAGGGAATTCAACTTGACTATCTACAAGGAACATCCCCTTCCCAGCATCTACGTCATGATAGTATCTCTTCACCTTTGCATGGCCGTCTGGATAGGCTTCCTGGGAAAGCACAGGCTAGTATTGATGGCATAGCCATAACCTCTCATTCTAACAATCCATTTGGTTCTATTATAGTGAGTGCACCTGCTCTGAATCCTCTTATGGGGATGGTCATTTTTTGTAGTGTGTTAGGGGAAACTTCATGTGGCCCGAAGGACTTAAGGTGGCCTGAAATCCCTACTGACCCGAATTCCTGGGTGGCCCGAAAGCCTTAAGGACTCCAAGCACAAACAGGTGGCCCAAGGTGAATAGTTCCGGGTGCTACAGTACTTCTACAGTGCCTGCTACAGTACCGAAAATATTCCTCTACCTAGTTTTGAACATAGGACTTGTTGATGCACTTAAGGATAACACACCAATCCACGAAGGAAGTGATATGTAAATAATTGATAACATCATTATTGATAGAAAACCGACCATTCACAAAACATTCCAAAAGATTGAAAAAGAAGCAATATATATATATATATATATATATATATTATAAATAATTATAAATATGTATATAGTATCATAATAATTTTTATTTATATATAATAAACATTTACCATTCATATTGGAAATTATAAATAAATAATTATTATAATCCTTATAGGTGATAAACTGACCATTAATGGAATATTCTAAAAGAGAAAAAGAGAGATAATATAAATATAATAAATAGTATATAATAAATCTCTAGTAGTATAATATCATTTATTTTATTTTCATAAACTCGCAAATTATTTGATTAAATAATTTTTTGTAAGAGTTAGTATGAATATTAATAACAGAGAAAGAAATATTTGAACAAGAATGTGAGAAAGGTTACCACATTCTTTGATGTTTATCCTTTTATTAGACCTTAATACCTATGAGACATAGAGTAGGATGAGATTGAAGCATATCTAATAATAAAATTATAATTATTATAAGTTTATTTGATAAATATTTGGAAGTTATACACGTTTGGGAAGTGATTTTATGGGGGCATAAGATGGGGTTTTATATATAAAGAGACGGTTATTTGTGGTAAAAATGATGAAATATTGATCTATATTTTATGGAAAAATATAGTTTTTTATGAATTTTATATAATTCAAAAAATGAATTTATTGGTTTATACAAATGAATTGAAGCTAAATTGAAAAATAGTTATTTAAGGTGAAACATTATCTTTTTAGAGATTGGAAATTTATTTTTTATGTTTGGAAATTATTTTTTGTATTATAAAACGAATAATTAATCCTATTGAAAAATCTATTGATAAAAACATTTTATAATTTATTATTTCATTATTATATCAATATTAGGTCATAAAAAATTCAATATTTGAAAGGTTAATTTTTTAATTTTAACCTAAAAATTCATGTTTTTTAAAAAAAATTAGCAAAAACATCACTCTAGTATAATATATGCATGGAGAATCAAAAAGTGATTTTTTTAATAAAAATAATTTTATAATATTTGTAATTATATTATTAAAATATTAACATATAATAATGGTTTTTTACAAAATAAATTAAAATACAATTTATTATAAATATAAACATATCCTCTATTTGTGTTTCCTAATTTAAGTATTCATTTTATAAAACCATAATATATATACTTACATATTTTATTAATATTAAGTATTATTTACAATTCATTTTACCACTCTATTTGTCGAGTTACTATTCTATTGGTTAGGTTACTTTTCCTATAGTCGAGTTATTATTCCAACAGTCAATTTAATATTTAAATAGTAATATTACCTCAATAAATCCTATAAAAATGTATTTTTTATATAATTATTCATTCACATAGATTTATTCCATGATTATTTACTTCCATTATAAAAAATTCAATCTTATTTCTAATGTATTGTTTTTAACAGTGTTGTTCATGGGTGTGATATTTCTAGAAAAAATATGAATCATTGTCTTAGGTGTTGAGCAATGATTTTTATTTTATAGTTATATATAGTTTAGAAGAAATTTAGGTTTTTATCCATATATGGATGATAAAAAATAAATTGTCACTTGATTTAGAAAATAATATGGTGTTTTAGTTTTTTTGGCCTTGAAAACATAATGAAAGGAGAAGAAACAAAATATATTTAAAAAATTATGATAAAATTTGATTTAAAATAAAGTTGATGATATGTTATTGGGTTCGTGTTGGTTTTCCAAATAAAATGTTATCATAAACTTAAAATTATAGCTTCACTTATTATTAATTGATGAATGGGAGGTTCCACAATTGATTCACCTCTCGCCCTTGGTTGAATGGGTTTGGTGAGGATTAACTTAATATATAATTTTTCTTCGGTCCACCATCCCTCCTGTGTGTGTATGTTATATAGTAAATCACTCAAAGTTTACTCATGAAATTTCAAATCACGTATTATGATTTCTAATACACCCAAAATATTATACTTCCCCTTTCACATGTGCCAGTAATCACTAAGAAATTCACCACTCATCCAAATATATTACATTGTATATAAGATAAACTACATATAGGGAGATTATGGATCATCAAAAAAGGAAGTATAAAATAAATTAATAAAAAACAATCACATTCAAAATTAAAAACTTTTATGATAGTGTAAAATCATATAATAGTAGAAATATCATTTTATTCACTCAAATATATAACTCAAGAATTACAATAATACTATCTTCCTTTCCTCAATCACCCAATGTTTTACCCCTCCATGAAAGAGATGAGGAAGATAAGAGATAATGAATTATAGGGAAAAAGAAAATAAAAATAATGAAAACTATAAACAATCGTAAGAGCATACCACATCTTTTATGGTGTTCTCCTATTATTAAAGGATATTCATTACCTTTTTCATTGATCAGTAAAATCGTTATGAGATCCCTTCTTCATGAATTTCGATTTTTTCCTTCCCAATCAAAATTAGGTCCTCCTAAATATCCACATATTCCCTTATTTGTTTTAGAATGGATTATTAGTTGTGTGTACATATTGATATTCTTCATTATAATCCTTGGGGATTATTTTTATTGGTTTGCATGAATGGAAAGGTGGAACTCTAAGGCTTCAATTTGTAGTAAAAATTGTCCTTATGAAGTTATGATTTCACTCATATGAAGTCACCCTATGACTTATTCAAAAAGTCACAACTTTGAAAGGAATGACTCATAATAATTATTGGATGACATATACACCTAAGAAAAATCACTAACACACATAGAGAAATTAATCACATGCAACATTGGATGACTTTTACACAATGAAAGAATCAACTATACATATAAAATCATAAGAGTAGTTAAATTGTAGGTAAATGGGGAAAACAATCACACATATCTCATGTAGATAGATTCATGAAATGAAATCACTCATACATAGTCTGGAATGACTCATATGCATATCAGAATCAACTTTACTTAGTATCCCAGACTTTTTCAATTATTATATTTCTTCATAAACAACTACTAAACTTTCACAATTACTTCAATCTATTCCCTTAAAACATCAAAATAAAGAAAAATCAATCCATCCATTTATTCTTTAATTTAAATAAATCATTGAAATTTTTTATTTTTCTATTTTAATAATATTGACAATAGTAAATGACTTGAAAATTTAATTTAGAAATTACACAAAACTCATTGAATTAATAAATATAGAAGGAAATTAATTGAATATAAAATAAGTATAATGAATAAATTGACTATTTAAATTCCTCAAAACACAATCCCTGGACTCCTGAACAAGTTATCCACAAAAATATTTCCCATGAAAAATTTTAATACTATCCAACGTGAGTTCCCTTTTCATCCCAATTTTTCAAAATATTATCATTCCTCTTTAATTCTCTCAATCAGTTTTTCATTATGATGTTTATTTAATTATATTCCACATCCTTATTCCTCCTTTTTTCACATATTTCTAACATTATAGAATTATTTTACTTATAACTCATGTATGAATAAAATATTTTCTTATTCTATGTTCATGCAAGGGCCACTATTTTCCTGATGATTTTTTAACTCTATCCTATGATTTTATTATTTATTTATATAATTAGGAATATTAATGGTTGTAATATTTCATAAGGGTTTATGGTTTCTGTTGACAAAATTATGAGGTAGAAGTGGAGTGTTGTCTCTATTTTAAAATATAATTTATGATTTCAGTTCCCTTTAAGAATGACGTCCTCCTTCTCTACCTATACTACCAATTCAACTCTACCACTTACATTTTTTGTGTGAAATACCATATTTTTTGAATTTTTAGACTAAAATTATGTCTTCTCTTTGTATAATTTATCATGATTTTAGTTTTTTTTATTTTTTTATGATCTTTAAGTTTAAGAGAAACTTTGGATTTTTGAATTGGTATTTAATCTTATGTTCTTTTTCTTATGATATATTTTCCTCCATTTTCATGTTTTCTAGATCCTTTACTCATATTATTCTATAAATTGTACCTCAAATTTAGTAATATCAACCATTTTGTTCCCTATTATATTCTTTTAGAAGAGATATATCCAATTTTAATAGATATATAATTCAATTCAGAATTTTATATTTGAGAGAGAGAGAGTGCGGTCATTCACATTAAATAAAAGGTAGGATTTTAGACCCAAATTTTAATGATCTCTAGCCCATCTTACCATTCTTCAAAAAATTATTTTCCTCAAAAAATAGAAATATGGGTGATAGAAGACTTCTTCCTTTCATCACATGTATAATTTTAAAGATATATTTTTTGACCCGCCTTCCCCCTCAAACATGAATTCAACCTAGATCATGCACCGTCTGATAGATCAACATAGATTTGAATTTTTGACATGTAATGTGGATTCCTAAAAAGGTTATTCATGGATTATAAGGGATATATGGTATTAATGTAATAGAATTAAAGAAAGAATATTTTATTTTAAAATGGAATTTTAATTCAAAATTATTCCTCAATCATGGATAAAATAAGTTATTGAATGATCCAATGTTTTTATTATTTTACTGCGAAAATTCTGGAAGTATAAAAATAACTTGGTTCTCTTAAGAAAGTGGGAATTGTAAAAAGATGTTAAACCAGGTTTAGAGGTCTCTTGAGTAAGTGTTTTAAATTTAGTTCATTATATCATGGTATAAGATTTAAAAATTTGTGGTATTTGTATGAATTTCCTTCGCATATAATTTGAATATAAGCCTATTTCAGCATTCATATAGGGTTATTGAATGATTAAAATTAGTTTACAAACATTTTCATCGGTTTAAAAGTTACACATAATTTCCAATGGAACAAATAATGTTTTAAAACACTCTAAAAAAATAAACACACAAAAAGTATGAAAAGCATAATTAATATTAAAAAAAAATTAAAAAAAATAAATAATAAATAATTTTAAATTTGAATTGTTCCCTCCCACAAAATTAAATATTTCATTATCCTTAATTCATTCTAAAAATATATTCAAATGAAAAATGATTAAATGGAATCACAATAATCAATTATTTGTCAAAGAGAGGCACAACCACATGGTTTTAATTGATATATAGGTTTAAGTAATGTGATGCCCTAGACTGGTGCTTAGGGAATATTTGAATATAAAATCTTTAAATTGTAACCATTTACAACAAATAGGTTATTGTAACCTCATGCAACAAAATGCATGTTATGAAAAGGGTAGAAATGAGCGACAATAAAGGGTCTTTAACAAAAAGAAAAGGAGTTTACCTTTAATTATCTTGGTTTTGGAATTATAAAGTAACACTTGGTCTTATGGATAGAAGTAATTATGATGGATTTATTTTTCATGAGTCACTCTGACTTTTTTCCTTGTAGATTCATGAGTTCACTAAATCATATATGGTAATTTAATTGAGCTTTTACACCTACAGTTTTTTTATCTTTTCTATAATTTCTTAAGTCTTAATTCATTTCTCTATCTTTCCAATATTATTTTTTCTCCATCTCCATTGGTAAGAGAAAAATATTTTCATAAATTAACCAGTATAGATTCATTCTAATGATTATTTTATAGTTTGTCCTATAACTCCATAAGGTGTCTTCTAAACAATGTATTTGGACTATTTTATTTAGTTTAATTATTTTCTCTATAATTATATATATATCTCTATTTAAAACATCACATTGGATACTTTATTTGAGGGTAGTAGGGTGTTGATATCTTGTGATACACTCTATACTTTCTCATTAAAGCCTCCATAATCTTATAACAAAAATTAATACCTAGATCACTGATTATGAATATTATAATTCTTTGACTACATAAAATATTAGTTGTGATAATATTAAACAAAATATTAGAATCATATGTTTTGGTGACATTGGATCCCATAAATTTTGAAACATAATGTACATAAAAAATATATACCAGTTTCTATATGATGGGATAAAGAGCCCCATAATGTCTATTCCAAAAAAATAAAATATTTCACAACATATTATAATGTTTTAAGAAATTTCATTCCTTTTTTCTATGTTTCCATTGGATTCAAATTATTTAAAGCTTTATAAAAATTCATATACATCTTTAAAAAAATTAGCTAGTAGATTCCTAATTCTAGAACATTTATTATTGTTTTTTGAGGTTCAAAATGGCCTTCAGAATCTAAGGTATGAAAAAATCAAAGAAAAAATTGTATCTCACTCTCAGTTAAACATATTCTTATCATTTTATCATTTTAAATTTCCCACCAGTATATATATTACCGAATATAAAACTTTTATAATGATTTAAGCCTAAAATTTTTGTTGGGGGTTTATATAAAATGGGATGTCAAAATTTACAAAAACAGTTTACCATATTGACATAACATAGAACATATCCTACCACCATATATAGTTATTCTAATATACTTAATCAATAAAATATTTTTTGATTTATAATTTCCACTTTAGATGTGTGGTAAAGCCTACTTAGTAGATCTGACACCAGATTATCATCTTTTTTCCCTTAATCTCTAAATTAAAATCGTTAATTAACAAAATCTATCCAATAAGTATATTATTTTTTATTTTATCTTTATCAAGTTCCTTATGATCTTCATGGTCATAGAAGATAATGAATTTTGTTTCAATTATATTGGATATGAAATTAATAAAATAAAAAAACTATTCATAATTCATTTTTAGTTGTTTTGTATTGAGTATGGGGAGTGTTCAATGTTCTTGAAGCATAATAAATGATTTAAGTTTTTCCATCATTACTATGGGGTAAAAGTGTTAACATTGTATGGTTAGAAGAATCTACAAATATCTCAAAAGGGTTTTCCTAGATTAGGAGTTTTATTATTGGGGTTTTGATCACCATACTCTTAAATTCATAAATGTATTCCCTAAAATCATCATAAAAAATTATGTTGATATCATTCAAAAGTAACTTGAAATATAGAAGAGAAAACTTACAAAATTCCTTTATGAATATCGTGAAAAATAATTCATGTCCTAGAAAATATCTAATATGCCTACCTTAGTTTGAAAATTTAAATGCATTCAACACTTTAATATTAGACTTATTTACCCCAATTAATTATTTTGAAATAATATTCTAAAGTACTATTACTATTTCCACCATGAAATAGTTCTTTAAAAATTTCAAAAAAGTGTTTTTTGAAGAAAAAAAAATCCATAATTTAACCAAAAATCTCAGAAAATAATTAAATTAGTTTCCTAAAATAGTTAACTAATCTATAAACATTTCAAAAAAGTATAAAATACTATTATAAAAGATACTTACCATGAAAATATGAAATGTACTTGGTTAATTAAATAATAAAAATGGAATCCATTTTAAAAAAAAAATTCCTATGGGATATGAAAATTTGGGCTTCTCTAAATCTATATGGGAAATAAAAATATGATGGTAACCTAAAAATACATCTAAGATAGAATAAAGAGTTTTCATATCAGCGTTTCTAACATATAATCAATAAATGGAATGGGGAAATGTTAATTTCTAGTGAACTAATTAAGAATTCTATGATGAATAAACACTCTCCAAATATTTTTGATTTTAATAGTAATTAATTAATATTGTTTATTCCTCATGAAGTTTAGTCTAGTTTTTTTTGAAATATGTGAATGGCGATGACACATTTTGAGTCAGAAATGGGGTAGATTATTCTTTCATCTGGTAAATTTTCAATCTCATTCTTTAAAACCTATATTATGATGGGATTTATCATTATTTGGGTCTTTATAAAATATTTATAATTTTCTCCAAGTATAATTCTATTCAAGAATTGTTTTTGATTTATTTTGAGTATTTCGTTGAAGACTTATCCCATTTATTTCATATTATCCCATATATGTTAAAGTAATTTTTTTAATGTGAGGGTTTTTTTAAAAAAAATGTATCTGTAACTTCTCCCGTTACTTGAGGTTTACATATGTAATGTTAGTGGAAAGTGGTTTCAATTCAAGATTTTTGGGTTTCTCTAAAGACCTGATAAGACTTGGGTTCCTTACTTTCAATGTTTTAATTCCCTCCTATAACAAACGATGAATAGATTTTAATAATTCTAAATATCCTCATTCTACATAGTGTTTTCAATCATTAATTATTTCCCTTGAGAAAATATTTCATATAGTATACACGGGTCTTCCCGGGGCTCAACTTCCTTAGTGTGTGGTTTCATAAGAGGTGTATGATCCCCTTGAAAGTACTTCATGGTGTTAAATTTTTTTAAGTGGATTGTCTTATCTCTAAACCCAATTGTGAGGGTTCCTTTATATAAAATGATGAAAATATTTAGTATCTTTGAAATGGTCTCCCAATTATGTTGGGTGACTATGTTGGGGTTCCATCATCCTCTTTGTTGAAGACTTAAAAGTCCACAAGGAAGATTAGGTTTTTCACCCTAACCAGGGAGTCCTCTAAAAATAATTTTGTAAAAGTAGTAGATCAATTTATAAGTTACAAAACTTTTCTTGTGGTTTTAAATACTATTATCTTAAAATAAGTAAACACGTAGTGAGGAATCACGTTTATAGATGCACCTAAATCAAAAAAAATCGTTTGAATCAAAATAGAACCAATGGTGTAAGGGATAGAAAATGTCCATGGATCTTGAAACTTTTAGGGTAATTATAGGGTAATAAGGTATAATACTATCCTTACAAAATTAATTTTATAATTCCCTTATATTTTCCTCTTCTTGGGGTGTAGATACTTAAGAAACATATCAAAATTTGGAATCTACTTATGAGATTCTAAAAGATGAATGTTGATCTCTAATTGATAGAAAGTTTCTAAAATTTATATTTGAATTTTTTAGTCTAATATCTTCTTAAATTAGGTCAATAATTATAGGAATTAAAGTGGTATATATTTATTCTCCCTAGGTTTCTAATATTAGGATGTTTCTTTCCTCGTTTTTAGCATCTATTTTCTTAACTTCATATTGATATTGTTTTGGATCAGGTGTATAGGGAGGGTGAATCTCATTTTCACATCATGTAAGTACAGAGACTATATTTACCTTAATATTTTTTGAATTATTGGGTTGGTATTTTCCTTGCATTTTTAGATAAAATTTTCACTTGACTTTTAACTATATTCCTTAACTCTTCTACATTACCACTCGGATAGTCAACTTTGGATCCCTATTTCTATTATACTAGGGTTTCATACTTATTGAGGATTTTTATAGGGTCCATTTTTCTAGAATGTTGGGTGTTGATAAGATGGATATTTTTTGGTCAATTGTTATTGTTATTAAAAATTGGGATCTTTCTGGTGTTGTTTCTAGTATGATGGTGGTTGCAGGAACTTGTTTTGATAGGGTTTTTGGCCTAGTTTTTGGGATTCCTAAATAATTATTGCATGTATTCATTATCTTTCCATCCTTGTATAGGTTGTTTATATTTTTTTTGGTATGTTATTTCATTACATTCTATTCTCCAAACCTCAGCACACTGACTACTGTAATGATTAAGATAGGTATATAATTCACATAATTTTTCTTGTTATTCATACTCACATGATTTCTTATGTTCCAATTTTTTAAAAGTATTACTTAGTTCCTCATGTTTAGGTTCTTGAAATAGTTAAGAGTCTCTAACGTTTACCTCCATGAAACGTTGTACCAAATTACTAAGAGTTTTGGGCTATATTTTCAATGAGCCCCTTGAACTATATTAGGGATTATTCTATTAATTCACAACAAGATGATGCATATAATAAGTCCCTATCATATTCCCTTAATCCTTGGTATATTAAGATAAGGATATAGTTCTCCTTAATGGATTGATATCAGAAACTAGCACAAAGATTTTAGAGCTGCTATTAAACTCATAAAGAGTCTCCCTAGAAGTCTGTTTGATGGCATTAATATCCTTTTTAATGGAAGTTCTCCTCGAGTCATGGAATAGTATTTGATGATAGAATATTTAAAAATAATACAAGGCGTGTACTTATCCTAGTTATAGACTATAAAAACACCTTTTAGATACAACTTTAAGTACAATAGGAAATGCTCTCCACTTGAATTGTACATCTTCTATCCCTTAGGGTTTCAATGTAAACAAAACTAGAGTGAAATCCTTTATGTTATTGTTGGAGTCTTCAAATACCAAACTATGAAACTTCATAAATAATTATATCAATATATTTATCAATCCAATATCATTAAAGATAATAATCTAGGTGATTTCATTATTTTGATTTATGAACCGAGGAACATAAACGTCTCTTAATTTTTTGATTAGGATTTCCTACCATGTATTTTAGATCAATGTTAAAACCTGAAGGTTTAATTGAGTATGATTGTCTTATCTATTCAAATTTCGATTGAAAATTACAACTTCTAAGTTCAGTTATATTTTGATTATATTTATCGTTCAAATATAAATGGTTGATTATTTGAAGATCAGTTCATATAAGTTAATGTTTATTTTTTTAGAATCACCTCCCCAGTAACAACACCATGTTATTAATACCTACTATTGAATATGTTTTAAAAATATTCTTATTTCTTAGGTTAAATGTATTATATTGGGAACCTAGGGTTTCCTCCTTTTGTAATCAGAGTTAAAAGAGAAAGCAGTGTTTTGGTTTTGTTGGTATTGAAAAAAATTGAATGTAGAATAAAAAAAGAGATTTAAAATATTATTTTGAAAATACATTGGGAATAATGTTAATGAGAATTTATTTAGTCAGGGTTGGTTGACTAATTATGATGTTTTCCTGGTCTTTAAAGTTTCGACCCTCTTTTTAATAATATATGAATGAGAGGTTCCATGATAACTTCACCTATCACCCTTGGTTGAATGGATTTGGTTAGTTTTAAATTAACAAATACTAATACTTATGTATACCCTCCATATGATATGTGTATGTGATACAATAAATATCTCATGGTTTACTCAAGAAATTCTCTTTCTAGTCTTGTGATTCCAAAGTTATCTAAGAGTTCCCACTACCCCTTTCACACATTATAATAATCACCAAGCACTTCACCACTAATCCTAGTTTATTCTATCATATAGAGGCTAAATTTAGTGAAGGAAGATGTTGGATCATATAACGAGTTAGTGTATAACAAAAAATAAATCTAATACAATCAAATTTGAAAAGATAAATTATTATAATACCCTACTATCATTTAATTGATGAAATAGTTTCTTTTTCATTCATGTATGTGAGTCAAGTATGACAGTAAGAGTAATTTCCCTTCCTTGATCACCAATGGTTTTATCCATACAAGTGAGGGATAAAATAGGTTAAATAGAAAATATAATGAATTATATGAAAGAAAAATGTGGAAAATAATGAAAATAGAAAATAGAAATAGTAACAGATCAACCCTTAGCTTATGTATTCTCCTATTTTTAAAGGAAGAACTTTACCTTTTTGATCAGCTTGGAAAATCCTCACGAGATCCATAATTCTTGAATTTTGAATTGTTTATTTCATATTCATGTTCTAATCCTCCTAAAAATCATAGTTTCTATTATTATTTTCAAAAAGATTATCAGTCCTGTATTATGATTTATATTATTCATTATAATCCACATGACTACCTGTTATTGGTCTTTATAAATATTGTGGTGGTACACAAGGGCTTTATGTTGAAATGTAGATAATCCTTATGAATTATTTATTTCACTCTTCTGAAGTCACCCAGTAATTTATCCCAATAGAAAAATTTCATAAATTCATGACTCGAAAAAATAATTGGATGACACATAAAAACATGAAAAATCACTTATATATAATGGGAAATTACTCATACACAAAATTTAATGACTAACAAATATAATCATTATCACTCCTTAATTGACCATCTTATGGGTGAAGGAATCATACAGAGATGTGAAAAACACTCATACACATCTCATAGGGACTACAACACAGAAAAAAATCACTCATATAATGTTATTAATGATTGTACATAGTGGATAATCACCCTTCTAGAGTCCCTATCCTTTTAAATTTTCTTATTTTTAATAATAACTTCTAAACATTCCCAAGTACTTCACCATCTTCTGCATGAAATTAAAAAAAAAAGAAAAATCAAACCATATATTCATTCTAGAGTATAAAAAAATCAATGAAACTGTTTATTTAGATTTTTTAATAAATATTCATATTACTAAATAGATTGTAAAATTAATTACATAATTCACTAAAATATCATTTAATTAATAAATATAGAGAGATTAAATTAATTAAATACAAAAAAATACAATAAATAAATTAACATTTTTAGTGAGCATGCCCTAATGTATTTTTAAATTATATTTTTATTCTTTATTTATTTTATTAACCAATTGTAACATTTTTAATCTTTTGGGATATGTTTATTCTTCATATGATGTTTAATAAATTAATAAAATAATTTTTTCTTTATTACATTGTTTTTGAGATTTATACAATACATTATACCCAAATATGATACATATATATATATATTGAATGAAAATATCATATAAAAATATCTAAGTTGATACATACAGATCATTCCATTAGATTCATGATGGCCTGCCACCAGGTCATTGTTGGTAGGAGTAGTGGGACTCCCCTATTTATATCCCACAATACACTCGTTAAGATTTCATTGGTAATTTGATGTGTATTTTCTATAAATCACCACACCCAAACCTCACTTTTTGTGATGAATTGTCTACTCTTATCCTTTTTCACCAACTCTGTCAGGTCCATCCCCATTTTTAACTTCTTAAGAGATACATGCACTACTCATGTGCTAATACAACCATAAAAAATTCAAGCTCAATTAGATGTAGATCCACCAAGAGCCAACCATTCTGGGATTCCACTAACACATGAAAGTAACAGTCATTATAGTTCATAACATTTAATTTTAAAAAATTAAATATAACAAATCGAACTAAATATATTTTATAAAAGAATTAATCTAGAATGAATCTTTTACTTCATTTCACATTCAATGAACTTTAAATAGGAAAATTATATTGGTAAAATGATATTTTATCATCCTTAAAATGTTTCTTTTACTTCATTTCACATTCAATGAACTTTAAACTTTATTCTTATTCTTATTATTAGGGAATATAAATATCTCAAAATTGGAAGATGAGAATATTTTTCTTATTTATGGGGAAGATCAGAAGGAATATATTTTACTTTTTAATAGGTGTGGTATGATTATCCCCTTTAACACCCTTTTATAGGCTCCCCAAACCATGAATATGACCATTTTAATTATTATATTCAAATATATTAATTTTTTATTACACAAATAAATAGTCAAAGATGATTTAATATTCATTACTCATATAATAATGTGGAATAAATCACAATTATCATTGTTTTACCAATATAATTGACTAAATATAAATCATGAATTTGTAAAATAATAATTACCATTAACTATAAATATTTTCATATATATCATGTCAATAAATTAATAATGATCATTATGATATTATTTTATAATTATATAAATATATATTAAATAAATATATAATTATTTAAAATAATTATTTAATTTTATTTTATTATTTTAATAATAAAAAACACCATTAAATATCCAAAATAATTTGATAAATTATTTTATCCTCAAAAACATATTTTTACAACTCATTTAAACCATATATATTATTTGAAAAAATTATGAATCTAAATCATACTTATAACATACCAAATCAAAGGTTTTGTATGGTTTTAGCACCCATGTGTATACTATATCAAGTTCATTTTACCAATGTAATTACATATATACATGATACATGAATTGTGTTAATTCTATATCACTAAAATATAATATATCACTCATCTCATATAGTAAATTAAATATATTAATACATCAAATGTTTTAGGAATTGATATAAACATTGATTATATAACTCAATCGAGGATGAGGTTGTCAAACATGCCCTACAGGTATAGAATTTCCAACATAGTCTCAAGAAATATTCTAACCATGATCAATATTATACCTAACAACCATCTGTTTAGCTTAAATTCTAAAATTATATAATATAGAAGTAATAATATGAAAACTATTATCGTGATAATACCTCAAACCTATTAGTTAAGACATGAATAACATCTATCTAGAGACATACCAAAGGATTAATGAGACAACCCGTATATTGTTTCTTAATTTCTTTCACTTATGATTCAATGGGTCTTAACTATATTCCATGTGAGCACAAATATATATATAAATTTATAAAAGATCAATTCATAGTAGTCTAACATAAAGATCCTTACTTCTAGGATTGTTCTCGGATCTTGATAATACCTAATCCTTAAGTACTAGGAGGATTATTATAATGATCAATATTATAAAGAAGTATAAAAAACATTATGATAATGGGAGAATACATCTTTATTAAAAAACAAAGAAATACATGATACAATTATTGTCTTGAACTATCATCTCATTATTGGACTTTGGGGAATAAAATTCATCATGGTTTAATATATCTTGAATAATATAAATAGTTTTTATGTAACTAAAATAGTCTCTTATCTAATCCAAAATAATGAGATACTTTATATAAATGGATTTTTTAGTGTATATATAAATGAAGGTTCTAGGATTGGAATACTCTTCCAAAAAAAATCTAAACATATTCTCCTCCTCTGGAATAATTTTTTTTTCAATACAGCATCAAGTGTATATTTTTATATCATTACCATAAAACAATCTCATTGTAACATCCAATTTTTAAATCTCTTCATTTTATATTTTATAATAACTATTGTGTCGAGATACATAGTTTTTATCATTGATTCTCAAAAAAGATCCATTAAAAATCATTAGTGGAGAAATGATATTTACTCTTATATAAAGTATTAAAATACTATTTTTTTGTTAAAGTTATCTTAATTTTTTATTTTTAGAAGTATATTTTTGAAAAATCAAAAAATAGTTTTTTTTTGAAAATTATAATATTTATTTAAAAATATATGTTTACTATTGTAATTATATTGTAATTATTTTTTATACTTTTTATGTATATATCTTATTGTGTGTAGTTTTATAAGTGTTCGGTATTAGAATAAAAATTCTAAAATTTTTCAATTTAGATGGTTAGAGAGCATAAAAATTTAGCATCAAATTTTATTACTCATATATATATATATATATATATATATATATTATTTTAACCATGTGTATAATTTGTATATAATAATTTTATCATATAAGGAAATAATTTTAAGAAAATTATTTTATTTTCTCCTTGAGGATATTTTTAATCAAAAGCTGATTCATATTGAAAACTTTCTTTCTTTCATTATCGATTTTTTTTATATTTTAGATATTTTTTTGTTATAAAATTTCATTATTTCTTTTATCTACTATTTATTTATTTCAAATATTTTTTTAAAGATATTTATCATATATTTATTCCATTATACTATTTTCCATCAGTGATAAGAAATATTCTACCTATATAGAACCGATGAATTGTATGTTATTATTGTGTAGTGACTTGGCTATTGTGACCATATATCTCAAATTACACCACTACTCACCTCAGGAACATTACCATAATCATATGAGGATTCTACAAAGAAAGAAGTCAAAAAAACATACCATTTTGGGAATTATTTCCCTCAAAATCCATTATCCATATTTTAATTTTTTTTATATTGTTTAAAACATTAAAAAAATCAACAACATACTCATTTGGGTGTTATACTAACATGAATGAATATTTATGTGAATCCTGATTATTTATACATAATAAAATTAAGTGTAAACAATATAATTCAATATCAACACATCGTAAAAAAATAAATAAGGAACATATGGTTAACATAAAATGATAACCATCACAACCCTCCAATCGTTAAACTCAAAGTGCGTATATTATCCTACCAAATATAGACATAACAAAAATATCCATCTGAACAATTGAAAATCAAAAAAAGAACATCAAATTTCATCTTCATCAAATTACACATGAAGGGGTTGATTATATTTACATACATTTTAGTTGTTCCCCAAATAGATTCCATAAAGAAACCTTGGAAACATTACCCATAATTATTAGAATAAAAAAAATAAAGAAAAATTTGAAGCTATGTTAAATTTTATTTATTATAAAATGTTTAAAAAATAATTGGTGTTTTCAATGAAAACCATACTGATTGGGCATAAGAGAATCATTATTTCCTATGGGGATAGTAAAGTTTATTATTTAATAAAAACTCAAAAAAATATTAATAGTTTAATGGATGTAGTAAATGGAATATTTGAGGTTGAACGCATGATGTTGTCTAAGTAAATTTTATGAATTTAAAGTGATTAAGTGAGAACGAGGATGAATAAAGAGATTTTTTTTAAATATTAGTGAGAGATTGTTCCATTTTTTGTAAATTTTTGGTTTATGTTATAGTGAATTTATAAGTTAAATTTATTTTTCATGATTGTTTCCATAGTAAAGGAGAATCAAATCCTTGGTCTTGGTTTCCCATCTTAAATGTAGAAATCCCCATTTTCATATGGTCAATTACATAGTGATATTGATGAATTAAGTTTATCTATACCTTATTTAAATATTACCATCCTAAATTAAACAATAAACATGGATAAATCATGATGGTCAACCAATTATTGAAATTGTACTTTCTTAATCTTGTTAACAATGTCCATGTAATGTAAAAGATAAATATTAGAAGAATGAAAAAATAATGAAGAAAACAAAACGTAAACATAAAATAGAGAATTAATTCACACACACAACACTTAATTTACATCACCCAACACAAATATAGTGGTATCCCTCACATGATAGTCATGGGAGAGTGAGAGAAGATGATAGTGAAAAGAAAACAAAAAATAGTGATGAATTATCCTCGGAGAAGACTATACAGGGGAAATACTTTGTACAAATGGATTGTGTTTATTCTTCCATATATAAACAACATATCGCTCTATTTATTGGCCAATATTTATCCTAGGGATGGAATTAATTACATTAATTTATCAAATAAATGTGTATGTGGAAATCTTGAGGCTTTCCAAGTGAGTCAAAATGAGACCAGGTCAATATTTTTATAAATTATACTTTTAAAATTTCCTATCAACTAGGTTCACATTGTGATAGTAAGATTCACATAAATAATCTTTGATAACCAACTCCCAACTATTTTTTCACATTAATTTCTCACATGGTTAAATTTATCAACATTCTCATTGTGAATTGGTTATCATAGCATGAATTTTTTTCCATGCCTTCTACTATGTTTACAATTCCATATTCCATTTAAAGTTATGCACTCACATCTCAAACATATCATTATGTGAATCATACTTTCACATAATGAATAATGATAAAATCATCAATTGCATCTCATTTTAATGGTTAATTCTATAGATTTATTTAAATTATTTACACCATAAAATGGATAAAACAATAAATATCAAGGTAAGAATAGTGAATTTATTTTAAGAACTATACAATTTAATATCCAAAAAAATATTCATCAAATATAGTTATAAAATCATCTGAAACTTGAATTTAGGATTTCCCCATGAATAAAACCTCAACATACTACAACTTTTTCTCACCTTGCCATTATTTAAATGCAATTTTGATAGAGTCAATTGATTTAATTGGGAATCAAATGTTCATGATTTATAGGAGAAAATTTTCATCTAATTCCCCCTTTTCAAATAGAACAAATCAAAGTGTATTTAAGATTTTCTCCTTTAAAATGGCCATGCATATCCTCTCTTACATTCATATTCCTTAATTCATTATCAATGTGCATGAAACTTTTAATTTACTATGCTGGGAATTATTTTAACTCATCACAATCTATAAAAATGTAAATATAGTTTTTCATATAACTCGAATCATTATCCTTATCATAGGCTCAAAAATAAATTTAATTTATCTACCTCATAGATACAAGAAAACATATTTATTCATTATTCATTTTCTTTGATTTATTTATGACTAATGTCTTATAAACTGAGAATATTTATTCCATGATATAAGGTTTTTATATTTGATATGGAAGGTATGATTTTCATATGTTTTTCTAATGTTCTCATACCCTTATTCTCATGTTACGTTTATGTTTTCCCCTTATTTAACCTTAATGAGCATATTATCTCACTTGTTCTTATGTTTTTTACCTTGTTTATGATTATAGGTATTATGTGGGATATGTCTAAGAAGGGTGATAGCTATGAGGAACAAAGTGGGAGAGGATGTAGAACTCTTATGAACCAGTCAGTTTTGTTTCCAAGATTCCAAAGTCACTATAAAATTATGATGCCCAGGCATGTGTTGTTGTAATTTGATAAATATTCATTTAAAATATGTAATGTCTATGTATGTAAAGGTTGTATCTCAATAGTTTGTATCAGTGGAAATTTTTAGTCAACCTTTTGAAAATTGGATGAGAAAACATTAGTGAGATCCCTTGGGATATTTCTAAGGTTATGTATAAGGATAAGTCTAAGGATGAGTCAAGGTATATGTAAATGTTCTAGAATTTTGGTAAAGGATAAAGTGAGTGGTTTCTATCTAATCACATCCCTGCCTAGATACTATAAGTGTATGTTTCTCTAAAACATAGGTATCTAAGAGTAATAACTCTAAAAATGGGTACATTGATCTAGACTTGATCCTCACTTGGTGCATGAAAATGGGTCTTACATCACACTTTATTTCAAAATTCTGGGGGATATGCTTTGTAAATTCACAAACTATTTATGAGACATAATGAAGTATTTAAATAATGACCATTAATAACCTTGGTTATGCCTAAGGTTTAATATATGGAAAATCAGGTGTCAATATTTAGACATCCAACTAGTGATTTTTCATGATTATGTGGTTTAGTACTATGAATATTGTTACTTTCACTATGAAATTTTGTTTTAGTAAATGAAGGGTACCATAAGGAACTATATTAATGATGAATGTGATAGAAAATGTGTCCATGAGGAAACAAATGGTATGATGATTGAAGTAAAGTATATTTTGATTATTATTAATTATTTATCATGATATATGATTAAAAAATATAGCTTAAAAAACTCTCGGACTCACAAAAGAAGATAATGATAGAGTCTATTGATATATTGGGTGGTTGAGACCATGGAGGAAAGAATATTTGGTTTCCTATATGTAAATAATTTGGGAAGCGTCTCTCTATTGAATATGTCCGAGAAATGAGACTATGTTTTATGTCTGGATAAGGACACATAGTGATATATTTCCAACGATAAATGTAGAGTTTATTTAATACATGTTGAGAATAATGGTTTACCTAATTTATAATTAATTGTTGAATATTATATATATAGAAACTATGCGCATTATACACATCAATATCCTAGAGGAAAAGATCAAGAATATGATCAATAACATAGTTCAATTAAATGTTTTTTTGTTGATTATTAAGATAAAAAAAATGACATATGAAAGGAAAGAGGAATTAAGTAATAATATGGTGAAGTCTAGTTAATGGTTCAATAATAAAGTATAATGATTAAATTTTTTTTGTACTGAAATTTAAGACTTATAAGACATATAAATATTTTTTTGTATAATTTTTCATTAAGTATTTGTAAGAATATTTTAAATGATGTTGATGAACTAGAAAATTGTTTTGTTGGAAAGGTGATATTTTACAAAAAATACATATGATTAATGTAAAATAATCCATTATATGTTCCTAATTTTGAGATAATTAGTTTTTGAAAAAGAAATTCTGGATGTGAATAATATAAATTGGATGGTATTGGTCACCTTAGAATTAATTAATAATTTTTGGAAAAAATGGTTTATGTTATCATTGATGGATTTTAAAACATTATTGGAGATATTAAATATATTCAATAATATATGATTTTATTCATGGAATGTGGAAGTATGTTAGTTTTTATGAAGGTTTTATAGTAATTCTAGTCGTTAACATGTTTGAATAAAATATATGATCAATGTATTCACATATTTTGAATGTAATAATAATTTATACTTTATATTGTTTAGGGATTAATGATAAATTTCTTTGGGAAATTTTGTGAACTTATTTCTAAATTTTTGGATTTTAATTTTTTTTCAGACATGGAGGATCCTTAAAGTTAACTACTCATGAAATGGAGTAACCTGAAATTTTTATGTTATTAGATAACTTGTACTAATTTTTTGTATAATAATTAGAGAAATAAATAATGATTTGTCTATATTTTATAGATCTTATGATCCACTAGTTCTTTAGGCATAAAAAATTCATCTCCATTTCTTAAAGTAAGAGACAATGAGGAAATTGATCAAATCAAAACAAAAGGATGATATTGGTCTTATGAAGTGTAATAAAATAAAGAAAGTATATCTTCTCATGAAAATTAAACAACTTTTGGAAATGATATTGAATTAAAATATTATCCTATTACCATATTTTTTTATGATATAGATGAAAATTTTCAAGCATAGTTGGTTTATGGTTTTGAGGTTTTTGAATTTCACATGATCTTTCACTTTCATTTCATCAATGATCCTTGTCACTCCCCATCATTATTTGGACATTAAATTTTTATTCCATGTCCAAATATTCACTTCACACATATGTTCTCCCACTTATAAACCATGTATGTTTTATTCCATATGACCTTCACACATCATTTTCTCTCATTTCAATATGATGTTTTATTAACCCTTTTTATGATGTGGGTTTTACTAAAATGGATTTTTATATGTTAAATTCTTGTTTACCAAGTAAAAGTTCAAATTGAGAGGGAATAATTTATCTAAGGGGTAGAATGTAACACCTCGATATTTTGAGTTTTTTAAAATAAAATTAATCTTTTGGATATTTTTTTACATTCATCCCTGAGTTTATATTTCATTACATGTAACACTGAGTTTATCTTTCATTACACACGACACTGAGTTTTAACAAAACATTATATATTATTATTTAAAAATGACCATTATGAACTACCTATTAAAATTAAAAATATATATAGTAATAAATAATTTTAAAACATTAAGAATAATGGTTTTATATATATAAAACATGTTGATGAAAAATATTTATTTTTTTAGAAAATTCATTATATGTATATAAAAAAATATTTTCGCAAAAATGATTTCATTTCATTTTTTCAACAAAAAATAATTTCTTTTACCAATTTTAGAGAATTTATTTGAAAAAATAAAAATTATTGTTTAAATATACATATCGATATTATTTTTAAGTTAATTATTGAGAATTTTTGGAAAAGGTAATTTTTTCTCTGAACAGTGAAAAATGCTCGTTTTTATTACGAATGTTTTTTTTGTTTACTACTTTTAAAGACTCGAAAAAAAATTAATATGGTTTTAAAAGTAAAATTAGTTTAATATATATCTATTAATATAATATAATTCATTATAATAAATTTAATATTGAAATGTAATATTGAAAATTTCTCTGATTATGAAATTTTTCACTTTTGAAACTTGTTTTCTTATCACATCTGTGGGTTTAATTTTAAATTAAATTATGAATATTTTTTGAGTTTAATTGAGAAAAATGTATTAAGTATTCGGAATCAGAATAATTTATATTATATTATAAGGTAAAATTAATTTTTTACAATAATTAATAATGAAAATCGTAAAAATTGTTTACCGCGATTAGGTAAAAATTGGTTTACATTGGGGATAAACTAAAACGATAAGTGTTAAAAATAATCCAAAACTTCTACAGAACCTATTATATGGACATATTATGACCCAATAATTTCTAAATTTATAGAATTTCCCATTTTTTATCCTTTTGGAATGTGAAAAATATGGGCACGCTGTTTCGTTTTCAAAAATTACAAGTATGCCACTCATATCACTTATAAAGGCCACCCATCTCCTCTCCTATTAACACTTTTAAAAGTAATTGGTTCATAAAATACCTAAAAATAATCCTAATTTCTATCCAATCATCCTATAAGCCTTATTTTTGTCATAAATCCAACCTAATATTCATTTTAGTGCAAAAAAAAGTTTTTTAGAGAATAGGTAATATCCCAAACTAAGCTTTTTATTGTATTTATTCCTCCACTTCATTAAATTATTATAAAAACATGTTGATACAGTAAAAATAGTATATTATATATAATTATATATATTTTTATTTTTATTTAATAACCTAAATAATTCTTATATTCTATTAAATGGGATAAGAAACCATCGCTCGTGTGTATGGCGGACTACCGCCTCGCGAACCAATGTTATTCATTTTCCATCACCACCTCTCATGAAGGGATATAATTATGGATTTAATATTTATTTATCATATTTATTAAATAGTTATACCTATGTAATTATTATAGCACATATACCTTCTTACCTCCCAACCTATTGTAAAAGAATAATGTCGCTCGTGTGTTTGATGGACCACTGCCTCACGAACTGATGTGATGTGTTTTTCATTTCTATTTTACATGAATGATAATAAGGATAAATTAAATTAATATATAATATATATGTAACATAATTATACTTATTTAGTTATTATACCACATATAACTTCTTACTTTCAATTCTATAGGGGATATGATAATATCATTCGTTTGTACGGCAGACTGTTCCCTCACAAAGCGATGTGGTTTATTTTTCACTAATGATTTTTGTAGATTAAAATTATGTTAAATTTAATAAATATATGTGATATATACTACATATAAATGATTCTATAATTTTAATATATTATTTACTTTTCTTTCATTTCATCCTTTGAGAAAATAAAAACAACATTCATGTGTACGTATGACCTACCGTCTCCATTAATAGTGTATTTAATTTTCTATCTATAAATTTTATAGGTTACTATAAATAAAAATATATTGAATATTTATAGTATTTATATCCTGGTTAAAATTATAGATATTATTGATCCATTATCAAATTAATAGTACCAAAAATACCAAACCAAAACATATGTGAAAAATGCAGCATTTATCACCCAAAACACAATTTAAGTAAGGAATTGATAATAAAATGGAGATAAATGGTCATAAGTAAATAATATATTGTATTATATATATGATTAGGGTAACTTAATATATTTATTATAAAATTAAATTTATTATAAAGGGGTTTTGAACATGTATTAAGGATGTTGAGACTAAAGGTAAGGGGTTACCATCTCACAAATTACATTTGTGAGACCCATGTCATCTTCACCACCTAATTATTTTACATGGTGTATGCACTAAACTTAAATATATTTTATGATTATTATCCTAAAAATTATTGGGGTGTAATTATCCATTTTAGGATCTCTCTTTCAGGGGTCTTCCAGTTAAAAAGATACTAAAGTGGTAAGGGATTTCTGTCACAGTTTTCCTTTTTTGGGACATATATCATGTTATGCAACTATATTATATTATGAGGTGTATTTAACTCCCCTTTAAATTATAATATCATGAATTTATTTATTATAATTATATTTTAAGTTTCATTTAATGTTATTATTTCATTGGTATTATGATTTATTATTACCAAAGTAGTAATGGTTTTAAGATTCAATATCTTTATTTATCGAGATTGTTTATGTTTTTTCTTATGAGGATGAAATTTTATGAATTATCTATAAAAAAACTAATTAATTTTATTTCCTATGCGTGTTTCATGATAATACACGTTTTCCCTTGATTTTCCACTATTTATGTACTCATGAAACCAAAATAATTTTTTAATAAAAACCAAATTTATTTCTCTATTTGATCAAAAACCCCTTATCATCCTCCATATCCACATTATCTAAAAAGATTTTAGAAAATGATTTATTATTCTAATGGTATTTTATATACTCATTTTTACCCTTTTATACATTTTATAAAAAAATCAAAAGGAATATTCATGTCATTTTCAAAATAAGGCCTGTTTGGATTTCACAATAAATGTGAATAGAATATTTGTTTCAACATGTATGAAATTTCCCACCATTATAACCACTACATGTTTTAAATATTACCTTATAAATTTATAGATATATTTTAAAAGAAAATTATTTTTAATATGTTTTATGTTTTAATAATTGATTTTTATTTTGAAAATGATATTGTTCTAAAAAATAACCCAAATGATCTTTTAAAATCATTTTCCTTCTAAGATTAAATCACTTGATGTTACTTATTCTTTACTATGGATTGGATACAATGATACCGATATTATTATTTCTTTATAATGTGTTTATATTATGAATGTATATTTATGAATATTTTTATTTTCTATTGGTTATTCTATGATGAAATGTTTTATGAAACCTATTTAATTTCATGGGTTTATAAATACTGAATGATTTATGAAGCCCATTTATCTTCATGGGTTTTGATATAATACACATATTTTGAAGCCAAATTATTTTTATGGGCTATGATATAAAGAATGATTTATGATCTTTTGGTATACTTATGAATGATTTTAATTATGTGACTGTTGTAATGTTAGAACCAAGGACATTGGTTACATTATAACGAGGGATGGTGCTTCCATTATAAAAAATATGGGTGGGGCCTATATGTACCTAAATTTTATTGGGTAAAGATTGTTATCGCATGAGATAAACATGAATAGAACGAGGAGTAAACATATTTTAGTAAGGATCTTTGTCCAATATGTAAGTCTTGGGAGTGAACCTTGACTACTATGGTGGTTTGAGGAGGGAACCCATTCCACTATGATAGTTTTTGTCAATGAGTCATTAATACTAAGGAATGATATTCTATGTCTATGTGTATTCCACAATTCCATGTCTAATGTCAATTTTATTCTCTCATGGCTAATGATCTTTGATTTCCATTTGATTCATGTCTTATGAACCCTCAATATTTATTCCATGACTCAATATTTTGATATTTTATAATAATGTTTTGGTTTTAATATGTTATAATCACATTCTCTTACCCTTATGATTATATTATTTTTATGTATTTCCCTTTTGTACCCTTAAATATCATCTGAGATAACTATTTCTGATGCATTTCCCTAGTTTATTATGATGGGTATAAGGTGTGATGTGTATAAGAAGGGTTATAGCTGTGATGAAATAAGAGGGAGATGATGTATAACTTCTATTAACCCATTATTTATGTTTCCATGTTTTCAAAGTCACTATAACTATATGATCCTTAGTTGTGTATTTTTTTAATAGAATGAATATTCATCTAAAAGATTTAATATATATGTATGTAAATCGTCAGTAACTATACTCTTGGTGGATTCTCTAAAGGCGTATTATGGTGCTAGTCTCACATTAAGATGATGTGATAAGGGAGTTCCAAACATTTTTCTTAGCTTTATATCCTGATGTGGTGAAAATGTACCAAGATATACGATAGTAGTTTTTGTGGCCAGTGATAAAGAGGAGTGTTGTGGAGTTTGTCTCTTGATAACATAATTTTTAGTAGGTAAATGATAAACATTAGGTTACCAAAAGTTTGATGAATCCCCTTGAGGTTACAAAATAGAAATGAAACAACATATACATATATTATTTTTACAGGAATTCTGCAGTCAGTGAGAGGTCATGATATTATATAGGTGATTTTTGAATGACTCGCTAAGTTGACTCCCTTCCTCTACATCAAGGATAAGAGTTAAATTTAACTCTTATGATGGTTGTATGTGTAGGATATTTTCAAAATCCATAGATTACACTTAACAATTTTCTAAGACCACAACACTCTATTTATGTCCTAGTTATGAAGAAATTGGTAGTTGGATTTCATAACACACTTTTAGATGAGAATATATTTTCGCCCATAGAATGATTTCTAGTCTGAATGAGCCATTCATGTTCTATAGAATATGTTGAGGGATAGGTTTTAGACTTCGAACGAATCTGAGAGGATCATTTTCCACTGGTGGAGTTTACATATAACATTAGATAACACTCAACTATTGGAATGGTGCCGCATTAGTCTCCTTATGGAAAGATACATAGGTCACCATTATTTAGATCTGATTTGGGAGATACTTCACTCATGGGGAAAATTTTGGCACATTAAATGACTGAAATGTTTTGATCATTTAGGAACGGTTGAGGATATCTCAGATGTAACATCCTCGACCCTAGTAAGCTAAAGTTAGTGTTTATTTTATTATAATGGCATAGATACAAGAGATAAAATCACCATGTATTGATCAATTTAGTAGTCTTGAAGAACTATATATATATTCATAAATCCCTTATTACATTGGTAATTAAACATAGAAAATAAAAAAGGAAAATAAACAACTACCTTGATTATTATTTAAAGATTTCATCTTCATAACCAGGGGAAGGAAAAAAATAAAAGGATGATCTAAAATGCTCAATAATGGTTACATATATCAAAAACCTGAATCAATAATAAGTGAATCATATTAAATAAGGAATAATCAATACAACAAAGTGAATAACTGAAAAAAAACAATTCTATTTAATCAATAAAACGAGAATTAAAATGCATCCATAGATTTTATCAAAGTAAAAATCTCATGGATAATAATAATTGAATACTGAATGAAGGAAATGACTAATTATTGGATTTCATGTATCTAGAACATCAACCACTACAGTCAATACATTTCATGAGATAGTTAATGTCTGTGGGTAGACCCTCATATGATTTTACTTAGAAACAAACATGAATGGTTTGTCGCCAACAGTTTCATCTCATGAAACCAATCGATTAATCAAGAGGTGTATAATGTTAAGACCCACCCATCACTGCATGTTCAAATCATTCTTCATACATATATTTAATTCATGAAAAATATTCCTTATTAAAATATCTGTATTGAGTAGAGGATACAGATTTATCAATATATCCACAGTTAAAACAACATTCAAAGAAAAATCGTATATAGAATGGGATAGGACATAGAAAATAATTATATACATGATAAAAGAAGTATTAATATTGAATTAATTCTTACATTATTGATTATGATATATAAAAGGGGTAGTACACAAATGAAATAAGTGATGAATATGACATATGTCCCACATAAATTAATGTGAGACAAAAAACACTGACCACTTGTAATCAGTTAAACTGCATGGCCCATAAAATTAATTTTTATTAGAACAAATGTCTAATAACATGTATATAAGTTTATTCATGATAAAATATATCAAAATTAAGTATACATACACCACCAATTATAAATAATTGGTGAATATGGTAAATCACACAAAAAATAAAAGTTAGATTAGAAACCCCATACAAAGATTGTTTCATTAGAGTGAGGATAAATGAATGAAATAATTAGGTTGGATATATATAAATCCACAAAATAAAAGTGGAAATAAATTATAAAAAATAAGAGGTAATTTCACAAATATTCTTGGCATAACACAACCAATAACATAGAAGTTTAACCCAATGAATGGAAATTGAGTTAAGAAATCCCTTACCACTTTGTCATCAGTCAAATCATATTCCTCATAAATTAATAATAGTGAAAAAAAATATTTTATTACAGGAAGATAAATAGATTCATGATATTATATATTAAATTTAAGTATATAGACAAAAAATAAAAAATTAGGGTTGAATAAGAAATGTTTCTCATAGAAATAAAAGTGAGATGAGTAACCCCTTACAAGGATCGTATCATTGGAATGAAGATACATCAATGAAATAATTATGTGTAACAAATTTAAATCCAAAAAATAAAATTTAAAATATAATATAAAAAAATTAATAGGTCATTCTATACATATTCTTGGAATAACATAACCAAGGACATATAAATTTAACTCAATGAATGGAAATTGAGTTAAGAAATTCTTACAACTTTGTAATCAGTCGAACCATATGCCCGGTAAAAATAATAATTATTAAATGAAAAATTTAGTATCATGAATATGATTAGATTCATGGTATTATATATCAAAGGGCCATTAACATACACTACATAAAAAAATAAATGGTGAATAGGGAATATCTCACAAAAATAAAAGTGAGATGAGAAACCCCTCACTTTATGTCTGAAAGCATTATGCACTTGTACTTAATGTCCTATATAATAAAATTAGATTAATTAATTAATTAATAACCTAATAAACATATATTTTATTTATTATAATTTTTTTATGTTCATTTATTGTCATTCTGATGAGTTATAATGTATAATTTCTATGTTCTGGGTGCATTCATTTCATGGTTTTATGGTTGGTTCCCTTGTGTAAAATTATGAGAGTTTTTTCAAATGGATGAAAAAATAAAGAAGAATAATTATTTAGTATTAATAAACTTCAATAAGATTAAAAAATTTCATATATCATTTGGTTATATGTTATTAGTATGGCTCATTAAATAAAACATTTAGGATAAATGTTTGGTTTATTTTTTGCAGTTTTTACGACCATCACGAACTAGTATCATTTTATTTAATATTATTTTTATATTTTGGTTATAGAACATTATATAACTTATAATATGTATATTATAATCTAATTTAACCATAATAATTTTTTATGACCATCCTGGAAGACGGTAATGGAAAATGAAAACTCATTGTTCACGAAGGTGGTGAATCAACACGCCACGAACGAAGTTTTCATTTTTAAAATAAACAGAGAATAAAAGATATTTGAGGATAAATTTTCCATTATAAAAATAAAAATAATGTATATATATGATAATGGAGTTACCATTCCTCTTTGGATATGATAGGTGAGGATATTATAAGAAAATAAAAGATATTAAAAGAGAAAGAATGATGATTTCACCTCTTGAATATCGTCTCCTTGGGAACATCCGTAAGACACATGGCTTTGGTCTTCTGGTAATAATAGTAGGTTTTAGACATGGGGAGGTGACTTGAGAATTAATTTAGGAATAATTTAGATAGTAATAAAGTTTTATAAGGTGTGATGAGAATGGGTGGTGAAGGGTTGAATTTATAGGGTGAGGAGAGGGGTGTTTTTGATTATTTTATTCATTTGTTTATTATTTTGGATTAAGAATTTTAATAGTGATTATTCCCATTACTAAATACAGTAACTAGATAATGCATGTTCAAAATCATTATTTCTTAAATCGTACATACATCAACTATGACTCGATAATTAATTTATTTAGTTATAATTTTAAATAATATAAATTACTTATTTCATTATTCACCACAAATTCATCTATTTTAGAAATATCTCAAAAATCCACCGTAACCATTTTTCTATGTTTAGATTTGAAAAATTGTCTGAATTTTCTGAATTTTTTGTTAATAAGAAAAATTTAATCTCTAATTAAAATCATCATTTATTTAAAAAATAACGATTTTAATATTATAACTGATTTTACGACGCACTAAGAAATTAATTATTGTGTCATAAAATTATCTTATTATTTAATTTTAAAAAATATTAAATTTTGAATCTATTTAATAAAAATAAAGTTTATTTTAAATTGTTTTATTATTTATAAAATTTTAAATAAACATTTACATTTCACAAAAATATCAACACTCAATTTATCATTTTAAAAAATTTATTTACTTATTACTAGATATAAATATATCATATTTTCATTTGTGAGATACCTATATTTTATATATAATTTTATAAGAGAGTTTATCATTATATTGTACACATTACTATTTCTATTTTTTATGTTAATATTTAATAGTATATCACGAAAATCTATCGGAAAAATGGAATTTATTTAAGAACATACATAATGGAAAATCATGGGGTGTTATACCAAATCTGTCAAAAGTCATATGTATTTATTTTAATGAGGCCCTTGGAGTTTGAGGAATGGGATCATTTATTCTATAATTTCTCACCTTGGTGTGTCTTCTGGAGGTTTTGACAAAGAAGAAATTTATCTTTGAGGTACATTGGCTTGTTCTTGATTATGCAGAAGATTTTTAAAGTTTTTGTACCACTTGGAATTAAGCTCATATCTAGACAGAGTCTATGATTTCTTCCATGTTTCATAGTTGAAGAGAAAAATGTGTGATTTGAAACACATTATTGATTATGGAAAGCAAAATATTGGATATAGTGGAACCTTTTCATAGTACCCAATGATGATCTTGGATCGATAGGATAAGTTTCTATGAGGGTGAGAGATTTTCCTTATGTGTTTTTTTTATAGAAGTATGAGAATCATCATGAGAGCTCATGGGACCATGAGAACTAAATATGAGTTCAATACCCACACTTTTTGAGTGTTTTGAACTTTTTGAGATGAAATATCTAATTTATCATCTTTTTTGTTAGGTTAATGCCATTTTTTATTTTTTTTGAATGCCCTTGAAATTTATTATGGTAATGGACTAATTATTAAGGTCCATTTGAACCTCATTGTGTTATATTTTAATTCATTTACATTTTTATTATAATCAATTTCATTTTATTTCATATTTTTTGATTTGTGTATTTTATGGGGAAACTGAGACTACCATTGAGTCTAAAACATGGTCTTTACTATAGGAATAAAACATGTTTCCTTCACATCAATGATTATAATGATGAATTTTTGTGGGCTGACATTATTTGGAATAAATTAATTAATATAGTTTATTAATTTATGTAACATAATTGAATATATAAACCTATAATTACTTTTATTATCTCTATTTAGTGACTCTTCTATGGTTAGTGTCATAACCTTGAGGGATCTTTGAGAGGAGTTTTATTGGTGGTAAATGTGTTGGCAGAAAAATGTGAGGATGAAAGATTCACCTTTGATGACGTTTCAAGATTCTATGCTTACCTAATGGTACATGGATATTCATGGATGAATAATAAACTCAGTAAGTTCTTTAAATATTCCTCTAGTGATTTTTTTCTTCAAAAAATATTGATCTCTTCTCATGGTAGGTGTTGTTTTATAATTCCATTCTTGTTTTTGAAAATTTACTTGATTACATATTATTTTTGAACAAAAAAATCTAAAATTAATGATCACAACATCACAAATTCATGATTTTTATTTGGATTTATATATTTTAATCATTATCATTTTTTATTACCCAATGCGTGGCATTTATACTAAACACATTCATGGATTGTTTTTCTATAGCATGTTTTTTTCTTTTGCACCTTCATTATATATGAAATCATCAACTATATTCAACTGGATGATTATTAAACCATCTCATGGACCTTTTTAATTTCATAACCAATCATGGGATCCATATATTTATGTTTCGTGTTTATCATGATGGATTATGGTATGATGTAGGATCAAACACATTGGAAAAAAACTAGAGAATGAATCGATGACAATCGATTTTTAAACTAGCATTTGCATAATGATGAGAAACAAAATTGGTTTGAATATATAGTTAAGAATGAGTGGAAACCATCTTTTGACCAGTCAGTGGTGTTGGTAAATATGTTTTTATGATATTTGAATGGTTTTTGAGGAAAAATAAAATGATGGGTAAATGAAATCAAAGGCTATGTCACATGCATGACCTTCTATTAAATTCATGGCTACATGTCGTGTATATTGGAAGAACATATTTTAGGTGTCTCATATATGAATTGACTAGGGTTTTATAGGGATATAAATATTACCCAACCTTGTGATTGAGTCACAAGATGTGTGAAACCTATCCATCTAGATTAACGTGTACTGGGAGTACATTCCCAATGACCAGTGTGGCCCCACATTCCCCCACATGCCATTTGTGTTGGTCTAAACCAAGTGTACCCTCATAGGGAAACTTCTTGGGCATACAAGGTACATGTCGAGTACCTGGTGGTACATGACACACTATGTACCCCAAGTTCATTTCATGTACCTCCCCTTTTCCTAGGATAATTCATTCATAAGAATATTTTACCCTATAAATTCCTACATGGAGTTAGTATCTCACCAGTTAGTATTGGGATCCTACTAGGGAGTGGTATTTCTCCCATTTAAGCATAGGGTCAAGATCCTATATCAACAGAATCATATAGTATAAGTCCCCAGCCTTAAACCTTACTTAATATTGAATTAAATGAATAATTCACATTGAGGATCTTTTCAGGTTTAGAGTTTTAGAGAATTAGAACATAACTATTACATCTTAAAAGATTACAAAGTAGACACTTCTACTAAGTCTCCATAAAATAAAAACTCTTAAAAACAAAGATGTCTAGATTCCATGTTTTAGATAGCATGACATTCCCTTGATCCCATCCTTGACCTTATTCCACTTTAAGTCCTGTGAAAAACATTTCGAAAAACTTTGGGTGAGCATAAAAAGCTCAGTAAGGGATACAAAAAGAATGAAAACTGTTAGTTTTTCAAACATCAAGTAAACCATGTATACTATATCAATGTAATACCCTCACCTTCATGAAGTAGTAAAAAAAATCATCACTGAATAAAGTATCATTACTTACCTTTTTGTAACCAAAGGATTACCATAAAACCCATATAAAGAACACATAGAATATATAAAGGTAACTTGGTACATAAACATACTTAAGTGGAATAACCATACAGTCGACTTCCACACATATCACTTAATGGAATAGCCATACGGCCAATTTCCATACATACTTAATCGAATAGCCATACGGCCGACTTCCATACCCAATGAATTGGAGGTTATAACGTAACCACCCGTCCTGGTATTCACGGCACCACCCGTCATATGGTTTATAACGTAACCACCCGTTAAAATGTCGAAGTACCAATATAAAATCATAAAACATAAAACCAATATAAAGGAATGATAACATTTCCACATTTCAATCATAATATAACATAAATATATTGACATAATATAATCCTTTATCAAAACCATTTTCAATACCAAAATACATAAAAGAGTATATGGTATTTATTTTATTCTAAAAACAATACGGCTTGTTGAGGAATCCAAAGACCAAATAATACTCGCGGCGGCGGAAAAAGTCGTTGTCACCGCGTACGTTAAAAAAACATTCCTTTTTTTCGTTTAGTAAAACGCTTCGTAGAAAAAGATTCCTTTTGTATAAAAGTAAAAGTCAAAGGTTTTATACACCGTATAAAAGAAAGTTGTGTATAAAACGAAATATGCCTCAATGAAAGGAAATTGAGACGAAGTCCCTTACCTCGGGTCCGACTTGACTCGATCATTCTTTAACGTCCTGAATAATAAACTTGAGTTAATTTAGACTTGATTAAGAACCTTTTTAAAGTTCATTATTCCTTTTATATCACTTATTGCCATTTTATAAACATTATTTAACCATTTAAGTTAATAATGTTTGTTTTGTCAATATTTGGTTCTTAAGTCGAAAGTTGACTTCTTACAATTACATGTTGTTCGTGTGGTCAAAAGTTCTTTATATCCAGAATGAAATTCCTGATTTGGATATAATATGTATCATATATATCAATCATATACATGTATTTATAATATTACATAATCATTTAGAGGTAAGAAATGAAATGCACCGTTCATGGAGACGGTAAGCCGTACGTACGCATGAACGCTACTTTCATTTCTTTGTCATATTAATGGAATTAAAACTAAATGAGAGGTATGTATATTTTAATTCCAGAATTATATTCATCATTTAGATATATAATTAATTATATATATCCATTATATACATGTACTTTTAATAGTACGTTACATTTGGGGATAAGAAATGAAATGCACCGTTCATGGAGACGGTAAGCCGTACGTACGCATGAACGCTACTTTCATTTCTATCTCATACTTTAATGAAAAGAAATAATAATTATATATAGGTATATTATAATTCCAGTATAACATCATATATAATAACTTTAAATCCATCCTTTACACGTCCCACATATGGCATTAACGAATCACATCACTTTTAGGGTGCGGTAGTCCGCACTTCCTTAAATGAAGATATCGTGTTTACCCATAATGGAAACCATAAAGGTATGCCAAAAATGAAAAATACAGAAGCTTAAAGAAAACATAAACATATTATATATCATATATAATAATAGTGACATCATAATGGCCACCCTTGAAGGTGTTAAATGAGTATTGAACAATCATCGTTTCGGGAGGCAGGATTTCGCCATCCACGGAAACTGTATGTTCTTTAACCATTTAATGTAGTTGTGTGAGAGTGTAGCTCAAATAAATATTATAACAACATCCTAGTATATTTAAGATACTGATGTTGTTATAAAATAAGTAAATAAAAAGAGTTTAGAGGGTTGGAGAAGCAAAATAAAACAAATGAACAAGAGAGAATGAATTACCTTTAAAAGTGTAACTCCCTTTTGATTTGAGCCTAAAGGCTTCCTTTGAAAGGATTATGCCCAAAGGGAATCCTCTAGGATTAGGAGAGGGATGTGGAGAGAGTAATTGGGCAGGGGTTGGCCGAGCCAAAGGCTTGAGAAGTGTGTGAAATGGGGTAGAGTTGGGGGCCTTTTATAAGAGGAGAGGAGGGGCACTTTTGGAAAGTAAAGAAATATTACTTTATTTGAAAATGTGTTTCGGTTTTAAAAGGTCCCACATAGATATAATTCGTGGATAAGGTTATAAGGGTTCGAAATAAACTCATACAATTGGTTTTGGACATGTTTAGGTTTTAGATTTTTCATTATCTTTCCATTTTATTTAAATCGTCAAATAATGATGTCATCGCTGCATCATTATTATGTCATATATAATTTAATTTATTTAATGTCTAAAAATTATAAAAAAAATACTATGATTTAGGAAATAATTTTATCTTTCTAATGACTATTTATAATCAAAATTTGGACTTGTATAACCCCACTCAAAAATTATTTTAGTAAAACAATTTATGTTAGTGTCATTTTCACTTTAACATTAAATAAAAATATATTAATGTCATTTTGCAACTAAAGTGGCTCCATGGGGTCCCCAAGTTGTCCCATGGCTTGTCTTGGTCGGCCATGACTCACCCAATAGGTGTAGGATAAGTTTCATGGTGTTTTCACATTTTTATAATATCATTTTTACATTAAATTACACTAATTACCTCTAATCGCGATTAAAAACTTAATAAGTTACTATTCACCAAAAAATTATTTTAATCTCATTGAACCAAATTTTACTTCTTAATGACAACCATGTATGTCAGATTTTCAAAATTCAATACACATTAGTGGTAAAATTTCATTTAACTGAAAAATCAGTTTGCTTGATTACCACTTAGTGGTTTCACTATTCATCAAAAATTGAAGTTTTTCAGAAAATTACCAAAAATTCACCCTAAGCTATATTTGATATTCCGAATTCAAAAATGAAGTCCATTTTACAAAATTAAAAACATATAAGTCAAATTAATTAATTTAATAATTAATTCCCGATGTCATGACAAATAACGTGTTTTTGTGAAACAATAAGTATCAAAAGATTGACACCAGTTTAAGTCCAATTTCAAAGTGAAGTTGATTCCAATGACCACCATTGGATTAAATGGTAAAAATATTTTCTAATTTCACTTTAAAACCAATTAAAATAATAATCTAATCATATAAATAATTTAGATTAAAAAGAGGTTTCGAATTAAAATACAACATTTTACACTATTCATAAAAAAATGAACTTTATCAGAAAGGTACCAAAATTTACACAAAGTAAATTTTGATGTCCCGATTCTAAAGAAGAGTTATATTTGGTCCAATAGAATTTATAATATCGATCAAAACTATATTTAATGGCGGTTCTCCGTCAAAAGGTGATAAGTGAACCTTTCGTGAAAATTAGGGTATATATGCCCTAAAATTGAACTCTTTCCGTATTTTAAGCCTTTATATTTTATTGGGTAAATGTATAAACATTTAAAAACATATCTAATCATATTTTAGTTATTTTTATCCATTCCCGCTAGTACAACAGCTACTTGTTAACTAACATTTAAAATAATATTATTTTATTACTAGTGTGCTACGTAAGTTTCAAAGAAACTCATCGTTGCGTATCGGGTACGCTATCGAACATAGCAACCCCTTTAAAATAAAATTAATATTTAATTCGTAAATATTAATAAATATGAAAATTCTTTATTCTTTATTTACCTAGGATGTCACATCCTTCCCCCCTTTTTGGAATTGCGTCCTCGCAATTTTATTCACTTATCAAAATAAGTGGGGGTATTTATCCCTCATAGCATTTTCAGATTCCCACGTTGCCTCTTAAATCACATGGGTTTTCCACAAAACCTTTACCTGATGAATCACCTTATTCCGTAACACTTGCTCCCTGTGGTCAAGAATCTGGACCGGTTGTTCCTTATAAGATAGGTTCTCTTCCAGCTAAACGACCTCTGGACTCAAAACATGAGATGGATCTGGCATATACTTTCTCAACATCGAAACGTGAAAAACATTGTGTACCTGAGATAAACTCGGAGTTAAAGCCACTCGGTATGCAACTGATCCAACTCTTTCCAGAATTTCATATGGTCCAATAAACCTTGGACTCAGCTTTCCTTTTTACCAAATCTCATCACACTTTTCCAATGAGAAACCTTGAGAAAAACATGATCACCTACCTCGAAAGATAGATCCTTCCTCCAGTTATCTGCATAACTCTTCTGCCTGCTCTGAGCTGTTCTCATGTGCTTCTGAATCAACTGATCTTTTTCTGCCATCTCTTCTACCAATTTTGGTCCCATCAACTTCCTTTCACCCACTTAATTCCAAAATGCTGGAGTTCGACACCGCTTCCCATATAATGCCTCAAATGGTTCCATCTGTATACTGGAATGAAAACTGTTATTATAAGAAAACTAAACCAAAGAAAGATGTTGGTCCCAACTTCCCTGATAATCCATAGAACAAGCTCGTAGCATATCCTCCAATGTCTAGATTGTTTGTTCTGACTGCACATCTGATTGAGGATGAAAAGCTGTACTAAAATTTAATTCAGTAACCAACGACTTATGAAGGCCTTTCCAAAAGTTAGAAGTAAACCTGGGATCACGATCCGATACAATGGAGAGAGGAACACCATGTAACCTGACTATCTCTTTAAGATACAAACGGGAAAGTTGATCAAGAGATAAAGTATCTCGTATAGCAAGGAAATGAGCAGATTTGATCAAGCGATCAACAATAACCCAGATTGCATTATTACCTTGATATGTCCTCGGTAATCCCACAACAAAGTCCATGGATATGTTTTCCCATTTCCACTCTGGCACTGGTAAAGGCTGAAGCATCCCTTTCAGTAACTGCCGCTCTGCTTTAACCTGTTGACATGTCAAACACTTCACAGTAAAATCAGCAATGTCTCTTTTCATTCCATCCCACCAGTAATACTCCTGCAGACCTCTGTACATCTTAGTACTGTCAGGATGAAAAAACAACTCATTCTTCAACTGTGAATCACAAGGCACACATAACCTCTTCACAAACCTCAAAACACAAACACAAACTTATCCAAGAACTCATGGAAAATTTTATTCATAAGGTCCATTAATACAGCAGGTGCATTGGTTAACCCAAAAGGCATAACTACAAATTCATAATGGCCATATCTAGTACAGAACGCAGTTCTCGGAACGTCTGCTTCTTTTACTTTCAACTGATGGTACCCCGACCTCAAGTCAATATTCGAAAAATACTGAGCTCCCTGGAGCTGATACCACTTCATTTGATGGCCCAACATCTGCTGTAGTTGTTGCAAAGGATTTTACTACCCCTTTCTTCTTGTAGTCTAGCTACATTCCCCCAGTTGAGTTCTTCGTTGGACACTCGTTTGCATAATGACCCATTTCATTACACTTAAAACATCTTACCATTGGATTTTCATTTCCTGCTTGATCATCTTCCTTACAGTTACGAGCAATATGACCAGACTTACCACACCGAAAGCACTTACCAGACTTGGATAAACATTCTCCAGGATGCATTTTACCACACTTCTCACAGGATGGATATTTGGTTTTCTTACCTCCTTGCTTCTTTGATGAATTCTTCCCCTTTTTCCTGCCAACTAGACCTCTTATTCTGTTGTTTGTCATAGAACACCGGATCATCGGCAAACTCCATTTCTACCTTCTCGGAACATCGAAGAAGTTTTTCATAACTTTTGAACTCACGAGAAGCTAAAGCCCTTCGATACTTTGGCTTTAACCCTGAGTAAAAATGGTTTATTTTACTATCAAGATCTCGTATGAAGTTTGGAGCATACCTTGCCAATCGAGTGAACTTTTCTTCATAAGTAGCCACTGAATCATCCTCCTGCCTCAATTCTAGGAACTGTTTTTCCATCCTAAGACGAACCACCTTAGGAAAATATTTCTCAAGAAACATACCTTTGAATTCGTCCCAGTGAAGATCCTCAATCTCATCACTATCCCTTATATTTTTCACCATCGACCACCACTGATCAGCTTCACCTTTAAAACGGTAAACAGCAAGACTAACCTTTTGATGTTCTGAACACCCCATGACATCAAAAATCTTCTCCAGTGCTTTAATCCACCCTTCAGCTTGCACAGGGTCAGATGATCCTCTAAATGATGGGGGATGTTGCCTCCTGAAATTTTCCACCACTGACATGTTCCTCTACGGTTGATCTGGCTGATCTCGTGCATGAATACCACCACCATTTATAGCCTGAGTCAACTGTCCCATCACTGCAACAAACTGTTCAGTTCCGATTCCGACCATCTCAGGTTGCTGATTTCGAAGGTTATCTTTCTTCTGATGTCGTCCCAACATAGCTGCTTTGTTTCCTCTGCGGAAAACCATTCTGAACACAGAAATATCTTAGGCGAAGCAACATGGTAATCCGTAAATGTTACATCATTTCAATCATATTATAATTTAACACTTTTCTAACACCTAAAGTTGTCTAAACCGACCTCTGATACCAACTATAAGGCCCCAGCCTTAAACCTTACTTAATATTGAATTAATTGAATAATTCACATTGAGGATCTTTTCAGGTTTAGAGTTTTAGAGAATTAGAACATAACTATTACATCTTAAAAGATTACAAAGTAGACACTTCTACTAAGTCTCCATAAAATAAAAACTCTTAAAAAAATATGTCTAGATTCTATGTTTTAGATAGCATGACATTCCCTTGATCCCATCCTTGACCTTATTCCACTTTAAGTCCTGTGAAAAACATTTCGAAAAACTTGGGGTGAGCATAAAAAGCTCAGTAAGGGATACAAAAAGAATGAAAACTGTTAGTTTTTCAAACATCAAGTAAACCATGTTTACTATATCAAAGTAATACCCTCACCTTCATGAAGTAGTAAAAAAATCATCACTGAATAAAGTATCATTACTTACCTTTTTGTAACCAAAGGATTACCATAAAACCCATATAAAGAACACATAGAATATATAAAGGTAACTTGGGACATAAACATAATTAAGTGGAATAACCATACGGTCGACTTCCACACATATCACTTAATGGAATATCCATACGGCCAATTTCCATACATACTTAATGGAATAGCCATACGGCCGACTTCCATACCCAATGCATTGGAGGTTATAACGTAACCACCCGTCCTGGTATTCACGGCACCACCCGTCATATGGTTTATAACGTAACCACCCGTTAAAATGTCGAAGTACCAATATAAAATCATAAAACATAAAACCAATATAAAGGAATGATAACATTTACACATTTCAATCATAATATAACATAAATATATTGACATAATAGAATCCTTTATCAAAACCATTTTCAATACCAAAATACATAAAAGAGTATATGGTATTTATTTTATTCTAAAAACAATACGGCTTGTTGAGGAATCCAAAAACCAAATAATACTAGCGGCGGCGAAAAAAGTCGTTGTCACCACGTACGTTAAAAAAACATTCCTTTTTGACGTTTAGTAAAACGCTTCGTAGAAAAAGATTCCTTTTGTATAAAAGTAAAATTCAAAGGGTTTATACACCGTATAAAAGAAAGTTGTGTATAAAACAAAATATGCCTCAATGAAAGGAGATTGAGACGAAGTCCCTTACCTCGGGTCCGACTTGACTCGATCGTTCTTTAACGTCCTGAATAATAAACTTGAGTTAATTTATACTTGATTAAGAACCTTTTTAAAGTTCATTATTCCTTTTATATCACTTATTTCCATGTTATAAACATTATTTAACCATTTAAGTTAATAATGTTTGTTTTGTCAATATTTGGTTCTTAAGTCAAAAGTTGACTTCTTACAATTACATGTTGTTCGTGTGGTCAAAAGTTCTTTATATCCAGAATGAAATTCCTGATTTGGATATAATATGTATCATATATATCCAGAATATACATGTATTTATAATATTACATAATCATTTAGAGGTAAGAAATGAAATCCACCGTTCATGGAGACGGTAAGCCGTACGTACGCATGAACGCTACTTTCATTTCTTTGTCATATTAATGGAATTAAAACTAAATGAGAGGTATGTATATTTTAATTCCAGAATTATATTCATCATTTAGATATATCATTAATTATATATATCCAGTATATACATGTACTTTTAATAGTACATTACATTTGGGGATAAGAAATGAAATGCACCGTTCATGGAGACGGTAAGCCGTACGTACGCATGAACGCTACTTTCATTTATATCTCATACTTTAATGGAAAGAAATAATAATTATATAGAGGTATATTATAATTCCAGTATAACATCATATATAATAACTTTAAATCCATCATTTACATGTCCCACATATGGCATTAACGAATCACATCACTTTTAGGGGGCGGTAGTCCGCACTTCCTTAAATGAAGATATCGTGTTTACCCATAATGGAAACCATAAAGGTATGCCAAAAATGAAAAATACAGAAGCTTAAAGAAAATATAAACATATTATATATCATATATAAAAATAGTGACATCATAATGGCCACCCTTGAAGGTGTTAAATGAGTATTGAACAATCATCATTTCGGGAGGCAGAATTTCTCCATCCACGGAAACCGTATGTTCTTTAACCATTTGATGTAGTTGTGTGAGATTGTAGCTCAAATAAATATTATAACAACATCCTAGTATATTGAAGATACTGGTGTTGTTACAAAAGAAGTAAATAAAAAGAGTTTAGAGGGTTGGAGAAGCAAAATAAAACAAATGAACAAGAGAGAATGAATTACCTTTAAAAGTGTAACTCCCTTTTGATTTGAGCATAAAGGCTTCCTTTGAAAGGATTATGCCCAAAGGGAATCCTCTAGGATGAGTAGAGGGATGTGGAGAGAGTAATTTGGCAGGGGTTGTCCAAGCCAAAGGCTTGAGAAGTGTGTGAAATGGGGTAGAGTTGGGGGCCTTTTATAAGAGGAGAGGAGAGGCACTTTTGGAAAGTAAAGAAATATTACTTTATTTGAAAATGTGTTTCGGTTTTAAAAGGTCCCACATTGATATAATTCGTGGATAAGGTTATAAGGGTTCGAAATCCACTCATCCAATTGGTTTTGGACATGTTTAGGTTTTATATTTTTCATTATCTTTCCATTTTATTTAAATCGTCAAATAATGATGTCATCGCTGCATCATTATTATGTCATATATAATTTAATTTATTTAATGTCTAAATATTATAAAAAAAATACTATGATGTAGGAAATATTTTTAGCTTTCAAATTAATATTTATAATCAAAATTTGGACTTTTATAACCCCACTCAAAAATTATTTTAGTAAAACAAGTTATGTTAGTGTCATTTTCACTTTAACATTAAATAAAAATATATTAATGTCATTTTGCAACTAAAGTGGATCCATGGGGTCCCAAAGTTGGCCCATGGCTTGTCTTTGTCGGCCATGACTCACCCAATAGTTGTAGGACAAGTTTCATGGTGTTTTCACATTTTTATAATATCATTTTTACATTAAATTACACTAATTACCTCTAATCGCGATTAAAAACTTAATAAGTTACTATTCACCAAAAAATTATTTTAATCTCATTGAACCACATTTTACTTCTTAATGACAACCATGTATGTCGGATTTTCAAAATTCAATACACATTAGTGCTAAACTTTCATTTAACTGAAAAATCAGTTTGCTTGATTACCACTTAGTGGTTTCACTATTCATCAAAAATTGAAGTTTTTCAGAAAATTACCAAAAATTCACCCTAAGCTATATTTGATATTCCGAATTCAAAAATGAAGTCCATTTTACAAAATTCAAAACATATCAGTCAAATTAATTAATTTAATAATTAATTCCCGCTGTCATGACAAATAGCGTGTTTTTGTGAAACAATAAGTATCAAAAGATTGACACCAGTTTAAGTCCAATTTCAAAGCGAAATTGATTCCAATGACCACCATTGGATTAACTGGTAAAAATATTTTCTAATTTCTCTTTAAAACCAATTAAAATAATAATCTAATAATATAAATAATTTAGATTAAAAAGAGGTTTTGAATTAAAATACAACATTTTACACTATTCATAAAAAAAATGAACTTTATCAGAAAGGTACCAAAAATTTACACAAAGTAAATTTTGATGTCCCGATTCTAAAGAAGAGTTATATTTGGTCCAATAGAATTTATAAGATCGATCAAAACTGTATTTAATGGCGGTTCTCCATCAAAAGGTGATAAGTGAACCTTTCGTGAAAATTAGGGTATATATGCCCTAAAATTGAACTCTTTCCGTATTTTAAGCCTTTATATTTTATTGGGTAAATGTATAAACATTTAAAAACATATCTAATCATATTTTAGTTATTTTTATCCATTCCCTCCAGTACAACGGCTACTTGTTAACTAACATTTAAAATAATATTATTTTATTACTAGTGTGCTACGTAAGTTTCAAAGAAACTCATCGTTGCGTATCGGGTACGCTATCGAACATAGCAACCCCTTTAAAATAAAATTAATATTTAATTTGTAAATATTAATAAATATGAAAATTCTTTATTCTTTATTTACCTGGGATGTCACATATAGTGTTGGGTATTTCACTTACATATATGAGGTTAGGATCCTCTATCCATGGAGTTGGTATTTCTTCAACCCATAGAGATCATATGGGACAAGGATCCACCACTAGAGTTTCAAATTCACCCACAACCATGGGGCAAGGATCCTATAGCATCATCCAAGGGAATAAACATGTAGTTTCATGAAACATGTAGATCAAAAGCTGTGGAAGCTTAGTTTTTTTGGATGGATATGAGTTTGTGACTATATGTTGGGATTTCTAGCCTTTTATTAGAAAATAAGGGTGTTCTATGTTTTCCTTTTACCCTCTTCATTACGGGTTGGTTTTGACTTTTTCTTTGAATTTTTATTCTTCTTGATTATTAGGGTTTCCTATTGGGTATATATTTATAATCACCTTGAAATTGGATCTATAACCACATATTTTATCTTATACAGATAAAAAGTAATATGATAGAGATATAGGATAACCTGATGTAGACAATGCTTAATAGAGCTTGGTGGGTGTGATAGCATGTCTTATGGTCGGACTAGTGTTGTGATATATGACTTTTTCCCCTCTCTATGATAGGTAGGACTTATTTTTTGGTTATTGGACTTTTATTTACACTTCTCATTGATTTTGTGGTATCATAATTATTGTGAGATTCAAGAGGTTGTGCAAGCATTTACTATTCTAGTTATTTACATTCCATATTACTCTGTCTTGTATAGAGATTGCGTGTGTGCAAGAACATTAGGATAATGGCTCTTATATGTGTGTTATTCATACTCAATGCTACTCACTAACCCCTGACATACAAGTAGTGGAAATGGGGTATCACTTCTATAAATACACCGTCCAAGGTGGGGCCCAAGTAGGCCAGGATGTGACAGATTATGAATTTAAAACATTTATTATTAAATTTTCATGTCATTTAGATTTTAATAATTTTATTTATATCATCAAACTAAAACTAAAAATATAGAAAATTCATATATTAGTTTAACTACCAATTGATATTTTTGTTAAAAATAATTAATGTAGAGAAATTATATCATAAATGAACTCCCTAACCAAATTCAATAGGAAAATTAAAAGTTGTGTTCAAAATTATTGATTGATCCAATGAACCTCTTTTTTATCACTTACAGGAAATCAAACCCTACTTTTAAAATCAACATCATGTTGTCTGCTAATTAAAAAACTTCAAATTGTAAAACCTTTCTCCAACCCCCATATTGACTGAGCTCTTCCGAGAGATGACAGTATTCATAACTTCTAGCTCCTCGATCGCCTTCACTAGTGGATCCCTTGTTGGATATACAAGCTGGGAAAAAAATAAGAGAAAGGAAAAATGGAAAAAAAACACACAAGTAGCTTTCACGCCTGCATATATCAAAACTATTTCCACAGACTACAATTACCTAATTTATAGGTTATAAAAAACACCAAAAATGGGAAGCACATAACATTTAAAGGAGGAACAAGAAACAAAGAAATAAATGATTTTATTAGAATGAATTAGATGCATGGAGAAATTAAGAGTCGCATGGGAAATGGGTGCAAGGGAAAACATTGTTGTATGGGGAATATACCCAGCTTTGGGAAAACAATAGTTTGGGTTTGCTTCTTCTATGTTGCACTAAATTTTTGGCAAGTTCAATTGCCGACTTGTTATCAACATATATGACTGTGGATCCATCCTTTGGATGCTTCATCTTCATTATGAAATTTCTCAACCATATTCCTTCACAAATAGTGGATGATGCTTCCATGTACTCTGCTTCACTTGTGGTTAAGGAAACCACACTCTACTTCCTTGAATTCCATGTGAAAGCACTCGATCCAAGATCAAATACACACCCAGTGGTGATTTTTATTTCATCTTAGTCACCTCCCCAATCACTTTCTATGTATCCATATATATTTTCTTCTTCATTGTATGGATAAAATAGACCCAAATCCACCATTAATTTGACATACCTAAGGATTCGTTTTGCTTCTAGAGAATGTGAATCTTTTAGTAATTCCATGTACCAGCTTATAAGGCCAACAATATAGATAGTATCAGGTCTTGGGATTGTGAGATACCTCAGGATTCCAATCAGACAGTTGAAAAAAGTCGTGTCAATGAATCTTCCTTCTCTATCTTTTTTCAATTTTAATCTCGTTGCAATAAGTGTGTTTACAGCATTGCAATTGTCCATCTTGATTTTTTCAAGAAACTCCCTAGAATACCTCTTCTGAGATATATAGATGAAGTCATGTTTTTTCTTTACCTATATGCTCAGAAAGAAGTACATAAGACCTCCATCAGTCATCTCAAACTCCTTGAACATGGCCTAATTGAAATCATCGATCATCAGTCGACTGTTCCCAATAAACAAAAAATCATCAACATAAAAGCATGAAATAAGTATGTCACCATGACCATTCCTCTTGATGTAAACTACATGCTCATATGGACAGTGAGTGAAGATATTATATCGAAGATATCTATCTATGCATGCATTCCAAGAACAAATAGCCTGCTTTTACCCATAAAGATATTTCTTCAGTTGATACACTTTGTATTCCTCCCCTTTCACAACAAAGCATTCAGACTGGTCAATATAGACCTCTTCTTCTAAAATTCAATTCAAGAACGCAGACTTCACATCAAGTTGGTAGATTACCCAAATATGATGGAAAAAAGGGATATAACCATTATAATAGTGTCAAGGTGATAAACAGGAGAGAAGACTTCATCTTAGTCCACCCCATACTTCTATTTATACCCCTTTTCTATGATCCTTGCCTTGTGGCGATTGATCTCACCATTATAATTTCTCTTGATATTCTATACCCATTTGATGCTAATTATCTTCTAGATTTTTAGGAGTGTAGTCAGCTCCCATGTTTCATTTATCTCTTTGGTGTGAATTTCTTATTACATAGAATTTATTCAACATTATTCCCTCATGGCTTCCTGAAATGTCAGTGGATCATAATCTGTATACAAGAAAAAAAGATTTACCACTTCAGTTTTCTCAGATATATCGCTCAAAATTTTCATCTTGATAGGCGCCATGGGTGAAGATGAGCTAGACATATTTTTACTTGATAGTGTTCTTTCATGAGTGATGGTATTCACTCCTTGAATTTTGTGTATAGGTGATGTGCCGGAGGAAGTTATTTCAGGCATTTGATACTAATGATCATGTCTTTCCTCTTGATCTTCTGTTTTGACTAGAACATATTTGTTATATTCTTCATCATTATGTTTCCATGATTTTTCCTCACTAAAGACCACATCTCTAATCACCACTACTTTATTGGTAAGTGGATTATAGAGCTTTTAGGATTTAGAGGCTTCGCTGTAACCGATGAAGTTTCACTTTTCACCAGTATCATCAGGTTTACTTCTTCTTTCTTCGAGAACTTGAGTATAGGAAACACCCCCAAAGATTCTTAGGTGCTTTATGCTTGGTATGTAGTCACCCCATGCCTCTTGTGGTGTCAAATTTCTGATGTTCTTTGTTGGATACTGATTAAGAAGGTAGGTAGTACAAGCTACTACCTCTACCCAAAATCTCTTTGGAAACCCTTTTTCCTTCCACAGGGTCGTCGTCATGTCGAGGATAGTCCGGTTCTTCCTTTCTGCAATTCCATTTTGTTGTGGCGTATATGCTATAGTGTATTTCCGTTTGATACCTTGGTCCCTGCAAAAATCAGGAAATTTATTTTCCGTATATTCTCCACCTCTTTAGGACATAAGTACTTTGATTTTGCAACCACTTTCAGCTTCAACATAAGGGTTGAAACTTTTAATGATAGTGAAAGTGAAATATTTTTCTTTGATGAAATACACCCAAAAAAGTCTGTTGAAATCATCCATAAGGGTAATAAAATACATATTACCTCCAAGTGATGGTTTTTCAAGTTGTTTGAAGATATCAGTTTGAACCAACTGAAGTGGTTCCTTTTATTTTATAGACACTACAATTGGGAAGGAGTTCCTTTGCTGCTTACTAGGTATACACACCTCACACACATGGTTTGGAACTTCAATCGTTGGAAAGCCACACACCATGCTTGATGAGGATAAAAGTTTAAGGCAGCTGAAATGGAGATACACAAAACACAGATTCCATATCCATGAGTCATTCTTCATGAATCCAAAGAGACACTTCTCTACCTTTATGTTGATATGCAACAGAAACATGCGAATCTTCACCATTTGGACTTGAGAAACATATCTTCTATGGGCATACCTTATAAATAAATAAGAATTTTCCATGTGTATAACATACCCCTTTTCAAGGAGTTGGTCAAGAATAATGATATTATTTTTCATGTTTGGTATATAATACACATTAGAGATGAAATTTTGCTCACCATTCTTCTGGTAAAATTTGATTTTACCTTTTCAAATCATGGGTACCTTCGATTAGTCCCCAAAACTCGCATTGCCACGAACTTCTTCTATGAGTTTCAAGAACATTTCTTTGTTACCACTCAAGTAGTTTCTTGCACCCATGTGGAGATACCACACATCGGGGAGTTCACCTGAATTTTCTTGTGTGAAGAGTTTTTTACCTTCTTATTCATGATGAGATGCTTTATCATAGTTGTTTTTTTCATCATGATACACTTTTCTCCAACAATCAGAGGCATAATGGCATAATTTCTTACTGTTATGGAATTGAAAATTCTTTTCTTTTCCATGACCACACATGAATTTCCCTCCACCACTTCCTCTTCCATGGAAGTTGGTAAAATTTTGTTTCTTTTGTTGATAGCTTGGATGATATCCACTCCCTCTCCCACTTGAACTACGTGTTTTCCTGTTATTTTGTTATTGTAGAGTCAACCTAGACTCTATGCCATGATCTAACATTGAACCCGATTACTTTTTCATTGGTTTCTCTTGCACTTGAAAATACCCCATTAGTTCTTCAATGGAAAGTGTTTCAAATCCTTTTATTTTTTGATTGCCACAATAATATTCTCAAATTTGGTTGCGAGAGATCGAAGTGCTTTCTCAATAACATGAATGTACACAAATTTTTCACTATTTCTTTTTAAATTGTTAACAATAAAAATTATAAATGATAAGTAGTCAGAGATACTTCAACTATATTTAATGTACGTTGCTTTGAACTCCACTCTATGTGTTTGAAGATGAACCCACTTCACTCAATCAACTCCTTTGAAGATGGTGGTAAGGGTATCCCAAGATTGATTTCTTGATGTTTCTTCACCGATCTTTTCGAACGTTGATTCATCCAACCCTTGTTGTCTTTCTTCATTTTATTTTTGAGTGCCACCTTTTCTTCATTCATAAAGGCAGCTTCTTCCTCCGTAGTGGGTACAATATACCCATCTATGATGATCAACCATAGTTCTTGTGATCATAACAATGCCTTCATTTTTATGCACCAACTTTCATAGTTGTCTTTAGAAAATTTCATATCTTATGACTAGATTTTGGTGTCCATATTTAGAAATTGGAGTATTGTTTGGTACCACCTATGATACCAGTTTGTTAGCTATACAAGTCGAGAAACAAAAAATATTAGAGGAAGGAAAAATAGACAATAAGTAGACAAGAAGATTTCAATCTTTCATATATCACAACTATTTCCACGTACTTCAATTGTCTTATTTATTGGTTATGAAAAAACACAAAAAATGGACAGTACATAATATTTAAAGGAGAAACAAAAAACAAAGAAATAAATGATTTCATTGGAATGAATCGGATGCATAGGGAAATGAGGATTTTCATGGGAAAAGGCACATGGAAAAATATTGTTGTATGAAGAATAAACCATGCTTTGGAAAAATGTCATTGTCTTCATCGTCATCCTCCTACAACCCACAATCCTCATTATCCACTCTCTCGATCTCCATATTTTCACATTATATTCCCTTAAAAAGCTCTATTCTCAACATCGATGAACAAAAACTGAAGACTGAAATAGTCTAGAAAATATTCGGCCCAGAAGAATCCCACTATGTGGGGGGGCATGACAGATATGTAAGAGCGCGTACCTAGGATGGTGAGCCCCAAGGAAGTTAGCGGAGTGTACCTTATGGTCGGAGTCCCAATAGAGGGACGCCTGGTCGGACAATCAAAATGTTATTGTTGGATGCAAACAGAGCGTGAGAGTCTTCAATCTCAGTTACCACTTGGATGAGGAAGCATAATGCGAGAAAGATCCTGGGGAAAATGGAGCTTAAATACAAGGCAGACGGTAGCCGTTGTCAGGGGAAACACATGCCGATAATGCCGCAAATATCACCATCATTGGCCCTATCTGGCTCTAGAGAAGTGTGATGGTGTGATGCTGAGAGGACTAATACGTCCTTTCAAATTCATATATTCTTTTCAAGTGAATATTACATGAAAATATTGTTGGATATTTAATAATAATAATAACCCATTAATGAAATTTTGAACACATGTATGACATGTTTATAATGTTATATGTAAAATAAATAGTACCATCAGCCTTAATATTCTAATTTAATATCAAACAAGGATTGGAAAGGTCATAATATCAGTCATATACATCTAATAAGTGATAAAAAATCAACTCCATAATCAATTTATATGATTAAAGGAATTTTTTTATCTTTGAGTACCAAAATACTCTTCAAGAAACTGAGAGAATACATTAAGACTATAAATGAGGTGTGTGAGGCTAGATATGAGGTCTTCCAATATTCTAGGTAAAAATCCTTTTAATATATTGAGGTATTTCCTTTTCCATGGAGAAAAAATCATACAAATCTCAAATTACAAAAAAAACTGTTACACTACAAAAAAGTGTATTAACGAAAATTATTTTGTGAACTGGAAAAAGTTTAAACTGTCACCTAATAATATAGTAGAAGATACCAAAACCACCATGTATTACACCATTTCTAGTCCTTTAGCGGCGGTTTGATTAATTTAATGGTGATTTTGTATGTGGAATTTTGGAAGCATTTAGCCCCAATTTCTTTTTTATTTAGTTCTAGTTTTAAAAAAATACCTAGGGGAATAAATAAAATGAAACTAAACACTACTGAACATATTAGTGGAGGTTTGTTTTAGAAGTAGTTAACTATAAAAACCACTAAACATATTTTAATTAATGTACATATTGGTGGTTACTAAAAACAACCGCTAAATCAGAATTATGGTCTCTGTAAAATATTTAATAAAAAACTGTAAATAAAAAAAATAGACATGCAATAAACTGGAAAACACAAATGTTTGATAAAATCATCATAGATAAATCATAAATCCACATATATATATACAAACATCCAGAGTTATCATAACCTCAGTCTCAGTCAACACATACATTATTCAACCAATACCTCAATCATCAATATATACATATAAAATATATCCAACAACTCCTTCCCAATATACATCCACATCATGACCTCCACTACATTTGTCTACCTCCACGTCACCCCGTCATTTGAAACTAATCATGTCATATCAACAACTATAACAAAGAAAACCAAACATAATAAATCAGAATTATAGTAGAATAATTGATAAAAATTTAGCATACATTGAAAATTAAGAACCATCACAACTGCCTTCTGAAGAATATAATGGATTATAATGGTCAACCTTCTACCTATTGTTGACAACAGTCACATACAATGAATAAAATAACATTTAAGAAAAGAAATGAAAAAGATAAAAGAAATAGGATATATTAAAAATGTTTCACATACAATTTGTTATTTTTCTCATCAGAAAGAATAAATTTAACATAAAACAAGTAACATATAATTAAAAACACTTTTAAAACATAAACTAACGTATTTAAGATATGATTCAACACATGAAACTGAAAAGGTAGAAGTAAATATTCTAATTAATTTGTAAATCAAAGTGTGGTGTGCTTGAAATTTATTTTATAATAAAATATAAATCTTTGATATCAAACATGTCCTATATTTTCAAAACAACTCAGTGGTGGGTTTCACATGTTTCCACATCAATCTGAGGCATTTTCCTACGGTTTTGATAGTTATACCCACATTTTAGTGTTTTAAAACACTGAAAATTATTTGTGGTCATCCAAGAAAAACTATAATTTGGAATGATGTTTCATCAGTTCTTAAATTTAACAATTCAATATTAGGCCATTTTAATCCAATTTCAAGGAAATCCGACACTGTATTCCTGATTTTCACCCGCGACACATGTTTTTTAAAGCTTTTGTACCTTTAAGAAGTGTTTACAAAGTCATTCCGAACACACCACACATCTTATTGACATGTTTTCTATGTGTACATGTCAAAAATAACGTATCAATGGTTTTCTAATGATTCCACATAAATCCGAGTTTGTTTTCTTTGGTTTTGACTGTTTCATGCATGTTTTAGTGCTTTAAAACAATAAAAACACTTTTATGGACATCTCAGGAAAACGCAACTCGGAATGACATTTTATAGGTTCCTAAATTTGAAAACTAAATCTATTTTAATTTTCCAATGATTTTTGGGAAATCCAACTACGTTTTCTTGGTTTTGACCCATCGAAATAGGTTTTTAAAGGTTTTCATACCTTTAAAAAGTGATTACTGAGTCATTCTGACCACACCGCACGTCATATTGACATTTTGTATATGCGTACACATAAAAAATAACTTATCAATGGTTTTCCAATGATTTCACAAAAATATGAGTTTATTTTATTTGTTTTTGACCGTTCCATGCATGTTTTAGTGTTTTAAAATTCTAAAAACTCGATTACGACCGTCCTAGGAAACCGTAACTTGGAATGACATTTCATCATTTCCTACATTTCAAAATTGAATCTATGGTCATTTTCCTCTAATTTCAGGTCATTTCGACATCATTATCCAAGATTGACCCCCCTGACAAATGTTTTTAAAGCCTTTTGTACCTTTAAGAAGTGTTATAGAGTCTTTCCAACCACATTGCATGTTATATTAACATGTTGTCTATGAGTACACATAAAAAATAACATAGAGATGGATTACTCATGATTACAAATTAACCTTACATTGTATAATATGGTTTTTACCATTCCACGCAGGTTTTAGTGGTTTAAAACACTAAAAAGTGTTTAAGACCATCCCATGCGAACCATAATTTGGAATGACGTTCTATTGGTTCCTACATTTTACATTTCAATCTATGGTCATTTTCATCTAATTTTAGGGTAATTTTACATCGTTTTCTTAGTTTTGACCCCCTGAAACATGTTTTTCAAGCCTTTTGTAGCTTTAAGAAGTGTTTACTGAGTCATTCCGACCACACTACTCATTGTATTAACATGTTTCTTATGAATACATTCTCAAAAATAACTCAGTGGTGGTTGTATCATGATTCCACATCAATATGAGTTTTTTTCTATGATTTTAACCATTCCATGCATTGTTTAATGTCTGAAATCACTAAAAACATGTTTATTACAATCCTGGGAAAACACTAACATAGAATGATGTTCCGTCAGTTTCTACATATCAAAATTAAATCTACAGTTGTTTTTCTTGGATTTTAGGGTAATAAAATTTCTTTTCCCTAGTTTTAATCCCCCGAAACACGTTATTAATGGGTTTTATACCTTTTAAGAAGTGTTTATTAGGCCAAACCGAGAAAAACAGATCATATTGTTTTCAAACATAAATATAATGATCTATAATTAATTTTTGACATTTTGGAATCAAGCACACTTCAATTTAGCATAAGACGTGGTTGGTGTGACTTGAAATTCATGTTTTCTATATAAAAGTGTCATTCAAGTTTTATTAATGGATGCTGTATATATTCTATGAAAATGTGTGAATGGTCTATGGAATTTAGAATTTACATCATTGGAATGAGAAAGAAGGCAGAAAATTTGCTCGGATATCATTTTGGTTATCCTTCGAAATACAAACTCTAAAGCATTTTCCATTTTCAACCACCAATGGTATTGTGATTTTCTTTAAGATAATTGTTCTTACACTTTTTATTTAAATCATATAATTTATCTTGGTGATTCATGATCAATGACACTACTCAAACCCCTTTTGGGTGTGGAAGTAACAAATGATGCTTCCCTACCAATTATAGTTGATGGAGTAGGCCTAGAACCCATCCCCCCATACCTGTATGAAATTCTCTTTTCCTAAAATGGGTCCAACTACATCATTTTAAGAAACTGATGATGATTGTGAAAGGCTTACATCCGATGTAAAGACCTTTAAATTTCATGGAAATTTTTATCTTAATTTTTTTGGGATTTTACGAGTGCGCAGTTTCAGACGGAACCTGATTCCGAGGCCCGGTGTGCCCGGAATCAATTTCTGAAGTTTAGCTCGGGTACGTTCAGTGAACGAACGAGCGGGTTTTCCTAACTTATGAACTGATGCTCGGAATCGAAATCTGAGGGCACCGATGAAACCGCAGCACTAGTAATTTCTTAGGAACACCTTTTCCGAAGGTTCGTTTGCTTGAGAGGAGATGTTAAAAATGTGAGGAATAAAAATATAATTGTTTTACAAATTTATTTTTATTTCTTTACTTTGTGGTTTAACATCCATGAGAGGAAGTTGGGGTGGGACCACTTAATCCTAACTCCTATTGGGAGGATATTAGTGTGGTGGGGCCCACATGAGCCCCCACCTTTTCAAATTCTCTAACCCCCCTATACCTCCCATGCATTAATTGTTGTGGCTACCCTTTTCCATTAATTCATGTCAACTAAACTCACCATTAATTTAGACATTTCAAGGCTAATTAATTAATTGAGTTTCGGTTTTTGAATTTTAAATGGTTGGAAAAAGTAATAAAATAAGGCAAAGCCCTTATTTTATTTTGGTTGCTTCGTTGTGTTGAGATGGAGAGTACTTTACTCCGAAGAACTTCATCTTCCTCGTTGAAGAACGCGAAGAACGCCAGATCACTAAGGAGAGGTGGCGTGCGGATCTTTCCCTTCTCTACTGCCGGTGTGAGACTTCATCCTCTCCTTTGACGCCCGCCAACACCGTCATTGAAACCACAGTCACAACGCCATTTCCCGCGACGATCTTCGTTCGAAAACTACTTCGAGGTAGGGGATTATTTTATGTTCGTGATTATTTATGGTGTTCTTCGTTAAATATTTAGCCGCTTTCTATCGAATTAACGCAAGGAGGCCGGACCGCACAAACACGGCCGACCCTCCTCCCCATTGATGTTGAACTTCATCGTGGTTTGGAATGAAGGCGGCGTGGTGCAATGACACCATGCAGGAATGAGGAATAACACGCGGTGAAAAAGCGCAGCGTCGTCGCACAACGTCGTTGAGGCTGAAAGAAGCCGCGGCCGGAGTCGGGTCGCGACGCCGTCGCGCCGTGCCGGAGTACCATGGAGGGCTGCAGCCGGGGCAGGCCGCGGCGGAAGGGCGTGGCGCCGTCGTGCCACGCAGGTCTGAAAAGGCAGTGGCCTAAGGCCATGGCGGTTCAGGGAAGGGCAGCTGGAAATCTGGCCGCTGGCGCAAGAAAATGCAGGACCCGCAGGGGTCCCGCGACGGCTCACCGGCCGGCCATCACGGCCGGCCCGAATCGGAAGGGTCAGGAGTTTTTAACCCCCGAAAGCTGGAAAAGCGGTGGGCCCTCCATGTGGGGGCCGCCGTTTCAAAGCAAGGTGGGAAGCCCCCCCCCCCCCCCCCCCCCCCGCGTCCGCTTAGCACGCGGGCGCCCAGGCCGGACCGCCCGCGCCGGGTCGGGCCGCCCGCGCCGGGCCGGACCCCCGCGCCGGGCCGGACCCCCGCGCAGGGCCGGGCCACACCGGTTGAGCTGGGCCACGCCATCTGGGACGGGCCACGCCCAACCGGGCCGGACCCGGACTAGGGTCAGTTCGACCCGGTTCGGGCCGACCCCGGGGGTTATTGGGCCGGGTCGGACCAGGCCCAAACCCCATGTTTTCGGACAGCTACATTCAAAGGCCCATAACTTGGGATATAGACCTCTGATCGATGCACCGTCTGTTGAATAGCGATCCTTGGATCAAGATGGTAGTTTCGATATATTACAATCAAGGTTTTGGAGAACTTTGGATACAACCGGGTAGGTTTCAAGACGAACCAACCGGGCCCTCGGAGTGGAAACACATATAACTTGAGCTCCGGACGTCCGATTGATGTGTTGTCAACTTTGTTGGATTCCTGTTAGTGAGATAGTTCTTTTGTCTTACTCCGCTTGAGGTTTCGACGCAGTTGGAGTACATTCGGGTTGGTTTTGACTTAAAAACCAACCGGGCACCTGGGACGAAAAAGTCAATAACACTCAGACAGGGTGTCCGATTGACGTGTCGTCTGTCACGTTGAGTTCCTTTTGAGGAGATGTAACTTTGGGATAAATAAACTCCGGAATTCATGTCAGTTGATGTATCGACCCCCTTGGCTCATGGAACAGACCCTCCCGGAATCGAGCATGCTGTGTGCTGGAACCCTAGAGCTGCCTGCGACTGCGACGACGATGACGACTGTACTGGGATCCTCTGTGGGTTCGGTAGCGACGACAACCGTACTGGAATCCTCTGTGGGTTCAACGACGACGACTATTGTTCTTGTATCCTATGTGGGTCTGCCAGTACGTGACTACTGTTCTTGTATCCTACGTGGTTCTGGTAGTATTTGACTCTCTACTTGTATCCTATGTGGGTCCTGTAGAGTAGCTGGTCTTGTATCCTTTATGGGTCTGAAAAATTAGCTTTCCTTTTATCCTATGTGGGTCCGATAGCTTAGATGAATCAGTAGATACATCTAATCATCTCTATCGTCTTACGAAGAAGTATACCTGTGTGAGATGAGTCTTGACTTTCAATCATTATCTTCGATATGATTGACTTGCTTTCCTGTGTGGATTGGGTTGTGCTTTCCTTTGTGGAATGGGTTGTGCTTTCCTTTGTGGACTAGATCGAACTTGGGCTCAGATGTTTGATCCGAACTGGAATTGATGACTTAGGTATATGTATGGTCATATACCTAAGTAGAGTTGGTTGTTACTTCGTGATTGTATCTTTCCTTGTGGATTATCCTTCATGGATTCTGGGAGACCTTCGGGGGTCCTGGGGTCCCAACTGAGTAGCGTATAATAACCCATGCACGGGCTACACCCCCACTACGTTGTATTGGATGCAGACGACGGACAACGCTGATCGAGGTAGGAGATCGTGGAGCTAGATGGTACCTGGAGGTGGATCATTGGACGATATGCACACGGAGCGGATGACTAGAGCCAAGGAGCGGAGGAGACTATCTGTACCCACCCTTCAGTTGGGAATTCCAGAGGACAGCTCGGTGTTGCTGCTTTATTTTTCTGCTGCTGTACTCTCTTTTCAGTTGTACTTTACTTTCAGTTGGGTTTGTATTCTTGCCCATTTACTTTCCAGCACTTACCATTGTACACAGTTTACTTAGTGCTTACTTCTGCTTGCTTACTCTGTGGTGTTTGATTACTTACATAAAGGCAATTCCTTCCCTTATATCTGGATTTACGCCTTTGGTTCTAGTCACCAGCCCCTGGCCTATGGAAGGTGGGCTTGGGGTAGTCACGGCACGAGTCCCGAGGTCGGGTCATGACAAATTGGTATTAGAGTAGTTCAGTTCTACCGCAGAACTCAAGACTATGATATTTCTTCTTTGTGAAGAAATAATGTTAAAGGTATTGAGTGTGGTTATCAGTCCAGGGAGTCCAATGTTGGTGGGCGCCCGACGTATCCATACACCAGGACCATGACTTCTGATTTTTGACTCAATGCACAAAAACATTGATTTCATGTGTGTTTCAAAAGTTTTATTTGTGATTACTTTGTGTTAGCTCACCAGGTATACTGTGTTGACTGTGGCACACCTGTCTTTTTTCAGGATGGCCCCACAACGGCAGCCATCTAGGGTTCCGAGCTTTGTGCGAGACGACATCCCATCGAGCGACGAGGCCTCGGTGCAGGGCCCTATTACAGCGGGGGCACCGGCGGTACCTCTATTCGTCGAGCCACCGATTCCACCAGCCCCAACCACTGAGAGTGCACATCGCCTTAGTGCACTGCACAAGTTTCAGCATCAGAGACCACCCAGGTTCCACGGGAAGACGGACCCTCCGGAAGCCGAGGATTCACTGGAGGCTGTTGTTCGAGTTTTCAAGTTAGTTGGGACACCATCTCACCTCGTGGTGATCTTTGTAGCGAGTCTCCTGCATGCGGAAATAGGCAGATGGCGGAGCCCTATGCTCCCGGTGCACGACGAGGCATCTCTACTTTGTTCAGATTTTGAGAGCCGCTTTCGCTCAGAGTTCGTCCTAGCCACCCTCTATGCGGTGCACATTCATGAGCTACTATAGCTGCGGCTAGGCAGCATGACAGTAGCCCAGTACTCGGCGAGATTTACCGATATCTCGCACTATTAGACGGAGATGGTACGGGACCCATTCTTCTGGGCCCAGACCATCGAGCATGGAATGAGGCATGAGATTAGGGAATTGATGATCTCCCTCAGCATTCTGACGCATTCAGGAGTACTGGAGTGATCCCTTCTCGTAGAGAGCTTTCATGCTGAGCCTACACCAGCCGCGAGACCTACCCCTGGGCGGCATGTCACTGAGTCTTCTGCAGCTGCCAGTCGACGGATGACTCTGGGGTCCAAGAGGACCAGAACATCAGGTAGATGACCTCAGGATACTGGTTCAGAGGTACAGGGCACACGGTGCAGAGCCATCCTTCTTAGGAGCATACAATGCTATGCATGCGGTGGGCAGGGCCACATGACTCGTGACTACCCGACCCACCATGCAGAGGAGCAGCAGACGGTTGAGGGACCACCCAGGAAGAGGAAGATATTCGACTGTGGCGGTCCGCAAGGAGCAGGTGGATGAGGCAGAGGAGTGGGCCGAGCAGCAGGTGGTGGGCGATGCTTTGAGGCACTACCACCACCACCACTAGGAGGGCCACCCCGACCACAGGGAGCTGGAGGGCAGAGGCAGGCTCAGCTTCAGGCAGCGGAGGCCTATGACCACAGTGCACCAGAGATGATTCGAGGTACTATCTTTTTCTACTCCACCCTTGCTGCAGTTCTTATAGACACAGGAGCGAGTCATTATTTCATTGTCGCTGCCCTTGTTCGGAGCTCGGAGATTCCGATGGAGCCGTTGGCTCGATCCTTATGGCTAGAGACTCCTACGGGAGCAGAGTCAATGATTATGCATTGATGCCGGCAGTGTGAGCTTACTCTAGGGGGTGAGAGCTTCGGCTGGGATATTCTTGTAGTGACATCGTGGCATTACAACGTCATCATGGGCATGGATTGGTTATCTACAGTCCATGCTCAGATCGACTGTATTAGGCACAAGGTGCGGTGTGTCAGCACCTATGGGAGCAGGTTCACCTTCATCGGCGAGAAGGGAGCCTTTGCAGCACAGGATGGACTCACGCAGAGGAGAGGACAGCCGATCACTCATCAGTTGGATAAACTCATCCTTAGATCAGTTGACGTGCGAAGTCCGAGTTTTCCAGTAGTGGTGGATCAGTATGCGGACGTTTTTCCTGACAACGTTCCAAGACTACCTCTTCACAGAGAGGTAGACTTCTATATTGACCTGTACCCCGGAACAACCCCGATATCCACTCCAGCATATCGGATGGCTCCCGCTGAGCTTCGAGAGCTACGGGTATAATTGGAGGACTTTCAGGGCAAGGGATTAATCCAACCCAGTGTTTCACCTTGGGCTTCCCCGATTTTTTTCGCCAAGAAGACGGACAGGAGCTTGCGACTGTGTGTCGATTACCGTCGCCTGAACTAGGTGACTGTGAAGATCAAGTTTCCACTACTGAGGATTGAAGACCTCTTCGATCAGCTCAAGGGAATACGACGGTTCTCGAAGATAGACCTCAGGTCAGGCTATCATCAGCTCAGAGTTCGAGATGAGGATGTGCAGAAGACGACCTTCAGATGTCGGTACGTCCACTATGAGTTCCTGGTTATGTTGTTTGGAATAACCAATGCTCCAGAAGCGTTCATGAGTCTCATGAACAGGATATTTCAGACTTACCTTTATCGATTTGTCGTAGACTTCATCGGTGACATATTGATATACTCGACTACTGAGGAGGAGCAGGCCTACCACTTGTGGGTTGTGCTGGATACACTCCGAGAGCACTAGCTTTATGGTAAGCTCTCGAAGTATCAGTTCTAGATACGCAAGGTCCACTTACTGAGACACGTCATCTCTGAGGCGGTAGTTGCGGTGGATCCTGCGAAGATTGAGGCAGTGCAAGCTTGAGATCCACCCAAGAGCGTGACGGAGGTGCGGAGTTTCTTGGGTCTAACTGGGTACTATCGGAGATTTGTCCGAGACTTCTCCAGAGTTGTGGCACGAATTTTAGCTTTGATGAAGAAGGGGAGACCCTTAGTGTGGTCAGATAGATGTCAGAAGAGCTTCCAAGAGCTGAGACAGAGATTGACCAGTGCACCCATCTTGAGGCTACCGAAGGAGGGAGTAGGGTACGTAGTCTATTGTGATGCATCAAGGACTGGACTCGGGTGTTTCCTGATGTAGGAGCGGGAAGTGATCGCCTATGGATCATGATAGTTGAGGCAGTATGAGCATAACTACGCTACCCATGACCTGGAGTTAGCAGCAGTGGTCTTCACTCTGAAGATGTGGCAACACTATCTGATGGTTGAACGCTTTATAGTCTATTCTGACCACCAGAGTCTTAGGTACATCTTCTCACAGAAGGACCTGAACCTGAGATAGCGACGATGGCTTGAGTTATCCTCCAGGACTATGACTTTGGGATAGTCTATACTCTTGGAAAGGGGAACGTAGTAGCCGATGCTCTCAGCAGGAAGACGGGAATTCAGCTACTTGGAGAGGCGAAATAGCAACTAGACACTTTTCAGATATCCTTCGTGGATAGAGATGGGGAAACCTTCCTTAAGTCGCTCACAGTTACACCTCCACTTCTTCAGCGGGTCAAAGAGACACAACGTGGGGACGTCGACTTGGAGACACGACGTGCACAGATATCCTCAAGACAGGCACCTGGTGGATTCTCTATAGGAGGAGAGCACGTCATCTTTTTCAGAGGACATACCGTGGTACCAGCTACTTTATAGGAGGAGGTTCTGATAGAGTTTCACACTTCCCCTTTGGCGGTGCATCTAGGAGTAGCGAAGATGTACCAAGATCTCAGATGATAGCACTGGTGGCCGAGGATGAAGAAGGTTGTGGCAGAGTTCGTTTCTTGATGTCTCACCTGCCAGTAGGTGAAGGCGAAGCACCAGGTACCAGCAGGCTTGCTACATACCTTGGAGGTCCCAGAGTGGATGTGGGGAGGGATATCTATAGATTTCATGACTGGACTTCCATGTACTGCCAGAGGTCACGACTCCATTTGGGTGATTATCGACCGACTCACCAAGTCTGCCCACTTCTACCCATCAGAGAGCAGGGCTCAGTGGAGAGCTTGGGACACCTCTACATTCAAGAGATTTTATGGCTTCATGGTGTGCCATCAACTATCATCTCCGATCGAGATTCTCGATTTACTTCCCGACTATGGAAGGGGTTGCAGGAGGCATTCGGGACGCAGCTACGTCTGAGAGCCGCCTTTCTCTCTCATACGGATGGACAGATGGAGAGGAAAATTCAGAATCTAGAGGACATGCTCCGTGCATGTGTCCTTGAATTTTGTCACAGCTGGGAGGATCACCTACCTTTGGTGGAGTTTGCGTACAACAACAGCTACCACTCCACCATCGGGATGGAACCTTATGAGGCACTGTATGACCGACATTGCAGGTCACCTCTGTGATGGATAGACCCTGTAGAGTCAGCACTTTTAGGACCAGAGAAGGTCTATGACATGACAGAGAAGGTCCAGGTCATCCAGGAGTGGATGAGGACAGCTCAGAGCTGACATAACTCTTATGTTGACAGGAGGCGGAGACCACTGGAGTTCGAGGATAGCGACCATGTTTTCTTTTGGGTCTCACCTCGACGTGGATTACGGAGATTTGGCCTGGGTGGAAAGTTATCTACGCGCTTCATCGGACCATTCCAGGTTCTCATCAGGATAGGCGAGGCGGCTTATCACCTGGATCTACCACCTCAGTTGCACCGGGTGCACGACGTCATCCACATATCTCAGCTGAGGAGATACGTGCACGACCAGAAGCATATCATCGACCATGGGGAGCTGGACATTGATGACGGGGTGACTTTTTTGGTGGTCTTGGTGGAGATTGAGGATCGATAGGATCGGGTCCTACGTGGGTGGTTGATTTCTCTAGTGTGCATCAGGTGGTAGCACGAGAACCTCCAGGAGAGCACTTGGGAGCGGGAGGCTCAGATGCATGCTCAGTACCCTCATTTGTTCCCCTAGTTTGTGATGTATCTTTACGGGGACGTAAATCCCTGAGGTGAGAGTAATTTAAAGACAATTAAATTTAAAGGAAAATTTATTCTTAATATCTTTGGGATTTAACGAGTGTGAAGTTTCAGACAGCGCCTGATTCCGAGGCCCGGTGTGCCCGGAATCAATTTCCGAAGTTTAGCTCGGGTACGTTCAGTGAATGAACGAGCGGGTTTTCTTCACTTCTTAACTGGTGCTCGGAATCAAAATCGGAGGGCATCGATGAAACCGCAGCACCGGTAATTTCTTAGGAACACCTTTTTCAAAGGTGCGTTTGCACGGGAGGAGATGTTAAAAATGTGAGAAATAAAAATATAATTGTTTTACAAATTTATTTTTATTTCTTTACTTTGTAGTTTAACATCAATGAGAGGAAGTTGGGGTGGGATCCACTTAATCCTAACTCCTCTTGGGAGGATATTAGTGTGGTGGGGCTCACACGATCCCCCACCTTTTCAAATTCTCTAACCCCCCTATACCTCCCATGCATTAATTGTTGTGGCTACCCTTTTCCATTAATTCATGTCAACTAAACTCCCCATTAATTTAGACATTTCAAGGGTAATTAATTAATGAGTTTAGGTTTTTTAATTTTAATTGGTTGGAAAAAGTAATAAAATAAGGCAAAGCCCTTATTTTATTTTGGTTTCTTCGTTGTGTTGAGAGGGATAGTACTTTACTCCAAAGAACTGCATCTTCCTCATTGAAGAACGCGAAGAACGCCGGAGCACCAAGCAGAGACGGTGTGTCGATCTTTCCCTTCTCTGCAGCTGGTGTGAGACGTCATCCTCTTCTTTGATGCCCGCCAGCGTTGTCATCGAAACCACCCTCGCGACGCCATTTCCCATGACGATCTTCGTTCGACAACTACTTCGAGGTAGGGGATTATTTTATGTTCGTGATTATTTTTGGCCTTCTTCGTTAAATATTTAGCCGCTTGCTATTGAATTAATGGGAGGAGGCCGGACCGCACAAACACGGCCGACCCTCCTCCCCATTGATGTTGAACTTCATCGTGGTTTGGCACGAAGGCGGCGTGGTGCAACGACACCGCGCGGGAACGAGGAATAACACGCGGCAAAGGAGCGCGGCGCCGTCGCGCCGCACCGTTGAGGCCGAAAGAAGTCGTGGCCAGAGTCGGGCCACGGCGGAGGGGCACGGCGCCGTCGCGCCGCGTCAGAGTACCATGGAGGGCCGTGGACGAGGCTGGCCGCGGTGGTACAGGGAAAGGCAGCCAGAAATTCGGCCGCCGGCACAGGGCAAGGTGGGACCCGTGGGGGTCCCGCAGCAGCTCACCGGTCGGCCATCACGGCCGGCCGGAATCAGAAGGGTCGTGGGTTTGTAACCCCCAGCGGCTGGAAAAGGGGTGGTACCCTCATGTGGGGTCCACCATTTCAAAGCATGGAGGCAGCCCTCCCCCCCCCCCCCCCGGGTCCACTAAGCACACGGGAGCCCAGGCCGGACCGGCTACACCGGGTCGGACCGCCAACGCAGGGCCGGACCGCCCCTGCCGGGCCGGGCCGCCCGCGCCGGGCTGGGCCGTGCCCAACCGGGCCAGTCCCGGACCCCGGTCGGGTCGACCCGGTTCGGGTCGACCCAGGGGGGTATTGGGCCGGGTTGGACCGGGCCCAAACCCCCTATTTTCAAACAGCTACGTTAAAAGGCCCATAACTTGGGCTACGGATCTCTTATCGACACATCATTAGTTGCGTAGCGATCCTTTGATCGAGACGGGCATTTTGGTATATTAATCTCATGGTTTCAGATATCTTTGGGTATGGCAGGGTTGGTTCGAAGACGAAACCAATCGGGCCCTTGGAGCGGAAACACTTATAATTTGAGCTCCGGACATCTGATTGGCTTGTCGTTGACTTTGTTGGATTCCTCTTAGTGACACGGTTCTTTTGATTTACTCCTCTTGATGTTTGGACGCAGTTGGAGTATGGTCGGGTTGGTCTTGACTTAAAAACCAACCGGGCCTCTGGGACGAAAAGGCCAATAACACTCAGACCGGGCGTCCGATTGGCGCGCCGTCTGTCACGTTGAGCTCCTTTTGACGAGACGGAACTTTGGGATACATCAAATCCAGACTTCGTGTTAGGTGATGTATCGACCCCCTTGCCTCGTGGAGCGGACCCTCCCGGAATAGAGCATGTTGTGTGCAGGAACCCTAGAGCTGGCTGCGACTGCGACGATGTAACAGCCCAAGATTTTATAAAAAATATTCTTTTTAATTTTATTAATGTCTTGTGTTGTACGCTACACCAAAAGGAGCTTGCACAACACGCATCCTTGTCTTGCCTTGCATTACACGCGATCACGACCTTCCTCGATAGCGTGTGTAATACGCAATACCGAGTTTCACTAAACAACGATGTGCTATTAAAATATTATTAAAACTAGCCGTTATGAATAGTAATAACCAATTTTTAGAATTCTGTAAATCTTATTTTTCAAAATGAACTTCATTCTTGGATTCGGAGTATCGAATTTAGCCTAAGGTGAAATTTTGGTACTTTTCGGATAACTTTCATATTCTGATGAATAGTGAAAATTACTAAATTATAATTAAAAACAACTTTTTTAATCAAAATAATTAATAGTGATAAATTATTAATTTGAGTGGTTTTAAAGTATATTTAGAATATATTTTTACAATTTAATACAATGTTGGTCATTGGTTGTAATTTCACATTTAAACCAGACATAATCAAGTGTCAATCTTTTGATATATATTGTTTCCTAAAAACACGCTATTTATTTTAACAGCAGGATTTAATTATAAAATTAATTAATGCAACTTCTATGTTATGAATTTGGTAAAATAGATTTCATTTTTGAATTCGGAATATGAAATATAGCTTAGGATGAAATTTTGGCATTGTTCTGAAAAACATCAATTTTTGATGAATAGTGAAACTACTAAGTGGTAGTTAAAAAAACTGAATTTTTCATAAAACATAATTTTGCCGCTTCTGTGAATGGAATTTCGAAAATCCGAGAGACACGGTTAATATCAAGGACTAAAATGTGGTTCAATGAGATGAAAATAATTTTTTGGTGAATAGTAACTTTTTACTTTTTTACCGCGGTTAATAGTAAATAGGGTAACTAACGGTAAATATGATATTACTATTACCCTAACACATGTCCTAATTCTATTGGACAAGTGTAATTCGACCAAAAACAAACTTAGGAATAAAATATGACCATTTAGGCCCACTTGGATTAGATTAGGACATTTATTATTAATTTATTTAAAGAAGGGTTAAAATAGTTAAAATCAAAGTTTAATAAGTAAATAATTTTTAATATGGGGTTATACATAAGATAAATTAGACTATAAATATTCATTAGAAAGCTAAAAAGATTTCCTACATGATGGTATTTTATTTGTAATTTTTAGACATCAAATAATTTAATTTATTTATGACACAACGATGATGCAGTAATTATCTTATTAATGAAATATTGACATAATTGATGTTATAAACACCAAAATAAATGTAATTTGAGATTTTTTATGAATTCCACTAATTTTCTAGGTTACTATGATATATTAATGTTGATTTAATCAACTTGGTTCGAACATTTAATTCTGTTATGACTTTCACAAAAATCATATATCAAATAGTGTCAAAATTGACACAAAATAGTTTTTAAATCAAATATTATATTATTAATTGTTATTGTATTCCTAAAAATCTAAGGTTCGGCCAAATGACTTAGATAAGGATATATATATTAATAATAAATAATGTGGGGTTCGTTTGGCATGTTATAGTAAGTGTATTAACCATATAGTGAAAGAAAACAAAAAGACATGGTAAAAGTTAAATTATTTAACTTAGAGTTAAATCTAATTGATAAGGTTAAAATAATATCCTAAACTTGTCTAAATTCTATTGGTTGATAGGATTTCGACCCATCCCCACTTTAGATTCGAAATAAGACCCTTTGGAACCATTAAAAACCGATTTTGACTTTAATATAAAATAATATTTTGAGATATTCCTAAGGTGCCCCTCTCCTCCCCTATAAAAGGACACCTCCTCCCCCTCATCATCACACCAATTTGAGCACTCAAGCTCGGCCAACCCCTGCCAAAATCTCTTATCCACTTCCCTAGCAACATCCTAGAGGTTCTGGTCTTCCTCAAAGACCAATTCTAGTGCCCTAAGAGGAGGTCTCAAAGAGGCACTTCAAAGAAGAGGTAATTACCGTTACCAATTCTTTCATCTTTATTTCTTCTTCCACTTCTTCTTCTTAGGTTGTTTCATTATGAAGTAATAACATCAGTATCACTCATATACTGATATGTTATTATAATTATGAAACAACCCTATTTCATCATCTATCCATCCTACGGAAAAAGAAATCACCGCGCGTGCGTACGTACGGAATACCGTCTCCACGCCGTGGTGTAATCTATTTTCCACCACCACCTTACATGGATGGGTATAATGGTGTAAAGAATAACTATAAATAGTTATTACAACATCATATTGATTCTGATATATTGTATAATCCACTCCAATTCAATTCAATATTTATAGAAATGATATCATCGCTCGTGCGTACGTACGGACTACCGTCTCCACGACGCGATGAGATTCATTCTCCATGTTAACCATTTAAGAATGATTATAAAGTATATATAAGAAATAATAATGAAATATATGACATTATAAAGCTACTGGATTTATGTATATATATACATATGTATGTCATCAACTTACTTCCATTTCAAGACAATAAGGAAAGGAAAACAGCGTTCATGCGTACGTACGGACTACCGTCTCCATGAACGGTGTTTTTCATTTTATTTATCTACCTATTATATATATATATATACTGAATATATATGATATATAAATCATATTTTATATTCTGGAAGTAAGTAAATCATGATATAAGTAATAATGATGTCAAGAACAACAAGTCAAAACATCTACGATAAATGAAACGATTTTACCCAAAACGCTTCTTTAACGTGGAATTTACAAAAGAACGGGTAATATAATGTCATAAGTGAACCATATATGATATCATAACAATGAATATGATTCTGTAATAGGTCAATAACATGATTTAAATCATTATACAGGAGGTTCGGACACTTACAAAGCAAGTCGGACCTAAGGTAAGGGAAATATCACAATCTCATTTTTATCCGAGATTGTTTATTCGTAAGTATTTAATGGGGTGTATTTTATCATCCACATCCATGTTTCATCAATATGTAATATTATTTCTATCCACCTAAAATCGTTTAAATCCATTTTTACCCTTCGGTGAGTTTTTAGTAATATGTATGAAAGAAATCTTTTGTCGTTTTTCGTACGAGGTACTTTTTGACTTTTCCGACAAAAGTACGAAGAATGTTTTTTTAACTTATACGGCATGAATGGATTTTTAAAACATTGTTTCCAAGAAGCTTCCTTTACAAGTTTTCAAGTGTATTTTTAATCAACTTCTTTTATTTTAAATTTGTATGACATGTTATGAAAGGAAAAATGTTTTTGAAGAAGAAAGGATATTTTCCTCAAGAATGGAGTTCAAGTGATTTTCAAAATTATTTTCCATCTAAGATAATAAAGGGTTCTGTTTTTATCCCTATTATTACATTGATTTGATCATGTTGTGATGGAATTATTTTTATGAATTCCTTTATCTTATATGAATTGATTTATGATGTCATGATGTTTCAAGAATCCCATTTTTGTTTCATGTGTTATGCGATGATGTATGTTTTATGATTATGTGACACACATAAGAAAGGATTCATTATAAGATGGGTGGGACCTATATCTCCCTCCAATGCATTGGGTAAAGATTTTATATCTCATGAGATAGACATGGCTGGAACGGAAGGTTATTTCGGTTCAGTGATACAGGACTGAAACGAGGAGTGAACTCGGTTCAGAAAGGGACTTTGTCCACTAAGATAGTCTTGGCGGTGAGTCATGACTAACAAGAAATGATTTTCCATGATTATGTGTGCATGCCACAAAGTTTCAAGTTTCATGTTATGATTATGGTGATCTTATTTTCACTTCTATGATTTGTTCCATGTTAAGATATTATGATCTCTTTTGCAGGTTATGATTTTCAAAAAAGATATGATATGATTTTTATTTCTTTTGTATACCCTTACTGAGCATTTGAGCTCACCCTTTTATGTTTTCTTTTCCCCAGGATATAATGAAAGGTTTTAGGTAAAAAAAAAGGGATGACCTTTATGGGAGATATTGAAGAACTTTCACCACGATTAGAAGATTACGTTCCGAGTTTCCAAAGACACTAAACTATTACGATCCTTGTGTGTGTGTGTTTTTGTTATGTACTAAGTATTCCGCAAAAGTAATGTAATGTCCATGTACGATAAGCTTCGGGTCTTTACAGTTGGTATCAGAGGAAAGGTTTAGTCAACCTTTGGAAACTAGGATGCGAAAACGTTAGTGAGATCCCTAGATATATTTCTAAGGTATGTCTAGGGATGTCCCTAGGGATAAGTATACGTATAGGTTATAGTAATAGAATTACGCTAACGATCATAGAATTAAACCTAAGATGTTGGATATTGAAGGTACTCCCCCTTTATTATGTTGTTTTCCCTAGCATGATTTTTGCCTCTCACGCTATTCTTTTTGGGTTTTAGACGATGGCTGGAACCTGAAGGAACCGTGTTGATCAATGCAATGGACAATGCAATGATTGCCCTCCTGAACAAACAAATGTTATGGGAGATGGAGTGCAAAATCTTATTGCTATACTTACACAAGCTATGAATCATTCTGGACTTCCAAATGAGCAGAGAAGGGAACAATATTCTATTGAGTCCTTCATGAGGCAACGTCCACCTTCTTTCAGTGGGACTTCCGATCCACTTGTTGCTGAACAATGGATCAGTACCACTGAAAATATATTTTCAGTTCTTCAATGTTCTGAACATGATAAAGTCATCTTAGCAGTATATCGTTTGGAAGGTGAAGCTGATCAATGGTGGAATCTTATCAAGAATACGAGGCCAAGGGATGAAATTGAGTCCATGGAATGGGACGAGTTCAAGAACTTGTTTTTCAGTAAGTACTTCCCCCGTATTCTTCGAACAAAGATGGAAAAGGAGTTTATTGAGCTGAAGCAGAAGGATGATGAATCTGTTGGTATATACGAAGCGAATTTTACAAGACTTGCAAGGTATGCATCTGGCATTATCATCCAACCTGAAAGTAAAGTTGATCGATTTTTCAGTGGCTTAAAACCAAGTCTTCGAAGGGAATTAGCTATAAGAGACTTCAGTAGCTATGAAGAAATTGTGCGTTGTGCTATCAAGGTAGAAATGGAAGTTGGTGTTACATATCCATCTCATGGTTTTGACAAGAAACGAAAGATGGAGTTCAAGGAGAAATCTCATAATAATGGTGAAAAGAAGATGAATGTTTCCTTGTGCACAAGGTGTGGAAAGAAGCATGGTGGAGATTGTCTTAAAGGAACTAGAAAATGTTTTAAGTGTGGAAAAGAAGGTCATCGAGCAGCTGAGTGTCGAAGTAATGGAAAAAGGGTTTCTAATGATGGGAATAAAGCAAACAATGAAGATAACGCACCACCAACACTTCAATGCTTCAAGTGCAAGGAAATGGGGCATTATGCTAATAATTGCCCTAATCCAAGGGTTAGTGATGATCAACATGAGCAATCACTGAAGGCAAAGGACAAAGGGAAGTCACATGCGATCACTATTGGCAATGTTGAATATGACAACGATGTGGTGGTATGATTAAGTGTTTATGTAATGGGATTCCAAAATAATGTTGTATCATGGAATATTGGAATATTTATGTATTGGTCTAATGTGGTATTCAAAGTGATTGAGATATTATGCGCATAATGAAGGGAAAACGAGAAAATGAAATGTTTAACAGTATTCATGAGCTCATGATTGATATAAGGACTAAGTTTGAGTATATAGAATTTTGAGGATTTTGGTATGTGAAAAGTGTTAACTTTTAACTGCATTCATGTTTTCACTAAGGTATTCAAGAGAATACACGATTAAGGACTTTGAAAGTTTGGAATGTGACCAACAAAACATATCTTATGGGATCGACGATGGTGTTAAATCTCTGGTAATGATTTTCACTATGTTATGAGAGTGGACTGCAGTATTATGGATAAGCCTAAATATTAGAATGGATTATGTTGGACATAAGTTAGTATTGTTTAAGGATAGAAGTTTTTTTCGATATTATTGATGGGATGTTATAGTAATGTAGTCTTAGAAAAAGGACAACCTGCAGGACGGGCGACAGCCCATCGCTTCGGACAAGGCTGTGGGAATCGAACCCACAACCGAAGTGCGACTGGCCTTTATCGCCTACCACTGGCCTACATGAAGTCCCTGTTTAGTAGCAACTAGTTTTATTATATTAAGCAGTATGATATATGAAGTATAAGTCCATTTTAGGAACCATATATGATTAATCTCACTATAGATCTATTTATGCATATAATTTTTGCTAATCTTTTGTTTGAGACAGATGGAATGACCCGTCATTCTATCACATGATCTGCTAACACTTCACGAATAACAAATTCAACTTCATTTATTTAAGAGATGAAGTGGAAATTGTTCAAGGCATGAACAATAGTGAGATTGTACCAAAATAAAGTAAGTATTTATTAAAATTCAAATTTTCTACTTTAGGGGAAATGATCTTGAAAACCAAAAATGTTGTCCTAGTGATCTTATACCTGATGAATCAGATGGTACCTTATATCATCACAAATCTATGGATTTGTGATTACTGGCTTTTCCATAGCCATGTTCTCTACCACTCTCCATCAGAACATGATGGGTAGATTTCTCTTCCATATCCATATTTTCACCTATGTGGAAACCCAATGATTAGTTTATTTGGGTAATCGTTACATTTCATACTTTAGTTTTTTAAAGCCATGTTTTAGTATTCCTTTTTACGATGTGGGTTTCTATTAAAGAAACTTTCGAATAGTAAACCATTTATAACCACGACGAATTTCGAGGGCGAAATTCATTTTAAGGGGGGTAGAATGTAACAGCCCAAGATTTTATAAAAAATATTCTTTTTAATTTTATTAATGTCTTGTGTTGTACGCTACACCAAAAGAAGCTTGCACAACACGCATCCTTGTCTTGCCTTGCATTACACGCGATCGCGACCTTCCTCGATAGCGTGTGTAATACGCAATACCGAGTTTCACTAAACAACGATGTGCTATTAAAATATTATTAAAACTAGCCGCTATGAATAGTAATAACCACTTTTTAGAATTCTGTAAATCTTATTTTTCAAAATGAACTTCATTCTTGGATTCGGAGTATCGAATTTAGCCTAAGGTGAAATTTTGGTACTTTTCGGATAACTTTCATATTCTGATGAATAGTGAAAATTACTAAATTATAATTAAAAACAACTTTTTTAATCAAAATAATTAATAGTGATAAATTATTAATTTGAGTGGTTTTAAAGTATATTTAGAATATATTTTTACAATTTAATACAATGTTGGTCATTGGTTGTAATTTCACATTTAAACCAGACATAATCAAGTGTCAATCTTTTGATATATATTGTTTCCTAAAAACACGCTATTTATTTTAACAGCAGGATTTAATTATAAAATTAATTAATGCAACTTCTATGTTATGAATTTGGTAAAATAGATTTCATTTTTGAATTCGGAATATGAAATATAGCTTAGGATGAAATTTTGGTATTGTTCTGAAAAACATCAATTTTTGATGAATAGTGAAACTACTAAGTGGTAGTTAAAAAAACTGAATTTTTCATAAAACTTAATTTTGCCGCTTCTGTGAATGGAATTTCGAAAATCCGAGAGACACGGTTAATATCAAGGACTAAAATGTGGTTCAATGAGATGAAAATAATTTTTTGGTGAATAGTAACTTTTTACTTTTTTACCGCGGTTAATAGTAAATAGGGTAACTAACGGTAAATATGATATTACTATTACCCTAACACATGTCCTAATTCTATTGGACAAGTGTAATTCGACCAAAAACAAACTTAGGAATAAAATATGACCATTTAGGCCCACTTGGATTAGATTAGGACATTTATTATTAATTTATTTAAAGAAGGGTTAAAATAGTTAAAATCAAAGTTTAATAAGTAAATCATTTTTAATATGGGGTTATACATAAGATAAATTAGACTATAAATATTCATTAGAAAGCTAAAAAGATTTCCTACATGATGGTATTTTATTTGTAATTTTTAGACATCAAATAATTTAATTTATTTATGACACAACGATGATGCAGTAATTATCTTATTAATGAAATATTGACATAATTGATGTTATAAACACCAAAATAAATGTAATTTGAGATTTTTTATGAATTACACTAATTTTCTAGGTTACTATGATATATTAATGTTGATTTAATCAACTTGGTTCGAACATTTAATTCTGTTATGACTTTCACAAAAATCATATATCAAAGTGTCAAAATTGACACAAAATAGTTTTTAAATCAAATATTATATTATTAATTGTTATTGTATTCCAAAAAATCTAAGGTTCGGCCAAATGACTTAGATAAGGATATATATATTAATAATAAATAATGTGGGGTTCGTTTGGCATGTTATAGTAAGTGTATTAACCATATAGTGAAAGAAAACAAAAAGACATGGTAAAAGTTAAATTATTTAACTTAGAGTTAAATCTAATTGATAAGGTTAAAATAATATCCTAAACTTGTCTAAATTCTATGGGTTGATAGGATTTCGACCCATCCCCACTTTAGCTTCGAAATAAGACCCTTTGGAACCATTATAAACCGATTTTGACTTTAATATAAAATAATATTTTGAGATATTCCTAAGGTGCCCCTCTCCTCCCCTATAAAAGGACACCTCCTCCCCCTCCTCCTCACACCAATTTGAGCACTCAAGCTCGGCCAACCCCTGCCAAAATCTCTTCTCCACTTCCCTAGCAACATCCTAGAGGTTCTGGTCTTCCTCAAAGACCAATTCTAGTGCCCTAAGAGGAGGTCTCAAAGAGGCACTTCAAAGAAGAGGTAATTACCGTTACCAATTCTTTCATCTTTATTTCTTCTTCCACTTCTTCTTCTTAGGTTGTTTCATTATGAAGTAATAACATCAGTATCACTCATATACTGATATGTTATTATAATTATGAAACAACCCTATTTCATCATCTATCCATCCTACGGAAAAAGAAATCACCGCGCGTGCGTACGTACGGAATACCGTCTCCACGCCGTGGTGTAATCTATTTTCCACCACCACCTTACATGGATGGGTATAATGGTGTAAAGAATAACTATACATAGTTATTACAACATCATATTGATTCTGATATATTGTATAATCCACTCCAATTCAATTCAATATTTATAGAAATGATATCATCGCTCGTGCGTACGTACGGACTACCATCTCCACGACGCGATGAGATTCATTCTCCATGTTAACCATTTAAGAATGATTATAAAGTATATATAAGAAATAATAATGAAATATATGACATTATAAAGCTACTGGATTTATGTATATATATACATATGTATGTCATCAACTTACTTCCATTTCAAGACAATAAGGAAAGGAAAACAGCGTTCATGCGTACGTACGGACTACCGTCTCCATGAACGGTGTTTTTCATTTTATTTATCTACCTATTATATATATATATATACTGAATATATATGATATATAAATCATATTTTATATTCTGGAAGTAAGTAAATCATGATATAAGTAATAATGATGTCAAGAACAACAAGTCAAAACACCTACGATAAATGAAACGATTTTACCCAAAACGCTTCTTTAACGTGGAATTTACAAAAGAACGGGTAATATAATGTCATAAGTGAACCATATATGATATCATAACAATGAATATGATTCTGTAATAAGTCAATAACATGATTTAAATCATTATACAGGAGGTTCGGACACTTACAAAGCAAGTCGGACCTAAGGTAAGGGAAATATCACAATCTCATTTTTATCCGAGATTGTTTATTCGTAAGTATTTACTGGGGTGTATTTTATCATCCACATCCATGTTTCATCAATATGTAATATTGTTTCTATCCACCTACAATTGTTTAAATCCATTTTTACCCTTCGGTGAGTTTTTCGTAATATGTATGAAAGAAATCTTTTGTCGTTTTTCGTACGAGGTACTTTTTGACTTTTCCGACAAAAGTACGAAGAATGTTTTTTTTAACTTATACGACATGAATGGATTTTTAAAACATTGTTTCCAAGAAGCTTTCTTTACACGTTTTCAAGTGTATTTTTAATCAACTTCTTTTATTTTAAATTTGTATGACATGTTATGAAAGGAAAAATGTTTTTGAAGAAGAAAGGATATTTTCCTCAAGAATGGAGTTCAAGTGATTTTCAAAATTATTTTCCATCTAAGATAATAAAGGGTTCTGTTTTTATCCCTATTATTACATTGATTTGATCATGTTGTGATGGAATTATTTTTATGAATTCCTTTATCTTATATGAATTGATTTATGATGTCATGATGTTTCAAGAATCCCATTTTTGTTTCATGTGTTATGCGATGATGTATGTTTTATGATTATGTGGCACACATAAGAAAGGATTCATTATAAGATGGGTGGGACCTATATCTCCCTCCAATGCATTGGGTAAAGATTTTATATCTCATGAGATAGACATGGCTGGAACGGAAGGTTATTTCGGTTCAGTGATACAGGACTGAAACGAGGAGTGAACTCGGTTCAGAAAGGGACTTTGTCCACTAAGATAGTCTTGGCGATGAGTCATGACTAACAAGAAATGATTTTCCATGATTATGTGTGCATGCCACAAAGTTTCAAGTTTCATGTTATGATTATGGTGATCTTATTTTCACTTCTATGATTTGTTCCATGTTAAGATATTATGATCTCTTTTGCAGGTTATGATTTTCAAAAAAGATATGATATGATTTTTATTTCTTTTGTATACCCTTACTGAGCATTTGAGCTCACCCTTTTATGTTTTCTTTTCCCCAGGATATAATGAAAGGTTTTAGGTAAAAAAAAAGGGATGACCTTTATGGGAGATATTGAAGAACTTTCACCACGATTAGAAGATTACGTTCCGAGTTTCCAAAGACACTAAACTATTATGATCCTTGTGTGTGTGTGTTTTTGTTATGTACTAAGTATTTCGCAAAAGTAATGTAATGTCCATGTACGATAAGCTTCGGGTCTCTACAGACGACGATGACGACTGTACTGGGATCCTCCGTGGATTTGGAAACAATGACGACCGTACTGGAATCCTCCCTGGGTTAGACGACGATGACTACAATTCTTGTATCCTACGTGGGTCCGACAGTACATGACTACTATTCTTGTATCCTACGTGGGTCCGACAATATTTGACTCTGTACTTGTATCCTATGTGGGTCCGGCAGAGTAGCTGGTCTTTTATCCTTTGTGGGTCCGACAACTTAGCTGGTCTTGTATCCTATGTGGGTCCAACATCTTATATGAATCAATAGCTACATTTGATCATCTCTATCGTCTTACGAAGAAGTATACCTGTGTGAGCTGAGTATTGACTTTCAATCATTATCTTCTATATGATTGACTTGCTTTCCTCTGTGGATTGGGTTGTGCTTTCCTTTGTGTAATGGGTTGTGCTATCCTATGTGGACTAGATCAAACATGGGCTCGGATGTTGGAGCCGAACTGGAATTGATGACTTAGGTATTTGTATGGGAATATACCTAAGTAGAGTTGGTTGTTACTTCATGATTGTATCTTTCCTTGTGGATTATCCTTCGTGGGTTCTGGGAGACCTTTGGGGGTCTCGGGATCCCTACTGAGTAGCGTATACTCACCCCTACACGGGCTACGCCCCCACTACGTTGTATTGGATGCAGACGACGGAAAACACTGATTGAGGTAGGAGCTCGTGGAGCTAGACGGTACCTGGAGGTGGATCACTGGACGAGACGCACACAGAGTGGACGGTTGGAGCCGAGGATCGGAGGAGACTATCTGTACCCACCCTTCAGGTGGGAATTCCCGAGGACAGCTCGGTGTTGCTGCTTTACTTTTCTGTTGTTGTACTCTCTTTTTAGTTTTACTTTACTTTCAGTTGGGTTTGTATTCTGTCCCATTTACTTTCCAGCACTTACCAATGTACACAGTTTACATAGTGCTTACTTCTTCTTGATTACTATGTGGTGTTTGATTACTTACATAAAGGAAATGCCTTCCCTTATATCGGGATTTACGCCTTTGGTGCTAGTCGCTAGCCCCTGGCCTATAGAAGGTGGGCTTCGGATAGTCACGGCACAAGTCCCGAGGTCGGGTCATGGCATCCCAGGCTTCTTAAATTTAACTAATTAATACAAAAATATTAACAATTATTTTTTAAAATATCTGAACTTCATAATATTATCAAATTAATAAAATTTTTATTAATATTTATTGTTATTTCATTAGTATAAAATAATAATAAATAAATTATACTATAACAACAAAAAATCATTAAACCCAATTAATTGGGGCCAGCTAGATAAATCAAATGACACAAAATCGGCATCGTTTGATCCATGTAGCCGACCCCATTTAATTGGATTTAAGGATTGTTAGTTGTTATAAGATATTTTTCATTATTACATGTTTATAGTAATGAAAAAAATATGAAATGGTAATGAAAAGTACTTACTCCAATATCTTTGGATGGGTCATTAACAAAACTTCCATCATGTTTCCTATGCACTTTAAACCAAATCTCTATTCATCCAATAGAGGGACCGGATTCATTAGTCTTCATAAAAAAATTAAAAAAAGTTTTAAAAAATCTTGAGTTATAATAGAATTATATAATAATAATGAAAGAATTACAAACCAATTTTTTTTCTTGAAAAAATCTGATACCCAACGATGTGAGGAATGATTTTATTCTCACAATTCAAATTATTTTTTATATAATTCCAATAGAAAATAGAAACATTTATAAAAATTATAATTTTATTCTAGTTATGTTATTAAGATACTGAAAAATACAAATTTACCTCATGAGCTGCATCTCTATTGTTATCGAAAAATAGCTTCTATTACTCACGATAAATTCCTTCTATAACTTTCTCATACATCTATCATGAGCTTAGAGAAATTTCCTTAAACACATTCCATAATATCCATTTAAATTCTCCCCATTTCTTTTCCAAAATTTTCAAATTCCATGAGAATGAAACAGAGTCAGAGACATCAAAATATAAAAACATCTAAAAATAAAAAACATAACACTCTATAAGTATATTGTAAAATTTTACTCTTGTATTATAAATTAGTTATCAAGGAATATTAAATTAATATTACATTTACTTGAGTATCAAAGACCTCGTTTTTTCAGGATGTAGGAATATGCCTCAAATATTTACAATCAATGGGAAAGCTCACCACCTCACAAGAAAGCTACCCAAGAATCTACCTATAGACTCCAACAATGTCACCGGTAGGCACCCCGAGCTCATCAATTGGAATGATAATATTGAAGTTCTTTAGGTCCCATAAATTTATCATATTCATATTTGTATCCCTTATATGGTTATCTTTATCTCTTTTAAAATGCATTAAACAATTAATATTATATATATATATATATTTGAAAATGACATGAACACTAGTAATGGTAACCCACAAATATACCTTGGATAGAGGGGTGACCAACTGATCCATTGGAGGTGAATCGGGCGGTGGTCTACCAACAACATCTATTAAAATAGTTGGCTCACTAGTAGTCAAAAGTACAAATTAATCACTAAGATCCATAGAAGATGATGGTAGTAGTGGCGTGCTCCGAGACGCTGATCAGCTAGGATCCTGATTTTTGTTATTCTCAACATTCCCACAATTCAAATATTTATGGTATATGAAATGTATAAAAAATGAAAAAAAATATTTTTATAAAGAAAATAATAATTTAAATATGTACAAAACAATTATCAATGAGATATTGTAATATATTTCCACTACCCATTTACACATTAAATTATAATCATCTTCATTATCTTCATTTTTATGAACCTCCATTGTGATGTGTCCTTCATTTTCACCCTCTCTTTCAAGTTATACTATTTCGATATTTTCAGGAAAACACTATAAATGTTTTTTGTTTTATGAGGTTCATTGTCACAAAGAACCAATTAATCTTCATCTCCCATATCATATATATCTCTATGCTTTATGTGTACAATAAAAACCCAAACTTCATGTATTTCATCATCCACATAATAAACCATCTACACTTTCGAGTCCAAGATAAATGAACCGTGCTCTACACAGTCATTATTAAAGATCAAGAAAGAGAAGTAGATAGAATTAATATGTAATGAATCACTCGTTATACCCCTATAAATGTTGTCCCACTTGCATTTTAATAAGACAATTGGAAACTATCTATCATATTTTAATTCAATTATATCATTCATATTCCCATAGTATCCCACCTTTGTAAGTGTAAATACAGCACTATTTTTAGTTTTCAAGTCTTCTTCAGGATAAATTATATGAAACCTGAAGAAATGAATATTATAGTATTAAATATCTTAGCCTGCCTTAGAGGACCTTGAGCCAAAAACATCAAATAATTTGATATTTCAAATCTTTTATCAACATTCATTATCCAAAAAAATATATAAGGTGTTACATTTAACATAGACAAAATGAATACACATAAATAATATGAATATGAGTATATACTTAAATGACCCGTGAACCATTCAAAAATATCCTAATTAACATCTTTTGTAAACTGTAGTTCATTATAAGCTCGACCACTTAGTCGCCTCTTTGTTTGAAATCGAAATTCTTCAATAAACAGGTCCATAATAACACTATTGAGTAGGGTATATCTATTTCCTTATAGAAACTCCAATTCAGTCAGTGTAAAATTTAACCCCTTTGAAATCCAATATATGGAAATACAGATGACTAGATTTTAGAATGAGAATTAGTGGAGATGTCATCAGCATGTCCATCATGATCAAATCTAGTCTCAATCCCATCCAAACACCTAGAGCATAAGGTCAAGAACTTTATGGTTATGTAAACTTTAGCAACAGACCCTTCTAGTTGAGCTTTATTCCTTACATATGATTTCAAATGACCTATGTACCTGATGAAAAAATAAGAATCATATTTAAAAAAATATGCAATGATTTGATAAAATCGAAATCCCCAATCAAAATGAAAATAATATCAGCGTACCTCTCAATTAGATACATCCATCAACATTGTACCAGTACACCATGTTTATCTTCTTCAACCAAACAAATGGTCAAATGAATCATGACTATGAATAATGAAGAGGGAAATAACATCTCCATATGAAAAAGCATCAAAAAAATCTTTCTTGATGTTTATCTAACTTAGTTGTATTTATAGTTTTTCACCAAATATCTCTAAAAAAGGTACAAAAATTAACTGAAACCATATTTACTTTTTCATGTAATGTATTACATAATGAAAATTAAAACAATTGATCTATCAAAATACTTCAGTCGTGACTTTTCAATCTATTTAATCTTTTATTTTTTAAGTCAACACACCTTGATATGTTACTTTAAAATACATCTGTAACTTTTAAATTCTTTAATGTTTGAATAAATACATATTTATCAGGATTTTTCTTTGTAAAAATAATTGAACAATACTTTACATTCTTATTTTCCCACAAACCATGCTTTATATCCATTAAATCCAAACCCTTATGAGCACTAATTCGATCCTTCAATTTACCCTCCTCATTAAGAAATGTAAAAATTACAATGTCACAGACATTCTTTTCAATATAAATTATGTAAAGATTATGAAATATTAAATTAAACTCTCAATTAGAAGGTTTAAAGGATATACTATTTTTATTCCATTTTTGTGTTCTAGATGCTTTGGATATTGTACCTCATACCCTCTCCCCTTCATTAAACTAATTCCATTTTAAAAATTCTTTAGTGAAATTCAATAATTTTTACAATATTTTTGAACAAGATAACAATGTTGGTGACTTTATCATTTTAACGTACATCCCTATTGAATCATGTCTTGTTAAAGTAGAATTTATTAGAAGCATCAGGAAATCATCAATGACACATAAAACATGATTTTTTCTATGAGGTAATCGTTGAGGTTCAAAATCAAAAATTAAAAAATAGAAAATCCAAACCAGTACGAGTGTTCCAAATAGAAAAATTTCATAGTCTAAAAAATTCACTAATTTTCTATATTAAAGAATCATGCATTTTGAATAGCTGTCTTTTGGAAGCATCATATGTTTCCATGCCATCATCCCACAATCCTCACAATTATTTGATTATAGTTTAAAGGTATACATCCATGTCATATCCATGCATTTTATTTCAACAAATAATCATCAAAATAATGAAATAAGTATTCTTTATAAATATCTGTTGAGGTAGATTATAGGTGATCAAAACAACTGGAAAAATTCTATAATTAGTAATTAAAGTACCAAAAGGGTTAAAACCATCAGAATCAAATCCTAAACATATTTTACTAGGATCTAAATAAATATATAGATATATTGAATCAAACATCTTCAATTATGTTGAATCATTTGGATGTCTCATCGAGTTATCTTTACTATCCTGAGCATGACACTTTATGTCGTATGTAGTCTTAGATTACATGAATAATCTTTTCAAGTGTTGTTTCAGAGGAATGTAATGCAACAACTTTGTAGGAGTTGTCTTCTTCTGTTTCTTCCTGGGGTTGCATTGATTTATACTCTCATTGTTGTTCATTGAATTTTATCTGCTTATATGAAATCTTATACATTCTTCTTTATCAGAATCTTCTCCCTAGTAAAGCATTTAATCATTAAAGAAATAATGTATCTTTGTATAATCAAGTCCATGTTTGTTAATGACTTTCTTTATCTCATATAATGATGTAGTGATCATAGCTTCACTAAATGTGTCATTAAGAAACTCTAAAATCATGGATATTAATTTTTTAGTAATTCTATAGAGACACTTGATATTATAAAAATTAAGTAGAAAAGAAAAATTCAAATACTTGGCACACCCTTCATACATTTCTTGTTATCCATCTTCAACTAATTTACAAAACTCAATTTTTTTTTGTCATGGATGTTCTGAGAAAGATTTACCTTCTCAAGATCAACTGAAGGTTCTATTTATCTATTAAAATCTTGAAAATTATATTTTTAAAAACCAAATACATCATTTAACAAATTCTGAAACGAATTATCCTCTACCGGTTCACTTTGTTCTTTGTGGAAAGTATTGTTGTTGTTTTGTGTTTTCATAACATTTGATTAAACATTCCAAATATAACATAAATATCAATCATGAAACTATTTCAATATCAAATGCTCATATTCATGGTTTATATTCAACCATTGATTGAATATATAATCATATCAGATAAATTTTATTCTACCATCCACTGATTGGTTTTAAATTTCATAATCTAAAAATTTATACAAACCCTTAGCACACATATTCATGTTTCATGGTAAATTAATCTAACTTTTTATCCATAAGTATTGGATTTTCACTATTCTACCTTTAGATTCATATATAAAGATACAAATGGTTAATAAAAAAAGTACAATCAAAATTAAACATCACCCAACTTCATCATTTACCAGGGTAGGGTCTTTATTTTACATAGCATAAATTCAATATCAAAATGACTCAATCCAACATTAAAAGATCTATTACTCTTCTGCTTTTCATACTATAAATTTTTATTTTATATTGCAGTAACATGATTGTCTCTATAGTGAGATCTTTCTTTTATAATTATGAAAATCAAGATTTTTTGTGTCTTAGAATAGTAACTTGACACTATGATATCTTGTGACATAGTCTCTTTTATATTATCTTGAAAATTCTTACATTCATAAAATATAAAATATATTCACGATAAATGTAAATTCATTTAAAAATCACGAATAAAACCCAAAGGATCACTAATATGATCAGCATTCCATTAATAAAAATATAGTTTTAGTTTAATTAAATCATTGAAATATATATTATATATATTTTAAATAGGATTTATTTAGGAGAGGTTTTAGAAACCACAACCTATAAACCACCCCTAAGACCTTTTTTTTGTAGTGATAGATTTGGTTCGTGAAAATGTTTATATATTTTAGGCCACTTTATGCATTTTAGAGGATTCCCTCTGAAATTATGTCTACAATCATAAATACAGGTTCTGTTTATAACATTTAAGGAAACCATCCACTATTTCAATAAAATTAGTAAACACCCTATAAAACAATTCATGATATTATTCAAAACACTTCTTGGTATTAATAAAAAAAATTGAATGTCTATATCTCCCTTTAAAAAATAATTAACATATAAAAACACATCTTAACATTGATATTAATCCAATATATTCTTAATATCACATCATAATAATAAAATTAATGAACAAATCATAAAAATTTTTGATTTTAAAAACACTCACAAAACTGATATTAATAAAACATTCTTTATATTTGGGAAAAAATAATCAAAACCATAAAAATCAATATTTTTAACCCCCCAAAAATCATTTATTCTAACAAAATAAATTATTTCATTAGAAAATTACATTTCTTCATGCACCTTATGTGAACAATAATTTTAAAAATTAACTTAATGAATTAGTAATGAAAAACCCACAATTTATCACATTAAAACCAATGAAAACTAACCATTTTACTCTCACCATTTCATCGTCAATAATAAACATAATTAAATCTTCTAGAAAATCATAAATAAACTAATTCAATCAATCATGTTTATAGAATAGAAAAAGGTATTCAACTACCTACCGGAGATAATGAATCCAACCACACCAATTGTAATTACACTCTAAAAAACAAAGAAACAACCTAAGTTGGTATTTATGAATTAAAAATTAAAATACCTCCATTGAACATGAATGAAAAAAAATACCATAATGAGTATACACCAATATTGTTCAAATAAATGATTGATAACAAATGATGATATAGAGGAATCAAATGGGGATAAACTGGTGGTTAGGGATGATAAGGGGGCGAGGGGAGAGCAGGCGAGTGGGGGGTGAATGGGATAAGGGTGGGGGAGTGGGTGAGGGGGAAGGCGGGGGTGGCAAGGGGGCTAGAGAGGGATGACAGGGCGGCAGCGAGGGGGCGACAAGTGATGAGGGGAGCAATGATGGATCATGGATGGGGTGGCATGGGATTGAGGGGGTGGGGGTGGGGTGGGGGCTCAAGGGGGGATTGTGGAGAAGGGGGAGATATGTCAAAATAAGGTTTTATTAAAATATTTAGTATCCATTTATAAAACCACTATTAATTATTAGAATTAAAAAATGTAACGGTGGTTTAATGAAACCTTCAATGCATTATATTTTTTTAAATAAGATGTATTTATCAGTAGTTTTAAAACCCACTACTAATAAACCACTACTGAGACCTATTTTTTAGAGTTAGAGTAGTAATGGAGAAGTAGAAGAAGATGTTATAGGGAAAGAAGATGTGGAAGATAAGGAAGGGAGAAAAAATGTATTTATCTTCAGCTTGAACCATGGCCATGGAAAGGGGGGTGAATGAAATCACCCCTCTATTTCATCCAACTATTGATATCAAAAATGGATGGGGGACTATTTCATACCCTTTTTAACACATTTCACACTTAATAATAATAACACCATCATTAATAAAAACAATATAGATAAAAATTAAATTTTATTATATAAATCTACCACTTATAGTCTTTATAATTATTCCAAACACAATAAAAATGACTTCCACTGATAATAATTATTTACATTAGCTATGAAATGGAGAAATATAATTAAAATACACACATGTACACATATAAAATTCAATAAGTATCATTTTTAATAATAATAATAATTATTATTATTATTTTACATTAATTAAGGAAGGTAAAATCACAACAAATATATGTCAAAAAATAAATCCAAAGAGACTCTAACCCTATACCTATCCAAGGATGAAAAATGGTTTTTCTAAAAAACCCCAAACATTGGTCAATAATAACAATAACCCTTTTAAATTTAATTAAAACCATCAACAACACATTAAAATGATACAAAATCGCTCTTTAAAGATGTATAAAGGTACCATAATTTTAATAATATATAACACAAACTGTTTGGGGGAAAACTAAAATTTGGGATGATTTTAAATAATACACTATCATTTTTCAATATATATATAACATATACCTAACAAATCATTTTTCACAAGATTAAAACTCCTTTACCAGGTATTGTACACATTCAACTAACCATGCACCTAATTGTAACACCAATAAACATTGAAACAATGTTCTTTTCACAAAACATTAATTTAATATTAACTATATTAATAAATAATTATATCTTGGGTATTACATGATATTTATACCAAATCTATCCTATATATTCAACCGTTATGAGTAAAATTTTAACTTATTCAATAATGAGATTTTTGGTTGTGGGTTTAGTCAAGTGAGATGATTAATATTTTATATATAATGGAACCACTTATTTAAAATTTTATTTATCTTAAATATGATCAATTTATTAAAAATTATTCATTTTATTCTTCGAAAAGTAATTTTTTATGAGTAGCAATCCATTTTATCAAAAAAATTATAATTTATTTTTATTATAGGTAATGTTCATTTTACTTAAATAATTATACCTTATATTATATTTTTATAAAAAAATTTGTTCAAAAAGTATTGATATATTTCAACATATATAATTATGTATTGATCAATGCTCTGAATAATTATTTATATAACTCTAAAACATTTACTCTCATGATTTTTATAAGTACATTTGTTTTAAATAGATGGGGATTTGAAAAGTGTTTTAATGTTTTAAAAATATTTTTAAAATTATAACAACCAATTACAACCCCATATTATTTAATGTATTTTTAGAAAAAAAAAAATAGTACATTAATTATAGTGTGGTATTAAATACACAGCCGATCAATAACTGATGTGGTGGTTGTGTGTCATGAGTCGTGTTTATTTATTTATGCTGATGATTATCATCATGTGACAATAATAATGTGTTATTTATGTGATGGGGGAATATAGAATATACTTTTATTCATACTTTTCTTTTGGTATAATGTTTCATTTATAATATATCATGTGTTATATTGTGATTTATGAGGTTTTTGTTCCTTCAATATTGTTATATTTGGATTATGTTACATTCATTTTATTATTTCATATTACATATACTCTTATTGAATTTTAAATGAAACTTCAACCATGTTTATTTTTTGTTCAAAGATTAATATTTTGGATTATATCTAAAAGGTTAAACACATTTCATTGAGTTGTTCAATATACACTCACATGTTCTTTTATATGTATTGATATTTTGTATTTTATGTTTTTCTTAATAAAGCATTAATATATGTTACTAGAATTAATTTATTATATGAGATATTATGTCATATTTATTAAATTAAATTATTTTTAGAATGGTTTGTTTGTATAAAAATAGATTCCTATTGAATTTTTAGGACTAAAAGTAATTGAGTCATGGGTCAGTGTAAATAGGGGATGAATATGTCACCTCTATGAAACACTAAATGACATGGTGACTTATGATGATACAAGAACTTGGTGTCTGCGTGACATATGAAATGGTAATATTAGACCTCCTACTAAATAATTGTTTTTAGATCGAAAAATTATGGATCCACTTTTTAGTTCATCCAATTTCAAATAGGTGTAATATTTTCAACATTGATCATGAAATTAATATTTTTTTACTTATGTGGTTTGATTTTAAATCCATACTAGGAAAGATTTATGTTAAATCAAGAAAAAAAAAGATCATTTAATTTTATAGTCAGTGCTTAAAACTAAAATATAATTTTAATATCACTTGTTAGGTTTGTTAGTTTTTTAAGGTAAAGGAAAAATGGTCAAGATAAATTATTAAAAATAAAAAGTTTTAGATCATCTATTTGTTCATCACTTTATCTCCACTATAATAGATATATTTTTTTATCTATGATAGAAAAGGTATCTCATTGTGCTTAAAATATATCAATATTTATATAAATTAAAAAATATAGGGGCCTCTCTCAATACTAAAAATGTGCTATGAATAACCCCCTTTATCAATTATTTTTAGCACTGAGAAAGGTACTTATAGACTACTCCAATTAATATTTAGTGCTTCAGTATCCCATTTTCAGAAAAAAAACTATCTTTAAGAATAAATCATCATTATAATAATGATAATGAAAAATAAAATCATCATAATGTAAATAAAAAAATGCAGTTCATTGTTTTACAACAAACTTATTCATTAAACCTATTAGTTATTATTATAAAAATTATAAATAAATTATTTAAATAACTAAAAATGTGAAGAATATCTTGTTTGAATATATAAAATCCATTGACTTATAACCTTCCAAATAATTGTACCTATAATTGAAAGAGTCATATATAAGAAATAAGAAATAATATGTTTTTTATTAATAACACTTACAAAATTCAAAATTAATTACATATAATAAAATCCACTTTAGTTTATTTGGAATATTTTTTCTATAAGTTTAGTTTATACCAATATTAAAAAAAATAAGTTCATTTTTATATTTTTATATGGAAAACTATGTGCAATTAATTGGTAAATTGTATGTGATACATGTTTTGATCTTCTTTAACACTTATAATGGAAAATAAAATTTAGGTCATTCTGACCACATGACATGCTAGAATATAGTTTATTTTATTCATATAAGTCATTAATAAATATAATGTCATTTTATTATAATTTCATGAAAAACAAAGACTATTTTTTCTGTTGTGTGTATGTGTTTCATGTTTTGAACTTCTTTGAAACTTAAAAACTAGAAATTCACTTAAGGTTATTTAATCCACATAGTACATATAACTGATGTGAGGTTCATTCCTATAGGTTTAAAATATTTTTTTTATAATTTCATAGGATTTTCATGACATTCCAATCTACTTATCACAATTTTTATCCGAAAATTCATGTTTTTAACTACAATATTATTATTAAATTTTTTACCATCACTTTGAATCATACCAACCAGACAAACATTAAAAATGAATAATAATGTTTTTCTTAGTGTTCCATGACAATAAAAAATTATATTATTGGTTTTTACCATGTTATGGACATTTTTTACCGAGATAAATCTTTAAAATTTAAAACATTCATTTTCTATCATTCAAAAACACCATATATAAGAATGATTTAAGGTTAATTTCAATATGTTATAAATAAATATAGTATTGTTTTTTTATATTTTCATGAAAAAATGATGGAACTTTATTGTTTATGGTAATGTGACATGTGTTTTGAACTTCTTTAGCACTTAAATTGAAAAAAAAAACTTTAATTCATTCACACCACCTTACATTTAAAAATATTGTGTGGTCTATTTCTTACGGTTGAAAAAACTGATTTTTACTATACTAGATATTCATAAAAATCATAGATAATTTTCATAGTTTTTACCATGTGATGTGTGTTTTTAGTTGAAATGTATATTTTAAATTCAAAACATGAGCCTGTTGATATTTTCACCAAATAACGTTTTAAAATGATGTGATTTTTGTTTCTACACATCACAAATGAATCAATTATTGTTTCACATGAGTATCATGTATACCCATTATAATTTTCATTGTTTTGACCCTGTGAAAGATGTTTTTAACTAAAAAATCTCATTTAAATTAGAAATATACACTTTAATTCTTATTGAAACCACCACACATAAAAATGAAATTAATTTCACTCTTATATGTCATAAATGTTTCAAAAATAATTTTCTTACAGTTTCTTAACATATCGAACACATTTGATTTACTTTGATCATGAGATGAACGTGTTGAACATATATTGTACTTAAAATGAAAACATATTTTATATTATTCCAACCAAACTACATGTTTGAATAATTTGTGGTTCATTCATAAATGAATCTAATATTGTTTTACATGATTATCATGAAAAATCAATTGAAATTTCTTATCTTTGATCATGTGATTCATGTTTTCAACTTATATAACCATTAAAATGAAAAATACAATTTATGTCATTTTGACCATGCTCTATGTAAAAATGACAAGAAGTTTATTCCTAGAGTAAAAAAATAGAGTTAATAATCATTTTTAATATTATTGTTACAATCCATTTAAAATTTCTTAAAATTGAGAATATTACATGAGATTTTAATTTTCTAAACACTTAAAATGAAAACGCGCACTCTTGGTCATACTGGCCACACCATGTATTAAAATGGTGTTTGATTAACTCTTATAGGAAAAAATTAGATATAAAAACTAAATAAACAAGTGATTGATAAATACCACCCTAAAAATTATATAAACATTAAAAATTAACATAACATTTCAATTTATTCTAAAATATATATATTTCATTCTTTAAAAATTATTTATCATTATCAAAATATTAATAAAAACATATAATTAAAGAAATGGAAAGTAAATATTTTGCAGAATGTGTATATATAAAAAAAATATACATATATAACATATAAATTTAAATTTTATTTTAGGTGTATTATGAGCTTTGACATTATTCGTAAATTTGAAAATGTATTAACCATTATTATAGTAATTTGGTTATTTTTAGAACTATAAAACATTGACATATTGTGATATGTGATTTAATACAAAATTATTTTTATATATTCATAATTCTATTTGAAACATTACAAATCCGTTAGTTTCAAGTTTATGTCCATTTTCCTTGAACCCTTTATTGATTGATATATTATCACTACCATATCAAAGAAAACACAAATGATAATATATATTATATAAAATATAATTGAAAGACAATAAAATTTAGAAACATATATTTTTTATTAATAAAAAATTGATATCATGAAATAACCAATTGGCATAATATATAATATTTGGATCTATAAAATATATCATTAAATTAACTAAATTTTTTACAATAAATATCTAGTGCTCCCTAGAAAAATTTAAAAATTAATAGGTATTATATATTGATAAAATAATATCATAACATAAAAAACCATATATAGATTATCCCTTTTAGGGTTTGTATTAAAAATATCCTATAATTTATGGCATATACTTCCAACACTTTGAAAAATTCTCCAGATTTACTTATAATTTGATCTTGGTCCATGGTTCCTTCTTTTATATTATGAATATAGGGATATAAAAATCCAAAAGGATAGTCAACTTGTCTAGTGACTGCCCAATTGTAAAATAAATATCTTCAATAAACATTACACGATTATAATTATAATATAAATCGTATATAAATAATTATATATAATAATTTTTACAAATAACCTCATATATACAGTAATGGTGGATGCTTCTAACCAACATACATCAGTGATAACAAAACTAAAATTTATAATATTCTTTTCATTGATTATTGTAGTGATTTTACCCTTTATCAATTGTCTAAATTATATTTATATTATCATCTCTAATAAATTGGAAATTGTCTCAAATGGCTCATGTATGAAATATTTGTTACATCCTATGGAAGGGATCAACCTCAAGGAATTGAGACTCAATGATGTAGTTTTTTGTTACTAAATGAACAATGGACTAATATTAATAAATAGGATCAAGTGTTTAAAAAATAAATACTACTTATGATGCCATTATTATGGTGTTTTCTTAATATCTATCATCAACAAAATTCACTTTTATGAATCCTAATTCATCAAATTTTACAACATCCCTATTATCAATCAATTTGTACTAAAATATTGGTATGTGAAATATCATACAGACTAACTATTGTATTTTATTGATGATCCCAAAGTAATATATATTAATATAAGTAGAGTTTCTTTTATTGACACTAGATACATTCATCTATTCATCCACAACATTAACTATGCTATTTTATATTGAACTATGTTTGTTTTTTTCCTTTATATAGAAATTATAACCATTAAATATGGATCCATTATAAGATATTACATGTTCACAAAGTCCCTTGGCCAAAAATTATAATTTCTTAGAGATGGATTTAGGATTTAAGGATAAATATTTATATATTTTTTCTAAAAACCAATTAACAAAAAATTTATTATGTGCATTTTATATCCAATTTTCCACCCTTTTTGGATTTAGATTTTTAATAATTCTCTTTTGAGGTTGAACACATAACACAACTTATACAATGTTATATAAAACATACAAGTGAGTTTTTTAACAATCTATGCTGGGAATTGTGACAACATAACTTGCTAATTTTTTTCACATTAAAAGACCCATTTTGAAAATATTTTTAGTAATAATTATATCCAATTAAAATGGGAAATTATTATATAATTCAGAGGTTTCTTTCACAATATTTTACTCTATAATCGATCCTTCTTGAGAGATTTTAGGTTTAATATTCCCTATTAGTATATTTATATACAATTCAATACGGTACATCCATATAAAATGTATGGCACCATAATGTTTGATATTTATCACCAATTGAACCATTGAGTGAATTATAATATCAAATAATGATGGTGTAATGTGTAGTCCCTAGGTCTATATGGCTCACTAAGAGGGGGAGGGGGGAATCAAAAATATATTTTTATTTTTCTGAAAGCTCCTTATTTTTCACTTTATCCTATATTACTAATTAAATCCTCAATCCACTCATCTTTAATATCTCATCCTCACCTTGAATGAAATAAATATAAAGAGAGTTCGTCATATAGGATTTAAAAGCCCCAATATAAATGCTAACTCCTTTCTATAAATTTTTAGACACCCCATCTAATAGATTATCTACTATAATCTTGTTATCAATTACACTGGATCATGAATTACACATCAGAGTGATTGGTTATACGCCCCAATAACCATTCTTTGACAAAAAGTCATTATACACCATAGTAGTTGATCATCATTCCATTTATGGACATACACCCCAACCATCAACTCTTCTACCAAAATTGGTTTTATTTCACAAAAAACTACCACCTTCATGTTTAGTTATACTCCCCAATAATCCTTAATTGGTTTTGTTACCCAAGTCACCAAATCGTATATTCAATGCTAATTTAAAGGTAAAATGATCTCTTACACTCTAAGTTAATTCTACACCAGCTAATATGATCTTCCAACTTGATCTCACTATATCTGTATCTCTCATGTATAAAAAATATAAGAAATTTAATGTTAAACAATAGTGATATACACTAATAGTCTCAAAAAGCACTCAAGATCTTGAAGGATCTTCACTTTTTATTCCTCCTAAAAATATGATCAATATCTATTTTCTCTAATAAAAGATCGCATCTTCTCTCTTTAATAGAAGAAAGTATCAGGCTCCCAATACTTATATGAATATTTATCATGAGTTATATCACAATTATATATTCACTCTTACTAGGTGCTTATACTTTGATATATCCATAGATTATATCTTTTGAACATTATATGAGTAATATTTCCATATTAACTATAAAGAAAACTTCATGACTCGTGGAAGGAAATTATCCCATATAAAACTCTATATATGACTCAGGATTTATTGTTTTATGTGATATTTAATATCGTGATCCAAATATGTCAAAAATCCACCATATTTTAGTTTATTTGTTTTCTAGAAGAAACATGCAGTAACAGAAAATATATTGTGGTATGGAGATTCCCGTGATGGGCCTCAGTCTTCTTTGAGCATCGAGGGACTTTAAAAATAGTCACCCATAAATGACCGTGATATAGTCCTCATTACTTTGAATATCTGACCTCAACTTATATGTGATTATAATTAATTAAATTATGGAATGAACCATGAGATAAATGAGTCCTTGTTTCTTGAGGTGATTTCGAGACTCCCCATGGTCACCAAAACACCAAATCAAAATTCACTACCATGTGGTCATCATAAGATGCACATTTTATAGTGATCACAACCTACATAATGGGATAACCATATCTAACATCATTGACATGGAGTATCTTAGAATCCAGATACTTTATCATATTAAACTCTAAAATCCATAAATTGAATCATTATCATTCTCATTTATTTTGATATTCACTTCCAAAAGATTAGTGATTAAAGCATCATTTTTTCTCTTAAGATTCTAAATATGAAAATATAAAATTTCTATATAACAAACATACCATATTTTTTCTATGTTTGGAATGACTCATACAAAAAAATTTAATAATACATACACATATTCTATTTACACGTATGTTAGTCATATGGTAGTTACATAGAGCACGATGATAATTATGTAGGTTGTTTTCACTCATATGTATATTCCCATGTACTCATATAAAAGGCCATAATTACTTATGCACATATTCTTTTACTCTTTAAATGAAACATACACAAAATATAAGGACAAATATAAAAATTGTAAATGACTCATACATTGGTCTAAGTCTTTGAAAATATTCCAAATTCACCACTAGTATTTTAGATTTATTTAGTTAAGCTTCAGACCACATCAAATCAATTATAGAACAACTCAGTCACTTATAACTCACTTTAAAAATGTTTTTATAATTTCTATACATCCGTAATCTTAATAACAATAGAAATTTTAAAAATTATATGCCTTATAATTCCTGACATCCAATTACAACTCAAGAATCCATAACAATCCTCCAAGTATCATCACTTTCCTTTCCCAATCACATATTAGTGATTTATCTACAATAAAAACCTTAATCATTTAATAAAATGAAATGAACACTTGGGAACATCAAAAAGAAAATTTATAGTTCTTATTAAACAACACAAATTTATTTTTTCAATATTATAAATATCATTGGGTTAATAAATTTTTAGCATATTTATTTGAAACAAACATATCTTTATTATTTTGTGTGAATTTATTAGTAATATATAAAGTAGATCTATAATAACATAATATTGAATCAAAACATGAAATTCATGTGATTTTAAAAATTTTAACTACACATCACATATCAATTCAATATTAGTGATATTTTAGGAATACACCACCGAGATAATTACACCATTGAAAAGGTTTCAAAACTGAAATATCTCTTTTCTAGAAAGCGTATAAGCCCAATGGGAAATAATAGTTCACCTATCTTCCTTAATTGGAACTAAATTTTCCTAAATAATCATGTTAATCATGTATCACCTTTTGTTTATTCCATATTTGGTATTCCATTATCTATTTATTAATGTTCCAATTATACTGTCCTAATTTTTTTATCAATATTCTTGATTTCATAGAAATTATCTATATACGAAATATTTTATTAATGAAGTTTGAAAAAATGATCAATTTTTACAAACCATTTTTGGAATATTTTTAGAGATAGGTCTAATTAAATAATTACTAATATCCTTGAACTTATCAAGTAGTTTCACACCAATTAACAAAAAATAAAGAAAAACTTCTTTCGAGTTCCCTTAAATTATTATTTCTCATGATCAATATTGATAAAATCATGCTAACAATATACCATATCTAAGAAAAATAGTCAAGACAATATGTTTCAAGAAATTTGTGTACTTTATCTACATATAGGACACCCAAACCTTCCTTTAATGTTAAATCCTAGAAAATTATCTTAAGAAGAAAATCCATTTATTATACCCAAAAATGTGGATCAAGATGTGAATACTTCTTTTTTGTGACAATTATACACTGTAAAAAATGCATCCAAAAATAATTTAAAATATTTAATAAATGGAGTCAAATAATTATTAATATCATTACCAATATTTTTTCAAAAATAATAAATTAAAAATACGGTATTTGTACTTTAAACATAACTATAAAGGTAAATTATAATTTTTTTTTATAACTATCCATGAGATATGAGTATTTATTTATATGACATAGGGCTAAATTTTTTCTTTATACAATGAAAGTGTAATAACCCATATATTAGCTTGTATTTTATTTTCCTAAATTATAATTTTTTTGTAATAAAAATTATATTTATATAACTAGAGTGTAAAATAAAAGTAATGATCATTATTTTGATTCTGTATAGTATAACATAACCAATTAAGGATTAATACATTCCACATGATTAATACAAGTAAAATGGGATAATAAAAACATGTGGAAAATAAGTATTCAATATTGAAATATTATTCCTTGTGTTCTTATATGGGAATAATACTATGAATTATAATTGTAAAAATGATTCAAAACATTAAAAATATGATATAAATTTCTAGAAAGAAATAATAGAATAGAGTGAATTATTTTATAAAATTATTTAAGGTTATATATCAGAATATAAAAGGGAAATGTGAACATTATATAACCATTGGGGGTAACTATTATATGATAATTATAGGTATCTATTAAATGACCATTAATTATAGTCATTATATAACCACTAGGGTTGACATTTTATAATATACTTTATTTTAATGTTTAATTAATTATTATGGAGATAACGTAGAGTTTATTGATTAAAGTAATTTCTATAGGAATTGGAATTATCCATTGGATTATTGAATTATATAGTTATGATATAATTAGGCATCACATATTCATTATAAAAATATTCTATTGACATATGGATATTAGAGTGTTAAATTTTGTATTTACGAGGAATTAATTATTTGAAATTTGATTGGTGGGGAATATTATTTTATATAATGAATATTAATGGAATTTATTAGTCAATATAATATATTATGTTTTATTTCCATGAAATTTATATATGTTTAAGTATTAATGTGATGTATGGAATTAACTAGGAGAAATTATAGGAATAGATATGATGAACATGGAATTTATATCATTTATGTGAAATAATATTTTAATAGTGGATTATGGTTTGACATGATTAGTATGGTTATAATGGTGGTTCAGTTAGAGCATCTTAAAAGGAGTAATTTAATTTGAGATTTTAGAATTTACAAAGTGGCACGAGGTTTCTAATTATAGTCAAATAGTTTAATATAATTATTCGAATGTTTTATATCAATTTAAGGGTAAGTAATTTCATAATATCTTGGTGAAATATTAAGGATTTTAAATAACTATATTAATATGAATGAATTGGGAAATATAAATTAATGTTTCACTTTGACATTATGGTGGTGTTCTTATACTAATTTCTTATATGGAACATAAATTCAAATTGGATTTGCAACTGATTATTCAAAAGTGGGGAGAGTGTGTAATTAGAGATTTTAATTGATGTCATTTTTAGAAAAATTTACATAGCATACAATTGACATTTTAATGGGAGGTGATTCACTATTCAAAATAGTTTTCATGGTTGTTCAAAGAGAAGTTATTTGAGAAGGTATATAAATTAGAGAGATGAGGATTTTATTCTCCTCTTTGGAGAGGTCTCTAATGTGATTATGGTTCTAGGTTTTTAGGGATTAAGAAATAATTTCTAATCATAGATAAAGAAATTATAAACCCTTAAACCCAATGTCTACCATGATTTAAAATAAAAACATGCATACTGAAATATTAATAACATCTATATACATTTCACCAACGAAATATATAGTTAATATATTCATCAATATGTTTAAAGATGATCACTTAATGGAATCCCTTGGACTCCCTTATTTGTGAGGTATCCATGGAATATGATAATCCCAAATTTCTCAGGTGGAATAATCCTCTCATCTACAGTATGATAGTACCAAAAGATGAAAATGCTGAAGAATGAGTGGGGCTTTAGTGTAAAATCAGATTCGGCCAAAGATTTGGAAATCATGGATGATTACCATCTTGTGGTGGAATCATTTTTATATAACCCCTCAAGAAATTCCTGTGTTTTACATGAATTACCTCATGTGTTAACTAAAATATAATCTAATTCCCCAACCTTTCATGAATTTATCATATGAATGAGCCAAACCTCCCATGTTTTTCATCCTATGAAACATTTCTTATTAATGATATCCAATATATAAGAGATTCAAACATTAATGACTTAATTTTCAGGTTCATTTGAATCTTAGGATGCCTAGTTTTCATGCATTATGATTCATGTAAAATTATATATCTGAGGTAATTCCATAAAATATATTCAGATTCTATTAGATGATATGCCAAGTAAACATAAAAACAATTCTATAAAATATCCCTTTATCATATAATATGATATAGGTATTTAGGGAATATCTTATTCAATCATACACTATAATTAAATCCTCATAGACTTTGTGCCATTTCACCTTATATTGCATCATTTATAATAACTTGTGAAAATATCTCTAAAATTACTTTTGGATATCTTCCAAATCACTTTTTGAAAGCTACCATAAAATTTACCATGTATTAATTCATATAAAATACTATGTGAACATTGATATGACTTTGTGTGTGAAGATTGTATTTGTTATTAATGGGTGTCAATTGATGTTAATGATGATGAACATGAATAAAGGAACTCTCCTAAGTGAACTAGATAACGAAATCTATATGATCGATGCACTGATCCTAAGTTCCAAATATATGTATTAGGATTGATACATTGTCTACAACAGTTAAGGATGATTAGAGCGTTCTTTGGAAGGAGTAAAAGAAAAGTAGAAGAAGATGGTGTGGAGGAGGTTTGGAATTCTATGGTGGCGAATGCATGAGTTTTGAGATAGAAAGTGGCCATGCATTTCAATTAATAATTAGTCTTATACTAAGTATTTTTATAAGCCTTACCTAAAAAAATTGGGCCACCCACTATCCCTCAATCTAGCCTCAACCTGAGGCTCATGTGGGACCATAGGGGTCGACCGCGCCCACAGGGAATCTAGATAGGAGAGACAATAAGAGGTTCATGTGGTCCAGGTATAATCCCATATGGTATGCATATTGGGTGTTATGTGCATGCCCGAGGAGGTAGAGTAAGATCTAAGAGCATGCTCGTAGAGAACTGGTGTGGAGCAGCACTGGAGGGGGGAGAGGTGAATTCAGGCTGAATGATAGAGCGACATGATATTTAAGTTGTGAATCTATGCATTTCCAATTATATTTGGGTCAAGTTTTGAAAACCTCCGGCATAATCTCAACCATCTATAACATCATGCATCACGGTCAACCGTCTGATCTGCCATGACATTTGATCATCCAAATCTCCACCACTCATCCGATCTCGCACCCTACGCATTTGAGTTAGATTTTTCCGATCCTCCTATGGTATTTGAAGAAACATGTTGTTTTCTTCAACCTCTTATGATCTCTAACTCCACTGCATCTCACCAGATCTAATTGATGGTCACGTCCAAACCACCATGCCTTATTATTTTGATGCCTTGAGGATCGTCATATCGAACCAAGAGCATGCATGCAATCTGCATCTTGTATGATTGAGATATCTCGAGGGAGAAGGTTCGGCTGAGGAAAATAAAGTCACCAATGCCATGAGGATTCAAGATTTGTTTTAAAACAATATTTCATGCAATCATGAATTCTTGAACGTGATTAGAAAATAGCGGATCTCGTGTTCGAAAAAGGAATTAAGTGAGAATCTTGGTGTATCTCATACCCGTGGTTTGATGAGTTTAAAACCATGATCCTCACATCATATCATGAAGAATTTTAATGTAGAAAGGATTTGATCTCTACTTATAAAAATATAACCGCCGATCCGAGAAGGGGATGCAACTCCCAAGGTTTTGAGAGATCATGTATTGAGAAACAGAGTTTCTCTAATATTCCAGTTCTCAGGGAGCAAGAAAGAGATGAAAAACATTATGGGTTCATGAAGAGTAATCCTCGAACCACTATGGTTCCGTGAGGAGAAAGAGTTCTGCGTACCTCTCAGGTTCATTAAGCAAGGAACTGTGTACCACTTGGGTATGCGAATAAGGATAACTATGAAACATTCTTCGTTCATGAAGAAATTTCCCACAAACCATTCTTGGTTCATGAGGTAACAGTACCACGTACCGTACTGGTTCTCTAAAGAGAAGTTCCTGAAAACCAACTCCATTTCGACGAAGTGGAGAACCGCATACCAGTCGGTACACAAAGGAGGCCCACACTCTCTATGTGTAGGAGTTCCACACATCTCGTGCATGAGGAAAATATATGAACTATCATGGTTTAATAAGGATTTTTGTACACTCTATGCAAAGAATAACTCTATACCCTTGGCGTGTAAAAACAGAAAAAGAACACCATACCATACCCAAATACGCACATTGATGTTTGAATAAAATCACATTCTTATAAATAAATAAAAGTGAAGAGTGTGTGTTGATAAAGGGATAAGAAAAACTGTGTATGGTAATGAGAGGTGCATGCATATATTCTTGTGCATGATTTGAAGCAGAACACACCTATGGTCCAAGCATATCTGAACCAAGTGGTAAGAAAATAAAAGAAAGAGAAGGAGAAAGGAGGCCACATGAGTGCTTAATGGAACCATACCTGTTTGTTCATTCACACAATAAAGTGGAAGAAAAAGTTCATATGAGAAAACTTTGGAGAGAATCATACTAAAAAGAGGGTGTACATGTGTAAATAAGTGAAGAGGAAGAGAACATCTAAATTGTCACATGCGTGGTCACATGCACACATGGAATAAAAAGGGATGATTCATAATACACCTAGTGAGTTTTTTTCAGTGTTTGAACAATCAAAAAAGAATTTGTGATTCTGGACAAGAAGAATAAGAATTCTTAGTACATATTGTTGTCACACTAGAGAATATGATTAAACATTTAAGGGCATCAAATCTAGACCCTGATTCAAGAGAATTATCATGCTGAATAGGAGACAAATACTTCCATGCCTATCCATTTAAGGGACCTTCATGTTTATAAACGGAGTGTGACTTCACCCGACATAGGGAACAAGGTGGATTCTGAGAAAGTGATCCAAGGGAAGCAATGAGCTATCCCTAAACATTTTTAAAGGTAGTGTTCCTGGGAAAGACTGACTATACATAAATTTTGTAATCCACATCTAGTAAAGAATAGGTGAATTAGGTATGAACAGAAACCTATAGGTGTATACTTCTTGGAAATATCCCTTAGTGGTGAACCATGTAAATTTTTTGTGTTTTCCTTCTGTATGTGAATATTTAAATTACTTCATATATGTATCATACAGGTTTAATTAAGTTCCTACCAACATGGGAACAAGATCCAATAAAAAGGGAAGAATGTTGACACCCTAATTCACCCCCTCCCAAGGTGACATAAGGTTCTTCAATTGGTATCAGATGGAAAAAGATTACATATGTTGTATACACTTCAGTAATTCTATTCAAAAAAGGATTTGGGTTTTCTTTCCTAAGTCAAAAATGAAGAGTAGTCTTGATGAAAGTTCAGTTATCTCCAAGAATATGTCTACTCCCAACAAGACCATGATGAACAAGAAAAAGAAGGATAATAATTAGTTAAAGAAATATCTCATGTCCAAAGATGATGTAGTTTTTGTTCCTCCATTCCCAAACAATAATTAAGAAATATCAATTTTGGGAAGTAAAGATCAGGTGGCTCAGGTTTCTACCAAAGGATAGGAAGACACTTCTATCTCATTTTTTAGGTGATTCAGAAAAATTAAGAACCTATCTGCATCATATTCATGAATAAAGAGTTGCTGACATTTGTAGAATATTTCAATGTATGTAGGATGAGATCACCCTATTGGGAAGAGAAGCTGATAATATGGAGGAAGGCTTGGTAAAGAAAGTATCATAATGTTATAAGATCTCTAGTTAGATTGAATCCTTTGAAGAAACAAAGAGGAAACATGAAATAAATACATCAAAATGGTTCAAAGAAGTTGAATAAGAAGGGAGCGTTAGAAATAATCTAGAAGAAAAGATACATGCACTTGAAGCTGAGCTGAAGAAGGGTACCAATGTCAAGAGTTTATATTTGGATGATACTTCGAAGAAATTCAAGGAACTTAGCTCTTTGATACAAACCAAAGTCAAGTTTCATATAGATGGGGTTTAAATATTAAAAAATGATTGTAATGAGAAGATTACCATGATTGAATATCATAAGATCATCCTCAATATAGAATATATTTAACTGGAATCCAAGTTGACCAATCTTGAGAAGACACATATTGAGCCTTCACAAAAGAAGGAACCAGTTTCTGCCAGTATTCAATGATCAATAGAGGATTATAATGTCAAAAGGCCTCCAACATTTGATAATAAGATCATGAATTCACTCACTGATCTATCACAAGAAGCTGTGAAAGTAACGATACCATCCATAAAAACTTTTACTATTGTTTCTAAATATGTTTCTACAAAAAGTGCAGGTTGGGAGAAAAATTACAAGAAAGTATGGATGAGGAAATGTTATGAGAAGAAACCTATCACCATGGCTAGGGTGGGTAAGAAGAATAATCTAGAACATGATTCCCTGGATAGAGCACAACACATTAAGAAGAATGCCCAAAAACCGTATATAGAAAATTTCAAGAGGCATGATTTGTGGGTTAATGTTGGTGATGTAACAGATTTGGGAATTGTGCACTGAATTTTTGGCACAATCCTTTAAATAAAAAAGCACAGAGATAGCCTATGTCAAAAGGGATAAATCCAGAGAAGAAGAAGAGACATCAACAGATCCAAAAGCATGTGTATATTGCAAACAGATTTGGAATTCTAGACAATATCTTTGTTGTATACAATTGATGTGGTCACAAAAAAGGAGCATACATATCTCAAAATATATCCAAAGATGATAAGAACAAAAGACCACAAAATCTTGATAGGAAATAAGAAGCTACCTTGGTAATAAATCAAATGAATGTGGAAAATGAAAATTATCCCAAGAAGACTCCATGAAGGAAACGATAGAAGTCCATGGATTCACAATCCAAGAAGTTGAAGAGTGGTATATTCAAAAGAATTCTTAAAAAAAAATTACACATAGAATATTCCATGTGGAAAATCCAAACGTGTTGTCGTAGTTTCCCGAGACATATTGGTTATCTGGCTGAAATATTTGGAAATAATGAGAATGAAAGGAGATGCACAGGCTAAGTCTTGTGGAATAAGAAATTAGAAGATTACTTAGGGATATAGAGAAGTTCTGTGTGTGAGGTGAAATAAGGATGGTCACAGTATTAGGAATTTTAGTGCATTTATTCACCTCTAGAAGAATTCCTCAAGAAGATGAAAGTTTCACCAGGATATTCTAGTGCTTGGAAAGATCTTGAAGAAATAAGACTCACACACAAAGAGATAGAAGAAATATTTATATCTACAAAAAAAAGACAGAAATGAAGATAAAATGTGCAAGTGTGCGGAGTAGAGCAAACATAGCATCTTGGTTGAGAAAATCATCTCATCCTTCCTGCTCACAATGAGGAAAGCAAGAAGAATCCACCTTATTCCCTTAACACTTTGTGTATTATACTAAATTTACATGGAATTGGAGGTGAAGAAAGAAATCAGGGGGAGAACCTGAGAAGTGTTCCCTAGAGGGGGTGGGGGACACATTAAAAAGTTACCAGAGTTATTATTTCAATTAGTTTCAACTTCAGTTGGTATCAAATTCAATTACACTAAATATTTTCTGAAGATCATGTCATTGGAAAAGGTATGTTATTTCTAAATCTCTCATCCTCAGTTACTCAAAATAAAAATTATTTTACAGGGGGTAAATAAATCATTTAGTGACATAAGAAAATTGTAAAGGCCCTTGAAGACAAGTACATGAGTTATCATCACATGATGTATCATAATCATGGGATAATGGACAACATTGTTGTCTAGATCAAATCTCCTTGTTTTCTACATTGAGCATTGATCATGTAGAATTAGATTGAAATGATTGATGGCACAATTTCATAAGTATAGAATAATACCCTCTCTACTGTAAACATTGTATTTCTTGTCAATAAGGGGGATAGAAAGTGAAATGAAAGTTGAAAAGTGAAAGGGAGTGAGAAGATAGAAGACTCTCATTATGACAATGACATGATCATTTATAATAATGTTGAATTATTTACAACAAACACTAAGGGGGGATTGTAGGGACCAATTTGTGTATGAATATTGTATTTGTTGTCAATGGGTGTCAATGGATGTCCATGATGATCAACAGGAATAAATGAACTCTACTAAGTGAACTGGTGAATGGAATTCAGATGATTGATGCACTGATCCTATGTTCCAAAAATATTTATCAGGAGTGATACATTGTCTACAACATTTAAGGATGGTTAGACTGTTATTTGTAAGGAGTAAAAGAAAAGGTGAAGAAGATGGTGTGAAAGAGGAGGTTTGGAATTCTAAGGTGGCCAATACATGAGTTTTGAGATAGAAAGTGGCCATGAATTTCAATGCATACATAGTCTTCTACTGAGTATTTTTATAAGCCTTACTTAAAAAAATAGGTCCAACCCACTAGCCAACCATTCAACCTCAACCTGAGGCTCATGCGGGACCACAGGGGTTGACCATGCCCATGAGGAAGCCAGATAGGCTAGACATTATGAGGCACATGGGGGCGTGTATAAGATCATAGGGTATGTATAGTGGGATCTAGGTGCGCACCCAAGGAGGTAGAGTGGGCACTAAGAATGCACTCCTAGAGAACCGGTGCAGGGCGAAATCTAAGGGGGGAGAGGAGAATTATAGACGAATGATAAAGAGACTTGATATTTAAGTCATGAATCTTTGTATTTCTAATTCGATGTGGGATGAGTTTTAAATTCCTCAGGCGTAATCTCAGACATCTATAACATCTCGCATCACAGTTGACCATCTGATCAGCTGTGACATTTGATCATCCAAATCTGCACCACTCATATGATCTCGCTCCCTATGTGTTTGAGTTAGAGCTTTCCGATCCTCCAGTGGTATTTGAAGAATCGTGTCGTTTTCTTCAACCTTAGGCAATCTCTGGTGCCATTGCATCTCACTGAAGCTAATGTATGATCATGTCCGAACCACCATGCTTTATTATTTTGTCACCATGAGGATCATCAGATAGAATTGAGACCATGCATACAATCTGTTACTTGTATGCATGCGATATCTCGAGGGAGAAGGTTCGACCTAGGGAAATGAATTTTCCGAATCCATGAGGATTTTAGATTTGTTTTAAAGTAATATTGCATGCAATTATGAAGGCATGGAAGTGATCAGAAAATAGTGGATTCCATGTTTGAAAAATGAAACAACCAAGATTCATGTTGAATCTCATACCCATGGTCTGAAGATTTTAAAATTGTGATCTTCACAGCATATCATGGGGAATTTGAATGCATAAATGATTTGATATTTGATTATAAGAAGAGAACCACTGATCTGAGAAGGGGTTGCTGCTCCCACAGTTTAGAGAGATCATGTATTGAGAAATATATTCTCTTCGATATTTTAGTTCTCAAGGGGAAACAAGAGCTACGAACCATTATGGGTTCATGAAGAGAAAACCGTGAAGCACTCTGGTTCTACCAAGAGATGGAGTTCCGCACACCTCTTCGGTTCTCGAAGCAAGGAACCACGTACCGCTTGCCTATGTGAACTAGGAGAGTTGCAGACCATTATTTGTTGGTGAAGAGAGTTCCCATAAACCATTCTAATTTCATGAAGAAATGGTACCATGTACCGTTTTGGTTCTACGAAGAGAAGGTCCTGCAAACCAAATTCATTTTGACAAAGTGGAGAACCACATACCACTCAGTATGCGAAAGAGGCCTGCAATATTTGTGTGTAAGAGTTACACACATCTTGTGCATGAGGAGGATATGGGAACCATCCTAGTTCACAAAGAATGATTACACACTCCGTGAAAAGAAGAAATCAATACCCTAGGTGTGTAAAAGGACAAAAATAACACCATGCCATACCCAAATACACACATTGATGTTTGAATAAAATCACACGCTTATAAATAAATCAAAGTGAACAATGTGTGTTGAGAAAGGGAGAACAAAGAATGTGCATGGTAATGAGTAGTGCATGCATATTTTCTTGTGCATGATTTGAAGAAGAACACACATAAGGTCTAAGGTCATCAGAACCAAGTGGAAAGAAAAGAAATGAAATATAAGGGGAAAGGAGGCCACAAGCGTTCTTAATGAAACCATACCCATTTGGGCCTTCACACAAGAAATTATAAAAGTAAGTGCATACTTTGAATAGAATCATACTAAACCGGGGGTGAATGTGTGTAAAGAAGTGAACAGGAAGAAAAAATATAAATTTTCATATGCATGGTAACATGAACACAGGGAATAATAAGGGATGATTTTGATGATGTCTAGTGAGCTGTTTTTCAGTGTTTGAACAATCAGAAAAGAATTTGTAATCCTGGACAAGAATAATGAGATGTCTTATTACATTAGGTTGTTGCACTGGAGATGAAGATTGAACTTTAAAGATCATCAACTCTATACCTCGATGTATGAAAAGTTTCATACTGAACAAGAGACAAAGACTTCCTTGCCTATCCATTGAAGGGACCATCACATATATAAACTGAGTGTGACTTCACGCAGTGCAGTGAGCATAGGTGAGTCAGTGAAAGTGATCTGAAGGAAGTAGTGAGCTATCCCAGAACTTTTTTAAAGGAAGTGTGCCCAGGACATAGTGATTGTACCCAAATATTGTAATCCACAACTATTTAACATTAGCAGAATTAGGTATGACCAGAAACCGGTCAACGTATTCTCCTTGGATGTAGCCCTTAGTGGTGAACCAAGTAAAAGTGTTGTGTTGTCCTTATATATTTCAATGTTTTAATTACTTCATATATCTATTAAATAGTTTTAATTATGTTTATACCAACATAATAACATGATCCAACAAAAAAGGGAATAATTTGACACCCTGATTCACCACCCTCTCAATATGACCTAGGGTTCTTTAGCGAATACCCATGCAAAAATCATTATGGATAAACTATAAAAAAACTTTCAAAGAATCTATTAGAATTGAAAACAATCCTTATTTAGTTAAATAAAAAGTGTAACCCCATATTCCATTATTTAAAATACCAAAAATATGATTTTTTGAATTAATAAATGTAAGAAAATAGAATCCTTTAACAAATAATCAGTTCTACTCGATCTAAAAATGGATTAAAAATAATCATCATCAAATACATGCTTCTCTATACATGTGTACACCAATAATATCTTATAAAATAATTCATTTTATTAGATCCCATTTTATAATACATCGAGTAACCATGGGAAATTGAGCATGTTAATCTCATGTAACTACTCATATATTCTCAATTCTCTATGTATAGACTGGCATGGTCAATAAATACATCATAGGTAATCCAGATTTATGGATGAGGAAATCACATGGACCTAACCATATATAAAAGCACATAATACATACTATCTTGGTATAACTATATGCTTCCTTAGTTTATCTCAATTTAGGTCCTAGATCTCACACTCATCATATGTGTGGATAAACCTCATACTAGTTAATTTCCAATTGATGACTCGATCAGCAACATACCTCACCACCAATTTATTAGATAAGACTTAAAGTTAATGTAATAATTGTATCAAATTATTAAGGTTTCCATGCTAGGTATCTCTCCAAACTTAGGTGTTAGGGACTCAAAATATAAAGCCTTGACCCATAGTTTTTGAAAGATACTGTTAGACACACCATGTGGTATCATTCATGGGTTATCCAGCATAAAAAACCCATTTTTACCTCACAATAATATTCCATATATTGGTACAATAATCCTAATAATTCTAACCTTAACATTTATCCATTAACTATAATAATACATGACAAACATTAGTTAGGCATAACTCAATATCATACTTTGAGAGGATAATTATAATTTCACTTCACAAAATTATTATATATATATTCATTCAATATGAATGAATTATAAAGTGTATATTTCATTTTGTATAACATGATAAATTTTATGTTCTTAAAAACATTTAATAATACATTTAAAATCCACAAATAAGTGTTTATCTAACATATCATATACGATAGAGTTCCAGATTAAGCATATGTGTGCATCACTTTCAAGGGTTTTGTTAAACTCATTATATCTCTATATAATTCCTTCCACATCACTATGTGACCACTTAAAACCCCAAAAAATAAACTCTTTATTGACTAAATTCTATGAAGAAATAATTTTTAAATAGTGGTTATACATGAAAATCATATTCATAATGTTCAACTCTTTTAAAAATATATTCAAAAACCTTAACTACATAATAGAAAATGTTACGATGTTAATAAAGTCTATTTTTTAGTCAAAAAACTTTTTAATTTTCTCATTATCATCATCCTTCTGAACATTTAAATCAAAATATTTCATTTAAATTGATATTAATTTTTCACTTTAACTAGCTTAATCCTTTATTTTATAACTTTGAATAACTCTGAGCCAAAAACTACTTCCTAGATTATTAGAAATTAAATTCTCTTCATAATATCATGCTAATAATAACAAAATAATTTTTATTGTGAAATAAAGTTTATTTCATAACTTGGGAACATATAATTGTCAATCAATTATATCCACATAATAAATGGAGTTTTTTTTGTTTCAAGAAATATTTTGAAAATAACACTTTTAAAATTTTCCACTGATGGTGGTGGGATCAAATCCATTATATTTTAACAAACATATGGATACAAAAATTGGTCCTGTAAAAATTATTTTTTTCCTTATCTTCTTCTTAAACTTTTCATAATATTTAATGATTTATATACCATGTGTATGGAATCCATTTTTTCAAATTTTTCATAAAAATATTTGTTAACAAATAACATCACTTTATCACCAAGGATAAATGAAATAACTATACACATCCTTTACTAAGATCCATTAATAGAAACCTAATACCTAATATGTACATTCCATAGTGTTTCCAAATTCCTTCAGGTATCTGAGATAATTCCATTCTTATAAAATAGTATCTAAACTTCCTGAAACATACCTTCTTTTTCCATGACAATTATTGTGTATTTGAAAAAGAATTATTGGAATATCTTACAAACTTTTAATTTTATTGTTTGATATTTTATTTTTTTACTTTAAACATTGAACTAGAAAATTGATATAATATGATATAGTCAATCTTTCACCAACACTTTGGAAAAATATGGAAAACAATTATTATACTCAATAACATTGTAAAAAAATTTCCATTAATGAAAAAAATTATATTTATAGCAATTAAAAAAATATTATAACCTTATGTGAATCATTATATTATTATTCTATGTATCTATTTAAACCAACTATTGATTACTTCAACATTATGTTTCATAGGAGGATTTTGTTCAAAAACGACCAATTTTCATCCTAAAAACCATTTTATGTTTTTGAATAATCTAAGAATTTATATTATTTTGACTTTATCCTTTACATAAGATTGATATCATAGTTAGGTTTGATGATGTTGATGATTCCACATTATCTAAAAAGAAATCTTTTATCAAATGAGTATTATGATTCACATTCATTTAATAAGTACTTTTATTAATTTTTCTTCTACTAAAATGCTGAGAAATTTTAAAATTAACCACAACACATAGTTGTAAAAGATCCATATTTCATTAATAAATATGTTTTCTTTAGCATTACCCTAACCAATTAGTTATTTTGGTTGTACTTTGTAGCACTCATATCATATGTGACTATTAAATGGTTAATCAAACAACTATTTTCCCAATTAAACATACTGTTAAAATCAACCCAATTCCATTGGAAACATAATCATATTATGATATCGTTAATAATTGTAATGAAAATAAAATTCATATTTCATGAACATAATACTATTATGGTCACTCATCACATTCATTCTTTATACAAGATAATTGAGTGGCACCAAGTGTCACGTACCGAATCTGGTCACAACCAATTCTGGCACCAAACCCAGCCCATGACAAGGCCTGAAGGGCATTTCCAATCCCCACGAGCTGGCACAAGTTCTTGGGTATCATTTATCTTGGTTTGGGAACAATTGACCCGAATATGTATACATAAAACACCAAAAATATTTGATAAAATGAATCTGAAAAATTCATACCAACAAGGTTTATACAAAAATACAGAACTGAATACATAAGTTCAAATGCAATAAAAAAATTTCAAAAACACAATGAAACATCAAAAAAATAGCTCCATGGACTCCACATGACAATGTGTCATCACCCCCAATCCATCTCCACATCTGCCCCACGAATGGGGACTAACACCCTGAACCACCATAACCCTTAGCCTTTCCTTTACCTAAGTTAAACATAACCAAGTATACTTACACACAAGGGGTGTAAGTAGGGTGTAATCCTAATCCCAATATGATACCACCCAATTATTACAAATAAAATGCAATATGATGTGAAAAAGTAAGCGGTTTTAATACGCAAAGGAAAGCCGTGATAAAATCCAAGAAATGAAACTTTCAATTGAAAACTGTTTTGAAGCTAAAGTTTTCAGGATGTTCACACATTTAAATAGACATGTTAACTAATATAATTTACTACCAAAACCACCCCAATACATGGAAAAATAACACAAACACAACGAGCAAAAAAATCAGGAACACCCCTAGGCACTAGATAGTCTCGGGCCCTATGTACCTCATACATCGGAGTAAAGTAACCACAATAAAATCTGTTCTCATGCATGATAAACTAGTAGGTAACATAACCATAACCTATTGGTCCCCAATAATAATCCACATAGTTTAGTTATAGTTATCGTTATCCAAATTCTAGGTGAAATAGGGATAAAACCCATCAGGTCCACTAGTCGTACTAGTACACATCCGCCCAACCTAGGTACTCGGGCTTCCCCCTTTGTGATCAAAAAAATTTAAGAATGATACATATATCCATTTTCATATAAAACACCACTACTGGTCAAATACAATCAGTCTAGTAGCTACACATATTTTATACCATTTAAAACACACACAAAAACACTTTGAGTTTCAATAAAACAACTTCTCCAAATCATTCACTGTTTTCTACCCAAAACTCTTTGAAAACCCCACTTGAACACCATGTGAATACTCACATTTACTAAAAGAGAATCCCCCACACCTTAAAATTTTATTTAAACTCATTACATGAGTTATAAATCAATCCCAATAAGCATCACATAGAATACCCATGTAAAACACCAAATTGGTACTCAAAAAATCATTTTCTTAACAAATGTCACCCAAAACCAATTTCGCAGCAATGACCAAAGGATAAGAAAATAGAAAACATTATTTTACTACCTAATACAGTTCAATAAAATAAACTAAATAATCATAAGTCATCCCTTAAGGAACCAACAAAATATTTACACAAAAAACCCCTAAATTTCAATTGAAATTGGCATTAAAAATTCATTTGCTTTATAATTGCCACTAAAATGAATTTTTGTAGAAATATTAAAATGAATTATATATGAGAATACCATAAACACAGCAGCTAGGTCACAAATATTTCATACCAAAAGGAATCACCTACCAATGTAATGAAACCCCTTGAATCAACGTGCGAAAATTAAGTCGCACCACCACAGCACCCAGAGGGACTTAGAAAAAAACTAAAACCACAAAATTGGACCAAGATAACCCAAGGTTAAACCCTAGGTTAGAAACCCTACCCCTAGTCATTTGGTACTTCAAGGAAAATGGAAGAAACCCCAATCAAATAGAATAAAACCCTAAGCAATTTGAAAGAGGAATAGATGAGACTCACTTACTTGAGGGATCTTGAAGAATCGCCCCAAATACACTAGTATATGAATTTTAAAATAGTAAAAACTTAAATGGAGGTTTGAAGAAGGATGAGGAGGTAATTTAAGAACAATAATGGATGAAAAATAGTAATCATTGAGAGAGTTATGATGGAAAGAACTTACCTCCTCAAATCTGGACGATTTTAGAAACCCTAAGATTTCCTACACCCAATCGTAATAAAGAATAGCTCCAAAGAGTGAGGAGATAGGTTGGGCACACGGCTGGGTTCAATGGGCTTGGTGAGACTTATAATCACCGAAAAATCATTAAAATGGAATAATTGTTTAAATAATCAAATTTGATTTTGATAACTGAAATTGGGCTTCTAGGAAGGCCCAATCCCTTAAATAAAACCCCATATAAACCTTGGTTATGGATTTTTAAAGGCACCTAATTGAAATTGTAGTATTAAAATGTTAGGGGAGGCCATTTAGGAATTGGAATGGATGAAAAATGTTGAAAAATTAAAAACATAAAAAAGAATAAAAATTTATTTTTAAATCTGAAATTGGGCTCACGGTTTGGCCCAATTCATGAAAACTCACCCATTCCTCTATAAACGCTTTGGAAACCACAAAAACAAAGCATGAATCGGAAATAAAAGAAAAATACCTTTAAAATATTTCATTTATGTGACAACTCTCCCCACCATGAAAACTTTCCATCTCGAAAAGTCAACCTGAAGTTTGATCAGAAAATAGGAATGGATACTCTTCCTCAACCCATGACTTTTGCTCCCATATATCACGTATATCATTACCATGTGGAAAACGAACCTGGACCAATGGAATAGACTTCCCTCGAAGCATCATCTCTTTGGAGTCCACTATTTCCACTGGCCACTCAAAAACTGACAAGTCAGGCTCTATTTCCAGTTCTTCCCAACCCAGCACATGGGACAAATCTGGGTTGTATTTCTTCAAATGGGAGACATGGAAGACGTCATGGATGGACTTCAACTTATAAGGTAATTCAAACCTGTATTACACTTCTCTAATATTCTTGGTGATCTCAAAAGGGAGAACATATCGTGGAATCTGCTTCTCTTGCTTCCCCAATCGACGATGACCTAGAAGAGGGGCCACTTTCAAAAATGCCCTGTCACCCACAGAAAAGTCTAGGTCTCGATGCATTCGGTTAGCATATGATTTATGGAGACTCTGAGATTTCAATAAATGTTTCCTGATCAACTTGACCTTCTCAGACATCTCTTGCACCAGACTCGGCCCCAATAGTGAGGTCTCACCTACCTCAGTCCAACACAGGGGGGCCGATAAGGCTGACCATAGAGCACCACAAAAGGAGCCATTTGAATAGAGGATTGGTAAATGTTATTATAAGAAAAGTCAACCTACCCAAAATGGCTATCCCAATAACCTCTAAAGTCCAGGACACATGCACGGTACATGTCCTCCAAAATCTGATTTGCCTGCTCTGTATGACCATTCGTCTGAGGATGGTATGTCGTGCTCATATTAATATGAGACCCCAAGGCCTTCTGAAGGCCTTCCCAGAACTGAGAAGTTAAACGGGGGTCTCTATCTGAGAAAATTGCCGATGGAACACCGTGGAGTCTCACCACCTCCTGGAGATACAAACAGACCAACTCATCCACTTTATTTATATCTTCGATCGTAATGAAGTGGCATTATTTGGTAAGACGATAAATTACCAGACAAATGGAATTATTACCTCGAGGTGTATGAGGAAAGTGAACAATGAAGTCCATGGTCACCTCGTCCCACTTCAAGGTAGGAAAGGGTAATGGATGGAGCAGACCGGAGTGCCTTTGATGATCCTGACAGATGTTATAATACATCTTGGTGGAACCGAGATGGACAGCCAACTGAAACCAGTGGCAGTCCTCCATCACCACATTTCATAGAGATAATGTCACTACTGAATAACCCTTGAAGCAGAAAATTCCCTTGGGAGATGACGACCAATCTGAGGATGTATCCCCACCTAGAAGAAAACGATTCGACCACTAACAAAGATCATCACTTGGATTTTCTCACTAAATCAACACCAATAGAGAAGGACTCAACTGGATGCTTTCCAATAATTCCCCTCCACTATGTTCCCTGGTATCTACATGCATCTGAGAAAAGAGCCCCATCAAAGTCCACTCATCACTGGACTTCCACAAAGCCTGCATTGGAACTATTCCTCTCAAAGCATCAGGCACCACATTACCCTTTCCTAGGGTATAGACAATGCTAAAGTCGAACCCCTTCAAGTACTCGATCCAACGACGCTGCCTCAAGTTGAGGTCCTTCTACGAGAAGATATAGGCCAATCTTTTGTGATCAGATTAGACCAAAAACTTCTCCCCAAGGAGGTAGTGACGCCAAGTATACAAATCATGAATCACCGTAGCCAAATCCAAGTCATGGGTCAGGTAGTTCTTTTCAAGTGGTTGGAGTTGGAGAGAGACAAACGCCACCATGTGATCATCCTGTATAAGCACGCACCCAAGACCCATACCTGAAGCATCACAATAGACCACATATCTCTTTCTATCCTTTGGAAAAATCAACATGGGGGGGCGGTAGTCAACCGCCTCTTCAGCTCCTCAAATGATGCCTGAAATTCTAGACCCCATACAAATTTCACCCCCTTCTGGGTGAGCGCGGTCATCGGTGAAGAAATGCGAGAGAAATCCCGAACGAATCACCTATAATAACTAGCCAGACCAAGGGAACTCCTGATCTCGAACATGTTTTTAGCTTCTCCAATGACATAACATCACTAATCTTCTCGGGGTCCACTGAAACCCCTATCTCAGAGATAACATGCCCCAAAATTTTTACTTCCCTGATCCAAAAATTGTACTTTGCAAGCTTTGCATAGAGGCAGTGATCTCGCAAAGTGCCCAACATGGTCCTCAAGTGATGTTTGTGTTCCTCCTTAGAGACAGAGTTTACTAGAATGTAATCCAAGAACACCACAATGAAGGAATTGAGATACTGATGGAACACCCTATTCATGAGTTCCATAAAGACCACTAGAGCATTGGTCAATCCGAATGTAATGGCCAAATACTAAATGTGGTCGTACCTGCTTCGGAAGGCTATCTTTAGGATATCTGACTCCTTCACCCTAAGCTAGTGATAACCTGAACACAAGTCTATTTTTGAGAACCACTTTTCCCCCTTCAACTGATTGAACAAATCATCTATTCTAGGAAAAAGTTATTTGTTCTTAATTATTTCCTTATTCATCTTTCGGTAGTCAATGCACAACCGGATGGATCTGTCGGCCTTTTTCATGAACAACATAGGAGTGGCCCAAGGAGAGATGGTCATGCGAATGAATCATTTGGATTATAAGTTGTCCAGCTGTGTCATTAATTCCATCAACTTTGTGGGGTCCATATGATAAGAGGGAAGAGATATCAGATGTGTTCCCGGCGCTGGATCAATTGAAAACTCCACATCCTGCTCCATGGGAAAACCTGAGAAATCATCCAGGAATACCTCTAGAAACTCATTCTCTACATTAAGTAGTGTACCTCTAGATGAAATACCATCATCCTCTAGCATGAGAGATGATAATTGGAAGTTAAGACTTCCCAACTCAAGGATTGGAGGTTCTGCATGACTTGACTTAGGATCCCATTCTCCCAGAAAAGACTGACAACTCCCATCAGGTGTTGTGAAACTCACTTGCCGCCTATAGAAATCAATGTGTGCTTGGAAGTGTACTAGCCAATCCATGCCAAGTATGACATCAAAAATATCCATGTCTAAGACCAAAAGGTCCCACTCCATCTTGTCCCCTGACACAGAAAGCACACACGACGGGCACCTGAGACCCTGCCCCTTCTTTCCCAACGATGTCACCAACTCCATCGCAAAAGACAACAACTCAGTTGATAAATTCAGCATGTCCACGCAATGAGAAGAAATGAATGAAACAGAGGCACCATTATCAAAAAGAGAAGTAGCTATAGAAGATGCGATCAGAAAGGTACCTCAAACTGTCGACGGCTCCGCCTCTGATCCTGCTGGTACCTGATCCACCGCATGGAGATATCTGGTTTCTACCTGAGGATGACCAATAGTTTGTGGTTGTGCCCTGAATTGGATCTACCCAGAATATGACCCAACCCTACCACCACACCATTCAAATTGAGATCCCCCATTCCTCGACGGCTCAGACTGTGCTGGAACTCTTCTTGAAGCCACTGACCCTGACCCACTCGAAATTGGACGTGCCACACCACAGAAATGCTGCAAATTCCCTGTACCTCCACACTGGTAACAGGGCTTCGGAGGAAGTGGAAATGCTGGTTGGTTGTTCCCTCACTTCCAACACTGATGGAACATGACCAATCTCGCATCATAAGACTCAGATGAAAACTTCCTGGAAGAGTTCCCTAAACTACCACCTCCTTTCTTCACATGATCCTCCCACTTCCTTTTCTTCTCTAAAGAGTTTCCACTTCCCATTGTTGATACTGAACCATAGAAACCATCCCTTACTTTCCAATCAATCTCCACCATGAACTCCCAATCGACGACCTCATCATAGGCCCTCAACTTAAACAAGAACACCTGGGAGTATATCTTTCATCGGAAGCCTTTCTCAAACCTCCGGGCCTTCAACTGCTCATTAGAGACAATTTCTGGAGCATACCGAAACAAATCAGTGAAACAGTTGGTGTACTCCACCACATATAGATTCCCCTGAACAAGTTCCATGAACTCTCTGGACCTAGCATAAGCCAACACCTCAGGGGAGTACTGTTTATTGAAGACAACCTTGAAATCTCCCCAGCTCATCTACTCATTCTTTCCAGCCTGAAGCACTGACTCCCACCACTTAGGACCCTCCAACAAAAAGGAGGAACAATTCACCGTGAGATCCTTAGGTGTTTCTAGGAACTCAAACATACGCTCAATCTTATCAATCCATTCCTCTACTTCCTGGGGTTCTGAGCTACCTCAAAAGGTAGGAGGCTTGTTTTTTAGAAACTCCTGAGATTTATCTTTTCTAGGAACCATCCCTTCTTCCCTAATAGGAATATGAGAAAGATTTGGTCCCTGTCTTAGAGCTTGGATAGCCCAGACCATAGCCTTGACTAGACTCTAATCGATCGGTGTGGGAGAACTCTCTTCGGCTTCCTCCCGTGGGTGCGTGGGAGCTTTCTAGGGAGGCATTTTACTACAAAATGAAACAGTCATGAAACAATAATAAATACCACAATTCTGAAAATTTTAATCAAATACATCAAATATAAATAATCTAAACACATTCCAGTAATTAACGAAATAACTACTCCACCTCTTCCCGATATCCACGTGTAGTCTATAGCCCACATGTCTCACCTGGAAGTGAATTCAATTCATAAATTACAATGTCCCTTGGGGACTCAAGGTCTTCCATGAGAGGTGCGGGCTAGGAACCCTACTCACAACTGAAACCCTAATCCCCAACATCCCTAGCTCATGTCTATCCCGACTGATCCCAAAATAGCAATATAACCCAAAAACAAAAACCCTCTCTGATACCATTTTGTCACAAACTGAATCTGGTCACCAGCAATACTGGCACCAAACCCAGGCCGTGACTAGGCTCTAAGGGCATTCCCTATCCCCACGAGCAGGAACAAGTTCTTGGGTATCATTTATCTTGGTTTGGGAACAATTTACCCGAATATGTATACATAAAACATCTAAAATATTTGATAAAAATGAATCTGAAAAATTCATACCAACAAGGTTTCTACAACAATAAAAAACTGAACACATAAGTTAAATTGAAATAAAAAAGGTCCATAGACACAATGAAACATCAACAAAATATCCCCATGGACTCCACATGACAAGGTGTCATCACCCCCATGTCGTCTCCACAACTCCGCCCTAAGGATGGGGACTAACACCCTGAATCGCCATCACCCTTAGCCTTTCCTTTACCTGATTCAAACATAACCAAGTATAATAACACCCAAGGGGTGTAAGTAGGGTGTGATCCTAATCTCAATAAGATACCACCCAATGATTCCAAATAGCATGCAATACAATGTGCAAAAGCAAGCAGTTTTAATACGCAAAGGAAAGCAGTGATAAAATCCAAGAAATGCAACTTTCAATTGAAAAACGTTTTCAAGCTAAAGATTTATGAATGTTAACACATTTAAATAGACATGTTAACTACTGTAAATTAATTCCAAAACCACCCCAATACATGGGAAAATACCACAAACACAATGATAAAAAAAATCAGGAACACCCCTAGGAACTAGATAGTCTCGGGCACTATGTACCTCATACCCCGATGTAAAGTAATCATAGTAAAATCCATTCTCATGCATGAGACACTAGTATGTATCATACTAATAACCTAGTGGTCCCAAATAATAATCCAAATATTTTAGTTAGAGTTTTATTATACAGATGCTAGGTGAAATAGGGACAAAACACATCCGGTCCACTAGCCATACTAGTACACATCAGCCCCACCTAGGTACCCGGGCTTCCCTCTTTGTGCTCAAACAATTTCAGAATGATACATATATCCATTTTCATATAAAACACCACTAATGGTCACATACAATCATTATAGTAGCTACAAATATTTTATACCTTTTAAAACACACAACAAAACACATTGAGTTTCAATAAAAACAACTTCTTCAATCATTCCTTGTTTTGCACCCAAAACTCTTTGAAAACCCAACTTAAACACCATGTGCATACTCACATTTACTAAAACAGAATCTATCACACCTTAAAAATTTATTTAATCTTATTACATGAGTTATAAAACAATCCCAATAAGCGTCACATAGAATACCTATATAAAACACCCAATTCAACAACAAATTGGTACTCAAAAAATCATTTTCTTAACAAATGTAACCCAAAACCAATTTTGCAGAAATGACCAAAGGATAAGAAAATTGAAAACATTATTTTCAGACCTAATAAAGTTCAACTAAATAAACTATATAATTATAGGGCATCCCTTACGGAACCAACAAAAGATTTATACAAAAACCCCTAAATTTCACCTGAAATTGGAATTAAAAATTCATTTGCTTTATAATTGCAACTAAAACCATTTTTGCAGATAATTCAAATTAAATTGAAATTTAAATACCATAAAAACAGCATTTAGGTTACAAATATTGCATTCCAAAAGGAATCACCTACCAAAGTAATGAAAACCCTTGAATCAACGTGCGAAAATCAAGTCGCGCCACCACTACACCAAGAGGGACTTAGAACAAACAAAAAACGACAAAACTGGACCAAGAAAACCCAAGGTTAAACCCAAGGTTAGAAACCCTATCCCCTTGTCATTTGGTACTTCAAGGAAAAGGGAAGAAACTCCAATCAAATAGAATGAAACCCTAAGAAATTTGAAAGAGGAATGGAAGAGACTCACTTACTAGAGGTATCTTCACGAATCACCCCAAATACACTAGATTATGAATTTTAAAACAGTCAAAACATTAAGGTAGGTTCTAAGAAGGATGAGTAGGTCATTTAGGAACAGTAATAAAAGAAAAATAGTAATAATTGAGAGAGTTATGATGGAAATAACTTACCTCCTCAAATCTGGACGATTTTAGAAACCCTAAGATGGTTTTCACCCAATCGTGATGAAGAAGAGCTCCAAAGATGGGGGAGAGAGGTTAGGCGAGATTATGGGTTAAATGGGATTGGGTGAGACTTGGAATCACTGAAAAATCATTAAAATTTAAAAACTTATTAATTAAATAAAGTTTATTTTTAAAACTGGAATTGGGCTTCCGGGAAGCCCCGATCCCTTAAATAAAAACTCATATACACCTTGGTTATGGATTTCTAAAGGCTCAAAATTGAAATGGTAGCGTTAACATGTTAGGGGAGGCAATTTAGGAATTGGAATGGATGAAAAATTTTGAAAAATGAAAATGCTATGAATGAAACAAAATTTATTTTTAAATCTGGAATTGAGCTCAAGTTTTGGCCAAATTCATGAAAACTTGCCCCTTCCTATATAAAAGGTTGGGAAACCCCAAAAACAAATAATGAATGGAAAATAAAAGAAAAATACCATTAAAATATTTCATGTATGTGACACCAAGAATTGTCCTGACCAACCAGATTGGATGATCAAGTTCTTGATAAGTGTTAACTATAGAAGGAATCTAACATTTAGTATTTCAAAGGGGATTTAGTCTCACGATATAATTTCATGTATCCACTTTACAAGTACATACAATTATAATGAATTTTTATGGAATCCTATTCCTTCAACCAAATCAATACATTGAGACCATATTGATGTAAAACCCCTTACATAACTCAAATATTGTGTTACTAACCGAAATCAAAATTTAACTATATTCATACATATACACTTGAATCATATGGATAAGGTACATGAAACCTTTTATTGAAATGTATTATAACCATATGAAATTTAAAATATCTATAAGTGTATTCTTTTAGTGACATATATCCAACCCCCACTTCCCTATATAAGGCATAAACCTTAATGTTAGTGGGAAATTCGACCAAAAAACCCTCTGCCCCATGATACTTTACTCATGAGAGATATTAATTCCATCATATCTCGAACACCTAATATGTATAAACAAAAATTTTCTCTTTAAATTAATCTAATAACCTAGGAAACCCCAATGTTATGGTTGAATAAAATTAAATCATTTTTATATAGTGCATATAGTTCCTTAATTGCATGTTTGATAACTTTTAAGAAATTTAACTCTCTAAAGTAAAGAATAAATGCATACTAATATTATTAAAAATATATATCTATAAAAAATAAATAGGGTAATAAATAAATTAACAAATAATTCATATATCAAAACATGAGATAAACAATTCACAAACAATTTATAAATAACTTTATTATAAACACTTTGTAATAAATTCTAGAATTATGATCATCCTCTATGTAAATAAATATAAACACTTTATATTTTATCCCAATATAAACTCATTCATATTATCCATGATACAGAAAATTACATAAATATATGATCATAAATGAAATTTTAATAAATTATATTATAAATATGTTATGTAAAAAATATAAATAATCTAAATATCACATATTTAATATTATTTAATCCATTGTCATATCAATAACTTAAACTCCTTTTGAAATGGCTAAAATAATTTATTCAAATAAGTCACTTTGTTTAAAAAATTAAAACTATTTAATTATGAACCATTTATAATTATAAATATAAAACCTTTTATATTTTTGACATGTTTTATAATTTATAAAAACTTTACAATTCACACTTATAATTTCAACGTGAATAATTGATATTAAAATAATAATTCATTCCAAATAATTTTAAAATGTATTTTAATATTAAGGGTGTAACGCCCCGATCCCAGTTACCTAGAGTCGGTGCATTATTACATAACATTGGCATGATCACAAGAAAGATTAAGTCTCTAAATACCGATTAGTTTAGTATCCTTGGAATAACTAGATACATTAATAAAGTTTACATTACATCATAAAATGAAAACTACAAAAATAGTCTCCATATCCCACACTCTTATCCCCTCATACTATTCCTGTAGGTTATTCATAAATTACTTCTTCACATCCTGGGAAAAATAAAACATAGAAAAGGGGTGAGCTCAAATGCCCAGTAAGGATAACAATATAGTGGAAACTTTCATAAATAAGAATAAAAATTTAAGGCAATGTATAACTAAAACAAAAGACTTTTAAACTTGAACTTCAACATAGTATGGAAAAAATAAAATGAAATAATTCCATTTACTTATTCACATGGATATTCTACTAATCAAATAATCACATGCAATATCAATAGCCACTTTCATAATGATAGAATGCATAATGCCAGACTATCATAACCACATAGCCAAGGCCTCGTGCCAAGACTAAAAATAAGATTTTGTCAAGGCCTTATGCCAAGACACTAGATTGTCTCATGAGACCTACCGATGCATCAAGGAGCTATAGCAGGCTCCACCCGTCACATATTAAGTCCAATGCATTCCCATATGTAAAGGTTTAAACATAACATAAACATTCGTATTAAAACTAGCATACAAAATGTCAATACTTTCACCATAAACCATGAAGGGTATAAAAATAACATATCCATAGTCCAACATACCACAAAACCTTCAATAAAATATGGAAGTTTTGTTTCATAATAAATCAGCTTCAAATAAGCTTAAAATCCATCAAAGGATGTTGACATAGATGAAATCCAAACTCTTTTTAGAGAAATATCTCTTTTTATTTGGAAATCATTGAAGAGTCATATAAAATTGAACATTTTCTTTGAAAATATTCTTATAAGCTTTTAAGGGAAGCTTCAACGATTTTATAATGGTGGAAAATAGCCGCACCCGCTGTATAAGTTAAAAAAACATTCTTACCTTAATTCTGTCGAAAAGGTTAAAAAGCACCTTGTTTGGAAAACGACGGAAATATTCTTTATATAAACCTCTTATAAAAAGTCAAAAAAGGGTATAAATGACTTTAACCCATATCATAGTAAATAGTAAAAATGTTTTGAAATAAATTTTTAAGAATCATGGATGTGGATGATAAAGAAATCTCAGTAGATTATTACGTATAAACAGCCTCGGATAATGAAGAGATTGCGAAATAAACCCTTACCTTGTACATTTCCTTGGTTGGGGGTAGGTTAACCTCCTGTATAATGGTAAAATAATTGTTATTAAATTATACAATAATCATATACATTAATATGATATCATATATGATCTTTTAACATTGATTTGTTAATAATATCATAGTATTATCGTTGTTTCGGGTGTTAACTTACTTGTTTTCTTTTATATGTTTTGTTACATAAGTCGGGTTTTTCAGGGATAGGTTGTATCTTAATCATATACAGAATGATATAAAGTCCTTAGATACTATTATTAATCATCAAATGAGAATTATACTTGAATTGATACGATGGAGAATGAATCTCATCGCGTTCGTGGAGACGGTAGTTCGTACATACGTACGAGCGACAATATCATTCTTTTGATATTAAAATAATATATAATTGGATGGTATATCATATATACGGAATCATTATCATGTTATATTTATTATTTACATGAATTATAAATCATTTTTATACCCATCCAAATAATAATATATTGAATAACAATTACACCACGACGTGGAGACGGTAAGCCGTACGTACGCACGTATGGTGACATGTCATTCAAAGGATGGATAGAATAATGAATATGGTTGTACCATATTTATAATAATATTACAGTATATAGGAGATACTGGATTCATTATTTTATAATGGTAATAATAAATAAAGAACAAGTTGAAGAAGGAATAAATTTGAAAAAGGGTGGTGAAAACATTACCTCTTCTTCCGGTTCTTCCTTTTGATTTGATCAAAAGGGCTCCTTAGGTTGGATTTATGATCAAACTAAGGCCTCTAGGTTGTATTTAGGGAATTTTAGAGAGTATTTGTGCAGGTTTTGACCGAACCAAAAGGCTTTGAAGGTGTGAATTAATGAGAAGGGGGGGTACCCTTTTATAAGAGGGGTGAGGGGCACCTTTGGAAAAGCTAAAAATATTAATTTATAGTAAATTCATATTCGGTTTCTAATGGATCCAAAGTATATTATTTAAAGTTTAAGGTGGGGATGGGTCAAAAACCACTCAACCAATAGAATTTAGACAGGTTTCGGTCATTATATTAACCTTATCTTTTAGTTTTAACTCTTAGTGAATTAGTTTGACATTTACCATGTCTCTTTGTATTTTTATATTATATAGTTAATAAACATACTATATACATTCACGAGACCCCCCAAGTGGTCTATTAATGATACACCTATCATGATATAAGTCTCTTGGCCGAACCTTAGATTTTTAGGAATTTAATATCAATTTATAATATAATATTAGTTTTAAAAACCCTTTTATGTCAATTTTGACATTGTTCAATAATTGATTTTTTTGAAAATCATAAAAGAATGATTACTTCGAACAAGGTTAATTAAGTCAATACTAACATGTCATATTAACCTTGAAAATTAGTGTAATTCAAAAAAAGTCTCAAATTATATTTATTTGGGTATTTATAATATCAATTATTTTAATTTTCACTATTATGGTAATTACTGCATCATCATTGTGTCATAAATAAATTAAATTATTTATTGTCTAAATATTATAAATAAAAAATAATTATGTAGGAAATCTTTTTATATTTCTAATGAATATTTACAATCAAATTTATCTTATGTATAAACCTATATTAAAAAGATTTTAGTAAATAAACATTGATTTTAACTCTTTTAACTCTTCTTTGAATTAAATAATAATAAATGTCATAATCTAATCCAAGTGGACCTAAATGATAATATTTTATTTCTAAGGTTGTTTTTGGTCGAGATAAACTTGTCCAATAGAATTAGGACATGTGTTAGGGTAATATTAATATCATTTTTACCCTTAATTGCCCTATTTACTTTTAACCGTGGTAAATAAAAGTAAAAAGTTACTATTCACCAAAAAAATATTTTCATCTCATTGAACCACATTTTACTACTTCATATTAACCATGTCTCTCGGATTTTCGAAATTCCATTCACAGAAGTGGTAAAATTAAGTTTTATGAAAAATTCAGTTTTTTTAACTACCACTTAGTGGTTTCACGATTCATCAAAAATTGAAGTTTTTCAGAACAATGTCAAAAGTTAACCCTAAGCTATAATTGATATTCCAAATTCAAAAATGATGTATTATTTTACAAAATTCCAAACATATAAGTTTCATTAATTAATTTTATAATTAATTCCTACTGTTAAAACAAATAGCGTTTTTTTAAGAAACAATATATATCAAAAGATTGACAATTGTTTATGACCAATTTAAAAGTCAAATTAATTCTAATGAACACCATTGGATAAAATGGTAAAAATATATTCTAATTATACTTTAAAACCACTCAATAGTATAATCTATCACTATAAATTATTTTGATTAAAAAAAGTTGTTTTTAAGTATTTTTCACTATTCATAAAAATTGGAAGTTCTCAGAAAAATACCAAAAATTGAACTTAGGATAATTTCAATATTCCGAATCCAAAAATAAAGTCCATTTTGAAATATAAAATATATATAATTTCAAAAAGTAGGTATTACTATTCATAACTTCTAGTTTGATTGGTTGTGGTGTGCTAGAACTCGATGTTGCATACAACACACGCTATCACATTATTCAAAGAGAAGTGTATCGTAGAAGCTTGGTGTGTTACATTCTCCCCTCCTTCAAATAATTTCGTCCTCGAAATTTATAGAATACTACCACATGAAAAGACTTGGGTGGTTCTTTATCATAAGTTCCTCAGGTTCCCACATTGCCTCTTCCATCTTATGGTTTCTCCACAAGACTTTTACCAGACGCGTCGTCCGATTTCTCATCACTTGTTCTCTCGTATCAAGAATCTTGACGGGCTATTTACAATAAGACAGATCGGGTTCCAGTTCTAATTCCTCATAGGTGAGTACATGTGTTTGTTCAGGCATGTATTTCCTCAATAAAGATACGGGAAACACATCGTGAACTTTGGAGAGACTTGGCGGCATTGCCAATCGGTAAGCTACAGCCCCAATTCGTTCTTGAATTTCGAAAGGTCCGATGTACCTGGGACTCAATTTACCTTTATTACCAAAACGTATGACTCCCTTCCATAGAGATACCTTCAGGAAAACGTGATCACCAACTTGAAATTCCAAATCCTTCCTTTGATTATCGTCATAGCTCTTATGTCTAATTTGTGCTGCTTTGATGTGATTTTGGATTGCCTTCACCTTTTCCATTGTTTCCTCCACCAGTACTGGACCTACAAGTTTTCCTTCCCCAACGTCATCCCAACAGGTTGGTGTGTGACATCTCTTTCCGTATAATGCTTCATATGGTGCCATCTGAATACTCGAATGGAATATATTGTTATAGGAAAATTCTACCAGAGGTAAATATTGATCCCACATACCCTGAAAGTCAAGTGAGAAAAATCTCAACATGTATTCTAAGGTTTGAATAGTATGTTCTGATTGTCCGTCTGTCTGAGGGTGGTAGGCAGTGCTCAAATGAATTTCAGTATCCAGGGATTTCTGAATACTTTTCCAGAATCTTGAAGTAAAATAGGGATCACGATCAGAAACAATCGATAGGGGTACTCCATGAAGTCTCACAACTTCATTAATATATATTCTTGCTAGACATTCTAGTGGTAGATATTCTCTTATAGCAAGAAAATGTGCTGACTTGGTAAGATGATCAACAATAACCCATATTGCATCATTCCTTCTAGGAGTCTTTGGTAGTCCCATGAAAAAGTCCATTGTAATATTTTCCCATTTCCACTCAAGTATAGGAAGAGGTTGCAATACTCCACTAGGTTGTTGCCTTCCAGCTTTCACTTGTTAACAAACCATAAATCTTGACACAAAATCAGAAATCTCCCTCTTCTTGTTGTCCCACCAAAAATGTTCCTTTAAATCTCTATACATTTTGGTGCTCCCAGGGTGTATAGAGAAATTGGAACTTTGAGCATCATCCAGCAATTCCCTTTTTAGATCAGGTATATCGGGAACACAAAGTCTCTTCCTGAATTTCAAAATTCCTTCTGCATACACAAAGTCTCTCAATCTCCCATCATTCACAGCTTTAATATTCTTTTGAAATTTTTCATCATCAGTCTGAGAACTCTTAATCATTTCTAGTAAAGATGGTTTGGAAACCATTTGAAAAATAATTGATGTTTCACCTTCCCTGGTTATTCCCATGTCCATCTTCACTAGATCCATGAAAACTGGATCCCTTTGAATTCTCATCATGTTCAAAACTCCATGGTCTTTTCTACTCAAATCATCTGCCACCTTTTTTGCTTTCCCCGGGTGGTAGTGTATCGTACAATCATAATCCTTGAGTAATTCAAGCCATCTCCTTTTCCTCATGTTGAGTTCTTTTTGTGAGAAAATATACTTCAAACTCTTGTGATCAGTATAAATCTCAAATTTTTCACCATATAGGTAGTGCCTCCATATCTTCAAAGAAAAGATCACAACAGCTAACTCGAGATCAGGAGTAGGATAGTTTTGTTCATGAATTTTCAACTGTCGTGATGCATAGGCAATAACTCTATCATTCTGCATAGGGACACAACCAAGTCCTTTCTTCGATGCATCACTATAAATAACGAAGCCATCATTCCCCGATGGTAGAGTCAACATAAGAGCATCGAATAATATTCTCTTCAGTTCTTTGAAACATTCTTCACACTCTTTTGTCCAAACAAATTTAACCCCTTTACGTGTGAGCTTCGTTAATGGGTTAGCCAATCGGGCAAAATTCTGGATGAAACGTCGATAATAACCTGCCAAACAAAAAAAATTGGGTACCTCAGTTATACTCATAGGTGCTGGCCATTCTTGAATTGCCTTGGTCTTAGAAGGATCAACAGATATTCCATATTTAGAGATAATATGTCCAAGAAAAGAAATCTCTTGAAGCCATAATTCACACCTGCTAAACTTCCCATATAATTCATGTCTTCTCAGAGTCTTCAGGATAATGCGCAAGTGATTTTTATGATCTTCGTAGCTTTTGGAGTATACCAAGATATCATCAATAAATACCACCACAAATTCATCGAGATATTCCTTGAAAACTCTATTCATCAGATCCATGAATACAGAGGGTGCATTAGTCAATCCAAAAGGCATTACTGTAAACTCCTAATGCCCGTACCTGGTTCGAAATGCTGTCTTCAGAATGTATTCCTTCTTCACACACAACTGATGGTATCCAGATCGAAGTTCAATCTTTGAAAAGTATTGAGCTCCATGCAGTTGGTCAAATAAATCATCAATACGATGTAGGGGATACTTGTTCTTTATTGTTATAGCATTGATCTCCCTGTAGTCGATACATAACCCCATAGATCCATCTTTCTTTTTAACAAAGAGAAAAGGGGATCCCCATGGAGAAACACTAGGGCGAATAAATCCTTTATTACTCAATTCCTATAGTTGTTTCTTTAGTTCGACTAATTCCACAGGGGCCATTCTATAAGGGGTCTTTGATATAGGTTTTGATCCAGGAATTAAATCAATGGAAAACTCAACTTCTCGTTCTGGAGGATGTCCAGGTAAATCTTCCGGAAATACATCCGCATATTCTTTCACAACAGGTACATCCTCTATTTGAACATTCCTTTACTCACCCATAGTCATTTCATTATCTTCCTCCCCAATAATTGAATTTAGTTGAGCTTTTGGGGGTGGATCTAGATAAGAATTAGGTGGTGACGATTCTGCTATAAAGATAAGGTGTTCCTTATCATCATCATCAGAAATCGTAACCTCATTCTTCTTACAATAAATCTTCGCATCATAGTCCGAAAGCCAATCTATACTGAGGATTATATCAAAATAAATCATAGTTATGATAATGAGATCAGCAGATAGAGAACATTTACGTGCTCTAATGGGGACTGATTCACAAAACTTTGTTGCAATGATACTTCCCTTAGGAGTTTTAACTAACAACTCCCTTGTTAAATCAAATTGGAAATATCTAATTTTTCTTAGCAAACTGGGAAGATATGAAACGATGCAATGATCCAGAATCAAATAATGCATTTGCTAAACTTGGGGAAACCATTAAATTACCTGCCACCATGTCTTTCAGAGCTTCTACCTCAGCAGTAGTGATAGCATAAGCTTGGCCTTGGTCCCTTGGCCTTTTCTGAGGTAAGTTCCACTGACGCTTAGGAAATTCATTTGCATAATGTCACATCTCCCTAAAATTGTAGCACTGAACATTGGTAGTTTCCTTCTTCCCTTTACAATCACGAGCTTGGTGGCCTTTTTCACCACACTTGTAACAGAAACTCATTCCCTTCGAGCAAGCACCGGGGTGTTTCTCCCCATATTTACCACATGATGGATATTCAACATTTCCCTTATTACCCTTATTTCCATTCCTAGATTGATCAGCAGATATCTTCTTCTCTTGCTTTGCTTTAAAGTCATAAGACTTAGAGAATTCCTTTTCTATCTTGATAGCACATGAGACAATGTCTTCATACGACGAGAAGGATTGTGAGACTAATGCTCGACGGAGAAATGGTTTTAACCCATCAAAGAAACGATCAATATTACTTCTAGGGTTTTGTATATAATCTCTAGCATACCTTGCTATCCTTGTAAAGTTATCCTCACACTTTGCGACATTCTCATCCTCCTTTTGTCTCAGACTCATAAATTGTCTTTACATATCTGATCGTTGGTCACGAGGAAAGTATTTTTCTAAAAATAGATCTTTGAACTCCATACATTCCATATTTTATACTTCATCATCTTCCTTCATGTTTTGAATCAATGAACACCATTGATCAGCATCTCCAGTGAGGTGGTAAACATCCATGATAACTTTTTCCCTTTCACTACTCCCCAAAGCCTAAAATATTTTCTCTAGGGAATTTATCCATTTCTCAGATACTAAGGGATTTGTACTCCCATTAAACGTTAGTGGTTGTTTCCTCATGAATCGATCTAACATTGATCCTCCACGCTATGGATCAGGGTTCTCCATACGGGTAAGGTTATTATTCATAACCTGAGTGAGTTGTCCCAGTATGGTGATTAGCTGATCGACACTAGTTTCATCACCAGCTCCATTATAATTATCTTGAGCAAGAGGGCAATACCTACATGGAGTGCGTGAATTGATACGGTTTCTATTTCTTCCACTAGGCGCCATTTCTAAACAATAGCATAAACTAGATCAGTTTATGAATCAAAATACATAATCCCATACTTATAAAATACTTAACATAAATTGAACTATTTATGGATATAATCTATAATCATAAAAAAAATCTTTGAGGAAGTATATACTAATAAACCCTTCATAATTATTTGTAAATAAAATGAGAGTTATCCTAAGCATATCCCCTGGGAGTGTCATAACCAAGAGTGCAGCAAGGCCCGTTGTCGTGCAGCAGTTCCTATTCGAGTCTAGCTCAAAGCGGTGTTTTCGGGTTTTACCCCTTGGTACATCTGTGCCAGAGCGGCCTCTACCTGCTCGTATCCAGACAGGGATGTATTGCTCAGAAAACCCACAAAACCTCTACAATACCAAAATTCTAGAAGTTCTTCTATATTAATACTCAAAGTCTATCTTAGGTTTATGTGATCTAATCAGAGTTTATCTCAATCTAGCTTCTAAGGTTTGTACTAAACTTCCTCTGATACCAACTGTAATGCCCCGACCTCAGTTACCCAGAGTCGGTGCATTATTACATAACATTGGCATGATCACAAGAAATATCAAGTCTCGAAAGACCGATTAGTTTAGTAGCCTTAGAATAACTAGATACATTAATAAAGTTTACATTACATCATAAAATGAAAACTACAAAAATAGAGTCTCCATAGTCCACACTCTTATCCCCTCATACTATTCCTACAGGTCATTCATCAATTACTTCTTCACATCCTGGGAAAAATAAAACATAGAAAAGGGGTGAGCACAAATGCCCAGTAAGGATAACAATATAGCGTAAACTTTCATAAATAAGAATAAAAATTTAAGGCAATGTATAACTAAAACAAAAGCCTTTTAAACTTAAACTTCATCATATTATAGAAAAAATAAAATAAAATAATTCCATTTACTTATTCACATGGATATTCTACTAATCGAATAATCACATGCAATATCAATAACCACTTTCATAATGATGGAATGCATAATGCCAAACTATCATAACCACATAGCCAAGGCCTCGTGCCAAGAATACAAATAAGATTTTGTCAAGGCCTTGTTCCAAGACACTAGTTTGTCTCATGAGACCTACCGATGCATCGAAGAGCTATAGCAGGCTCCGCCCGTCACATATTAAGTCCAATGCATTCCCATATGAAAAGGTTTAAACATAACATAAACATTCGTATTAAAAATAGAATACGAAATGTCAATACATTCAACATAAACCATGAAGGGTATAAAAATAACATATCCATAGTCAAACATATCACAAAACCTTCAATACAGTATGGAAGTTTTGTTTCATAACAAATCAGCTTCAAATAAGCTTAAAATCTATCAAAGGATGTTGACATAGATGAAATCAAAACTCTTTTTAGAGAAATATCTCTTTTTATTTTGAAATCATTTAAGAGTCATATAAAATAAAACATTTTCTTTGAAAATATTCTTATAAGCTTGTAAGGTAAGCTTTGACGATTTTATAATGGCGGAAAATAGATGCACCCGCCGTATAAGTTAAAAAAACATTCTTACCTTAATTCTGTCGAAAAGGTTAAAAATCGCCTTGTTTGGAAAACGACGGAAAGATTCTTTTATAAAACTATAATAAAAAGTCAAACAAGGGTATAAATGACTTTAACCCATATTATAGTAAATATTAAAAATGTTTTGAAATACATTTTTAAAGAACATGGATGTGTATGATAAAGAAATTCCAGTAGATTATTACGTATAAACAGCCTCGGATAATGAAGAGATTGAGAAATAAACCCTTACCTTGTACTTTTCCTTGGTTGGGGGTAGGTTAACCTTATGTATAATGGTGATATAATTTTTATTAAATTATACAATAAAAATATACATTAATATGATATCATATATGATCTTTTAACATTGATTTGTTAATAATATCTTAGTATTATCGTTGTTTCGGGTGTTAACTTACTTGTTTTATTTTATATGTTTTGTTACGTAAGTCGTGTTTGTCATGGATAGGTTGTATCTTAATCATATAAAGAATTATATCAAGTCCTTAGATACTATTATTAATCATCAAATGAGAATTACACTTGAATGGATACGATGGAGAATGAATCTCATCGCGTTCGTGGAGACGGTACTCCGTACGTACGCACGAGCAATAGTATCATTCTTTTGATATTAAAATAATATATAATTGGATGGTATATAATATATAAAGAATCATAATCATGTTATATTTATTATTTACATGAATTACAAATCATTATTATACCCATCCAAATAATAATATGTTGAATAACAATTACACCACGACGTGGAGACGGTAAGCCGTAAGTACGCACGTATGGTGACATGTCATTCAAAGGATGGATAGAATAATGAATATGGTTGTAACATATTTATAATAATATTATAGTATATAGGAGATACTGGATTCATTATTTTCTAATGGGAATAACAAAGAAAGAAGAAGATGAAGAAGAAATGAATTTGAAAAAGGGTGGTGAAAACATTACCTCTTCTTCGGGTTCTTCCTTTTGATTTGATCAAAAGGGATCATTAGGTTGCCTTTATAATCAAACTAAGGCCTCTAGGTTGTAGTGAGGGAAGTTTATAGAGTATTTGGGCAGGTTTTGGATGAACCAAAAGGCTATGAAGGTGTGAATTAATGATAAGGGGGAGTGCCCTTTTATAAGAGGGGTGAGGGGTACCTTTGGAAAAGCTAGAAATATTAATTTATAATAAATTCATATTCGGTTTCTAATGGCTCCAAAGTGGATTATTTAAAGGTTAAGGTTGGGATGGGTCGCAAACCACTCAACCAATATAATTTAGACTGGTTTGGTTCATTATATTAACCTTATCTTTTAGTTTTAACTCTTAGTGAATTAGTTTGACATTTACCATGTCACTTTGTATTTTTATATTATATAGTCAATAAACTTACTATATACATCCAAGAGACCCCCAAGTGGTCCATTAATGATACACCTATCATGATATAAGTCTCTTGGCCAATACTTATATTTTTAGGATTTTAATATCAATTAATAATATAATATTTGTTTTAAAAACAATTTATGTCAATTTTGACACTATTAAATAATTGATTTTTTTGAAACTCATAACAGAATTATTACTTCAAACAAGGTTAATAAAGTCAATACTAACATGTAATATTAACCTATAAAATTATTTTAATTCATAAAAAGTCTCAAATTATATTTATTTGGGTATTTATAATATCAATTATTTTAATTTTTCACTATTATGGTAATTAATGCATCATCATTGTGTCATAAATAAATTAAATTATTTATTGTCTAAAAATTATAAATAAAATATAATTATGTATGAAATATTTTTATATTTCTAATTAATATTTACAATCGAATTTATCTTATGTATAACCCTATATTAAAAATGTTTTAGTAAATAAACTTTGATTTTAACTCTTTTAACTCTTCTTTGAATTAAATAATAATAAATGTCCTAATCTAATCCAAGTGGACCTAAATGATAATATTTTATTCCTAGGGTTGTTTTTGGTCGAGATAAACTTGTCCAATAGAATTATGACATGTGTTAGGGTAATATTAATATCATTTTTACCCTTAATTACCCTATTTACTTTTAACTGTGGTAAATAAAAGTAAAAAGTTACTATTCACCAAAAATTATTTTCATCTCATTGAACCACATTTTACTACTTTATATTAACCATTTCTCTTGGATTTTTGAAATTCCATTCACAGAAGTGGTAAAATTAAGTTTTATGAAAAATTCAGTTTTTTTAACTACTACTTAGTGGTTTCACTATTCATCAAAAATTGATGTTTTTCAGAAGAATGCCAAAATTTCATCCTAAGCTATAATTGATATTCTGAATTCAAAAATGATGTCTTATTTTAAAAAATTACAAACATATAAGTTTCATTAATTAATTTTATAATTAATTCCTAATGTTACAACAAATATCGTGTTTTTATGAAACAATATATATCAAAAGATTGACAATTGTTTATGTCCAATTTCAAAGTGAAATTAATTCTAATGAACACCATTGGATAAAATGGTAAAAATATATTATAATTATACTTTAAAACCACTCAATAGTATAATTTATCACTATAAATTATTTTGATTAAAAAAATTTGTTTTTAAGTATTTTCACTATTCATAAAAATTGGAAATTCTCAGAAAAATACCCAAAATTCAACTTAGGATAATTTCGATATTCCAAATCCAAAAATGAAGTCCATTTTGAAATATAAAATATATATAATTTCAAAAAGTAGGTATTACTATTCATAACATCTAGTTTGATTGGTTGTGGTGTGTTAGAACTCGATGTTGCGTACAACACACGTTATCACATTATTCAAAGACAAGCGTACAGTAGAAGCTTGGGGTGTTACAAAGGGTCATTATTTAGGTGTAGTTATTTTATAAAGGATTCATAAAATCTTAATTAATTAATTTTAGATATTTTATATTTATTTATTTTATAAACTCATTTATATGTTAATTAAATATCCCAAAATAAATTTTTCTATTGTTTATATAATATCTATAAATTATAATATAAAATTTATAATTTAAATTATAAAAAACAAGTTTTTTTACAATATCATTTTTAACGATATACCTTATATCGTAAGATATAATTAATTATGTTCAAAATGAAATGTCTATTTTATCTATCATACCATACAATACATATTTTAAAACTCATGAAGTGATTGAAAAAACACTTATGTTTGATAGGAATAACTCATGCAGTTGGAAATTAAAACCTACTAATATTCCCATAATATCATATGCAGATGCCTAAGAGGGGTGGGGATCAGGTGTTTCCATTTTTTAAAAAATTAAAAATGATTTTTTAAATATTTTATCCCATTGGTATTTAAACCTCAATTTTTTTAAAGAAAATGGAACAATTTACTTTAACCAATAAACAATACAAACATACCATACAAAAATAGTAATGTAAAGAGTGGGATATGGTACTTTTAAAATGTTCTTCCCTAATATGGGAAACCTACTCTTTTTTTATCTATATAATCTGTGTCACACATTTTCCATTTATAATTTTATCACCAATTACAATTGGGTTATCCATGAGTCTCCTCGAAACCATGTTTACTATATTACACAAGTGGTTCTTTGTTATATTACACAAGTGCATGAGTCTTTATAATTTGTCCCACAATCATCAGTCTCTCGACTAAAATAAAAGACATCCTTTATAATCATTTGAAAAATATATTCACGCAATCCAAGATGTCACTATTTCTATCAATCAGATATGCTTCCTTTATATAGAGACAGTGATAGCCTTTGGGTTTTTATGAATAGAAGCATGAAACTTGGTTTCTTCTAGACTACACAACTTTCAAAACTTATTTATAATATGATCATTGGATTCTATCAACTCAAACTCCATGGTATACAATAACTGATAAGTATTTTATATTAATCGCTACATTTCATAATTTTTCATAGATATTCATCTACTTTATTTATTTTTATTTTAGAATTTTAAAATACAAGGTATTGTAGGCTTTTTTATCTTCTTCTTCTTTGATAATCTTGATCACCTTCACAAAATTCATCAGGTTTACTTTTCACTTCTCTAGAGTTCAATATTTCTCACTTATAGAGAAAGAACTCTTGTTATTCTATGTCAACACACCTTCTTATTCTTGATCATTGATATCATTAGTCACCCAAAATATATTTTATATTTATTTCATATTAATAATTTTCCACAAATTAAAATATAAATTTTTCTCAATGGAAACTTGTGGTTGTGCCCCCATGATCTCCATTTCTCTAACAAATTTATTTCATGGGTATGTTCTCATTGTCTCATTTGTTCATTTTTTTCTCAATGGATTTTCTCCCCTTTATTTTAAATATTACACATTACACATTTATTTCTCATTTAAACTCATCCAGGTAATTATTCTATTAATTATATCAACATGTCTAAGAGAATTCTTCTAAAAAAACATCCACAACATCTTTAAATAAAAAATATCTGTTATAGTATTAAAAAATGTTGAAACACTATAATTGCAAGGAAATATTCATTAATGTCATCCACAACTTTGAAAAACCTGTATGAGCTCTAACTTACATTTTTGTCATTATTTATTTTGACAACAATTTTATCTTCTTTATTTTTAAAAAGAATCAAAAAAAATTGTGATAATAGATCCATTTATGTTTAGTTCTAGAATAAAAAAATTTTAATTTCCCAAATAATATATAATTCTAGGAATCTCTTCATTTTAGATTCATCTAATTTCTAAAAATATCGTTCATCTTTGATATTCAATACCATAGACAAGAAGATAATTTCCTTAGTCACTTTATATTAAATTATAATTCCTTTGAGTTTTTTTATTCAATGAGTAAAATCATGATCATCATTAGTTATGTTTCACTATTTAGAATATCTAATATTTTTTAAATCTCAATCATTTCATTTTTTATCAATTATAAAATTTTAACAGTGTTAATCGTGTTGAAATTTTCTAGTGAAAGTTGTGAATTTTTCTAGTGAAACAAATTAGTATGGTCCTTAAGAAGTTCACCTACACATTTTTTAACAAATTAAGAAACCTTAAAAAGTTGTAAATCAACCTTATGATGATTAATTTATAAATGGAATGAACCTTACAAAGTTTATATTCAACCATATGATATCTAGAAAAAAATTGCAATGTTCCATAATTTTCCATTATCTTTGATCTCTTATTATCATTAACATTACAAAGATCACTCAAAAACCTTATGAAGTCCATAAATGGTCCTTATAATGTTCATACATTAGTATTTTTTATAGCTGAAACAACCCCAAAAAGTCTCTATTCTATTGTAATTCCTAAACTCTGAAGTATTTAGAATTGATTTTGAGACAAAATTAAGAAGATATAAATTGAACATTAAAAATGTTTCATTTAACATATTTTTCATCTAAATAAACCTTATAAATATTAAGTTGAACCTCTGAAAACTAGAACTGTTCATTATGAATATTTCAAAACATATCAATTTTTTTAACTTAATAACTAATTTACATATTTATTATAGTCAATTTAAAACATCATCCAATAAACATACATACCGTTAATATAATTCAAATAACCCCAAATAAATTTTTGAATTTAATAGTACTACTAAAATATCTCCATCTACATTCCCAAATCCATGAAACTTATTAAATACCCAATTTAGTTTATTTTCATAAACATAATTTTCATCTCATTTTAGCCACAAATATTTTTTGAAAATTATTTAACTAAGATAAATACTTCATTGTATTAGACATATTTCAGGATAAATAAATCTATAATGGATTCACAATAAGTTTAATTAGATATATCTATTTTTAATTAAATCTATTAAAGCTATTTTTAATAGATAAATTATCTATCTTAATTTTTAAAATGTTGTAAATAGTAGTACATTCTCAAATAGAACATATCATTGAGTTTTCATGAATTTTATCTCTATAATAATCTGATTTTATATATCTACTATCATGAATATATCCATCCTCATATCCTTGGAATATAGCTACTCTGACTTCTTTACCCATTGAAGTATGGGAAACATATTCATCTTCTTTATTGGATGGATAATTCCTCCGTTACTCGAAACTTCTATATATATATATTAACATTCTCATTGAAATAAATTCTAATTTAAAAGAAATTCAACTAATATAAGACTATAGGAACTTCAATATCTCCATTTGTGTTTATTGTAATTACAAATAACTGATTCAAATAAATTCAGGATAATATTTCTCTACATGTTCAAAGTTTTCCAAACCCCCCTTATTAATAATAATTTAAAATGGGAATTTTATTATACCATATATTGATACCATAAGTTAAAGGGATGGTATTATCATCTCTTAAAATTTATAATGTAAAAAATATTCCCTCTTCCTATGATTGTTCTTTTATATTCCCCTCATATTGAGAGAATAAATCAATTTCCCATGGGAGAAGGGTGGAACCACATTTTTCATTTCAATGTGCTATAAACAAATAAAATATAAGTCAATGTAGGATAACCCAGTCTAAAAAACAAGAGTGATCAATAAAGATAAAAAAATTCACAATTCATAAAAAAATGTGATAAAAACATTGAATTTATTTTCTATGGGAATGTTTAGATTAATTTTGAAAAAAAATCATGAACCTATACTCAACTTCAACAAACACATCCAAAAAATTCAAGAGTAAGTTGATTTAACTCTATATTTTTAACTATCACCCCAATGGATTATTTAAAATAAATAAATTATATAACAAGATGGGAAAAGTGACCATCATACCTTTACTTTTAGTTTTTTTCAAGGGCTATTCAAATTTCAAATTTAACCTCCTCCAAATCCATTTTTTTTCAAAAATCCACATTAATGTTTAGCAGTAACTATATAATAAAAAATCACATCAAACCAGATTTCAATATAAAAATTCAAAATTCAAAACAGTTATCAACAAAAACCACATATTCAAAATTTTAAATCCAGTCACATCTACACAATGATAACAATTCCACTTAATCACATCACGCTGTGAGATATTGAACGACAGGCCACCGTGATCCCTGTACCCTGATACTCAGGATCAATCGTTGTGTCTAATTCACTGATGAGAACCAACGAGTAATCAAAATAGAATTTAAATTTCAACATCGAGCATCATCATCATTGTGATAAAGAAAACTGATAGACATATCACCAGAGTGATCCACAAACAAAAAGAGCACTATCATGAAAACATCACCATCGAACATTGTCAGTGCTGTCATGGCAGAAAACCAGTATCCACCAACACTAGTGAAATCCATTAACTTCACTATACCAACACCCCTTTACCAAAATTAGAACTAAAAAACAATAACAGGAAAAAAATCATGACACTAGGAACCGTTAAATATGAGGATAAAACACCCTCAATCACTGGACCAACATGAACATTAGGAAAAGTACTATATGAAAACAAAATAAAGATGACAGATTTCATGCCTCTTTATACACCCAATACCAACCAAAAAACACGTCCCATAACCTTTTTAATAACTACTACACTATACTATATTGGATAAGAGAGATTGAGAATAAATGTAGAGTAGAGTTCATGGAAGTCACAAAATCCATAGAAGCCTCCACATTCATAAGGAATTTCATCCCAAACCATCATAACCACACCATGATAACTGTAATAATCAGAAAAAAAAATCCTCCATCAATGAATGGTAATAGAACCATACCTCTAAATAAACCATTAACCATAGGTCGCTCCTCTTTTGGGACACTAGTGACGCCTCATCTTGCACCTCCCAAACCATCCAAAAAAACCATAGTTCTTGAAGAAAAAGGATAGAACATGGAATTATATTGTAAGAAAATACTAATAATTAATTTCAATATCAATATAGATAATTGAATGCATATGATCAAATTGAGCTCCACCCAAACGAGACCTGAAATTTCCCATAAAGTCAAAACGTCCAACGAAGAACACCAACTAGAATGCAGAACAAAAAAACCAAAATAAGGAAACCCCGTTGAAGAGTGGTAACATAATAATGAATGATAGATGGGATCACATGGACTTACAGAAGGGGGAGGAATTATAGGAAGACATATGAGAGGGGGAGGCGATGCTAGAGACAACACAAATTCCCCCCCTCCTAACAAAAAATGAGAAAAACTCTAGAAAATTTATTTTCTTATAAGCTACCCCCTAAATGTATACTCTATATCAATATTCATCATGGTTTATTTTATATTTATAAATGATATCCATGTATAAATGATAATTTTTACCCAAAAGTCCAGGATCTGGTTAAAACCAGTCCTATAAAACTCTACTTGGTTTTCCTCCCAGAATTTTTGTGAGATAACAAAGTTGTGTTTTGTTACCTTATTGAGGAACTCAATCTAGTGAGGTACGAATCTCCAAGGCATATTCCATGTTCTTATTTTCAAATCATCCACTGAAAGTTGAGAGTCTGATTCAATCCATAACAAATTCCATTGAAATTTGATAGCATACCTGATTGCATAAATCAATGCTCATAATTCACCTTTATAGGCCACCCTAATATCAGTGTAATGGTAAAATCACCATTTAACAAAGACATAATGTGTGTGAAAGAAACCTTCACATCCTGAGGTCCCTATCAGTATAGAATCTACACCATAAACGTTCAGTTTTATCTATGGGATTATAAGAGGTATCCAACGGATGTATTTAAGTGTTTTGGGCCTCCTCAATTGACCTAAAACATCTAAAAGTCCTAGAATCTGTAAATCATGCATGCTATTATTCATCCAAAAAGTTTTCACCATAGATGCTACATAAACTTCCTTGTGTGATGTTTTAATTCAAATCTATGTAGAGTTCTGTTTGATGTTAAATAATTTGGTGTTATGGGCAAGTCATATAGCATTGATTACAACAAAAACTGCCACCAGTAAAAGGTTTTGAATTTTCTCTCTGTATCCATCATTGGGTAGCTTTTACAGTAGCTCATGTATATATATGTTTTCATCAACCTTTATCCCGAATAGAAAACTTTCATAATCCCAGAGTTGCTGACCATAACCACACTCTCCAAAAAATAATTTTAATATTTTACTCTGCACGCATACATAAATGATATGAGGAAACAAGTTGAATTATATTCCATTTGAGATGATCATGCATGAGAATTCTATTTTTCCCGGTCCTCTAAATTAGAATACATATTGATGGTTGAATGAATGGTGTCCTGAAATTCATAAGACAGGTTTGTGGGTCAGTGGAGCCCCCACATTCCAGCTTATAAAACTCCTTGATATTAAAGTGACCATTCCAATTATGTTTCCATATTAGAGTATCAAAATCCATGAATGAGTGATTCTGAATCTCCAAGGAAACTTGAGAGGGGACCATACTATCAAATTTTTGTTATTGTGATAAAATAACAACAATGGAAAGATTCCTTACCTCATGATGAATATTCATGCTATCCTATAGTGGCCTATCAAGCCATGTATTATTTTAACAATTGATATTTGAACACTTAATTACCAGTGACTTTGTGTCATGATTGATTATAGTGAAGGACTGTAACATACCAGGTAATTATAGAATAATAATTTTTCATATTTATTAATAATTATGAATTAGATAGTAATTTTACTTTAAAAATGATTCTATGTATGATAGTGTACCAGACACGCAACAATATGTTTCTCTGAAATCTTATGTTGCACACAGGATTGAGTTATACAGAAAAATAATAATAATAATATATTATTATTATTATTATTATTATTATTTTAAGTTGTAGTTTTCACATAGTTCTTAGAATGGTGGAATGACCGATATTAAATAAATTATGAAAATATGGTTTACACTTGTTTATATAATGATTCATTGGTTAGAAATTTAATTAGAAATGAAAATAAAAATCAATTGAATATAAAGGATGTGTTTTTATGAAAAACAATTTAAGTACGAATAATTGTGTTTATAAAATAATCAAATAACTCTTGTTGGACTATATTAATGAAATATAAAATAAATACAGTGTCTAAAATTCTTCTGGTATGTTTTATATACATTATATAAGAAGAAATTAAATTTTATATGTAAAAGGAGTATTTTTCAAAAAAGGCATTTTCACCACCTTTTGATGGAGAACCCTTTTTAAATATATTTTTTGTTACTTTAAAATATTATATTTTAAAAAAAATATTCTTACTTGGAATGGGTACATGAAAATTTATATTGGTTGAATTTTTGGTATTTTTCTAATAAAATACACACTTTAATGAATAGTGAAAAATACCACACTCTAATTCAAAACCTCCTTTTCATCAAATTTATTTATATTGGTAGATTTTAATTTTACAAGGTTTTAACATATAATTAGACTAAGTTTTTATAAATTTATCTAATGTAGTTAGTTGAAATATTTTTCAAATTGAAATTGAATTGAAAAACGATGTGAATCTTTGAACGCTTTACTTAAAAACCCGTTTTTTCATTTTGAAAATCAGATTAATTTTTAATTTAATTTTTCAACATAGGTGAATTTTATTTAAAAAAAATAAATGGTTTTAATGATTATTAAAAAATTTGTCTAATAAGATCGAAATAATTTTTGGTGAACAATAACTTTAGTATTTTATTTACCATGGTTAAAGGTAATTAGGGTAATTAAAGGTAAAAATAAAATTTTAATAATATAAAAGTAACCTAACACTTGTAATAATGTTATTGGATGATTAATTTTAAATCAATAAATTCCTTGGGTCTAAATTTTGGCCTTTGGAAGCCACTTGGGTGTGATTATGACATTTATAATATTTAATTTTGAGTAAAGGAAAATATATCATAATCACGTCTCTTATTACTATTTTTTTAATATGGAGTTATACAAGTCAAATATTAGTCTATAAATAGTCCTTATAAATATAAAAATATTAAATATATCATGATAGTTTATTTATAATTTTTATGAATTAAATAATTAAACTAAATTATGACACAAAGATGATGCACTAATAGATTTATTAAAGAAAGAATAAAATAAATGATATTAATAATATTAAAATAAATATAATTTGAAATCTTTCATGCCATACACTAATTTTATAAATTAATAAGAAATTTTATGATTTATTTAATGCATTTTTTGAAGGAATCAAGTTGTTATCATATATTAAAAAATTCATGAAATGAATATTGTCAAAATTGAAATAATTCATATTTTTAAATATAAAATATTTAATTAAAGGATATAAAATCTATCAAAATATAATATTAGGAAAAAATTTATATAACTTTAAAATTTTCATTAATGGCTCATTAATAGTCATTTTTTCATGATTTGGTAATTATTTTAACTCCCAAAGTGTAAATTACTTGATAAAAAGTAAGAGTTAAAAGGGGTTAAAACAAAAATATAAGGATTAAAAAATATAAAAAACTTGTAAAATTATTATTTAATGATTATATTTAGACATATAATCATCCTATATTTTAAAGTATTGAGTTTAGACCCATTTTAATTGAATTTGAATTTATATTAATTTAATACTTGTAATTATTCCAAGGGTGTCCCTCCCCTCTCTTATAAAAAGGGACTCATTCCTATCTATTAATCACACTTTAAAAACATTTTGGTCTGGCCAATATCTTCCCAAAACCCATTATATAATCAATCCACTTATTATTGAGGCCTTATTTTTGTTAGAACAACTTTCTTAGAGATGTTAATGCATTCTACAATGGCGATCCACTGAAGAAGAGGTGTCATTTTCTTTAGGTATTTCTATTTTATTTCTTATTCCACTTCTTTAAAATATTATTAATCCATGATAAATAATAAAAAATTTATAATAAATATAGGGAAATATAATTATTCTAATATCATTACCTAAATTCTTCTACATGTCTATCAAATGGGAAAGTAATTAATCATTTGTGCGTACGTGTGAACTATCATCTCCATTAACCGATATAATTCATTTTCCATAACCGTCTCTCAAGACTAGTCATAATGATGGAACTAATGTTTTTATATTATTTTAATAAAAAATTATCATTATTAGATAATAATATATCAATTATTTTCCAACTCTCCACGCACATAAAAATGATTATATCGTTCGTTCGTATGTGTGAACTATCACCTCCACGAAGCGATGTGAATCGTTTTTATTCACCTCATCACTTGTATGATATATGTAAGTATATTTAAATTATTATGATGATTTTAATTATATTATTATAATTATACAAATATAAAATTATAATTAATTTATTTATATAATTATCAATGAAAAATGGAAATGTTACTCATGCTTACGTACAACCTACCGTCACCATGATTATAACGCTATTCATTTTTTCATACCATCTATAAATTATTTTATTAAAATGTATAATGGATGTATAAAATTGATTATTATTTCATGAATTTTAGTTTTTATTTGATTTAATGAATTAAAATATGGAATATTGACATCATAACAAGTTCGTTTTCGACTCAAGTACTGAATATCGACAAAACATTTGATATAAACTTAAGTAATTATCTAATTTTTATGACATGGTAATACGTGATATAAATCGAATAACAAACTTCAAAAAGGTTCTCAATAAATTATAAATTAACATAAGTTTATTATTATGGAATATAAAAATTATATTAGATTATTCAGACTCAAGGTGAGAGACTTCATCTCAATCTACTTTCATTAAAGCATATTTTGATGTTATACACCACCTTAATTTTTTATAGTTTATAATTAACCCATTTGGGCTTTAATTTCATTCAAATTTTTTTGAAAGTAATATTCTTATACAAAGAATATTAATAAATGAAAAAATGAATATTTTTTTACGTATACAACAATAATAACTTTTATGCCGTTGTGACCATTCTTTGATATCTGGCTTCCTCTACAAGCTGTAATGTTTTTAGTAGAAAAATAAATACCATATTAATTTTTCAGGTATTTTGGTATTTAAAATGGTGTTTATAATGGATTGATTATATCATTATCTTGATATTATATATTGTGAATGACATATAGAAATGTTGTTTTCTCTTTATGCATGATTTATGTCTTGTTCATATATTTTGGTTCTTGGGCATTGATAATGTATACTCCTAGTTCCATAATAAAACTAGGGCTCATGATATCCCTCCAATTAATTGAGTAATGATATTGAGTTGAATGATAAGTTTTATCCTAATATATTAGGAAATTAACTTTTATGGGTATTCCAAATGTAACCATGAAGGTTACTCTCTATGTAGCTGTAAAAGCCACAATGTATGTATCATATGGGTTCCACAAGTTACGATTATTATTTTTGATTGATAAGATGTTTTTTATAAATCTTATTATTTCATGAGTCATGTTAAGGAGTTAATGTTTTATGGGTGAAAAATATTATTTCGTGAAAATGTTTTCATGAGTTTAAAGTATTCATCGACTAACGGTTTCATTACTTCATTTATATTCCTTACTAAGTTTTTTGGGTTGATCCCAAGTTTTTGAAATGTTTTTCTAGAGGTTATAACAATTGGTAATAGAATGTATGAAGTCAAGATGAATGTGATGAATGTTTTTTTCAAGAAAATAAATCTCGATTTATTTAAAAATATTTTAGATTATGAAGAAAATAGATATTGAGTAGACTTGTATACTTTGTAATATTTGAGTTGTTATGTAATAGTCATGGCCTAATTCTCTAAAAATATAAACCTAAAAATATTCTCAATGTGAATTATTGACTTATCTCAAGATTATTCAGGGATTTAGGTTAGGGCCTTATAGTTTATATCAATGGTAGTCTTAGATAACTTTAGAGGTTAGGGTAACATTTAAGAATATGTTACAAGTTATATATAACCATAATGGTTAGCATAATAGAAAAATCCATAGTTATTTTAGATAAATTGAATGAGTTTGATATAACATGAATAAGTATATCTTAGTTTTTATCTCCCTCATAATATAGTATATGATTATTTTATTGATATAATCACACTAAAATTTTGGGTTTTATTAAATGGATGGATCCAACATGAACCAATGTAACAGTAGATGTGAAGTAAAGTTTGGCAGTTCTCTGAATAATAAATCTAATGAAATGATATATTTAATGAGAAAAATAAAGGTTATTATAAATAAAATATTGGGAGTAATGATCAACCATTGGAACCTTGGTGAGTTTTCTAATGATTAATATATGATATAAATGAATCCATATGAAATTTCAGGTAATAATCATAAAGATAAGTATATTCATCAACATATGTGTCAAGGATGTGGAAAGAAACACCGAGGAAAATATTTTAAATGGACTGAAATATGTTATAGATGTGGTAATGATGGCCACGAAGCAATAACCTTCTAAGGGAAAAGGTAGCGTTTAGCTAACTCCAAGAAAGGGAAAGAAGTTCTTTCGAAGTTATCAATTGAATGATTTAAATATAGAGAGTATGGGAATTATGAATATATATTTACTATGAATAAGGTTCATGAATGGGATCAACAGGGATTTACCAATATATGTTTATAAATAACTAATTCCATTTTAATTGAAGATGAGGAAACTTAAAATGTCCTATGAAAGGTATGGATTATTTATTTTCTCATGTTTTGACGTTAATGAATCTTAGGAAATGATTCATTTTTTTGTAGGAAAGAAGTATTAAGGAATAATATGGAAAATAATGGTTAAAGGATCATAGAGAATGATTAATGAATAAAAAGTCTAAATATAAAGGATTCAAGAGTTATAATATACAGTTGGATGATGAAATTTTTAAAAGTATTAATGATATTTTGATAATGGGATTACTTTGGAATACTTTTTTCTAGTATATGTGACCTTGAAGTTTGTTTTGAGAAAATTTTATTCAAGTAATAATTATATTTTATTTTGTGGATATAATTGTAAAGGTTTTAATAACTTTTAGGGTTTATATGATCTTTATTTTGAGGTAATTAGGGGTTATTACATTTTTGGATTTAAAATGAATGGTATGAGATAAACGTTGATAATAAAACAAGTTATGTTTACTGTTGAGGATTTTATCTCATTTTGTAAATTTTATAAGGGTTATAATAATTATATAGTTTTATAAAATGGACAACCTACAGGAAGGGTGAAAACCCATCAGGTTAGACAAGACTTCAGGAATCAAACCCACAACCGAAGGGAGATAAGGATTTATCTACAATAACTAGACTACGTGAAGTGCCTTGTTAGTATGGATTTTTAATTTTTGTTAATTGAGTTGATGGAATAAGATTAATTTGATTTTTAAACTTATGTTTTATCAAATGGATATCTTTAGTATTGGAAAATGATTTGGGGATTAAGGGGTAATTGTTATTTTGGAAGACGTTCACTATTTTGGGAACTTTATATGAATAAGGTGAATAGAATACTTTGGAAATTTATTTGAGTAGTAATGGTTGAGTTATATTTTGGAATAATATATTATTTTTTTTTATCGAATTATGGTAATTAGGATATTTATGGAAATGATTAACCTATCATGGAGAATATATGATTAGGAAATTTCTTTTGGGTATGAGACATCAAGAGAGAATTATTTTATTTGGAGATAAATGATAAAACTTATCCTAGAAGGATATGTGATCAAATCCTTTGGAATTTTGTGTTCCAATCGTATTTTGGATTATTTGAGGAATTTTAAGGAAAGTTATTTGTTGAATGGTCTATGTTGAACATTTGATATTACAGTTTAATTTGGGAGATTAAAAGTAGTTTTTAATCATCTAATGGTTTATTATTTTTGGAGAATTGTTTTAAATTATTCTAACCATATTAGATTTGGTTAATGTTTCAATATATAATAAATAAAAAGTTTATCTTTTTTGGATTATGTGATTAACTAGATGTTGATTATAGTGTTTCACGCATGAAAATTTCAACTTTAATACTCATAGCTTATTGAAAAAATGGGTTTTTTGAGAAATTAGATTAGTTGATGAAAATATAATTTTCAATTAAGTATATTTCATTATGTTCTTATTCTATGTAGTAAAATAATTCCAAAACTCAATTAAAAAAATATTAGATTAAATATGTTATGCATTTAATTTTACTATTGTGAAGTCAAAGACCATTTAACCCAACACAAGTTTGTGGCTTTTTGATTGTCAATTTTATCCACATGATGTTTTATATCACTCTCCATAAGAATATGATGGTTTGTTTTTCTTCTATATCCATGTTTTCCTACATAGAATCCTAGTATGCATTATCTTAAGTGACCTTTTTACTTCACTTTATTTCTTTTAAATTGGAAGTTGTATTGACTCTTTTTTTCAATGTGGGATTTCATGGAAGTAATTTTGAAAAGTTAAACCGTGCTTACTTAGCCCAAATTTTGAATTAGTAGGATGTAATTTACCAAAGGGGGGAAGGATGTAACATCACAGGTAATTATAGAATAATAATTTTTCATATTTATTAATAATTAAGAATTAGATTGTAATTTTACTTTAAAAAGGATGTTATGTCTGATAGTGTACTTGACACACAAAAATAGGTTTCTCCAAAATCTTATAGTGCACACAAGATTTAGTTATACTAAAAAATAATAAATTAATAATAATATTATTTTAATTTTTAGTTATCATATAGCAGTTAGAATGGTGGGAATGAATGATATTAACTAAATTATGAAAATAGGGTTTACACATTTTTATATAATGATTCATTGGTTCGAAAATTAACGAAAAATGAAAATTAAAATCAATTGAATATAAAGGATGTGTTTTTATGAAAAACTATTTAAGTGTGAATAATTTTTTTTATAAAATAATAAAATTACTATTTTTGGATTAGATTATTAAATATAAATTGAATATGATGTTTAAAATTCATCTTTTTTTCTAGACATGATATAAGAAGAAATTCAATTTTATGAATAAAAGGGGTATTTTTCAAAAAAGGTATTTTTACCACCTTTTGATGGAGAACATTATTAAATATATTTTGTTCCCTTTTATATGTTTTATTTTAAAAAATACAATTCTTTTTTGGAAGCGGTACATTAAAATTTACTTTGGTTGAATTTTTTTTATTTTTCTAATAAAATACATATTTTAATGAATAGTGAAAAATACTGCATTCTAATTCAAAACCACCTTTTCATATAATTTACTTATATTGGTAGATTATAATTTTACATTTTTTTATGGTGTAATTAGAATATTGTATTATCATTTAATTTAATTTAGTTCATTGGATGAATTTTCAATTTGAAATTGAATAAAAAATCTATGTGGACTTTTGAACGTTTTACTTCACAAACCTGTTTTCTCATTTCGACAATGAGATTAAATTTATATTTAATTTTACCACTTCCATGAATTGAATTTTCAAAAACTAAGATTAATGTTTATAAAAATTATGAAAAAATTAGTCTAATGGGATCAAAATATTTTTTTTGGAAAGTAGTAACTTTAGTATTTTATTTACTATAGTTAAAGGTAAATAGAGTAATTAATTGTAAATTTAATATTATAATAATATAAAATGACCCCAACACTCGTAATAATCTTATTGGATAAGTTATGTTCAACCATGAAAATCCTTGGGTCTAAATTTTGGCCTTTGGAAGCAACTTGGGGGCGATTATGACATTTATAACATTTATTGTAAAGTGAAGGAAAATATGTCATAATCATGACTCTTATTACTAAAACAATTTTAATATGGGGATATATAAGAGATATATTCAACTACAAATAGTACATATAAATCTAAAAATATTACCTACATCATGGTAATTTATTGAAAAATTTTATGAATTAAATAATTAAATTTAATTATGACATAATGATGATGCAATAATAGATTTATTAGAGAATGAATCAAATAAATGATATTAATAATATTAAACTAAAGATAATTTGAAATATTTAATGCAATAAACTAATTTTATTGATGAATATGACATGTTATTATTGATTTAATGTATTTTTTTCAATGGAATAATGTTGTTATGATATTTTAAATAAGTCATAAAATGAATAGCGTCAAAATTGACATAATTCAAATTTAAAAATATAAAATATTTAATTAAATGATATAAAATTTATAAAAATATAATATTCAGAAAAAAAAAAAATTATTTAAATATTAAAATGTCATTAATGACTCATTAAGAGGCCATTTGACATGATTTTGTAATTATTTTAACTCTCAAAGTGTAAATTACTTGATAAAGTGGTAAGAGTTAAAGGGGTTGAAACCAAAAGAAAAGGATTAAAAAATCCTAAACATGCCTAATTCTTATTGGATTATTATATTTCGACTTATAAGTATCATATATTAGAACTAAATGAGTTTTTACCCATGTTTCCTCAAAATTTAATTTATATTAATTTAATATTTTAATAATTCCAAGGGTGCCCCTCCCCTCTCCTATAAAAGGGACCCATTTCACTCTATTACTCACACTTCCAAAAATGTTTAGTTCAGAGAATATATAATCAAACCCGTTACTATAATCCCTACCCACATTATTGAGGCCTTAGTTTAGGAAGAAAACCCTCTTTAAAGGTGTTAATATGTCCATCAAAGGCGATCAAACGAAGAAGATATATCATTTTATTTAAGTATTTATATTTTTATTTATTATTCCTCTTCTTTAAAATATTATTATTACTAGATAAAATAATAAAAATAGTATAAAAAATATACTAATATATTATGATTTTAATATCACCACCTAAATCTATCTTCACTTTCATCAAATGGGAAATGAATTAATCATTTGTCTGTACGTGTGAACTATCACCTCAACGAACTGATATAATTATTTTTCCATAATTGTCTCTCAATAAAAATCATAATTAATAAATTAACGTTTTTATATGATTTTAATGACATATTTATAATTATTATAGAATAATATATCAATTATATTTATAATTTCCATGAACATAAAAATGATAACATCGTTCGTGTGTACCTATGAACTATCACCTCCACAAAGCGATGTGAATCGTTTTTATTCACCACACCACTTTTTTTTATATATAAGTATATTTAAATTATTATTATAATATTAATTATATTATGATAATTATTGAAATATAAAATAATAATTACCTTATTTATATAATTATAACGTTGTTTGTTTTTTCATACAAAAAATAAATGGATTTATTTAAAAGTATAATTGATGTATTAATTTTATTATTATTTCTTGAATGTTATTTTTGAAATTATGGACTTAATGAACACATGAAATATTGATATCATGATAAGGTAATTTTCAACTCAGGTACTGGATATCAAAAAAACATCAGATATGAAATTAAATAATTACGTAATTTTTATAACATGGCAAAAATTATTATAAAAGGATAAATAAACTAGAAAAATGTTCTAAAGAAAGTATAAATTAGCCTAAGTTTATTATTTAGGAATAGAAATATAATACGTGACAAGTCAGATTCAAGGAAAGGGACTTTATCTCAATCAACTTTCATTGGGGCATTTTTTGATGTTATACACCGCCTTCATTTTGTATGGTGTATAATTAAACTTTTTTAGTTTTAATTTCATTAAAATGATTTTGAAAGAAATATTTTTCTAAAAATCATTTTACTTAATTAAAAAGTAACATTTTTTATGTATATGATGAAAATGATTTTTCCACTGTTGTGAATGTTATTTGATATGTGGCTTCCTCTATAAGTCGTAATGTTTTTAAAAGAAAAATAAATACCACATTCCAATTTTAGGAATTTTGATATTGGAAATGGTTTTGATAATGGATTGATTATATCAATATGTTGAAATGATATCTTTTGAATGGAATATAGAAATGTTATTTTTCTTTTATGCATGATTTATGTGTTGTGATTATGTTTTGGTTCTTAGGAATTGATTATGTATATGGGTGGTTCCGTAATAAACATAGGGTGGGTGAGCCCGTGATAGCCCTCCAATGCATTGGGTAATGAGACAGAGTTAAATGATAAGGTTTCTATTATGATATTTGGGGAATATACTTTGATGGCTATTCCAAATGTAACTGAGAAGGCCACTCCCTATGTAGCTGTAAAAGCTACAAAGTAAGTATGACATCGATGCCACAAGTTACCATTATGATTTATTGTTGCAAAGATATTTTTATTGAATCTTATTATTTTATGAGGTATATTAAAGATTTTATATTCTATTGATGAAAATTATGATTTTGAGAATTGTTTTCATGAGTTTAAAGTATTCATGGACTAATGATTTTATTTCTTATTTAATATTCCTTACTCATTTCTTTTTTCTCATACCAAATTTTTGAAATATTTTTCCATAGGGTATAATGATGGTTAAGAGAAAGGGATAACTAAATATGAATTTTATTAAGATTTTTATCAAAAAAATAAATCATGATTTATTTAAAAATGTTTTAGATTATAAAGAAAATTAATATCGAGTAGACATTTCTACTTTTTAATATTTGAGTTGTTATATAATATTTATGGCCTAATTCTATAAAAATATAAACTTGTAAAGATCCTAAATGTTATTTATTGAATTATCTCAAGATTATGTAATGATTAAGGTCGGGGCCTTTTAAAGAATGCTTGAGAGATTCCCCGATAGATGACATAAGAAAATACTTATATACATTCAGCAACCTATCCTTGATTCTATTTCCAAAAAGTGATCAAAATTGTCAATGGAGATCATAATCCATTTGAATTTTACAATAAGGACATTGTTAAATAACCATTAATATTTTACCCCAAGACTGCCCAATTCAACTAGCTTGATACACTCCTAGAAAATAGAGACAAACTTCTTTTAATGGACAAAACCAATCAATATAAAATTCCCTACCATGCTTTTAATCTATTTGATAAGACCTATATGACATATATTAAACAAAAAAGAATATACAAACATAGATGTGATCACTAAATTAACAATACACACCCTCCCAGCTAGAGACATAATCATTTCTTTCCAGCTAGCAATTTGATTAAAAATTCCATATTATATTCCTTCTAGATATTTCCTTTTAACCTTTCCCCAAAATAAGCGGACACTAAGATCGTTAAAAGGTAGAGGTCCCTTTTTCTCCCCAATACTTCTAGTTATCATATTTTGTTTCCTAAAGAGTATTCCATTACAAAAAAAGTAATTATTTGTCCAAGCTAATTTTCTATCCATCCACATCTTCATAATGAAGAAATATAGCCTTGATAGAGGATATTATCTTCTTAGAATCTTGTCTAAATATAGGGATGTCATCAACATATAAAAATGTGAAGGAGAGAAGTCATATTTACCATATTTTATTTGTTTATATAGTTCAATCCAAGCATGGTAATTGATACATCGGCTCAAGTAATCTCTATCAATAGAAAAATAATAATCTTGAGAGTGGATCACCTTTTCTCACACCTCTGGTGTAGTGGATGAAACCTCGGGTGATCTATTTATAATAATGGAGAACTATGATGAGTTAATAATGGTGTTAATCAATTTGATAAACACATTAAGGAATCCATACCTTTGTAGGAAATCAAAAATTAATCCACATTTTAATGTATCAAATGATTTATAGATATCAATTTTGAGAGTAATGTTCCCTCTTTTTGTTTTCCTCGTCATTAAGATAACACTCTCTGAAGTTGTAAAGAGTAAATTTTGAATTCTTTTTCTAGGGGAAAATAAAAACTAATTTGGAGTGATCATGTCACTAACCATTGTTCCCATCATGTTCACAATGATATTACTGAGGATCATAGGAATTGTGTTCCTAAGTGTATCTAGACTAAATTCCTTAACATTAAGTGCATTTACTTTTTTGGATATCAGGGATATAGAGTATGAATTATTCCCATAAGGCATATATGAATGGGAAAATAATTCCTTAATTTCTGGAGTAATATTAGCATGCAATACATCCCAATAAAAAATGAAAACTTTAATAGTAAACTCATCTATACTAGGGTAACTGTCCATGATAAGATATAATAAAGCTACTTTGATTTCCTCTTTGAGTAAAGGAATGATAAGAGCTTTATTATTGTAATTTTTTATGCATTAACTGATATTTCCAACCATTATTTGTGTCTCTACATTCCAATATTTGGATTATAATCCCCTAAAATGATACACAACTACATGGGAGTTCTCATTATAATAAATGGGAAGGTGACCGTTAATGTTTATTGCCTTGTTCCTTTCTCGAGCTCTCTTCTCTTTCTGAAATCTAGGAAAGAATTGTTCATTCCAATCTCCCTCTTTTATCTATTTAACATTCAATAGAAATTTTTCCAACCCCCCCCCCCCCCCCATGATCATTAAAAGGCCATGCATCACAGTATGGTTCTATATCACTTACCTAGATAGAGTATTTTGATACTGATTCCTGATTTGGATACAAGAAAGAGCCTCTTCAGTAATCGTAATGTCCATATTAGGCTTTGAAAAAGATTTTATTCTCCATTATTTGAGTAATTCATTGGTGTGTTTTAATTTCATAGCCAAATTTTGAAGAGGGACTCTAATATTCTCTATTTCCCAATCTTCCAGCGTAGTTTCCATGCACCTCGGAATCAAAAGCCAACCATTGTTAAACTGAAATGGGATATGGGCTAACCTTGTCAATTTTGTGGTGATTCCCATAATGATAGAATTATTACCAAAGTGATTATTGGGGAGAGTGAATCCAAAAATCCCATGGGCAACACTTTGATCATCCATTTGAACAAAACAACGATCCTGTATTCTTTCTTTCTTCATATTCCAGGTGTATCTACCCCATGTAAAGTTATCTCTTGTAACTAGGAATTCAATAATATTACATTGATCAATGCATGAAGAGAATCCCAAAGAGGAAGTCTGAAAAAAATGATATCCAAGTTTTTCTTCAGGATTGCAAACGACGTTGAAATCTCCAATTATTACCAATTTTTGACCCATAATTCTTGAAGTTTCCTTAAATTCCCCCCATAACTACCTTCTCTCAATATAAGAATTAGAAGCATACACCAATGAGTATAAAATTTCATTATCAGATATGCTACAAGAGATTATACTACTTTGAGACTGCCTACTGTAGGAGTTAATGGCAGTGGTTTCATGCCTTAAAACCCAACGTTGATCCATGTTGGAGTCATGATATTTTTCTAAGAAAAACTTATATCCAAGATAAACTCACTTAAATCCTCTCCAATTATCAAATAAATGTGTTTTCTCAAAAATTACAACAAGAATGGGTTTATAGACTATAATGAAATGTTTAGAGGATTTTTCTATTAAGGGGTTCCCTAGAACATGATAGTTCCAACAGAATATATTCACTATTTACGGGATTTTACACTTTTTAGGGGCCTCCTTTTTTGTTCCATATTCACTTGGACTTTAAATTTTCTTTCCTCTACCTTTTTTACACTTTTTAAAGTGTTTTCGATTCCAGACTCCTTACTATTTTCAGTTAAAATAATTTTTTCATTATTTTCATCCTTTTAGGTATTCATATCCTGATCAAGTATCTATGTTTCTTTAGGTTCATCAAATTTGAATACACCACTCAAGGGTGTGAATTGATTCTTAGATTACCCATGTTCACTATGTTTACATATGGATACTCTCCTCTTGGAATCTTTGGATGCAGTTACTTCTGAGAATCCCTCCTCCTACTCACTATTTTCATCATATAGGATATACTGAGTGGGTTATTTTTTAGGAAAATTTGGGTGCTTGGGTTTATTCCCATCATAAGATGGGGACACATGAATAACATCTTTTACTATCTTGCCTTCTGAACCCGGATCCAATCCTTTCTCACCACAATATTCTTTTAAGATGGATACCACATAATGCATTATGATTCACTATGAAAGCACTATATCAGATAGTGTCCCATTAATAACAATTTCTATACATGGAGAGCATGAATATAGAGGCAGGATGAACTCACTCAAATTATCCCTAAGTCACTCATCTATCACAAGATATCTTCAGTTCTCTTGGGGAAATCCATCCACCTTATCAACCATGGATCAAAGCACCTCATCAGGTAGTGCACATGTGATATGTATGTTCTTAGATATAGGTTACCTTCATTGGACACCTCACCATCAGCTATGAAACTTTCCTCCATGGTCTAGCTATTATCCTGGATCAATCCTTTAATGAAAAGTCATGCATCTGGAAGAAACACACCAACCCTTTTTTCAATAGGATAAATATGAGGCATTTTGGAAATTTCTTCCCCATGTGTTAGGCTTTCAAGTATCTGTCCAAAGTCATTATTATGTTCCAGTGTTACATCATTTTTCTTGACATGTGTACCTAAGGGGTAATTCCCATTGCATTGGGGATCAAGGTACACCTACCCTTTCCTCTTCCTACAGGTAGTAACATCATGTCTGTTGATCTTGAAAAAGCATCATTCAATATCCCATTTTCATTCAATGACTAATATTCAAAAAATCTTGTAATTGAAGATTTTTTTCAAATCATTTATTATTGAAAATCAAGATGAATTATATCATCTCTAATGGTGATAACTACCTCTTCCACCAAGGTGTTGGACATATCTACATCCATGAAGAATTTGGAATAGTGTACAAAATTCAGATTATTAGTTTGCATGTCCATCCTAATGGGGTTTCAAATATAGGATTCTATTTCCCAAATGACCCTTGAATGCCAATAAGTCCAATTAAGCCTATAAATATGAATCAAAATCTGAGTAAAGTTATTCCTGACATTATTGGCGTCACAATTTTTATCCCATTCCTATATTATTAGGAATCCCAAATTTAAGGCGATTTTCACATGATCTAAGCTCTTATTTTGTAGTCATCGGTTGGAAACACCACATGATAATAACCACATCCCAAAGCAGTAATTTAACATTCATCAAAACCCCAGATTTATTCAATTTATTGGGTGAGCTCCTGAAATTTACATATTTTTTCACCCTTCAAAACTAGGACCCGCGCGATAATGAAGAATTTTCAAAGCTGTGAGCACTCTTCTACTGCATCCTGGTTATCCAATATATGAACAATACACACTTTTCTTATCACCCTCCCAGGAAAAGTTATATAAAAATAGTAAATTAAATGGAAGAATCTGATTTAACTACCTCCAAAAAATTATTTCGCAGAGAAACATGAGAATCATTATCCTTTTCCTTAAAATTGGATTTGGCCACAATATGAAATAACTTAATATTTACCATAAGATTATATTGACTCAAATCCTGTTTTATTTTCATAAGATCAACCTTTATATTTTCTTCAGAATAAATATATTTAGGGTTCCCCCTTTCTCCTCCTGCTTCCCATATTTTGCAATCCTCTTGTCATGGGTCATTCCAAAATGATACCTTTTAAACACTAATACCAAATGATATACCACAAATAATGTGTTATAATGAAATAATAATATACCAATTTAAATGTTTCTTGAGTGATTATTCTTTTAATATTTATTAACATCAAATAAAATTTTAAATTCTATTTCTTACCAACATCACCTTTAATTACTAGTAAATGTAGTATAGTTACTCCTTAATTGAAATGCATTAGAATAATATGTGTTTCCCTAAAATTTTCAATGTGAGAAACAGGGATAAAACCAAGATCTAAACATTGTAAATAATCTCCTTGTCTCTCAAAAATGTTGGGAGCACGTAATTCTTACTTCACAATTGACTTTCTACATACATACATATTTAGGCACTTTGAAATTCCTTTCTTCATGAGGTTTCTTGTAGGTTGTAATATCAATATTCACTTTACCCAATAATGTAAATTAATTAATTTAAACTTGTTCCATATTATTATCTATTTCCAAATGGGATTTCCAATTTGTTAATAACACTATTGGTGTATACAAAAAAATCTTTTTTTATGTGTGGAATCCTTTACTATAGTAGCAATATTATCACTTGGAGTCATTATTTATTTCCCTTAATTTCTCAACAACTTCGTTTGTTGTGAAATTCTTATCATAAGCTTAGTAGCTGTCTGCCTTGACATTTTGCACCTTCCTTATATCTCTTTATCATATTTTTAGTTTTATGTTTGGGGAATCCTCTCTAATTATTCATCAAGGATGTCTACATCCAACTAAATCTATATATTTCTCTCTTGGATTGATTCCTTTTTTGATCCGAGCTTTCTCATTTTGATTTTATATCATTGAAAAAACTATAATTTTCCATGACATGACCTATCTTACCATAATATAAGTATCTTATGTTTTTGGTGGTATCCTATTTATTTTTCTTTTCTAACTTATTAGGTAGAGTTTATTCAACTCTTTTTCTTTTCATAGTCTCCAAGGTAGACATGTCTTCCCTTTTCACATTTTTCTTTCTCTATTGTGGTCTTCTATTTATATTATTATAAGTATGGTAAAAAGTTGGTTTGTTCTTAAAAAATTATTCTTTGTAACCAAATTTTTTTAATAATCACAAAAGTTTTCAATTGATTCAAATTTTATGTTAGTTGATAGAATTTTCTATATTTATGAGTTATACTTCAACATTGAATGTTTCTTTTTTTGATTGAACTATGATCCCAAAAATTTAGGCCTTCTATGTCCCCCATATGTTCAAATATTATGAAATAAATATATATCTTTTTATACAAAACTCTTATAAACTATTAGGGGCCAATGAATCTTCTTCTTATAGTTTTAGAAAAGGTATGGCTAGATTTTCTAGCCTGGACAATTTTCTATTTTTGGATAGTTTTACAACTCTTTTTTGGATTTATTTGGAGAGATTATCTTCGTGTAAATGCCTCTAGAAATATTTTATTAGGTGGTGGATCTCTTAGATTTTTAATCTACCCATATTTTTATATATTTTTACTTTATTCTTATACTATCCATAAAAATATAATTTTTTAAATTTATTTATCAGGATACATGGTTATATTTTTCCAAGAGATTTTAATATATGGATCTTAATAGTATCTCAAGATCCTTTTTCAACTATTTTGAGTTCTATTAGAAACAATAATATATTTAGAAACATGTGTGGAAACATATCCCTCTTCAAAGACATCATATGGGTGGTCTACCATGATCCCTATTTATTTATTAAATTTTTTACATTGGTGTGTCCCCATGATTTTTCATATTTATTTTACCTCAATAGATTGTATCCACCTAATTTACATGAATACAATTTACTCATTTCCTTCTAATTTTAACTTATAAAAATAAGTATTCTGTTAATTATACTATAAATAAGCGCCTTGAGTTACCAACCTAAGTCGAACCTGACCAAATTCTCCACAAGGACCAAATAGGATTCTTGATCCCCATGGGTTTGTGAAAAACACATGAGAATCACATGAACTCTTTTAGGAATGGTTTTGTCAAAATTAGAGATAAAACAAAATAATAAGTAAATATAGAAGAGAAAACAAATAAAAATTATACTAAATAGGTCACAACAAACCACTATGATCCAATTAATTTTCATATTAGAGAAAAAACCATAAAAAAAGAGATATAGATAGGAAAAACGATGATTGAAAAAAAAATATCTAAAAGAAAACTAATATAAACCAACACCCTAGAGCTGAGCCCAAAATCAACTCCATAAAACCTATAGTTACTCACCACCACCTTAACAACCCCACATCATCCATGGAGAATGGGAAGGATCCAACTAAAACCTAGAACATGTTTTCTTAGGTTTGAGAGAAAAATCCCAATAGGTCACCACAACCCGCCGAAACTATGAAATTATTTTCATAAGGGAATTCATAAATTCTAGTTTTAAATTAAATCTAAAAATGAATCTTTAAAAATATATAAAGTATGAAAAAAATAATTCCATAATTTTATCTTTCAAAACATTTTTCTTTTTATTTACCAAAAACAAGTATACGTGTTTATAAAACAAAGCCAATGGCCAAATCCATTTCAAAATCACACCAAACATTATCATTTCTCAAAAAACAACTCATGATTGTTTTAACTAAATGAAGTAAGTTACTTTTAAAAATTTCACCGGCTGAATGCTTTTTTGACCAAAACCGATTTTGAAACCCCCTTAAAATCACCCAAAAAGAGTATCTAAAAAATAGTTTTTTCACAAACATCTTTGAAAAAACATTTTTTAAGGGAAACAAACCAATTGACATGTGTTAAGAATAAGAAATAGGAAGAAAAAATATATATCACAAGGTGTATAAAAATTTAGCTCAAGTAATGAATCTCCCATAGCATTTAAAGTAGGGAAAATGATATAATGAAGAACTAGATCAAACTCACCTTAATCACATACTCTTTGAAAATGAATGTGCCATGGTCTTACCCAAAGTCACTAATATGAAAAAAAATCTAATTGTATTAGGGTATAACCACCCAGACTAGATACTGACTTATGTTAAGTCCATATAGTCATCTTATTATTCCACACAAGAATAATTGGAATTATAAACCCCACTTATCCCTATTTCATTGTAACATGCCCCTTGTGATGTGTGAACATACTAGAGGAATGAATTAGATCATCCACTTAATACCTGGAATCCCATGACCAAAAAAATAAGTGAGTTGTAGTGAAACAATCCATGTATAGCAAAAATGCTTAACCATAATTTTGCTCACCCCTAACACTTAATAATTGAAATCCCTAAAAACATAACATTTAAAAACATTATAATAAGAACATTCTCACTTAAGTGGAGAAAAAATAAATTCATAGTGATAACAAACCCACACATGGGGTACACAATAATGTGTCAGTGAAGGGTTCCATCCATATAATCCATTTAAAACAAAATTTCCTATTGGGACCATGTTCCATTTGTTTTTTTACTTGGTCAATATGTTGACGAAGTGGTGATGATTGTAGAATTTTTATAGATTAATGAAATAGAATTGATTCAATTTTTAGAAAATTCTATAAGATCTAAATCTGTTGATTGTTGAAGTGATATTATGTTCCATGACTCGTGTCATTATTGAAACATTTTTTACTACAAAATTAATAAGAAAAATTCCATGCAATATCTTTGATTTCTTGAGTAGTTGAATTAATAGTGGTCGTGAAAAACTAGAATACCATTCACATATGGTATAGTTAGAACATTCTCACACAAGGTGGGGAAAATAATCACATAGTGATCACAAGCCCACAAAATGGGTACACAAGAAAGGGTAAATAAAGGGTTTCATATACGTACTCCATTTAAAACCAAAGTTCCTAATGATACCATGTTTCATTTGTTGTTAATCAGTCAATATGGGGATGAAGTGGTGATTCTTGGAGAATTGATATGGATTAATGAAAATGAAATTAATCTCATGATTGGTCAATTTTACATGATTTAAATATTATTATTGTTGAAGTGATCATAATTTCCAAGACTTGTGTCATTGAAAATTTATTTACTACAAAATGGATAAGAATAAGTCCATAAAATATATTTGATTACATGAAGAGATTGAATAGATGGTTTCCTTGAAATAAATAGAAGACCAAAAATTAATATATTTATTTTATATACATGATTATATTATTATTCAGGAAGTATTATAATTCAATATTGTACTTATATTACTTATAAGTTTTTGAATGTGCCTTATATAAAACAGAGGACCAACCCACAAGCCTCCCTAGGCTAGGTTCAACCAAGGGAACATGTCAAACTAGGATCTACCATGCCCAAGGGAACTGGGCTGGGAAAGGCAACATGTGGTAGAGGGGAGAAGCCAGTGTATAAGTCCCATAAGAGTTTATCGGAGTAGTGGTGATTCCACTGTGTAGGGAAGCACGCCCATAGAGATTACCAGCACGGGCCGGTACCAGTAAGGGGTTGGGAGTAGACCCTAGTAATTTCTTTTGATGAGTATATAGAATACCTTATTTTATAAATCAAACACATAATATGGGTGAAAATGATGTGGGATATGGTGATTCCTTGTAGTGCTCCACTGTCTTTAAAATTAAAGACAGATCACAAGCCATTAGATGAGTTTGATCTCAGCTATTTGATTGAGCATTACATTATCTTTATCCATCTATGATTAAAGTCTTTTGAATGATCTGGTTCACCACGATTGATGAGACACAAAGTTCATTCCCACATCTACTGTACTAAACAAATGTCTAATAATTCATTAATAATGATCGTGTTGAACTCTTGTGATCCTATAAATTCTATAACATTAGTTACCAAAGTGAATAATGGACTTCCTTGAATAAATAGATGTATCCAAATACGCAATGACTTCCAGGTGAAGGACACCTCCTGGACTAATTTATTGAAGAGTTTAAAGAACATGTTTTATTGAAATTAAAAATTAATTTAGTTACAAATGCATGCATCGAATGAAGAAGAATTTATAATCCATGGATATTTGTTATATGTGTGATGAAATGTCAGGAAACAGAGTTATGAATAGTAATTTTTGTATGATTGTTTAGGAATTTGAGTATTCTAGTGATAGTGATTTCTTAGTGAAGGTCTATGATGTTTCAATTACCTAAATGGTGAGGTACATAAATATGCATGCATGAATTTGCAGGGAGATGATGTGTGAAAGAAAAATGAATACCCGACAAATTCATCAATTCCTCATGAGTTCCATGACATGTTTGAGATGAATTCATGTGAAAAGTTATATGGAAAGGGTTTTCCACAAGAACAGAAGTGAAACAAAATCTATCAGGCATTTTTGATAACCTCCATGCAGTAACAACAAACCCAAAGATTCATAGGTATTTAAATGAGACGACATGAATAAATAAATACCCAAATTACATGGGTGTTTAAATGATTAAATATAATACGCATCACCATTCAAGAATTTATATTTATAATGAGTAATAAAGGTGTTTATTAATAATCGCATTTAAGTGATCATTTAAAGAAGGTATTTTAAATCATAAAATTTATTAAGATCCTTTTCACAATATTGTGTATAAATATGTGCATTCAAGTGACGAGAATGTATGTACAGAATTGAAATATCCTTTTGAAAGTGATCCAATGATGGATAATTCCTGAATAAGGACATTACATGTACCAAATAATTTAAAGAATATAATTTAAAATAATTCTTGATACGAAATGAGTCTGAAAACAATGATTTCTGATGTCCTTGGGGAATTACACAAGGAAGGGATATCCAAATTTATTATGGGGGAATACTATTGATGAAGAAGATATTTTTAGCACTAAATCAAAAGTAAATATGAAGCTTATATTTAGGGTGTCTGACCACTTATTGGAGGCTTGTAATTGGGTTGTCTAACCAATCTAAGTAGATGTGTTTTGGGGTGTCTAATCAACTGTGGACAAATTTCAATTGGGGTGTTTAACCAATTATAGAGAAATAGTAAATGGGGTGTATAGTAAGTTGAATTCACTTTTTGATATAGTAAAGAGAACCCATCTTGGGGTGTCTAACCAACATGGAAAAGAGTAAGCCTTTCCATATCGAACCTTGTATATAACATGAGTTTCCTCTCTTATTCTACTACCTCACAAGAGGTGATGTTGAGAATTATTTTGAGTTGATTAGGAACCTTAATATTGTCAATGATTTCAATTCAAAAGAAAGAATTTGAAAAAATTTAACCAATTATTCAACCCTATCTCCATGATAAATTTGGCCCAGAACTCAACAAGTGGTAGTAGAGTGTAGGTAACCTCTAAGGATCTAGGAAAATTTTCAGGATGAATCATAATAATAGATAGAAGAAATATCCATGGAATCTAAATAATAATCTTATAGTAAAAGTAAAGACATCATTTACTAGTAATGAAATAGGTACAAGATACAATAACTCTTTTGACTATGATTATTATGACATATTCTCACGCTATGATGATAATGTATCAGTTATTAATATTCATTTTAAATTAAATGAAAATATGATGAATGTTCCCAAATTAGTGGAAAGTTATTTTGTTCTAATTTGGACAGGGCTTTAAGATGAAATAATGTATCATGAATAAGAAAAAGATTCAATTGAAGAGGCATTGGCTAAAAAGGTTAGAATTTCTAACACTCTCACAAAACAAGTGAAATCAAAGAATAAAACAATTTCTCTACGCAATGAAATATATTTTGATGTTATTTAATAATTTAAATTATTTCTTTTTGTGATAATAATCTCTTTAAGATTGTATTTTTCTATGATTTCCATGCATTTTAGAAGGTGAAAAAAGATTCAATGGTTGTCAAAACTACTCAACCAGATGATAAAGATAACAATATAACGGATATTGATCGTTATTATCATGAGTCAATAAAAATACATGAAGAAAAAATAAATAATCTTAAGTAGAATTGGAAAGATAAGATAAAATCAGTTAAGGATGAGAAGAAATTTCTCTATGTTAAGTGTTTAGAGTTAGAGGTATGATTGATTAATCTTGAAACACCACAGGTTAAGACTTCCCAAATTTTAGAAATAAGATATTTTTCACTCATGTTTTTGTTAAGAATTATTATTTCAAAAAGAGTAAAAGATCATCCTCCAATCAAATGGAACCTGCCTCTATGAAAATTTTTTCCCATAACCCAGAAATTATTTTATGTACTAATGATGTTCCAAGTATTGTTATTGGGTTTATACCAAACTCTAGAAAAATATTGATTGTGAAAACTTCTATTAAATCCACCACATAGAGTGAGGATGTGAAAATTATCTTGTAGAAATATTATACAAGAACTATCCCAAAAAGTTTTGGTTCCACTCAAAAAAAGTAGGTTCACAATATATGAAAACTAAATAGATTAACCCAAAAATGAAGATAAGATGACTTATAGGATATTTTTAGTGTTGTTGTATGTTTGGGTATAAGGAATTAGAATGTTAGAATAACATTTTAATTAATAAAAAAACATTAGGACGACATTTAGGGGGAAAAAGTTTAAAAATACACAATAAAATGAAGGTAACAAGTTATCCTTTCTATATGAACAAAACAAGAAGATTGTTAAACAATTTGTTACCAAGAATAACAAAGAGAAGTTTACTAAGATTGGGAGAAAATAATTGTCTAATGTGAGAGAATATTATCATCCTAAATGTTACTCCTAAATTCCAAAAATGTTCAACCTTATTCTTTATTATTTATTGTGTTATGAGCTAACATATAGGTAATTGAGTGATGTGTAATGTTCATCATGGAGTACTTTAATTTCAATGTTGATGATGAAGTGCATCGCTTAATGGGGAGATTACATGAAACTGGTGTTATTAAAATCACACTCTCATCCATATTCTTAGTTTTATTATCTTATAAATCATTGGGGAGTTCTTGATTATTGTAAATATGAGATAAAGGGAGAATTGTTTATTTAAACCAGAACTTTCTAATGTGTTTGTTGAAGAGTGTGAAGGAGTTATCATTGCATTGTTAAATCTAATTATTTCCAATCCCTTTAATGAGAAATTAAAATTTTTAGCATGATTTCACAAGAATGATATTTTATGTTCAACTTAGAGAAACATGGTAATATATATCATATTTTCGACATGAGTTATTCCCATATAGATATAGATTTTCTTTACTAAATTCTCTTTCCTAAGAGAATCACGTGAGATCATTCTTCTCGTAAAGGTGATCAAAATATTTCATACATAGGAGAAGGTCGGTTCCTTTTTGAGAAAAAGATGAGATGATAAGACTCCACGTATCCTTTAAATTTAATTAACAATAAGGGTGAGAAATATTTTACCACATATTGTACACATTTAATTATCACTGGGGAAAATTTTGAGCCCATGTTTGATTTATTTTCAATCTGTTAATATGTGAATTAAGTGTTGATGCTTGGATAATTGTTATAGATTCATGAAATGGAATTTAAGTCATTGTTGAAAAATTATCCATTATTTGAATATATTTATTATTAAAGTGGTTTTACATTATTAAACTCGTGTCATCAAATACAAGTTATTTTCTAAAAAAATGAAGAAGAAGAAGAAGTCCATAAAATATATTAGATTCCTTGATAGTGTTGAATTTAGGGTTGTTATGAAAAAATTGAAGACCATGCATGAATATATTTATGTTTTATGCATGAGGAAATTACTATCTAGGAAGGATTTTAATTCCAAAATATATGTGTATATATTGAAAATAAAAATAAAAATGGGGAGATTATTGAGAACATGTTTCATTTGTTATCAATTAGTCAACATGTGGATAAAGTGTTGATTCTTGGAGAATTGTTATTGATTCATGAAATGGAATTGATTTCATGATTGGAAAATTATATATGATTTAAATATAGTAATTTTGGAAGTGATCCTATGTTCCAAGACTAGTGTCATTATTGAAAAATTTTTTACTAAGAAATGTATAATAATTCCATGAAAATTTGTTTATTACATACGGATATTGAATTGTTGGTATCCATAAAAAATAGAAGACCGTGAATGAAAATTATTATGTCATATGAATGATGAAATTTTTATTAAATAAGGATTGGAATTTAATATTATACTTAGATTATTTATAAGTATTTTAATGTGACTTATATAAAATAGAGGGTTGACCCAAAAGCCTTCAAAGGGAAAGCTTGACCAATAGAACATCTGGGACCAGGATCTTCCTTGCCCAAGGGAACCAGCCTAGGAAAGCTCAAGGGTGACAGAGGGGTAAATCCCAGGTATAAGTATTTTAAGAGAACATGAAAGTTTTGGTGATTCCACCGTGTAGGTAGGAACACTGGTAAAGATTTCTGGCATGGGCTCGTGCCAGCGGGGGCTGGGGGAGGACCTGATGCTCATTTCTGACAAGTAGATGGAACACCTTGAGTTATAAAGTACGATACATACTATGGTAGAATCCAATGTTGGATGCAAGTAGTCCTTGTAATTTTCCTCCATTATTAAAATTACAAACATAACACATGTTATTAAATGAGTCTGATCTCATCCATTCGATCGAGCAAGGCATTGTATTCCTCCATCATGATCAAAGGTTTATGCTCAAGTGGTTTATCCACCATTGATGAGCTAGATAGATATTTCCTATATCAACTGAAGAAAATATAAGGTGACGAACACATTAATAAATTTCACATTGATCTCTTAAGTTTCTTTTGAGTTCGTAGCATTTATTGCTAAATAAATTCATGCACAACCATGCTTAAATATATATACCTGAGCTATGATGATCTCCTGATGAAGCCAAAAACTTAGAGAAAAATAATTCTAATATTGAAACATAGGTTTTATTGAAATTAAAAATGAATTTAGTTTCACTTTAATTCATTTAATTAAAAACAATAGATAATCCATGGGAATTTGTTATCTGTGCGATAAAATATGAAGAAATAAAGCTGTGAATAGTAAGTTAAATCAGATTCTTTAGGAATTTGAGTATTCAGGTGATAATGATATCCTAATGCAGGTCTCTAGTGCTACATTTACTTTAATTATGAAGTGACTGAATATGAATGCATGAAGATTAGGGGATCTATAGCTGTTTAAATATTGATGTTGCGTGGAGAAGATGGAAGACCCAACACCTTTGGGAATTCCTCATAAGTGACATGTTATGGTTAGGATACATGAATTTTAATAGTGTCTTGCAGGGGTTCATTCACATGAAAATAAGTAAACCCAAATTCTGTGGGTGTTTGTGATGACCTCCATGCAGTAACAACATACCCACAGATTCATGGGCATTAAATTGAGATTTAATAAAAAATAAAAACAAAAAATCCATGGGTATTTAAATGAGTAAATATAATACCATAAATCATTTGGATTTTTAAATTTATAAAAAATAATAAATGTTTTTATTCATAAAACATTTAAATAATGATTTAGATAATGGATTTTATGGAACATATATTTATTGAGATACGATGCATAATATTTTTTATAAATATGTTCATGTATGTGATAAGAATATATTTACAGAATTGAATTATCCTTTTGAGAGTGAGCCAACGATGGGTAATACACCAAGAAGGTGATTACATGTACCTGACCATATGAATAATAGAATTTATATCATTATTAATCTGAATGGAGTCTCAAGACCAGAATTGGTGACATTATTGTGTAAAAATACAAGGAAGAGACATACATATTTCATGTGGGGGAAGGCTATTTGTGAATGAGATCTTTCTAGAACTAGATCATAACTGAATAGGAATCTTACATCTAGGGTGTCTTGATAGCTACTGAAGGCTTATGTTTGGGGTGTCTAACCAATCAGAGAAGAAGAGACTTTGTTGTGTCTAACAAACATTGTTTATATAAAAATTGGGGTTTCTAACCTATTGTGGAGAAATTGTAAATTGGGTATCTAAGTAGTTTTATTCACTTGTTTTGATAGTGAAGAGTATACATTTTGGGTTTTCTAACCAACATGGAAAGGAGTAGGACTTTCATGGAAAAAAAATTAAATATTGTATTTTTCCTTATCTTATTTTACTATTTAACATTAGATGTGGTTGAGATATTATTTTAAGTGGATCAAGATCCTTAAAATGTTCTTTTGGTTGAATGAGAAAGAAAGAATTTGTAGAAATTAAACCTCATATTAAGCCCCCTCTAAGTGGTTAATCTGACCCGGGGATGTATAGTTCCAAACAATCCTTTGACATTATAACACAACATGGGGTTCCAATACCATTCAAATTTCAGAAAACAATTTCCAAAAAGCATTTATAAATCAATGGAAATCACCCAAACATTTAAAATATTTCAAAGTCCCCCATACATAAGGGCACTCTTTATTGAAAATCTAAAACATGTCCAAATCCATTATTCCCATAAAATTTTTCATAAAACATCCGTTAAAACATATTATGAGGAACAAATAAATAACTCATTTCTTTTCAAACATTTCATAGAAACTTGTCAATAAGGGGATTCCTCTTTTAAAACAAAAAAAAATGCCAACGGTCCAACCATTTTCCATAGAAACATTTAAATAAGTATTCATTGAATTTCAAAAAAGGGTAAACTACACACACCTTTCAAACCACCATTTGAAATACATCAAAACACCACTTTACAAATCATTTTGGGGCCCAAACCTCAATACAAAACCAAATTCCCTTTTAAAAACATATTTATTCACTTTATGAAAATAAAAACTAGGTTAAAACCCACTACACACCTTAGAAACCATTTCAAAAATATCCATAGAAATTTAAAAAAATCTTATCATATTTATACATTCCTTTTCAAAAAGGAATACATTTGTTTAACATGAAAACCAATTTATTCCAAGCTCAAAACACAAATAAATGGTTCAAAAATTCCAATAAACTATCACTATTTGTTATACTTTGATAAAATGGAATTTAAAAAGTACAATCATGAGTAGAATTTGAAAATGAAACAATTGTATAGTAACACCAACCTCAAAGAAGTTAATATCATGTTGAAACATCCCGAAACATATTACCTTCAATGGATACCATAACCATGGGATAAGAAACCATGTCTATATCCTCTAAACCCCAAAATCCCCATCATTAGAACCACCCAAAACTCTATAATCAAGCTACATGATAATTAGGGTTCATGGGGGAATCCAAATCTGAGGGAGAAGGGAGGGATAAGGAATAAGGATGTAAATAGAGAGAAAACACCCCTCAAACCTATTTAAATTCACTATTATAAGGGAAATTATCAAGGGAGGAGGAAGGTGGAACACCAATAAGGACTCCCAAGGGTTGTCTTAATCGTGTGGGGGAGAAGAGGGGTGAAGTACCTCTTATTTCAAAAGGGAAATATGGTAATTACCTAAATTTTTAAACACCTCGACAAAGAACATATTTTTACATCATGGTGATACAAACCATGTGCCAACTATGTGGTAACCACCACCTCCCATATAACCTTAAGCTGCATGACTATTCTTGAGAGGCCGCACAGTTAAACAGAACATGTGTCTCTCTTTAGAACCACCTCAAGCCTCACATTACCCCATGGTATTCCCATCTTGGTTTGAAAACATGTGTGGAATCCATGAAAATGGATATGTACGAAACTATAGGGCCAACCATAATATTTCTTCACGGTTTACCAAACCATGTGCAAGTTGTGAACCACAACTCAAAAACACCTTGGACCTCACACTATTCATCATAGGGGAAGCATGATTTGGACTAAACTGTGAACAATCCATACTGAAAACTAAGGGTAGTTAAAAAAGAACTAAAAATAATCTTTGTGTTGGGAGGCAATGATATTTCCCTCTAATTGTGCACCATAACTGTATGCAGTAGGTAAACCCCAAAAAATTCCATGTTCTAAATAAAAACTCCTTGGAAATTAAACATGGACATCCACTTCACCAAAGAACACCAATATAAAGACACGGTAAAATAGGTGGAGTCAGAAACTCCCCACAATTCCCCTTTATTTTCCCATAAATTCCTAGTCTAAAGAAAATAAGAATAAAAAACAGAAGATATCAGGATGATCTAACCAAGCGAACAACCCAACATGACCCTAACTCAAGGACAATATGGTAAATACTAAAAATGATCAAAATAATAACCAATAATAGAACCAAACATCTACTAGTAGAATCTGGGGAAAACCCTCTAACAAGAAACCCTAATAAGCATGATATACCTAACATTGTGTACCCACCATTTAGAGTTCATATAACCTCATTTAATAAAAGAAAAACTACCACAAAACTCATCCACGGTCAATATAAAACCACAAGAGGAACACATCCTCAAATATGAACACTCACAAACCCAATGGAATGAAGAAAAATCAATATAGCCTCATAATAATGACAAGATAACTCAACTTGGGTCATTAAACATGAGGATAAACTAGGGTGAAACACCAGATCAACCGCACATGACACATCCTGTAAAAGGCCTACAAAAAACACCAATTAGTATACCATAATGAATTAGTGTATCAAAGACCCTAGTTTTCCAATTGTATACCCAAGGTTTTATCTCAAGTCCAAATAATGATTTCCACTAGGCTCAAACGAAAGAATGGGTGAAACCCATTATCCCTGGGAAGGGTTTTCCCAAATAATGAAGATTCAATAAAATAGAACTCACATCGTAGCCACAAAACACCCAAGAGGGAAGGAGAAGGGGAAACATTCCTCAAAAGAACAAAAAAATCTTAAAATAGTATTAAAATAATATATAAAAAAATCCCAGTGGGGAATTATCCACTTGAAAGATCCACAAAAGGGAAATGTTCCACTAAATCCATCTATAAAATATGAGGATCCCAAAAAAATATTACAGGCACCAAAAGGACGTTCCCTAAAGAAACACCACCTATCCCCACCAAACATGGTAAAAAATTTAGTATGCTCATAATGGTTATCACAAGTAAGGATCCAGGTACACCACTACCTTTGGAGTCATGGTGGGCATCAAAACCCATGAAACCTTTTAACTATTCTGTGGGACAAATAAAAAGACATGAACTACCTCGAGTCTTGTCTCAAAGAAGAAACTAAATGACTCATTCACAAGTGTGGATTCAAAACCATAACAACAAACCTTAAATGAATCACGAAAAAACCACAGCAAAAGAAAAATAATTTTGAAAACCACCATTTTACCAAGTAATTTTAACACCACCTTCCACCAAGGTGTGCATTCGAACACCAAGCCGACACAAACATTAAAAAAATCACCTCGGTAGAACACACTAATTTCCCAAACAAGGAAATCCAAAAGATTCATTTCAAAATATAATTTCCATTTTAAATACCAATTATCCAAAAAAAATTAAATATGTCTCTTTTTCTCAAAACACATTCCAAACTTGTCTAAAAACACAAATTCCTTCGGAAACAACTCATTTACTAAATAAAATAAGGGAAAATACCATTTTAATAGAAAATTTCCTAAAAACATGGGAATTAACTCTTCCCATTGTTCACAATACCATGTTAGAAAGTAATAATTTTAAACAAACCCTTTATTTTACAAAACAATTTTTGAAAAATTCCAAAATACACAATAATTACACAAGAATTAAAACAAGGATCACCAAAATGGTATCTTAATAGGGAAAAAAACGCTTTTCATTTCACCTAAAACTATTTAAAACCCACTTTTAAATAAATATAGAATCAAGAGGAGTCCAAAAAGGATATTCAAGGAGGAATAATGTCATTTATTTCATGACCACTATGGTTTGGGAAACCGAGTGTCAACCATGAAACACACCATGAAATAATATAGGCACAACTACATTAGCATTGAATGATTTCCAAGGCCATGTCATATAACCATGAAGATTAAGTTCTCTTTCACCCGAAATCTAAAGAGTGGTCCCCAATATCACTCAATATTAAAAGGGGAACCAACAAATTTAATTATAAATAACCACCCAAAATAGCTAAAAACAACAACAAATTCACAATTAAAAACCCAACAACACATGACAACTTGAGGTTTGAGAAAAGAGAGTCCTAGATATACTCTCTCCACCCTAACCAAGGTATCCCTTGTTTGAAAGTATAAAACATGTACAAATCCACAATTTCCATCAAACATTTAAGAAAACACCAATTAAAACATTTTAAGAGGTCCAAATAAATTACTATTTTTTTCAAAGATTTTAAAGTGACCCTTCAATTAGGTTTTTCCTCTTTAAAAATCAAACCAAGGGTAAATGGATATCCATTTTCAATAAAACCCTTTAAACAATATTCCATGGAATTTTACGAAGGGGTAAGATACACACACCTTTAAAATACCCATTTTAGATACATCAAACACCCCTTTTAAAAATCATTTTGAGATCCACACTTTAATCCAAAACCAAATTCTCTTTTAAAAACCAATGTTTTCACTCTAAAAACCCCAGAAAAAGACCTATTATTCACCTTAGAGACTATTTAAAAAATCCTTAAAATCATTTCATAAAATACTAGAATATTTTAAGATTCAATTTAAAACATTAAAATATGGGTTTCACATGAAAAATAATTAATGAGAAGCTCTAAACACAAAGAAATGGTTCCAAAATTCCGTAATAATATCACATATAGTTACACTTTCATAAAAAAGAAATTAAAATATGTAATAATTATTATAATCTCATAATGAAAAACATTCAAAGTAACACCAATCTCAAAGAATTGGGAATAAAGATGAAACATCTCGAAACATGCCACCTTTAATGACTACCACACCCATGGGAAAATAAATATTGTCTATAACCCCTAAACCCCAAAATCATCGTCAGTAAAACCAACCATAACACTAAAATCGATCCACATGATAATTAGGGTTCATAGGTGAATCCAAATCCAATATATAAGATAGGGAGAAGAATGAATGAGGGAATGTTATATGAAACACACCTCAAACCTATTGGAAAACCCCATAGGAAGGGTAAGAATCAAAAGAGGTGGAAGGTGGAACATTGCTTAGTGATCTCAAGGGTTGGAAGAATCATTTGGGGGAGAAGAGGGGTGAAATAAAACTTTTTTATATAGGGTAAAATTGTAATTAAACAAAATATTAAAAACATAGACAATGTGTATTGTGTGGCCACATGGTTAGACAATCAGTATGCCAACCATGTGGGTGCCACTACATCCAAAATAATCTTAAGCTATATGATTACTTCTAAGATTCCTCATTGTTAAAAAAACCGTACACTTGACTTTAGAACAACCCCAAGACTCACACGACTTCCTATCATGACCCATATGGTTTGAAAACCCATGTGTAATCCACGAAAATGAAACTTTAAAAAACTAATTGTCTAACTGCACACATTCTTCTTGGTTTACCAAATTGTATGCAAGTCATGCACCACACCCCGGGAAAACTAAGGATGTTGTATAGTTTCTCTTAGGGGCCACATGTTTTGGAATTAACAGTGCACATCTCGTGCTAAAAAACTATTTCAAATTAAAAATGAACTAAATAGGACCCTCATGAAGGGAGGCAACATGGTTTCCCTATGACTATGAACCTTAAGTATACATAGTATAAAACCCAAAAAACATTCCATTTTCTGAACTATAACTCCATGAAAATGTTACATGGACCCCCACTACACTAAATAACACCAAAAGAACAACACAATGACATGGGGGTGTCACATATACCATAAGGTTTGAGATTCATCTTCTTAAAACGTATAAATAGTATCTAAAAATAAAAAATATATATTAGAATATTCAAAACATAAAATAAATTTTTTTGTAGTGTTGAAAATTTCTTTACAATCTGGAATTATCTGAAAAACTAATATGATCACCATCTTACATTTTAGGCATCATAAAACATACCCATAATCTAGTCATCTTAATTTTCATATATAATTATAAATATTTTTATGACAATCAATTTATTAAAGTTTAGTAACAATTTCATAATACTTTAATTTCTCATATAATATATAATTTTTTAAATCTATTCATTTTAAATTAATCTATTTTCTCCAAATCTCCATCATCTTTGATCTTCTTTTTTTGTTGTTTATAAAATAATGTTCTTAAACTAATCAACATGAATCACAATTTATTTGTGATTTTTATGTTAATGAGGAATATCTTGAGAATCATCAAATATATTTAAATCTTCAAAATATTTAGTATTATAGAAATTCAAATATTTTCATTCTTCATCAATACTAATTTTTTAAAGTGTTGAACCTTATAGAGTTTTACAATAAACCCAACAAATATGAACCTTATGAAGTTTACCTACAGATTCCTTAACATTTTTAGGAACCATAAAAGTTGTAAAAAACCATATGATGATTAATTTTTCACTATATTAAACCCTAAAATGTTTATATTGATATTTACAATGTTTATAATACAAACTTATGATGTTCCATCCTTGGGAAATATCTCTTATTTCTTCTAGGCATATAACTCATGCAGATCACCATAAAACTCTACAATGTCTAGGAATAAACCTTATAAAATTCATCATTTTCTATTTTCCACTACTAAGATAAACTTATGAGGTTTGTATAACTTATAATGTTCAAAACTTTTCTATTTTATATGCTATAGTTTAGATAAATACTTATGAAGATCCACAATAAATCTTATAACGATTTATTTTTCCATTTTTTCATTTTAGTGAACCTTAAAAAGCTTAAGGTGAACCCAATGACAACATGAAATGTACCATGTGACAATTCCAGGATTTACCCAATTTTTCAATAAAAAAGTAGAATTTGTATAATTAATCAAATAAATTCAAAATAACATCCAATGAACTCAGGTAATTTGGACTAACTCAAGTTTTTTGAGAATTTAGAAACCCTGTCTAAACATCTTCAAATTCATTCATAATTACTTTCCTCATATGTAATAATTAATTTAGAGTATTTTTATAAACATCTCTAAATTATAATCTTAGATCCAAATCTATATTAAAACATTATATACATGAGATATGATTCACATTAATAAATAGACTTCATGCTAAATAAATCTAGAATGGTTTCTCCATATTACTATTCATATTTTTTACCCCGTTAATCATAGATATTCAAGTTACTTCCAATATCCAGGTTTTATAAATTTATTTGAAACATGTTATAGATAGTTCTAAATTCCCTAAAAAAAGTTTAATGTTATTTCTATGAATTTCATCTATATAGTCATTTGATTTTATAAATATTTTATCTTGACTTTATCCAACTATATATTCTTGGATAGTAGCTCATCAATCATCAATACACGTCAAAGTATAGGAAACATATTAATATTATTTATTTTATATCTACCTCCTCTATTACCCAACACTCTAATATATATATTAATAAGATCATTGAAAAAAATTCTCATTGAAAAAAATTACAACACTAGCCATTAGGAACTTATTCTATGATATAACGTATTGCATGATTTTAAACCGGACACTAGGTGAATCACGTAGGATAGAACAAGTGGTGTCCGGCTATGCTCTATAACATTAACTAAGTGTTGGTTTATATGTGATTAACCATGTTCTTATTTATCATAATAAGTGATAAGACCCTTGGTTAAAATCAATTAAGTTTTATGGTATATATTATATCATAAAGTTTATATGAAACTATGATTTCATTGTATAAAACAATGTTATTACCCAATATGATCTCATATACTATTTTATACAACATGAAAACTAAAATCTTTGAAATAATATACTTCCTACAATATCCCATATCTTTAGGCATTACTGTATCATTGATTATAACATCACATGTCACAAAACCATCCATTAAAAAAATATCACTGGTTTTTATTATATAAAATATGATATCCATAAAATATATGATTTATTCATTTTGAAACATGATTTCGTGAATCAAAAAATATATTGATGCTATGATACCATTTCTAGGTTTTTAATGATTAAACTAAACTTTTTAATCCTAGAATAATAAATTAAAAAATTAAACCAAATATATATCATGCTTGAAATTAAAACCATGCATAAAAAAATGAATAACTTTCACATGCCTTACAACGATGAAGACACCACTACTATATTTATCAACTTTATTATGGAGAATAACTTAAAGGAATCTACCAGACACCCATATCTATAATGTATAGGTGAGTTTCAGGAACCAAATAATGATTTTGTGAGATCACCATCTCATCCATAGTATTATAGTATAATAATAAAAAAATGATAAAGAATTAAGAGAGCTCTATAGGGAAGAATGATTTAGATAAGGATTCATGAAGCATGGTTGATCACCATATCATTGTGAAAACCTCTTGGTTAATCCATCATGATGTTCCCATGTTTTCCATGAATCAAATCATATATTACATAACATCTGAATAAATGCCTTGACCTTGCAAGAATTCATCATATGAATGAAACAAATATCCCATGTGTTTCATCTTATGAAACATCTATTATTAACAAAAATTAACATGTATATAAAATATACTTTAACTAATTAATGTTTGGATGTAATTTTAACTTTAGGTTGTATAGTGGATCATACATTATCAATCATGCATAACAATATAGCCAAGGGAGTTCCATTTGATATCCCCTTACAATATTATATGATATTCCAAGGTAGGATGAAAAAAATTCTTTATGATATAAATTTATTGTATAATATGATGTTAGAATTTAGGGAATATCTTCTTCAAGAGTAAATGGTAGAACATGGAATTCATGTTTTATTGAAATAGAGGGATGGAATTTTTTTGTTTGAATTTTAAGGTATGTTGAATGAGTTATTGTTAAGTATCCGATGTTTCTCATATATCATTAAAAACATTAATTTTAGTATTTTTCTTGAGATAATTGTCAATATTAGAATCTATAACATTTTCCATGGGTTAATACAAATCATCATGGGGGTATTTCAATAATATAAAACTTTTGATGTTTGATAATACTCATTTGACACTCCCTAAATGTAGAGTTACAATAGGCCGTTGAAAATTCTAGGGATATCATGAAACATGTCGGGGTTATACAATCATGGGTAGATAGTTTCATAGGTCCGTGTTGTTATGGAACAAGACAAGTAAAATTCATGAAGGTTAATAATTATCATTCCTTTTCCATGAAATGATATTTTTAAGTATTAATATGTTTGGGATTAGTTTTTTTCCTTAAAAAGACCATCTAATTGATAAAATATAGAAAGAACATGAAATCTCATCTAGGTAAGTGACTTTGATACTTTATATAGTTGGGTCAACTCATTTATGATTTATTTATTAACAATGATATTATTTTAAGTTTTTTATTTTGGTTTGCGAGAAACCATGTTTTTATCTAAAATGTGAATTTTCGTAATAAAATTCTTTTACAAGGATTCCATGGGGACAAGACAATTTGATAAAATTATTTGAAATATTGTTTATTGGTTATGGTGTGGTGTGAGTGTGTATATGGGGTTTTTTCATGAAAAGTTATAATTTTTTTTATTTGACTTGGTTATGATATTTTATGTTTTATCATGAATGAACCTTATGAAAATATGGATTTTTTGTTGACTTTGGTAAAATAAGGATTGTCTGGTGATTTCAAGAAAACATTTATTTTTAGGTGGATTTAAAAGAAAGGGAAATTCCATGTTAGTTTATAACATTTCTTTAAATTTAAATAAATTAGGAGTTTTTTTGTTGACTTCTATGGAACTAATATTTTAAAATTAATTTTAAGGAATTATAGGTTTCTAATGGTTTTTGGAAATGGTGAATTTTCAAAGAGAACATTTTTTTGGGAAATGTAATATTTTAATAAAATGGTTTTTCTATCATGGATTTTGATACTTCAAGATTGTAATTTTTTTTGAAATAAAAGTTTTGGGAAAAATTATTTTGATTTACCTTTGTTAGTTCAAATTAAATTTCATGTATTTACTCATGTGTGGTTATTTTGTTGGATTCATGGGTAATCGTACTGGGTTTTTAATCTCCCCTTTCATGTGTACATAGTTGGGAATTAAACTTTATCAAATGTGATGTTATTAAATAGAAGGTCACATAATTTTTTATGGGGAGATACATATCCACATTAGTGACATTGTTGGAGGATTAAGTCACATGTAAAAGAGGATTATTATTATTTTCTTAGATTCATCATGATTCTTTTTTTTAGTTTTGGGTATAGTAAACTTTTATTTATCACCAAAAGTGATGTTAAATATTTATATGAAAAGAGTTTTAAAATTTAACTAAATTATTACTCATTTTTTTATACTTTGATGGAAAAAATCATATTTTACCTCTCTCTATCATCATGTTTTCATGAACAGAAACACTTTATAGTATATCTAATATTTAATTTTGAGTGAATTTAATTCCCACATTTTGGTCATTAAGTGATGTCATTTACTGACTTGATGAAGTTATTAATGTCTATTCAAAAGATTATTAATTATCTTGTTAAATGATTGAACAAATATTTATTCTTCTTTAAATATATTTTCATAAATTTTGAATACCTATAGAAGACAATAGAGTGAATTTAATGTGGTACCAATTGAAGAAGGAAGAAGCATGTAACACTAGATATCATCTAAAGATCCACTATCCAGTTAGTAATGAGGATAGAAGCATTACCATACATTAGGATTCGAATGGAAAACGGATGGAGGATCACTTACCAACCAGTGGAAGCATAAGGTGTCTAGTGAATTCTAGGTATTACAATAGCTATCTGGTGTAATGAAGTGGCTAGATAGTGGTTATGATCTAGACCCATTTGAGGAGATTTAATAATGGTCAATAATTCGTAGATCATGCTATTAATGCGCTCACTCAACCCTAGACTCCCTCAGATCCTAAGAGGCCAATAAATAGAGACATTGGTGGTCTTGGAACTCATCAATTCCCAAGTTCAACAACTCTATGATCACATTGATACCAAATCTATAGTAATCTCAAGATCCTCTCAAAGACCCAATATTCATTTCTCAATCTCAAAGGATACAAAATCTCTCTCTCTATATATATACAATATTTTTCAATCCTTTTAGATATTTGAGGGTAGATTTGTAACTGATTTTTTCTATGAGAATGTTTCTCTTACCACCTACCTTAAATGATAAATTTTTAGATAATTCCATAAAAAGGAAAGATTGGATTGGTTTCTTCATATTTCTTTAAAAACAAATGGGTGGTTTGGTTTCATGGTAATTTTGTCGAAAATCATTGGAATACATATTTCTTGATCTCTATTAAAATAAAGAGATGAATAAGACAAACCTCTCAACTCGAGGGGAGGATATGTAAGGGATCACATTGAGATATTTTTGAACATATTTATCAAACTATGTTTTCATATTGTTCTATTTTTTCACGGTATCATCCAATCTATATACTCATACATTTCATAAATTTGATTCATGTATTTTCTATTGTTCTTTCCTTATTAATTAACTTTGATATTAACCTATTAATGAAGGTAAAAATTTCAATTTTTTATTTCATTGTATCAAAATTATTTCATATTGAGTTTTCCATTTTATTTTTTTAAATCCAATTCACCTCCTCTTTGCAGTCAACTCTGACAAAAAATTGGTATTAGAGGAGATCTTTTGTGTCTTCTCAAAAACCATGTTTTTAAAATTAGTATTTATTTTCAATATCTTAATCTATTTCGATGTATGATTATAGGATTTCATATACCTATTATAATAATACTACTTTATTTAATGAAATAAATTAATATTATTTTAAAAATTGCATGTCATTTTTTCTTAGAAGCATTACATATCCCATTTAGAAAATAGTTATGCATGGTTATACTCCTAAAACGTAACTGAAAGATAAATGGATACACTAAGATATAACTTCTTTTGAATCAGATAGAAAATCCATAAACGATCTCTATTTTAGGCCTAATCAAAATTAATTTAATTGATCATCTACTTGAAAAATCACCCATGAAATTGGGAAACTCTTATAAGTCATACAAAAATTCATGAATAAATTTAATGTTTCTGGATTAGATATGTTTAGAAAAGGATTTGGAAGCCTTACCATGCATTAAAATGAATCCATTACTAATATGTTTACCCTTTTTCTAATATTTTAAATGGTTTAATTTCTATTATTGATGATTTATCTATATAAACTTTAGTTAATAATATTTTTATGTCATTCCATGATCTTGGGAACTAAATGTTGTGACTAAAAAAGAATTAAATGATATAAAAAACATTCTAATCTAATAACTTATTGGATCTCTTATGGAATATTAAATTACCAAGATATATTACTCAATTATATAATATTTATATTAAGAGAAAGACATTGTAGCAAAATAAATAGTTTATTTTACTTCTATTGATGATAGAGATTCATCCCATAATGAATCTATGATTGAATGCTTGACCAAGAAATTTAAAAGGGAAAGAAAGGAAAAAGTAATCATTCTGCCATGATAAAAAGAAAAATAAAATTGAAGCATCATATGTGTTATGTTATCAATGTAATGAGAAGCGGTATATTAGAATACAATAAAATATATACAAAAAAAGTTTAAATAAAATAACAATGGTAATAATGCCCTTTAATTTTTGATTTATTGTGATAATGAAGACTCCCTTGACTCAACCTTCACAAGTGACTAAAGTATTATATGATTCATGGAATATATTGAGAATTTTGATGAGATTAATTATCATATTTATCACTCTCATTAAAATTTATCTTATTCTTCACATCCATACTCCTCTTCTTTCTATTATAATCAACAAAATGAGCTTGTGAATTATATTGATGAAATACTTTCAAAAATAAAAATATATCAATACAAAATATAAAATGTTCTTAATAAAATAAAAACAACTTTATAATGAAAATGATCTCATTTCAATTGAAAAATATTATTTTGTTTGGAAATTAAAATATCTACCAAAAGTTAATTATTTAGAATCCCAAATAAATATTTTCAAAAAAAATATTACTAAATTCACCCTTAGTGATCAATATATTGATATGATTTTGGGTTCTCAAAATCCTATAAAAAATATTCACAGTTTCATTTTTCCAAATAGTCATATTTCATAAAAAAGTAATACTTTTTAAGAAGGGATTTATTGAAATAACTTATGTAAATATTTTCATAAAACCATTCATTAAATTTAAGAGTGCTTTTGGAAAAATTATTGATATGAAAAATCCAAATCAATTCTTATTTCATCTCATAAAACTCATAGAAAAAAAAACAAACTGAATAAATTTTATTTTATAAGTATCTATTAGAAAATTTAATTTCAACCAAGATTATTTCATTACCTTAATGTTTATTATCAAGTATGGCCAAACCCAAATCCACAAGGGCCCCAAAAGTCATTTTTTTATTTTTTAGGTATATGCCACTAGACCTCATTGAGAAATCATTATATGGCTTCTAAATAAAATCCAATTGTCAACACTTTAAGTGGTTAAAATATTATTACTACTTAATATATTTTTTAAATTCACAAAATTGAAGGTGAACGGGGCTATTACATTTCTAGGTGTAGTTTGGACATCAAATTTCATATCATGGGGAATAGGTTTTATATATTATTTAAAAAAAATCCCCTCTTGAAATTATTATCAAAATATATTCTCTCTCCCTCCCATCACTATTTTAATAGTATTAAAATAGGATAGGTTATCCCAGTTTAATTATGTTTTTGTGTATTTATATTTACTTATTTATCTTGAAATTGTTGTCAAATAAATCTTACATATTTTTTATTTTTTTATTTATCTTTTTCATTTTTTTGAATATATTTTTCAAATTCCTTTTATTTATATTTTTCTAAAATTATTTCTCAAAATATATTTTTTAAAATCTTGATAATAACTCATATCCCTTCCTTTTTAAATTTTTGAAATTATTTTTAAAATTTTTAATTGATTTTTTTTTAATTTTATATGACATGTATTTTAAGAATGAAAGTTATTTCTATATTTAATCTCATTTTCTTCACTTATTTATACTTTATGAATTGTATTCCTTTTACATTACTTAATATTTAATCTTGAATTTTTAAGGGGAGATAATATTGTATGAGATTATTATTTTACATTTTGTGAAATTATCTTCTTGTTATAAATTTATTTCTTTTTCTCTCCTTGTTTTATTTTTGATCATCATAAATGAGGAGATGTGTTTTAATTATTTTAGGGGAGATGTTTTTGATTGTTAGAAACAAGTATTTAGTGATTAAAAAAGGGGGAAGATTGTTTAAGTTGTGTTATGACTATTTTTTGATCATATTGAATTTGATGAACTATAATATATTTAATTAATTTGAATAAATGTTTCACTATTGATTTAAAATTGATATATCTTTTTATTTTAGGTGTTTTTTATCATCATAAAAGAGAAAAAATTTCTACCTCTCTCTCTCTCTCATGGTGTTTTCATGATCATGAAAACTCTATTTTTAAATCTAACATTTTCATTTGAGTGAATTTTAGTATCACGTTTTAGTATTTAAGTTATCTAATTGATGGACATGAAAAGTTATTAAATTTTATTCAAAATCTTATTAATGATATTATTAATGTCTTAGTCCTATCTTAATTCATTTTGAAATATCTTTTAATGGAGTTAGAATACCAACAAAAGGCCATTAATGTAATTCAAGGTCGAATCATTTGAATAAGGAAGAAGCATGTAGAAACATCTAAAAGTATATAGCCATCGTCTAGTTGACTATGAGGTCAATATCCTCCACATGCTTTAACAGTCCATCAGCCAGTTGGTGGAGGAGTATTGGATAGACGTTGCAAGTAAGAAGTTCTCAGGGAATTCCAGGTGTGGCTCTAGCTAGATGGTGTAATAGTCAAAATATCTAGTGGCTCTGATACAAAACCTTATGAAGAGAATTTAATGTTGTTAAAAAGGGTAACATATTGAGTTTAAAATAAAGGTAATACCATGTTTGTTAGCATAAATGATATGATACATCAAGTTTAAATGAAAAATTAAATGTTATTATTTAAAAGATATTGTTGTAACATATTCGTTAGAATGGAGGGAATGAAATTTTTTAAATGAATCGTGAAAATATAGTTAAAAATTCATTTGAAATTAATTTTTTTCTGACCAATTAATTGTAAATTAATGAAAACCCTTTTTTTAAATATAAGGAAATAATTTTCTAAAAAAAAATTAAATGTGAACAAGTGTGTTTTATAACAATAAATTAATAAATCTCTATTTTTGGATTATATTAATGAGATATATATATATTTAATGTAATTTTTAACATTAAAATCATGTGTTTTCAATACCTGATACACGAACAAATCCAATTTTACACATAAATAAGTTTTTTTTTAAAAAGGTTGTTTTTTCACCTTTTTATGGAGTACCAATATTAAATATAATTGCTCATAATTTTATAAGGTTTATATGAGAAAATAAACATATGACTTGAAATCAGAGTATCAAAATTTACTTTGGTTTAATTTTTGGTTTTTTTCTGATAAGATACAACTTTTTATGAATATTTAATAACAATACTGCATTTTAATTGAAAACTACTTTCTCATCAAATTTATTTATAGTGTTAAATTATATATTTGAATGGTTTTAAAGTATTATTACATAAATTTTTTATACTTTTATCCAATTCATGTCATTAAAATTAATTTCACAATGAAATTGGATATAAAAAATTTGTGAACATTTGAATATTTTTACATTAAAAACCAATTTTCACGATCTGTCAACAAGATTAATTTTAAATTAATTTTACCCACTAATGTATTTTAAATTTTAAAAAAAGGACATACATGGTTTTAATGAGTATTATTTTAATGATCTAATAGGATCAAATTAATTTTTATGAAATATGAATTTTAACTTATGTAGTTATTTTTGTTACCCCCATTAAGGGTAAATCATGTAATTAAGTGTAAAAAATTTATTATAAATATTTTAAAATTACCCTGTCATATTCTCTAATTGAATTAGATTTGTTTTTTTGACCTAAATGCATCCTTGGGATGAAATATAACCTTTGGAAGCCACTTGTGTGAGATTATAACATTTACAGTATTTTATTCAAAGAAATGTCAATTTCATCAAACTTTTGTTTTTAGCAATTGAAACATTTTTAATATAGAGTTATTGTAGACACTGAAAAGCACTCCAGGGCTGAGGAATGTTCAGGTGCAACAATTCAAATCCATATTTGGGACCGGAAATCCATTCGGGGGGTCTAGGAGGGGCGGCATGAAAAAAATAATGGGTTGCATGAAAAAAATATGTCCCGCATAAAAAACTCTGGGATTCGCGAGAGTTTTCCACGCGGGCGTGGAACGATTTCGCGCCACCACACCGCGTGGTTGGTCTCTGTGCTGCTGATATTGGGGAACGCAATATTTCATGCTGAAGTGTGTTTCGCGCGGACCCATGATCCCAAGAGCCTATAAATAGAAGTCCACCCCTTCGACTTCCCCCGAAGAATCTCAACCGTCTCCCCTGTGTGAAATTCACCTCTCGTGTGCGCAAAAGATTGCTTTCAGGCACTAAAATTTTCACGCCAGGTCGCCCGGGTGTCCTCCTTCATGCGAGACCCCTCGGGCTTGATCTTCTTAAAAGTCTCATTGATCCCCTTCCCCCACACGCAATTTCTTCCAATTGCGTGCAATTAGTTCTTCGTCGTACAATTCCTTTTGCGCACTGGCCCGTCCTTTTGGGCACCCGCTGACCATTAGCGTGCCGCACCCGGCCTTTTTCCCACATGGCGTTTGATTGCACGTTGGCCTGGAATTTTTCACACGCGCAATCCCTTTTGCATGCCAGCCCGACCCCTTTTTCGTGCAGCAGTCCCTTTTTCAAAAAAGCCTGCCACCTTGTGCGACCACGATGTCCCTCTTCTAGGCATCATTTTCGGGAACCTCCTGTGGCCACAGTGCGTTTGCCATATACTCATTTATTGTGCAACCTTTGAGGTTCGAATGAAGTAACTTCAAATTCCCCTGGGAAATACTGCCCCATTGCGTTGCTTCGCCTCATTCTTCTTCACATAGCCACAATGCCTATTGCTTCTTCACATAGCCATGCTAACATGGGCCCCTCAATGGTTTGCTCCATGACACCCCCTCACCATGGCATTGTCTATCCCCTCTATCCACCAAGGAGCAGATGGTTTCGGTTATGTAAGTCCTAGGTGTTTGGAGTAAACCCACCTCATCCAAGCTGTAGGACGTCAAACTGCCAAGCACCTTTGTCCTCAGTACATGATGTTAAACTATGACCTCACCCTGTGCCTTGCACGCGGGGTACCATACTTTGGAAATTCTCCACGCCCACTAGTCTCCACAGGGGACGATATCCTACTTATAGGAGTGTCATTTGTCCATGGGGAAAGGGAAACCATCTCAGTGTAAGCCCCTAGATTTCATGTAGGAGGCATCATCCCTACTCCTCCTTTCTTCTTCGGCCCTTAGGGCCAGCATAGGGCATGATGGGGAATGATGCTTCTCCATTCTTTGGCCCCAAATACCTCTCCCTCTGCACTTTGTCTCCATCGAGGCTCCCTCCTGGAGAAAGTCCCAACCTATTGCGGGCTACAAACCACACATAAGGCATTATTTCCTCTTTGGTATGTGATCACATGTAAGCCTCACTCCACTTCCCACAGGCGCACCTTTTGCGACGTGATCATCAGGTCTCGGCTATCTCTTGTTTCTCACACCGAGCACGACTCACGTGGGCTTAGATCAGGCACCAACCATGACATCCACCCTGGAAAGCCTAGAGTATAATCCCCATAACAATCCTGAACTACGAGGACTCTGATCCTTGCCAAGGCGGGGTATGTAGGAAGCATCCCTGAGCTTCAAGCCCAACAACCATTGGACCCCAGGTCCACCTTCATGTCGGTTCATCGACCCCATGAGAAGCCTAGAGTGTAAGACCCGTGCCACCTCTTGAACTACGAGGACTTTGATCCTTGACAAGGAGAGGTATGTAGAAAGCCTCCCTGAGGTTCAATCCGAACAACCATTGGACCCCAGGTCCACCATCATGTCAGTTCACCAACCCCATGGGAAGCCTAGAGTATAAGCCCCATACTAATCTTGAACTATGAGGACTTTGATCCTTTCCAAGGTGGGGTACGTAGGAAGCCTCCCTGAGGTTTAATCCCAACAACCATTGGACCCCAGGTCCACCTTCACGTCGGTTCGCTGACCCCAAGGGTAGCCTAGAATGTAAGCCCCATGCCACCATCTGAACTACAAGGACTTTGATCCTTACCAAGGTTGGGTACGTAGGAATCCTCCCTTAGGTTCAATTCCAACTACCATTGGTCCTGACCACCTTCACGTCAATTCCCATCCTAATCTGTACTATGAGGGCTTTGATCCTTGCCAAGGTGAGGTACGTAAGAAGCCTCCCTGAGGTTCAAGCCCAATAACCGGTTGCTCCGACCATATTCACGTCAGTTCACCAACAATGTGGGTTGCCTCATAGCATAAGCCCCAAATTCCACCATCCAAACAACAAGGACTTTGATCCTTGCCAAGATGAGGTACGTAGGAATCCTCCCTGAGATTCAAGCTCGACACCCAGTCGTTCCGACCATCTTTACGTCGGTTCACCAACACCTTGGTCAGCCTAGAGTGTAATCCCTACACCCTGCCACCTAAACTATGAGATCGTTGATCCTTGCCAAGGCAGGGTACGTAGGATGCCTCACTGTGGTTCAATCCCAACAACCATTGCACCACACGTCCACCATCACATCGGTTCACCGACCACAGGTCCGCCTTAGAGCATAAGCCCCAAATTCCCCCACCTGAACTATGAGGTCTTTGATCCTTGCCAAGGCAGGGTACGTAAGAAGCCTCCCTGAGGTTCAATCCCGATACCCAGTAGTTCCGAACACCTTCACATCGGTCCGCCCCCATCCTTCATGAAGTTAAATTGTGGACCCCATCCAACGGTAAGCCGTTGTGACCCTATCCAGTGGTAAGCCATTGTGACCCTATCCAGTAGTAAGTGGTTGTGAACCTATCCATCTGTAAGCCGTTGTGACCCTATCTAGCAGTAATTCGTTCTGACCCTATCCAGTTGTAAGTCGTTGTGACCTTATCCAGTAGTAAGCCATTGAACCCCAATCGGTGGTAAGCCATCGTCATATGAACTACGCAGACTTTGATTCCCTGCCACAGGGATACGTAAGAAGCCTCTTCGAGGCTCAAGCCCAAAACCATCATCATCCTCATGACAGTTACATCCCATTCACCATCCCCTTCACGGAACCTTCCATCATCCATCCTGATCCTTTCCCGGGCCACCACATCCTGGTGGGATCATGCCACCCCATTCCCCACTCCAACTAATAGCTTTCGGGAGGCCACCCACATGTTGACCCCAATATCAGTGTTCCCTCCAGGGGATTCCTCCATCTGATCCACTCTAGTCAGTGTTCTGATTAGCCCGACCCATATTTGTTGAACATTAAACTTATGGAATACCCTGTGTTAAACATGATAAGATGAGGAAACCCTCAGGTACTTGCCCAGGTAATATGATTCCCCACATTCGATGTGGGATTCCTTGAGCTTTCGCACCCTTGAGAAGCCCTATAATAAGGGACAAAAGACAGGAAAGCCAATTCCCTAGTGTCCAGACATGCCAGTGATGCTCAAAATGACTACTCTCCTAACTGAAGGTTGCTTCCCTAACTAGACCCCATGGATTGTCCTGAAAGAAGCATTATAATTAACTGGTGTCCATGAAGATATGGCGCCAGGAAGAGTTTCACGAATAATGTCTTAACTCTATGAGGGAAACCCGGACTAGGTGACGAGTTCTGAGGTGGAATCCATAGAAGGAAGAATCAACATATCATTATATCGTTTCAATCAAGGGATGGACGTCCCTGAATAAGGAGTGAATGTGGCCTGCCTTTGGAAAGCGGGATTGTGGGGCAACACAAATTGCGCCTCTCCTCCCCGAACAAGACGGATGTGTGCACCCCAGCAAAAGTATTAGAAATAGAAATGGTTAACCCGACATGAATTTATTATCCTCAATATAGAGATTAGCAGTGCTCTAGGGATGAATGGATTGATGTATCACCGAATCCAGTTATCCGGTGCCGGGTCCCACCAAGGAAATAGAGGGCCTGGCATGAAACTCACTAGAAGGTGGGATAGTAGAATGTTGAACATCCCATTCTGCGACGTTGTCATCATGGATCCCTCTTACCGATCACGGAAGATGGGATGACATTGGGGAATTGGTCATCGATTCCTTTTTCTTACAGCACTGATGAGTTCATCTCCCTGCTTTTCATAAATTAAGTTGCTACCTCAGGGACGCGATCCCCGCCTTCCCATCTACATAGGGGCAGGGGCAGTTCCAACACAACTGCTCCATGTGGCTTCCCCTCTTCCGTGACAACCTCTTCATATTCGACCATGGGGCACCCATGCACCAACTCCCCATCAGAAGTTATCCAACGAAGGTTAATTAAAGACCTTTTATGTTGTTATGAGGAGGAGGGAATAATACCAACCAGAGATATGGCCCACCTGGACTTGGAGGCATTCGTGCCTCACCATCAACGCCACCCCTGAGGGCCTCACGGAGAGCCATTTCTCCCCACCAAGACATACAACCGCTTCGGGAGCCGGTCCCCGGAGCACCTTGACGACTCCCAGCCTTACGATGATGAGGTAAGTGATGTCTGGCCCAACCCGATCAGAGTCCCATTTTAGGGGCTCCCAGTGAGGGATCCCACCCAGCCGCGTCAGCACTGCCGCTCAATATTGATGGATGAGGAGCAGGTAAGCTATGTACCTACACCACCAGCCCCGGTTCGTCCGACCCGACACCAGCGTCAGGCGCAAGCTAAGGGGGATGCCTGCCAAGGGGCATCAACGTTGACGGATACTGTGGCTCTAGCCACCGCCGACGCATATCATTAGTTCCCTGCATACATTATAAGTCCCGAGCCTTAAACCTTACTTAATCTTGAGTTATTACAAGATTACACATTGAGGATCTTTTCGGGTTTAGAGCTTTAGATAATTAGATCATAAAACTTTCATTACATTCCACATATAAACAAAGTGGTTACATAAAGATAGTATTCTTCATTCCCATCAATGGAAATATATTTAAAATAAAACATGGATTCATTCTTGACACTTCCTTGACACTATCATCATATCATGTACCTTTCCCTTGACCTGTGAAAAACATTTCAAAAAAAACTTGGGATGAGCATAAAAAGCTCAGTAAGGGATATAAAAATATGGAAAGGAAACATGGGTACATATATACATAATAATGAGATCATACATTACCCATAAAACATAAGCACTTTAACATACCTCATCAAATCATGAATAAATCATAGAAATCATAAGATATAAAAGGTAACTTGAGGCATTCATAACATTCTTACGTAGGGAGTAACCCTCTTGGTTATGTTTGGAATACCCATCACAGTATATTCCCTAAATCTCTTCGGAGAAACCTTAACATTTCACTCCTTCGCGTTACCCAATGCATTGGAGAGCTATATCGGGCTCACCCGCCCTTAGTTTATCACGGAACCACCCATTTTCATAATAATTCCCAAGAACCTAAACATAATCATATCACATAAAACATGCATAAAGGAAACATAACATTACCACCTTTCAATCACAAGATATCAATACAACACATTGATATAAAAACATTATGAAAACCATTTTCAATACCAAAATAAAAGAAAAGTAAACATGGTATTTATTTTTCTTTTAAAAAGAAGGTATGGCTTGTAGAGGAAGTAGAAACTCAAATAATGGTCATGACGGCGGAGAAGTCGTTGTCGCCGCATAAGTACGACAAAAACATTCCCTTTTATCGTTTAGTTAACGCTTCGTATAAAAAAGATTCCTTTTGAATAAACGTAAAAGTCAAAGGGGTTTATACACCGTATAAAAGAAGGTTGTGTATAAAACAAAATATGCCTCAATGAAAGGAGATTGAGATGAAGTCCCATACAAAGATAGTTTTTTAAATAAAATAGATATATTATGTGTATTTACTATAATTACACATAAAGAAAGTACAAATACAAGATAGGAAAAAATAATATCATGACGTAATTTGAAAGTAGGAGATTAAACCAAAGAATGGAAATTGGGTTAAGAAGTTCCCCTACCTCGTATCCGACTTGACCCGACCGTTCTTTAATCTCCTGAATAATAAACTTGAGTTAATCTATTCTTGCTTAAGAACCTTTATCAAGTTCATTATTCCTTTTATACTATGTTATGAACATCATTTAATCATTTAAGTTAATAATGTCCATTTTGTCGGTATTTGGTTCTTAAGTCAAAAATAGACTTCTTACACTTACATGTTGTTAATTTGGTCAAAGGTTCGTTATATCCAGAATGATATTAATGATTTGGATAATATATATATCATATATATTCATCATATACATGTATTTATAATATTACATCACATTTAGAGGTAAGAAATGAAATGCACCGTTCATGGAGACGGTAATCCGTACGTACGCATGAACGCTACTTCCATTTCTATTTCATATTTTCTGGAATGGAATCATAATGATATAAGAGTATATTATAATTCCAGTATAATAACATATATAATATCATTAAATTTATCCTTTACACATCCCACATATGGTATTAACGAATCAAATCACTTTCAGGGGGCGGTAGTCCGCACTTCCTAAAATGAAGATATCGTGTTTACCCATAATGGAAACAATAATGGTATGCCATAAATGAAAAATACAGAATCTTAAGGAAAGAATAAACATATTATATATCATATATAAAAATAGTGACATCATAATGGCCACATTTTAAGGTGTTAAATGAGTATTGAACAATCATCGTTTCGGGAGGCAGAATTTCGCCATCCACGGAATCCGTATGTTCTTTAACCATTTGATGTAGTTGTGTGAGAGTGTAGCTCGAATAAATTTTATAACAACATCCTAGTATATTGAAGATACTGTTTTTGTTACAAAAGAAGTAAATAAAAAGAGTTTAGGGGGTTGGAGAATCAAAATAAAACAAATGAACATGAGAGAATGAATTACCTTTAAAAGTGTAACTCCTTTTGATTTGAGCCTAAAGGCTTCCTTTGAAAGGATTATTCCCAAATGGAATCCTATAGGATGAGGAGAGGGATGTGGAGAGAGTAAATGGTCAGGGGATGGCTGAGACAAAGGCTTGAGTAGTGTGTGAAATGAGGTAGAGGTGGGGGCCTTTTATAAGAGGAGAGGAGGGGCACTTTTGGAAATCATGAAACTATTATTTTATTTTCAAAAGTGTTTCGAATTTCTAAGGTCCCACATTGATATATTTCAAAGATAAGATGATAAGGCTTAGAAATATTCCCATCCAATAGTTTTTTGACAAGTGTAGGTCTTAGATTTTATATTATCGTTTCATTTTATTTAAACTGTTCATTAATGAGGTCATCGTTGCATCATCATGATGTCATAATTAAATTAATTTATTTAAGGTCTAAAAATTATAAAAAAATACTATGATGTAGGAAATCTTTTTAGATTTCTAATGAATATTTATAGAAAAAATTATGATTAGTATAACCCCTTCTAAAAATTGTTTTAGTAAAACAATTTATGTTAGTGTCATTTTCACCTTTATTTTAAAAAAAAAGGCATTAAAGTCATTATCTCACCCAAGTGGCTCCATGGGGTCCCATAAATCGACCCATGGGTTTTCTTGGTCGGCCATGACACAACCAATAGGGTTAGGACATGTGTCAAGCTCATCTCATTTTATTAAAGCATTATTTTTACCTTAAACTACACTAATTACCTCTAATCGCAATTAATGAAAAAAAGTTACTATTCACCAAAAAATTATTTTCATCCCATTGAACCAAATTTTACATACTAATGAAAACCATGTATGTCAGATTTTCAAAATTCAATACACATTAGTGGTAAACTTTCATTTAACTGAAAAATCAGTTTGCTTGATTACCACTTAGTGGTTTCACTATTCATCAAAAATTAGAGTTTTTCAGAAAATTAACAAAAATTCACTCTAAGATATATTCGATATTACGAATTCAAAAATGAAGTCTATTTTACAAAATTAAAAACATATAAGTCACATTAATAAATTTAATAATTAATTCCCGCTGTCAGAGCAAATATCGTGTTTTTATAAAACAATAAGTATCAAAAGATTGACACCAGTTTAAGTCTAATTTCAAAGTGAAATTGATTACAACGACCACCATTGGTTTAAATGGTAAAAATATATTCATATTACACATTAAGACCAATTCAAAAGATAATCTAATCATATAAATAAATTAGATTAAGAAGCAGTTTTGATGTAAAATGCAGTATTTTTCACTATTCATTAAAAAATGAACATTATCAGAAAAATACCAAAAATTCACACAAAGTAAATTTTGATGTCCCAATCATAAAAAAATAAGTTTATTTTGACAACATAGCTTATAAAATTGTCAAAATATAGCTTTAAAAAGGGTTTTCCATCAAAAGGCAGTAAAACAATCTTTTAAGAATATCAGTGTATTCCATGCATAAGATTGTATTTATTTTCATTTTTAGCCTCTAAAACACTATCTTAATCATTAATAGACATAGATAAAAATATCTATTATTCATTAATTACTTGGGATGTTACATCCTTCCCCCCTTTAGAAAATTACGTCCCCACAATTTATTTACTTATCAAATAAATGGGGGTACTTATCCCTCATTGCATTTTCAGATTCCCATGTTGCCTCTTCAATCATGTGGTTTTTCCACAAAACCATTACCTGGTTAATCACCTTATTCCGTAACACTTGCTCCCTGTGGTCAAGAATCTGGACCGGTTTTTCCTCATAAGATAGGTTCTCTTCCAGCTGAACTACCTCTGGACTCAAAACATGAGATGGATCTGGCATATACTTTCTCAACATCGAAACGTGAAAAACATTGTGTACCTGAGATATACTCGGAGGTAAATCCACTCGGTAAGAAACTGATCCAACTTTCTCCAGAATTTCATATGGTCCAATAAACCTTGTACTCATCTTTCCTTTCTTACCAAATCTCATCACACTTTTCCAAGGAGAAACCTTGAGAAAAACATGATCACCTACCTCGAAAGATAGATCCTTCCTCCGGTTATCCGCATAACTCTTCTGCCTGCTCTGAGCTGTTCTCATGTGTTTCTGAATCAGCTAAACTTTTTTTGCCAACTCTTCTACCAATTCTGGTCCCATCAACTTCCTTTCACCCACTTCATCCCAGAAAGCTGGAGTTCGACACCACTTCCCATATAATGCCTGAAATGGTGCCATCTGTATACTGAAATGAAAACTGTTATTATATGAAAATTCAACCAAAGAAAGATGTTGGTCCCAAATTCCCTGATAATCCATAGAGCAAGAACGTAGCATATCCTTTAAGGTCTTAATTGTTCGTTCTGACTGCCCATCTGATTGAGGATGAAAAGCTGTACTAAAATTTAATTATGTACCCAATGACTTCTGAAGGCCTTTCCGAAAGTTAGAAGTGAACCTGGGATCACGATCAGATACAATGGAGAGAGGAACTCCATGTAACCTGACTCTATCTCTTTAAGATACAAATGGGAAAGTTGATCAAGAGAGAAAGTATCTCGTATAGCAAGGAAATGAGCATACTTGGTCAAGCGATCAACAATAACCCAGATTGCATTATTACCTCGAGATGTCTTCGGTAATCCCACAACAAAGTCCATGGATATATTCTCCCATTTCCACTCTGGCACTGGTAAAGGCTGAAGCATCCCTTTCGGTAACTGCCGCTCTTCTTTAACCTGCTGACAAGTCAAACACTTCACAGTAAAATCAGAAATATCTCTTTTCATTCCATCCCACCAGTAATACTCCCGCATATCTCTATACATCTTAGTACTGCCAGGATGAACTGAAAACGGAGAACTATGAGCTTCACATAACAACTCTCTCTTCAACTGTTAATCACAAGGCACACACAATCTCTTCCCAAATCTCAAAACGCAATCATTATCAATGTTGAATTCAGGCAACTTACCTTTCTGAACCAGCTCTACCTTTTTCTCCAACTCACTGTCTTGCTTCTGTGCTTGCTTGATTCTGTCTGATAGAGATGATCTCACTGATACCTGAAACAAAACAAAAGAACATCCTACACCAACAACTTCCATGCCAAATCTCATCAAATCCTTAACCAAAGGATCACGTTCCAAACTCAACATTACTAATGAAGCATTACTTTTTCGACTCAAAGCATCAGCCACTTTATTTTCTCTTCCCGGATGGTAATGAATTGTACAATCATAATCCTTGATTAATTCTAGCCATCTCCTTTGTCTCATTTTCAATTCTTTCTGAGTGAATATATACTTTAAACTTTTGTGATCGGTATATATTTCACACTTTACTCCATACAAATGATGCCTCCAAATTTTTAAATCAAAGACAACAGCAGCTAATTCCAAATCATGTGTAGGGTAATTTACCTCATGAGTTTTCAACTGTCGTGAAGCATAAGCAATTATCTGATCATTCTGCATTAGGACGCAACCAAGTCCTTTCAATGAAGCATCACTGTATATAACAAACTCACCATTCCTAGAAGGTAGTGCCAAAACTGGAGCAATCACCAATCTTCTTTTCAATTCCTGAAAACAACCATCACATTCTTTTGTACAGATAAACTTAACACCCTTTCGAGTTATCTTAGTCATTGGAATAGATAACCGTGAAAAAATTCTAACAAACCTTCGGTAATAGCCTACCAAACCAAGGAAGCTACGAATCTTAGTTACATTTTTGGGTCTTGGCCAATCTTCAACAACTTTTGTTTTTGCAGGATCAACAGTCATCCCATTTTTAGAAACAATGTGACCAAGGAAAGAAATTTTTTGCAACCAAAACTCACACTTGCTGAATTTTCCATACAGTTTCTTTTCTTTTAAGGTTTGCAAGATAACCCTTAAATGTCTTTCATGCTCCCCTTTACTTTTAGAAAACACCAAAATATCATCAATAACACAACCACCATTTATCACCTGATTTAACTGGGCCATCACTGCAGTAAACTGCTCAATTCTAATTCTGACCATCTCAGTATGCTTATTTGGAAGTTCATTTCCCTCAGTATGCCTTCCCATAAAATCTTCTCTGTTTCCTTTACGAAAAACCATTCTTAACACTGAAATACCTTAGGTGAAGCAACATGGTAATCTTTAAATGCTATATCATTTCAATCATACCATAAATTAACTTATAATTTAACACTTTTCTAACTCCTAAAGTTGTCTAAACCGACCTTTGATACCAACTATAAGGCCCCATCCTTAAACCTTACTTAATCTTGAGTTATTACAAGATTACACATTGAGTATCTTTTCGGGTTTAGAGTTTTAGAGAATTAGATCATAAAACTTGCATTACATTCCACATATAAACAAAGTGGTTACATAAAGATAGTATTCTTCATTCCCATCAATGGAAACATATTTAAAATAAAACATGGATTCATTCTTGACACTTCCATGACATTATCATCATATCATCTACCTTTCCCTTGACCTGTGAAAAACATTTCAAAAAAAACTTGGGATGAGCATAAAAAGCTCAGTAAGGGATATAAAAATATGGAAAGGAAACATGGGTACATATATACATAAGAATGAGATCATACATTACCCATAAAACATAAGCACTTTAACATACCTCATCAAATCATTAATAAATCATAGAAATCATAAGACATAAAAGGTAACTTGAGGCATTCATAACATTCTTACGCAGGGAGTAACCCTCTTGGTTACGTTTGGAATACCCATCACAGTATATTCCCTAAATCTCTTCGGAGAAACCTTAAATTTTCACTCCTTCGCGTTACCCAATGCATTGGAGAGCTATATCGGGCTCACCCGCCCTTAGTTTATCACGGAACCACCCGTTTTCATAATAATTCCCAAGAACCTCAACATAATCATATCACATAAAACATGCATAAAGGAAACATAACATTCCCACCTTTCAATCACAAGATATCAATACAACACATTGATATAAAAACATTATGAAAACCATTTTCAATACCAAAATAAAAGAAAAGTAAACATGGTATTTATTTTTGTTTTAAAAAGAAGGTATGGCTTGTAGAGGAAGTCGAAACTCAAATAATGGTCATGACGGCGGAGAAGTCGTTGTCACCGCATACGTACGACAAAAACATTCCATTTTGTCGTTTGGTAAACGCTTCGTATAAAAAAAGATTCCTTTTGAATAAATGTAAAAGTCAAATGGGTTTATACACCTTATAAAAGAAGGTTGTGTATAAAACAAAATATTCCTCAATGAAAGGAGATTGAGACGAAGTCCCATACAAAGATAATTTTTTAAATAAAATAGATCTATTATGTGTATTCACTATAATTACACATGAAGAAAATAAAAATACAAGATAGGACAAAATAATATCATGACGTAATTTGAAAGTAGGAGATTAACCCAAAGAATGGAAATTGGGTTAAGAAGTTCCCTTACCTCGTATCCGACTTGACCCGACTGTTCTTTAATCTCCTGAATAATAAACTTGAGTTAATCTATTCTTGCTTAAGAACCTTTTTCAAGTCCATTAATCCTTTTATATCATGTTATGAACATCATGTAATCATTTAAGTTAATAATGTTCATTTTGTCGGTATTTGGTTCTTAAGTCAAAAATAGACTTCTTACACTTACATGTTGTTAATTTGGTCAAAGGTTCGTTATATCCAGAATGATATTAATGATTTGGATAAAATATATATCATATATATTCATCATATACATGTATTTATAATATTACATCACATTTAGAGGTAAGAAATGAAATGCACCGTTCATGGAGACGGTAAGCCGTACGTACGCATGAACGCTACTTCCATTTCTATTTCGTATTTTCTGTAATGGAATCATAATGATATAAGAGTATATTGTAATTCCATTATAATAACATATATAATATTATTAACTTTATCCTTTACACATCCCACATATGGTATTAACGAATCAAATCACTTTCAGGGGGCGGTAGTCCGCACTTCTTAAAATGAAGATATCGTGTTTACCCATAATGGAAACAATAATGGTATGCCATAAATGAAAAATACAGAAGATTAAGGAAAGAATAAACATATTATATATCATATATAAAAATAGTGACATCATAATGGCCACCTTTGAAGGTGTTAAATGAGTATCGAACAATCATCGTTTCGGGAGGCAGAATTTCACCATCCACAGAAACCGTATGTTCTTTAACCATTTGATTTAGTTGTGTGAGAGTGTAGCTCGAATAAATTTTATAACAACATCCTAGTATATTGAAGATACTGGTGTTGTTACAAAAGAAGTAAATAAAAAGAGTTTAGGGGGTCGGAGAAGCAAAATAAAACAAATGAACATGAGAGAATGAATTACCTTTAAAAGTGTAAATCCTTTTGATTTGAGCCTAAAGGATTCCTTTCAAAGGATTCTTCCCAATGGTAATCCTATAGGATGAGGAGAGGGATGTGGAGAGAGTAAATAGGTAGGGGATGGCCGAGAAAAAGGCTTGAGGAGTGTGTGAAATGAGGTAGAGGTGAGGGCCTTTTATTAGAGGAGAGGAGGGGCACTTTTGGAAATCATGAAACTATTATTTTATTTTCAAAAGTGTTTCGAATTTCTAAGGTCCCACATTGACATATTTCGAAGATAAGATGATAAGGCTTCGAAATATTCTCATCTAATAGTTTTTGGACAAGTGTAGGTCTTAGATTTTATATTATCGTTTCATTTTATTTAAACTTTTCATTAATGAGGTCATCGTTGCATCATCATGATGTCATAATTAAATTAATTTATTTAATGTCTAAAAATTATAAAACAAATACTATGATGTAGGAAATATTTTAACTTTATAATTAATATTTATAAACAAAATTATGATTAGTATAACCCCTTCTAAAATTTTGTTTAGTAAAACAATTTATGTTAGTGTCATTTTCACCTTTATTTTAAAAAAAAGGCATTAAAGTCATTATCTCACCCAAGTGGCTCCATGGGGTCCCCTAAATCGACCCATGGGTTGTCTTGGTCGGCCATGACACAACCAATAGTGTTAGGACATGTGTCAAGCTCATCTCATTTTATTATAGCATTATTTTTACCTTAAACTACACTAATTACCTCTAATCGCGATTAATGAAAAAAAGTTACTATTCACCAAAAAATTATTTTCATCCCATTGAACCACATTTTACATACTAATGACAACCATGTATGTCAGATTTTCAAAATTCAATACACATTAGTGGTAAACTTTCATTTAACTGAAAATCAGTTAGCGTGATTACCACTTAGTGGTTTCACTATTCATCAAAAATTGGAGTTTTTCAGAAAATTACCAAAAATTCACTCTAAGATATATTCGATATTCCGAATTCAAAAATGAAGTCTATTCTACAAAATTCAAAACATATAAGTCACATTAATTAATTTAATAATTAATTCCCGCTGTCAGAGCAAATAGCGTGTTTTTATAAAACAATAAGTATCAAAAGATTGACACCAGTTTAAGTCTAATTTCAAAGTGAAATTGATTCCAATGACCACCATTGGATTAAATGGTAAAAATATATTCATATTACACATTAAGACCAATTCAAAAGATAATATAATCATATAAATAGATTAGATTAAGAAGCAGTTTTGATGTAAAATGCAGTATTTTTCACTATTCATTAAAAAATGAACATTGTCAGAAAAATTCCAAAAATTCACACAAAGTAAATTTTGATGTCCCAATCATAAAAAATATGTTTATTTTGACAACATAGCTTATAAAATTGTCAAAAAGATAGCTTTAAAAGGGGTTTTCCATCAAAAGGCAGTAAAACAATCTTTTAAGAATATCCTTGTATTCCATGCATAAGATTGTATTTATTTTCATTTTAAGCCTCTAAAACACTATCTTAATCATTAATAGACATAGATAAAAATATCTATTATTCATTACTTACTTGGGATGTTACATACATTGAGAAGGGTCACTTATACGCCCCACTAGGATCGAGGCCGCAACCACCCCATGGGTAGGCTGGGTCGACTCTCGTGGCCCCGGGCACAAACAGTGGTCGCCGCGAACCAACCCGCTGCGATACCACCCCATACGGAGGTCCTCCCTGTACCACTACCAGATAGAGCATGGGCCTTCCCCACTTAGGGGTTCGGAATGGAGGTCCACCCCATGCCACCCACAATTCGAATTAAGGTCTGTCATGTGGCAGTGATACTCGGCACAGAAGCCTCTCCCATGCCCATTACACTGGATATGGAGTCATTCCTCCTACTCCCGACCATCGGTTCAGGGACATTTCCCGTCCAGCCTCTCTCCAATGTGGGGATCCTCCCTGTGTCCTCTCAGTAGCCGGTGAAGGTCTTCCTTTCCCCAGAAACCAGATGGGTGAAGTCCAGCCTCACTCCACCCGCACTAATCATGGAGGTCCGCCCCATGTACCCTTCGACATTTTTCCCAGTGCTCCCCACACCCCGGCTTTCTCGAGTGGAAACCCTCTCCGTCGTAGCACCATTGCAGCTGAAGGACCCCATGTTAGAAATTAGGCATGTCCTGAGGAGCCACCCAGGGGTAGTAGTGTGGGTCATCGCTGCCATAAAAAGAATTCTGAGAATGTCTGGATAGAGATCAAACCGGTCCGCTTCTCATACTCTGAAGCGGAGTATGACTCAGCTCGGGAAGCCTCCCATCACTCATCCGAGTCGAGGGATGGGGCAGGAACAAGGCGCATCTACCTAGTACTCCCAGAATCTGAGGTTCATATCATTACCACCTCCCTCCATAGGTATATCTAGGAGGATGAAAATCTGGAAACCCCATAGGCTGCGGTCGTGCAATCACCACCATCATCTCTGGAAGTGCTCTATACCTTCATAAGAGATCACAGAGAGCAATTTTGGGGTCCAATGGTAGGCGGGCATCATCAAGGCCAATCATCAGTATCCCTAGCCCCTGATCCAGGAATAGCATTCGTCAGCCCGTCTTATCGCGACATAGCGGCTAGGTCACTACACTCTTCAGAGGAAATCTTGAGAATCGGCAGCCAGTCAACCCATTCGCCATATTCTCCACCGGTCGACCTGTCGTCCTAGCGGTCTGCCTCAGTACCACTACTAGTTCCTCAGCCACCCCAGTTGATGGGTGGGGAAATCAAGGGCTAGATCCTAAATCTGAGCCGAGGAGCTTCTGGAACATCCTCGTAGTGGACCACTTCCCCAAGAAGTTCTGGCTCGTGGCAGCGCAGAATTTCTGCATACCAAAATCCCTCACCGTAGAGGAATATGAGTGTTTCCGCTACACCTTCTGGCTGACATATTTCAGTATTCGTCATTAGCATGTGGTTTATCCAAGGATCCATGCACATTTTGAAGACATCAGTGAGTGGTGTCGTCTAGTCAATCTAGTTTTGATCCATGTGGCACAGCGCCTCGAGTCACTAGGTCGTCGTGAGGCCCTCTAGTAGAAATGCATTCATAGTATCAAGTTACTCAGAAAAATTATCAGGGAGGATACCCCCATGTGCAAATCCATGGATGGGGGCAGTATGTCGCCCTCATATTCAGTCCTATTTGGCGGCAACCCGACTCGCTATGTGATATTGAAGACATGCCCCCAGGAAGGGTCACGATCAACATGGATGATATAGTGGATGAGGAGGATGAGTTGGAGCTTCTCGATGGAGACTTACCCCCTGAGGGTGTGCCACCACTATTGGACCCATCGAGGAGGATTAATCATAAACAGATGAACCTCCTAGGTCTCCCTGCACCCACCGAGACATTGGTACTCATCCGGAATCCCGGTAAGGGAAAAGAGAACATTGGAGCTGTCAAGCACTCTGACCCATCCTCTTCAGTGCATAAGACGGAGGAGGACCCTAAGAAGTCCATGTTGTGCCAACATCCTACTGAGCAGAAAAGGTTGGTTGATGAACTCCTGGCTGAACGTGTTTCAGAGAAATGACCCAGCTACAGCGATCCTAGGCTAGGGCAGCATGGGCAGGAACAACTACTCCTTGGTGAGCTGCCCCCAGGAAACCCTGATCATGTCGTTCTCATAGACAAGGCTAAAGCTGGAGCTCATGGAAAGAGGGAGCGGTATGTATCATTGAACCCTCCAGAACGGCGCGACAATCCATGGAATCCCGCTCGGGCTCCCCTGGCCGCCCCAAGGGTCACTCCACCAGTCGCTCCATGAGCCGCTGATCCTGTATACCGTGTTGAAGAAGCCGACAACACACTCGGGGTTAGGGATCCCCATCAAGATAGGGACCCCTTCCCAGATGATCCTATGGTGGTGCTCATAGCCCACCTTGAGGAATTGGAAAGGTGATAGCTGGAAATCCCCCAAGATGGCAAGCCATACCTAGCATGGGTGAATGATATGACGGCACCTCTCGGCTTTGGGAATCCCACCTCCTCCCCCTTTAACGGGATGGGGGACCCACTGCAACACCTGGCCCACTTCATCTCAAGGTGTGGGCCCATGTTAGGGACTCCATCATAGCAGGAGGCCGCCAAGATCTGCTGTTTTGTTCGGAAATTAGAGGGGCTAGCATTCGTCTGGTACAACCAGCTCCCCATTAGATGTGTAACCAGCTGGGAGGACCTTCATAGGAAATTCCTATACCTGGTCATTTCCACCACTCAGAAAACAAGCATCTTAGACCACTTCATGTGCAAACAAAGGCCTAATGAGTGAGTCGTGGACTTTATTGCCCGCTTGAAGGGGCTCACATACTCCCTTAACATGCCACTTACTCAGAAGCAACTACTGATGATGTGTGTAGGGAAAATTAAGACGGAACTAGTTCTCTCCCTGATCAACCAGAACTCCACTGGTGGATTCTGAGGCTTCTCTGATAACTTGGAGGAATCCCTACAACAGGCCATTTAGGCACATCTATTTCCCCCTGTAATGCCATCGAGGAGGGATACTAGAGTTGAGTCTGTTGTGGTGGCCCAAATAGAAGCCCCCAGGCAACTATAATTGTTACCAGTAAAACCGGCCCCGCAGCCTTGCAGAGGCCGTCCACCTCTAGCATAGCATACGACTCAGTAGTGTCCTCAGAATCGGCAAGCACCCCCGTGGAATGAGTCGTCACCACCTAGGGGCGAAAATCATGGTTTTCCTCCTCAACAAGCCCCTCCAGCCCCTCTTCAGGGTTAGGCTCCAAGGGCCCCCTTCCCAGACAGAAGAAACTGGACCTACTCGTTCCAAGAGAATAAGGTTCCCGGCTATTTCAGAAGTTCCTTGGAATAAGGGATTGTGAGCTTTCCTGAGTGAAGAAGGCCGGAAGAGGTGAATCTCACATATTGCCCCAACTACTGCCCCTATCATCAGATTCTGGGGCACACCCTCAAGTAGTGCTATGTGTTTAAAGATTGAAACCAAGACCAGGTTGATAACAATATAGTCAGACCGGGCCCAACCCCAACATAATTGGCGGGTGTCTTTGTAAGGTCAGACAATAGTATTGGCAGTGAAGGCAAGTGGCAGAAGGTTTCCAACGGAGGGTCCCAGAAGTATGATGACTGGATGGCTTGAAAAACGGTTGCTCGTGCCTGTGGTATCATCCGTGCATGCCTGAATCAGCTGGAGCCCTCAGAAGATGCAGCCACCACTTCATCATCATCATCTCAGCTGGAATCTTCCCAGGGGATCAAACATAGAAGGCGCAAGAAAAAACAACACAGCTCACCAATTCCATCATCGTCCCACACTCTCAGTGATTTTATGCCCCCATAGATGGGGATTCCCCCCATAATCCACCCAGTAGTTGATGACTCTTCAAGTGACAGTCAAGGGTACGCTCTGGTTAATACCATGGAGTTGGTAAATCCCTCTATGACTCCCAACAATGGGGAGTGCTAGGTGAACCTCCCAAACGTCCCCATATGACGTCAACATCGGCAGAGCCACGGCCATAGGGGTAGTTGGGGCACACCAGTCATCATCTCCATCCAGGCCGTACATGCCACTGAGACCAGGCAGTAGGCCCAATGCAGAGCTCAACACTCAAAGCCTCTTCATCTGGTGTCATCAGGCCCGTATCCACCACCGTTTGTGCTATTGGATCAGGCAAAGCTACCTCATCCAGGCCACGACCAGCCTCGTCCAGCTGCTGGCTGATCTCAATGGTCTGGTCCTCATCTATCAGCTACTCTTCGGGCTTTGACTAGCGAGCAACCGGACATACCCAACACCAGTCAGCTGCCAGTCTACCCAGTAGGGCCTACCATGCCTCATATACAAAGCAACTTCCTACAAGCAGAAGTTCACACCTAGAATGGAAGTATGATGTTCTCAAGAACATTGTCGACATCCCAGCGAGTCTTTCCATCCTTGAAACCCTTCACTTGTTGCCAGATATGCGTGAGGCCTTTGCTGAGGCCTTAAAAATCCCCCTCTAGTTTGAGATGAAGGTTGGAGATGCAGAAGCCTTTCATTCTGAAGCGGTTGAGAACACTGAATGTTAAGCCATCATTTAGTTCTCTGAAGAGGATGAAGTCTCTCCCATACAGGGGCACATCTGCCTGCTATACATAACCATCCAATTTAACGGCGTGGAGGTTCACTGCTGTCTTGTTGACACCGGCTCCAGGATTACCCGTATCCCGATGCAGATGCTGTGGAAACTAGGGTTATCCGAAGATGACCCGAATCCCTCCGATTTAAGGATCTAGGGATACGACAGGACAGAGCAAACCCCGGTCGGCAAGATCCGTTTGAAGACCCAGTTCGACGACCTTTTTTCCAGTACCAAGTTTATGGTTTTCTCCCAAGACATTGCATACAATGCATTGATGGGCAAACCAGGGCTCCACCTGGATGCGGCGGTCCCCTCGTCGTATCACCAGTTCCTCAAGTACTCCCTAAATGGGCGAGTAGGAATACTCCAAGGTGATGCATATCCTTTAACCTCTTGTGAAGCCCTCTACCTGGATGCCAACTATTATAAGAGTAAGGAAAAACATATTCACGTGAGCGAGGTTAAGCCCGCCATGGTCGCAAATGACCCCTTGGTAGGTCTTGATGGCGCCTATGTCTTCCTGATCCACTGATTGGAGGCCACAACCCTCGACATGGGACAATGTTTTTTTGCCTCTAGTATAAGAGGAAGTTTTATTCCCAAGTCCAAGAAATGAAGGAAAATCACCTCGTACTCCTACACAAACCAGGCTCAGGTGATCCCAGAGCCTCCTACCCCTATAGGATATCAGGATGTCCGCCCCATGGAAATGGTAGTACATTATACGTGTCTGTTCCGCCAGGCTGGAATTAACTGGATCAAGCCGACGTGCCACTATTGCTCTGATATCATCAAGAGTGGCCCCTTGGGCTGAAGACTAGATGGGATCGGATATATTTCCTTCATCGTTATGGTCGTAGCAGCACGTGAATCCCTTGATATGTTGTCCACTACTGTCTAGGATAGTACCAGCCTCTTGTCAGGATCTACCGACCCAGAGGAAGCTTCTCCCACTTTTAATCCCTCCTCCGCAAGCGAATAATAGGATCTAGAGGATGCACCCCCCACCTTTGAATAAGGTGTATCCGCCACAATCGATGAACTGGTACTGGTGAACCTTGGTAGTGAGGTAGATCTGAGACCCACATTGATCAGTGATGTCGTGTCCCTTAAGGAGTAGCAGTGGTACATAGATTTCTTGAAGCAGCATTGTGATGTATTCACCTAGAGTTACGATGAGATGACAGGACTAGATCCTTAGGTAGCTGTCCACCGCCTTGGTCTCTCGACAAATCATCGCGGGTTCAAGCAGCCTCCCAGAAAGATGCACCCTTCTCACAGTGTCGTGGTCAAGGACAATATTGACAAGCTCATCAGAGCCAACTTCATGAAGGAGGTCCAGTACCCTAAGTGGCTAGCCAACATTATGCCGGTCAGGAAGAATAACAGACAGATCATACTCTGCATCGACTTCCGGGATCTCAACTGTCACTGTCCGAAGGATGATTTTCCCCTTACAGTGACAGAATTTTTTATCGACGCTACGGCTCGGTTCCAATCCCTCTCTTTCATTGATGGTTACTCTGGATATAATCAGATCCGGATGGACCCCTAGGATTAATAGTCCAGTGCTTTCTAGGAACCCAAAGGTACTTTCTGTTACCAGGTTATGCCTCGGCCTGAAGAATTCAGGTGCCACCTATCAGTGGGTCATGCACCGCATATTCAAGACAATCCTTGAGACATTGCTGGAATGCTATGTGGACGATCTGGTGGTCAAATCTCACCAGTGCCAAGACCATCTTAAGGACCTTGAGAAAGTGTTCATCTTCCTCCATTCCCGCCATCTGAAGATGAATCTATTGAAATGTGCCTTAAAAATTTCCTCGGGTAAGTTTGTTGGATTTGTTGTCAGGTACTGAGACATTGAGATCGACCTAGACAAGATCAAGGCCATTAGCCAGATGCCTCCCTCGAGCAATATTCAGGAGCTTCGAGGTTTTCAAGGCCACTTAGCCTACATACGCCAATTCATTGTGAATTTGGCCGGCAAGTGTAAGCCCTTTCCTTGGATCATGAAGAAAGGCTCCACCTATGAGTGGGACGAAGAGTGCAAGACCGCGTTTGAGGAAATCAAGCAGTATCTGCTCCAGCCTCTGGTACTGATGCCACATGTCTCTGGAAAACCGATGATCTTATACTTCACTACCCTAAAATGATCTCTCGGTGCCCTTGTCACCCATAATAACAATGAGGGGACAGAAAACAACCATAAATACCTCAGCTGAATTCTCCTAGATACAGATACCATATACTCCCCCATTGAGATGAGCAGCCTTGCGCTGGTATTCGCAGTACAGAAATTGCGACACTACCTACAACACCACGAGGTACAGCTGGGGTCTCGGGTAGACTTGCTGAAGTACATCTTGAACCTCCCTATGTTGACTGTCCATCTAGCATGGTTGGCAGTGATCCTACAGCAGTTCATCATCAGGTTCGTTCCCCAGAAATCTATCAAGGGACAAGCATTGGAATATTTTCTTGTTTCCCCTCCAACCCCCGCAGACCAATTCCTAGACATAGATTTTCCAAAATAGGCAATCCTCTCGGTAAATCATGACCTCCCGTGTTGAAATATGCACATTGATGGTGCCTCCTAGAGCCCCACTGGCAGGAGGCTCAATGATCCTAGACTCAACAGAGTAGGTTTGGGTATTGTCTTTTTTACCTCGGCACAATCCATTCTGCCATATTCATTCCTGTTGTCGGAAGGCTGCACCAACAACGAGGCAGAGTATCATTCTCTTATCACTGGCCTCGAGCTGGCTATCGAGATCTATTTACCCCATCTATATTTGAAAGGGGATTCTGAACTAGTCATCAAGCAATTCCATGGTGACTATGTCGTCTGAAAGCCAGAGCTCATACCTTTTTTAGAGTGCACCCTCCAGCTAATGGCCCATTTTCCATCCTGAACGGAAGTTACTCATGTTCCTCGATCTCAAAATGGTAAAGTTGATGCCCTGTACAACCTAACTGCATCACTTGCAGAACCCGAGCAGGATGATCTGATTATACACGTGGCACACCGGAGAGTCATTGCCCCCATCACCCCAGATGATGACGACAGCCTGTGAGTAAGTCATCTTACCACTGGAGCCTCCACATCAGGACCCCTAGGTTCTTAAGATGCAGTGGTTGAAGAAACTTCCGACTGGAGAGCCCTTTTTGTTGAGTATCTCCAAAATGGTGGCCTCCCGACTGGCTGGGCCGAGCGCGAGCGAATTCGACGTCGCGCACTGCAGTTTACCCTCCAGAGTGGTCACAGTCTTGAGAAGATCCTCTACAAGTGTGGGTTTGACGGTTTCCTCCTCTGTTGCATCCAAGGAGTTGATATTTCTCATTTCATGCATGAGGTTCATGCTGGTTCCTATGGGGCTCACCAGGCTAGGTCGAAGCTGTCTCATCAGATCTGTAAGATGGGGTACTTCTAAACCTCTATGATCCATGATTGTATCGAGTTATCCAAGATATTTCACACATGCCAAATTCATGATAACTTCATACATCAGCTACCATAACCTCTCCACTCCACTAATTACTCTTTGCTATTTCCGGTGGGGGACTCAATGTCATGGGACCATACCCACCGACGACAGCTCGCTAGTGCAGGTTCATCCTGACCACCACAGTTTTCTTTTCTAAGTGGGAAGAAGCAATTCTGCTCAAGGAGGTCATGGCCCGTTCTATCATTGACTTCATGAACTCCAACATCATCCACCAGTTTGGAGTCCCTCACACTGTCCTCACCGATAACGGCACCAACTTCTGAGCAGTCGAGCTAAAGAAATTGTACATCAAGTACAACATCTGTTCAAACCATACCTCGGGCTATCACGTGCAGGAAAAAGGGTAGATCGAGGTGTTCAACAAAACCATCTCTAACATTCTGCAGAAAATGGTTGGTCAGAACAAGAAGAGTAGGCCAGACAAGCACCCCAACGCCCTCTGGGCTTATCAGACGACGACTCGTAATTCCAACCAGGTGACCCCATATTCCCTGGTGTACGGAGCTAAGGTCGTCCTGCCCATTGAGATCCAGCTACCTTCATTACGCACAGCATTCTATGACCAGAAGGTGCCAGATAAGGTAGGCAAAATTTGTCTTGTTGAATTGGAAGCGCTTAACGAGAATAGGCTCTATGCCCTGCACAATCTGGAAAGGCATCAGAATAAGATAGCTAGAGCCTTGAAAAAGAAGGTTTGGCACCACTCTTTCCTGCAAGGCAACTTTGTATTGGCCCTCCGAATGCTAATGATACCCTATAAAAAACCACCCAAGATAAATCCCAAATGGGAAGGATCTTACATAATTCACAGGGTTTACCCCAATGGAGAATACTCCCTGGTGACCGTGGATGGTGAGCGTATGACTCCTCCCAAAAATGCCAAGTTCCTCAAGAAATACTTTGCCTGAGCCACCGCTGGTCCTGCACGACCTTAAACTGGATGGTCCCACATGACACTAAACTGCACATTGGTCTTGCATGACATAAAACTGGATGGTCCCACATTACCCTAAATTGCACGCTGGTCCTGCCCAACCTTATACTGGATAGTCCCTCATGACCCTAAAATTACATGTTGGTCCTGCACGACCTTAAACCAGATGGTCCCGCATGACCCTAAATAGTACGCTTGTCCTACACGACCTTAAATTGGATCATCCCACATGACCCCAAAAACTGCATGTTGGTCCTGTACAACCACAAACTGGATGGTCCCGCATGACCCTAAACTACACGCCAGTCCAGCATGACCTTAAACTGTCTGGTCCTACATGACTTTAAACCGAGCATCGTCCAGCATGACATTAAACTATATTTTAAGAACTATGAATGGCTTGATTCCCATCCTCATGGGATACGTAGGAATGCTCAGACACCTCATCCTGAGCCCAACCCTGAACTCTTCTCTTTGAATATCCCCCCTGGGTATAGTTCTCTCAGAGGATCCTTTCATGATATGGTGTAGTCTTCCTTAGCCCCACTAATAATAGGATTATAATGGTATCACCATGTTCCCACTCCTCATTCTTCTATCCTCCCATGTCCTCACCGTATGATGTTAGACTTCATTGCCTTCAAGAACTACGTATGGCTCGATTCTCATCCTCATGGGATACGTATGAATGCATGGACATTTCGTCTGTTGGCCCAGCCCAAATTCCAGAATCTTACCCTCGGGACATGACATATGGTGGGGTGCAGACTTTTTCCCCAATTTACATCGATCTCATCTCGATCTGGTCGTAAGTCTCCCTCCCCAGAGGTGTCCGCCTCCTTGACCTCTCTACTTGATTTTAAAATGTATTGGTACAACTATGCTTCTCCCACTCCTTTGATTAGAACTATATCATCGTTTCTATCCAGAAGGGCTCCCGAATGGCATGGATGATAGGCCTAATGGCTTTCCTACCGCTTCAGTCCAACACCCTCGAGGATATTGAGCAACAAGCCGATACGAGTCTCGTGTTTCAAATATGGTCGTTGGTCGATGCCCATTTGTTGATCCCATTTCAGGTCACTATGGGGACGCTCTGTTTCGAACATGGTCAACAGCTATCTTGCATTGTTAGAACCACCCCAAGATGTCCCAAACATTGTGTTTAGTGGTTCATTCTACCTCATTATGTCTCCAAGCAAAGAACTCCCTTTGGGAAATGCCAGCTATTAGACCCCATACTATGGGGAGAGGTGAGACCGGCTCCTTGTTTCCCACACCAAACACTGCTCACATGGTCTTAAGAGCTGTGATGAGGTGGTAACCACACAAGAGGATGTATGGATTCCCATACGAGGCCTATCCTCTAACCCCTTGGCCTTTTCAGGCCCCCGACCCAAGTTCCTATTTAGGATTGTATAGTGTGGTATGGGATTACCTCCTCATTTACATCGGGTTATTCGTCATTCCATAAACCTCCCTTGTTTGAGGTATCTTACTCCTCTCTTAGTACTCACTACAAGATGTTAAACTGAAAACCGGTTGGGCCTTTCCAACTGAGGCCCAACCTCAGGCCCCTTCGCCTTTTCGGGGCCCGTCCCAAGTTCCTATTTAGGGTTGTATGGTGTGGTATGGGATTATGTCCTCATTCACATCAGGTTTGTAATGACCACACCATGTACCTCTCCCTCCTAGGAGTTCTCTATCCATATATTCTATACCCATCCCTTCAAATCATTTACTCTCAAGTTGAGCACCCTCTGTGGAGATTCACCAATGTGCCTAAGGGTACTCTGGTTTAGTACCAGGAACGTCGGACTCTACTCGGACATGATTTCACCCATTTCTCAGGCTTCATGATCCCCTTCATTAAGGCTTCCATCACCATTCACACCTGACGAGACCACCAAGTGGCATGGATTCTAGGCTTAAGGGCTCTCCTACCATTACGGACCAATGTCCTCGAGGTTTGTAGAAAAAAAATCAATACAAATCCCGCATTTCAAATATGGTCAGCAGTCGACACCCATTTGATTGTCCCCATTTCAGGATAACATGATATGGATGCTTTGTTTTGTACATGGTCAACAGTCATCCTCCATCGTCACACCAACCCCATTAAGCCCAAAATATCAATTACATGATTCACATCCTTCTCCGCCTCATCATTTCTGAGTAGAACTTCGAAATTCTTGGTACTATCCCTCAGTGCGCATTTACACATTAGGAGGAAAAAATCTACGATGCGGCAGTCATTCGGGGCTCCACTGATTTACCCTTTGCATTGTAAATACCTTATCTTCCCTTGTTTCCTACACCGAGTTCATATCAAGTAGGCTTAGGGATTGGGTTAGGGTCTACCTTTACTTGGGATAGTCCTACTTCTCCATGGTCCGAGTTCTAAGACCTTAAACTAAAATCTTCTCATATTTCCCCTTTGTGATAACTACGTAAAGCTTGATTCCCATCCTCATGGGATACATAGGAACACCCATACATCTGATCTTTGGGTCTAGCTCAATTGGGAGCTACTTTCTCCTTCCCCTTTCCCTCTGTCCTCTATTTTGGCCCCTTGGCCCACGGTTTCTTTCGCAGAATCACATACGGTATTACGTATGTGCCACATGATATTAAAATGCATGCCTGATCCTCTCACATGACCCTAAACTGTGACTTTATCGTCCTGGTCGTGCGATGAAAAACGACACAGTGTCGTGATTTCCTCACTTAAGGGGACACATTGTTTGGTATCAGTCACATGCCATACCATTTTTCAATTCCTTCATATGGATTGATCCTTGTGTCGATGTCGGGACTTTCTATCCTAGGTCCATCACATCACAAAAAAACACCATTCACCTTAAAGGACAAAAAATATTTATCAAAAACCGCTTCTTTTGGTGCTAGGGCCACACCCGTACACCCCTTTAATCCCCGGCACTCGTACCTTACCATGACACCTCTAAAAATACGTATAGCTTGATCCACATCCTCATGGGGTACGTAGGAATGCTCATGCACTTTTCCTCGACCCCAGCTTAACTCTTTTTTCGGTCCCTTGACCTAAAACCTTCCCAGGGAACACGTGGTGGTCAGAATCCCATGTTCCAATTAATGTTGGGTTTTATAATTACCCCACCATGTGTCGCCCGAATTTCTTACCATCCATGGTCCAAGCTCTAAGACCATAAACTAAGAACTCTTTCAGAACTGCGTATGGACTGATTCTAGTCCCCATGGGATACATAGAGACACCCAGGTATTTAGCGTAGGGTCTAGCCCTCGGAATCATAAACCCTATTCCTCCTCATCTCTGCCCCATAGCCTGACCCCTTGTGGGGATCCATGTAACTGAAGCTTTTCCCAAAAAAAAGTTCGGGATGCCCCACAATGACATTGGGAAGCGACATCTCCCTTTCTAGAGAGGTCCTATCTAAAAGAAGGAATGATCCATGATTAGACTGATGCACCCCTCTAATGTGCTTCTACCGCGGTGGTGTAATTTCAAGAGTATTAGATTCTGTTTGAAGAAACCATCACTCCACATTCCATGTTTTTCATGCCCCTTATTCGGACCCTTGTCCTCTTTCTTGTCTAAGGGAACCCCCTAATAGTATGGATGCTCTTCCTATGGCCCGCCTATTGTCCTGGGCTAACATTCTGGAAGGCTAATGGATGATATTTTGAGTTGGGCCCCGTGTTTTGAACTTGGTCAGCGGTTGGCCCTCATTTTCTATCCCCATTACAGGAAAAAAAATAAGGATACTCTATTTCTAATGTGGTCAACAGTTATTCTTCATTGTCACGCCACCCCTATAGTGTTCCAAATCCTGGGTATCATGATTCACACCTTCCATTCCCATCTGTTCAGATTGATTCTAGCACCCTTGGCATTATCTCGTTCATGCACAAGAACACATCAGTAAATTAGAAATTAAACTATTTCGATAGATTCATCCTCTAGTTAGGTGTCTCCTATTTCCTCCTGCAAATTTGGGCTGGTTATTTAAACCCTGGATTCCCTATGCTTGGTTGACGCTCCCATGATCAAGTGAAATAATAGTACAAACATTCCTTGTTTCTCACATTCAGTGCGACCAACCTGAGCATAGGAATGGATTGATATCTATTTCATGACAGTGGTTGAATGCATTAAACAAAAAAAACAAGTAAATAAATTCATCCATAAATGCAGTTAAGAATAAGAAGTGGTAAGGAGAAATTAGTTTATGAGTTCAGCCAAAACAGGTCCCTTAAGGGTTAGATTCTTGGATGGATCTTTCCAGTGCCGCTACCCTTTAACTAGTGGCCTCTAATACTACCTCCCGCCCCCTGAGGACTCTCTCTTAATCAATGGCCATAGAGCATAGACCACTGACTCTAGCCCCTTCTTGTGCCTGTTCAGTTTGAAGTGTGGATATTTGGTGATCCTCCCCCACTAGTTTCTCTTGGGCGCCTGCAAGCTAGTCCCTCAACTTGTCCACAAGCTCAGAATAGTTTGCGATGATATATTATTTTCTTTCACCAGTTCATCAAGGCGTTGGGCCTCTTATTATTCCTGGATGAATTCTTGGGTACTCCCTGACTCATGTCGACACTGGGCAATGTCGGAGCATCGGCTGCTCTCGTGTAGTTTCTCAGCCATGTAGTCACGGACCGTCGAGTGAAGTCCCTGAGCATCCACCCCTCTAGCACAGATAAAGCACAGCCAGGTTTGGAGGGATCCCATTCGTTTCAGCCATTCTGTATGGGGATGACCGAGAAAGCGCTTGATGCACTTCCACCCTTTGTGCCGCATCATTCGGTTCTCCTCAGTAGCCTCTGAGTCTGAATCATCGATCTCCTCGTGGTTTGCAGACCGATTGTTCGGGAAAGTTTTCAACAGACCAACAGCATGATCTTTTTCAGGCACCCCTCCCTAGGGGTTGGGATCTTCAATGCTTGGGAGACTGTCCCCTCTCACCTCAGTCTCGGTAGATCCCTCTCCAACTTCTGACCCTGCCCCGACATGAGTACCGCTGATTTCCACCACTCTCTGCTCACCGAGTGTAGGGGTCAGCTCAGTTTGAGAAGTGTTCCCTGAATGGGATGACACATTTATAGTTGAATCAATTGCGGATGACCCAGGTTTTGCAGCCTGAAAAGCCTCCAAGGCTGTGATTACTGCACAAACAAGGAACACCCTCATCAATTGAGCTCTCCAATGGTGATTACCCAGCGTTGAAGTAATGAACTTACAGGATCCCAAAGCCTTAACCTCTAGTGTTCTAGCCGCTATAGGAGCTACCATTGTGGGGGATCCCTCAGTGCTCGTCAGTTCAATAATGGACATCTATTCCCCCACCTTGTTCTACCGGTGCCTCCTCCCCTTAGCAAGGAGACCCTTGGTCAGAACCCATATGCTTCGGAATAGGATAAGGATATCTAACTGATGGATACAAAATATGATGAGAGTAAAGGATAGATAAGGAATGAGACATACCTCAAGCAGCCCAGTTATATCGACATCAGAGCCAATGATCTCACCGCTCTCCCAGAGACTCCCTTGGTGGGACACCCCCTAAGACCCTCCACCTCCAAGATCCTCTTCTTCTTATTCCCATACTTCAACTTCTCTTTCTTCCTACTCTTTCATCTCAGCACCTTCCGGCTCATCGTTGCTTTCATCATCCTCAGATGTCATCATTTCTGGATCATGCTCTCGGCTGAGCATTACTTTCACCAAGAAGGTTGGCTCCGCAAACCGACCCCGTTGATGTTCATACGCATCCATGGCCATCATGTACACATGATGACGATGAAATTTCACCATGTCAACAACCCGAATGAGTCCGACCTCCTGCAGCTGGATTTCGTCTCACATTATCTTTTTACAAAGAGCTTCGGTACCCATCGACTGTTGCAGGGTCATCCAGGAAAACCCCAGAGCCTAGAAGATTGCGTCATTGGAGGGTTGAAGAAGATACCTTATCTACTTCCCCAGGAGATCCCAGGCTGCTACATGAGACCCTCTCCCCCTAGACTATGAGGGCTCGGTCGTTCCATGTGACATCCCTGCTACTGAAGTCCCTACCTCTGTGGGCCCAGTTTCCTGGTGTGCTGCCGACCTTCCCCCCTCAACAGCACCCTATGTGCTCTCTTGCCACCTAGGTTCTAAACTGGCTACCTTGATTTTCCGGACTCACTTCCTAAAAAGTCAATCGCGGTACACTATAGCCCAATGTTCTGCATATTCTATTGAGAGGTTAGTGTCAACTCTGGTGGGGGGAAAGGTAATGACATCGCCAGAGCCCTGAGCTGTGAACATCATCCACATTTGGCGAACAATTCAAGGGTGCCTCTCTTCTCGAAACATCTATGTAAACATTATTCGGTATCCTCTAAAGTCATCTGAACTGGCTGGAAAACATGGATGTCATGTAGGGCTCGAAAAATACCTTCCCGTCAACCTAGGGCACGAGCACCCCACCTCTGATTCTCTGGAAGTATTCCCTCTCCTCTAGTGAGCCTTGCCCATTATCTATCATCTGGCCTATTGGGTTGGGGAATGGGATGAAAGTGAAGTTGGCATGATTGTCGATCCTGATCCATACTCCCTCCTCATTAAGAATCAATGGCATGACCCCAGCGATGTTCAACAAGGGTGAAAGCCATTACCTGGAGGATGAATGGAATTTGGGAAGGTATACTCGTCACAATGGGCCATGACCCAGCCATAAAAGATCTAGAAGGGGCCACAGATCCTCCTCATTGACCCTCCTCTAGAAATGCGTCCCAAAATGGCATACATACGAGCCAACATGGGGCCTCGCATATTGAATCTTTGATTGGCGGTGATGATGCCTGCCATCACTAGGGTCGTTGGACGAACCCCCATCCTTGCATCCCTCACTAGTAGGATCCATTCACTCAGGAGTGTTTCAAGGAATTAATTGTATCAGAAGTTCAGGTCCTAGATCTCATTTATACTGAAGCCCCTAGACTGAGAGTCTCCCACCTCCAGGATCCTCAAGTATGATCCACTTTTGCTCCACTGTGCAGCGGTCGGACACCGTCTCCCTCACCCCGAAATCTTGACTTTCGGATCTTTTTCCAAGAAAAATCTAAACCATTTCCTATAAGAAATTTCCTTCAAGAAACCCTTGACCCCCATACTCTCCTTGGTCAACTCCAGCAGGTGCCATGTAAGCATAGGGGTTCATGATCTGTCACCCCAAGTGTTACTCGTCTGCAGGAATTCATCGTACTGATTCCCATCCAGAGGGATACCCCTAATTCAATGGATGTCCCACAGGTTTATGCCGACTTCCCCATGATGAAGGTAGAAGGTATTGGTGTCGGGGGACCATCATGTAAATAGATTTGGCCTGAGATCAGGCTGCCGGTAGAAATGAAACTCTGACGTCCACACCGCCTCGAATAAACCGATGTGCTGTGGTTCAGCCCCAAACTGCTAGCATGTTTGGTGAATCCAATATGCCCAGGCCCATTTATTGGTGAAATTTCCCTGAAACTGTATATCTCAATCTTATAGCCAGCCTTTGGTCTCATCAGTAACACTCTAACAGAAGACGCTTGAGTAAAGGGCTGGAGAACTTCCCACGACAGGGTCGCTCCCCGAGATGGTCCGGGTCCTGGGATTCAGGACAAAAACGTCCAGGTGTATGGTTTCTCTAGAATGATGTCCATTGTAGGTGATGCTATTCTGGGGTAGGTTATCCTCACGGTCACCCATCACTACGGTGTGTCCACCTCAAACCTTGGCACAGGTACCTCCTCCAGGATTATGAAGTCACAGATCGGCAGGTTGGAAGACAGTGCATACTCCTTTTGCACTAGGGTAAAAATGTTGAATAGAGTATGGTTGTTGGATACAACCCATCGGTCACCATAAACCTTAGGGTTAGCGACCATCTCAGCCCTTCGAGCAGTAGATGCGACATCCCTCTCATTGTCAGCCCGATTGGAGGCCATCTTCTGCTGGCAATATTTTAAGGAGTTTACGTGAAAAAGCAGAAGATGGCACGAAAAATTGGGAGCTGGCACAAAGATTAGCGGCCGGTGTGAAAAAATCAGGACTGGCACAGAAAATCCCAAGTTGGCGCGAAAACAGATTACTGATCACGGCGAATTGCACGAAAACGAAGAATGTTTCACGTAGGCGGAGGAGTTTTTTGCACGCAAGAGCTTCGAGCTTATCCCACGAGAAAATCTGTACAGAATGGAGGGACCCACTGGCCATTTATAGGCACGATGAGTAGTTTCCACACGCACGTGAAAAGTGGATTGCATGCTCCAGACAGGTATTTCGCACCGCTCTGGTTTTAAGCGGGCGACTGCCCCAGGGAGTCTTGTATCTCAGAATTTCCCTCATAATTAGACCTTTTCGGCCTCTCGCCGATCTGATTTTGACGGGGGTAATTTGTAGATGCTGAAAAGAACTCCAGGACTATGGAAGGTTCAGGCGCGACAAAGAGAATCCATATTTGGGACCGGCGATCCATTCTAGGTGTCTCGGAGGGGCAGCGTGAAAACAATAATGGTTTGCGTGAATAAAATATGTCTCGCGCGAAAAGCATCAAGATTCGCGAGAGTTTTGCGCGCGGGCGTGGAACTATTTCACGCCACTTCTCCGTGTGATTGGTCTCTGCGCTACCGACATCAGGGCGTGCATTATTTTTGTGTCGAAGTGAGTTTCACACGGACCCACGTTTCCGAGCGCCTATAAATAGAAGGCCACCCCTTTGAATTCCCCCGAAGAATCTGAACTATCTCCCTTGTGCATAATTCACCTCTCGTGCTTTCAAAAGATGGCTTTCAGGTACTAAATGTTTAGTGTCAGGTCACCCAGGGGTCCACCTTCACGTGAGACCCCTCGGGCTTGATATTCTTCAAAGTCTCATTGAGGCCCTTCCCTCGTGTGAAATTCCCTCCAATTGTGTGCAATCAGTTCCTCGGCGTGCAATTCCTTTTGCACACCTGTCCGTCCTTTTGCACGCCCACTGACCATTAGCACGCTGCACCCGGCCTTTTTCACGCCTTTCACTTGACTGCGCGCCGGCCCAGACTTTTTTGTGCGCAAAATCCCTTTTGCACACTGGCCCGGCCCCTTTTTCACCCAATGGTCCCTTTTGCATGCAAGCCTCCCACCTTGTGTGACCATGATGTCCCTCTTCCGGGCATCATTTTTGTGTGTCTCCCGCGCCCACAGCGCCTTCTCCTTATACTCATTTCCCGTGCAACCTCCTAGGTTCACACAAAGTTACTTCAAAGTCCCCTGGATGATATCTCCCATTACGTTGCTTCACCTCATGCTTCTTCACATCGGCACGCTAATGGATATTACTTCTTTGCATTGTCACGCTAACGCTCCCCCCTTGATGGTTCACTCCAGGACACCCCTCACCATGGATTTTCCTGTCCCCTCTCTGCACCAAGGAGAAGAGGGAATCGGTTATTTAAGTCCTATGGGTGTGGAGAAAACCCACCTCATCCGAGCTGCAGGACGTTAAACTGCCAACCACCTTCGCCCTCAGCACATGACGTTAAACTGTAACCTCACCCCATGCCTCGTACGTGGGGTACTCCACCTTGGACACTCTCTATGCCCACTAGTCTACATAGAGGGTTATATCCTCCTTATGGGACTGGCATTTGTCCATGGGTAAAGTGCAACCATCTTTGTGTAAGCCCCTAGCTTTCTTATAGGAGGCAGCATCCCTACTCCTCCTTTCTTCTTTGGTCCCCAGGGCTAGAAAAGGGCGTGATGGGGAATGGTAATTATCATTTCTTAGGTCCCAAATCCCTCTCCCACTATGCTTTGTCTCCATCGGACCTCCCTCTTGGAGTAAGTCCCAACCTATTTCGGGTTGCTAACCAAGCATAAACCCCTGTTACCTATTTGGTCTGTGATCGCGTGTAATACCCACTCCACTTCCCACAGATGCACCTTTCGCGACATGATCGCCAGGTCTCTTTTGTCTCTTGTTTCTCACATCGAGCATGACTCATGTGGGCTTAGATAAAGCATCGACCATGACATCCACCCTGGGAAGAAAATTGTATAAGCCCCATACCAATCCAGAACTATGAGGACTTTGATCCTTGCCAAGGCGAGGTACGTAGGAAGCCTCCCCGAGGTTCAAGCCCAACAACCATTAGACCCCTGGTCCACCTTCACGTCGGTTCACCGACCCCATGGGCAGCCTAGAGTGTAAGCCCCATGCGACCTTCTAAACTACGATGAATTTGATTCTTGCCAAGGCGGGGTATGTAGGAAGCCTCCCTGAGGTTCAAGCCCAACAACCATTGGACCCCACATCCACCTTCACATCGGTTCACCGACCCTATGGGCAGGCTAGAGTATAATCCCCATACCAATCCTGAACTATGAGGACATTGATCCTTTCCAAGGTGGGGTAAGTAGGAAGCCTCCCTGAGGTTCAATCCCAACAACCATTGGACCCCAGGTCCTTTTTCACATCAGTTCACCGACCCCATGGGCAGCCTAGAGTGTAAGCCCCATGCCACCTCCTGAACTACGAGGACATTGATCCATGCCAAGGCGGGGTACGTAGGAAGCCTCCCTAAGGGTCAAACCCAACAACCATTGGTCCTAACCACCTTCACTTCGGTTCCCACCCCAATCTGAACTACGAGGACTTTGACCCTTGCCAAGGCAAGGTACGTAGGAATCCTCCCTGAGGTTTAATCCCAACACCCGGTCGTTCCAACCATCTTCACGTCAGTTCACCAACATCATGGGCCGCCTCAAGGAATAAGCCCCAAATGCCACAATCCAAACTACAAGGAATTTGATCCATTCCATGGCGAGGTACGTAGGAAGCCTCCCTCAGGTTCAAGCCCAACACCTGGTCATTCTGACCATCTTCAAGTCGGTTCACCAACACTCTGGGAAGCCTAGAGTGTCATCCCCATACCATGCCACCTGAACTATGAGGTCTTTAATCCTTGCCAAGGCAGGGTACGTAGGAAGCCTCCCTGAGGTTCATGCCCAACAACCATTGGACCCCAAGTGCACCTTCACATTGGTTCACCGACCCCATGGTCCACCTCAGAGCGTAAGCCCCAAATGCCACCACCTGAACTATGAGGTCTTTGATCCTTGCCAAGGTAGGGTACGTTGGAAGCCTCCCTATGGTTCAAGCCTGATACCCAGCAGTTTCGACCCCCTTAATGTTGGTCCACCCCCATCCTACATGATGTTAAACTGTGGACCCCATCGATGGGTAAGCCATTGTGACCCTATCAAGCGATAAGCCGTTGTGACCATATCCAGTGGTAAGTAGTTTTGACCCTATCCTGTGGTAAGAAGTTGTGACCCTATCCAGCGGTTAGCCATTCTAACCTTGTCCAGTGGTAAGCCATTGTGACCTTATCCACCAGTAAGTTGTTGAACCCGAATCAGCGGTTTGTCGTCATTAGATAAACTACACAGACTTTGATTCCCTGCCACGAGGATATGTAGGAAGCCTCTTTGAGGCTCAAGCCCAAAACCAACATCATCCTAATGATGGTTCCATCCCATTCACCATCCCCTTCATGGAACCTTCCATCATCCATCTTGATCCTTACCTGGGCCGCACATCCCGGTGGGATCATGCCACCCCATTCCATGTTCTATCTAATAGCTTTTGGGAGGCCACCCACATGTTGGCCCCAATATCGGCATTCCATCTAGGGGGTTCCTCCATATGATCCACTCTAGTCAGTGTTCTGATCAGCCCGACCCATCTCTGTAGGACGTTAAACTTGCGACATATCTAGTGTTAAACACAGTAAGGTGAGGAAAACCCCTGTTACATGCCCATGGCATATGATTCCTCACATTCTATGTGGGATGCCTTGGGATTCCACACCCTTGAGAATCCCTATAATAAGAGACAGAAGATAGAAATGTCAATTCCCCAGCATCCAGACACCCCACTGATGCTCAATATGACTACTCTCCTAACCTAATGTGGTCTCCCTGACCGGACCACTTGGAATGTCCTGACAGAAGCAGTGTAATTAACTAGATTCCATGAAGATATGGTGCCGGGAATAGTTTCACTAACAAAATCTTAAGTCTAAAAGGGAGACCTAGACTAGGTGACGAGTTCTGAGGAGGAATCCACGGAAGGAAGAACTGACATTCCAACATCCCATTTTGATCAAGTAGAAGACGTCCCAGAATAAGGAGAAAATGCTGCCCACCTTTGGAAAGCGGGATTGCGGGGAAACAAAAACCATGCCTCGCATCCCTGAACGAGACGGACGCGCACGCCCCGAAGAAAGTGACATAAATAGTTATATAAGGGATATTTTAGAATATAAATATAATTTAAAAATATAAAATTTTTATCTATATCATGGTAATTTATTTATAATTTTTAAGAAAGAAATAATTAATTTAAATGGTGAAATAATGATGATGTAGTGATTGTTTAATTAATGGAAGATTCAAATAAATGATATTAATAATATAAAAATAAACATAATTTGAAATAAATTGTGTCATAGATTAATTTTTTAGATGAATTTTAAATTTTTGGAATGAGTTAATTATGTTTTTAAAGGTATCATATTTATATGATATTTTTTAAAAGTTGAATAATGAATAGTGTCAAAATTGACATTAATGATATTTTAAATTAAATAATGTTTCATTAAATGGTAAAATTTTTATAAAAATATAAGATTCAAGAAAATTGTTGGGATAAATCTAAAAATTTCACTAATGAATAATTTTTGTTTGTTTGGAATTTTATAACAATTATATTAACCTTGAAAATGTAAATTACATGATATCACAGTAAGAGATAAACACTTTTAAAAAAATTAATTATTAAAAAATAGTTAAATCATATATAATATTAATTTTATAAATTAAATTCCTCCTAAAATATATATATATTCTATATAAGTCGATTTTTATCCATTTTTATTGGAAAAGTAATTTACATTAATTTAATGTTTCGAAGAATTCCTTGAGTGCCTCTCCCATCTCCTATAAAAGGGAACCCATTATTATATTTTCTTCACAAATAAAAATCTTTTTGGTTCTATAAAAATATATACAAATATCTTACTAGAATCCATAACCACATTATAGAGTACTTATTTTCGGAATAACACCCTCTTTATAGTTATTATGGTTTTAATCATATGAGATTGTCTGAATAAGAGATATCATTTTTAATGAAGTGTTTCTATTTTATTTCTTATTACACATCCTTAAAATATTCTTCATACATGGTAAAATAATAAACCCAAAATCCTAAATATAATTATATGTTATTATGTCAATATGATCACCTAAATCTGTCACCACTTCCATCAAATGGGAAAGGAATTAATCGTTTGTGTGTACGTGAGAACTATCCCCTCCATGAACTCATATAATTCATTTTCCATCACCTTCTCTCAAGACTTGTTATAATGATGGAATTAATTTTTTTATATATGATATCAATGTAATATTTTTCATTATAATTGAATAATATATCAATTACTTTATTACTTTATATGCACATAAATATGATAACATTGTTCGTGCGTATGTGTGATATATCACCTCCACAAAGTGATGTGGTTCATTTTTAATCACCACAAAAAATGAAAAATATATATAAGTATATTTAAATTATAAATATGATATTAATTATTTTATGATCATTATAGATAAATTAAATAATACTAACCTTCTTTCAAAAATTATCATTGAATAATAGAAATGTTACTCATGAGTACGTACGACTTACCTTCTCCATGATTGTAATGTAGTTCATTTTTTATATCCTTATTAAATAAATAGAATTAAAAGTATAACTGATATATAAACATTTTTATTATTTCATTAATATTAATCTGGATATGATGTGATAGTGATCACTTTTACTATTGACATCATTCCAAATTCATTTTGGACTCAAGTACAGATTATCGTCAAAACATTCTACATTAGCTTAAATAATTATGAAATTGTTATAACATGATAAAAAGTGATATAAAAGGAATAATAAAATTTAAAAAATGTTCTAAATAAAGTAATTAATTAACTTAAGTTTTTTATTCTGGAAGATAACGATTGTACATGACAATTCAGACTCAAGGTAAGGGACTTCGTCTCAATCTCTTTTTATTGATGCATATTTAGATGTCATACAACCACCTTTTGTTATGAGGTGTATCTACATAAAACTTTTACATATTATACTATTAATTTACTTATTTTTGTGTTCTTTAATGTCTTTCTAAATATTTTTCTCTCATGTGTTTTGTGATTTAAATTTTCAAATTCTAATGGGGCACCTTGAATGTTTATAGATATAATTATCAAATCTTGTTCTCCATGTCAATATTCTTGATATTGTTTTACATATTTAATTAAATGAATATAAAATAATTATAAATGAAATTATATATATATTTTTAATTTACCTCAATTTTTTTTAAAAGGAAACTTTGTACATTTTTTATATGGAACATTTCGACAAACTACGAAAGGAATGTTATATTTTTAATTCACAAGGCCAAAATAAAATTTCGCACATAGTGGAAATTATTTTTTTATCATTTCCTTGGAAATATTTCTTATTTCCTTAAATAAAAATCCAAATTTATATTTTTTGGTATTTTAGTATTGAAAAATGTTTTTCAATGAAAATGGTGTTTTGGTATTTAAAATCAGTTCTTGAAAGAAAAAGGTTTTTTCTATCCAAAAGCATTTACATATGGGATTAAAATAGTTTTTCAAAGGGTTTTGTAATGAAAGTGTTTTATTAATGATATGGTACATGGGAATTATAGGAAACATGTGAGCCCAATATATATTATACATATGGTGACCCAAATAGTGCTAATAAATCTGTAACAATCGGGTCCCGGTGATGGCACAGCCACCCCGCCTTAACATGGTCGTCGGGTCCTGCCCACCAGGTACCACCAGTTTCCCCACAGACACATGGGGCCCACCCCAAGGTCCACCCACATGCCTGAACGGGTCATCTGACTAATGATAGTCCCCACAGGCCAACACATGTCCTTTCCAGTGTGTTTTTTCCTCACTCACACACACCCTGGAAACTTCTCAGAAGGTCACCCATCTTGATAACTACTCCAGGTCAAGCACGCTTAACAATGGAGTTCTAATCAGACAGGCTCCTAAAAAGGAAGGTGCACCTTGTTGACATGAGTCATATCATTTAGTAATTTAACCCTTTATCATTTGGGGATGTTACAATCACCCCCCCCCCCCTTAGAGCACAACGTCCTCGTTGTGGGCCCTAGTCCCCACAGGCCAACACATGTCCTTTCCAGTGTGCTTTGTCCTCACTCACACACACCCTGGAAACTTCTCAGAAGGTCACCCATCCTGATGACTACTCCAGGCCAAGCACGCTTAACAATGGAGTTCTAATCAGACAGGCTCCTGAAAAGGAAGGTGCACCTTGTTCACATGAGTCATATCATTTAGTCATTTAACCCTTTATCATTTGGGGATGTTACAATCACCCTCCCCCCCCTTTAGAGCACAACGTCCTCATTGTGGGCCCTACATCTCAACACAGGAAGTGCATTGCACTTAAGGATGGGTACCACCTCTGATACCAAATGTGACAACCGGGTCCCGGTGACAGCACAGACACCCCGCCTTAACATGGTTGTTGGGTCCTAGCCCACCAGGTACCACCAGTTGCCCTACAGACACATGGGGCCCACCCCAGGGTCCACCCACGTGCCTGAACGGATCATCTGACTAATGACAGTCCCCACAGGCCAACACATGTCCTTTCTGGTGTTCTTTGTCCTCACTCAAACACACCCTGGGAACTTCCCAGAAGGTCACCCATCCTGATTACTACTCCAGGCCAAGCACACTTAACTGTGGAGCTCTAATCAGATAGGCTCCTGAAAAAGGAAGGTGCACCTTGTTGACATGAGTCATATCATTTAGTCATTTAACCCTTTATCATTTGGGGATGTTACAAAATCTCATTAGGGCTTAACATGGGGTGACCTAGATAGTGTTGAGAAAGCCCATTACATCTTAACTTGGGGTGGACTTGATAGTTTCAAGTAATCCCATTATAGTTTAACATGGGGTAAACCAGATAACATCAGCTATTCCAATAATAACATAATTGGACGTCACCCATATGGTTATTCCAATTGAAAGTGGTTTGAAATGGTTTTATTAATATGATTCTTTATGTCACTTAAAGGAGTTTAAATTTCTTGATATTGGTTTTAATGATTTTATTCGAGAAAAATGTGTGTTTTTTTCATGTTAAAATGTTTGGTTTTATATTCTTAATGATATTTTTACGATAAAGGTAAACTTCATATGATTTTTCTTGTTTTTTATAAGGCCCCGACCTTAAACCTTACTTAATATTGAATTAAATGAATAACTCACATTGAGGATCTTTTCAGGTTTAGAGTTTTAGAGAATTAGGACATAACTATTTCATCTCAAAATATTACAAAGTAGACAATTATACTAAGTTTCCATAGAATAAAAACTCTTAAAAAGAAACATGTCTAGTTCCATTTTTATATAGCATGACTTTCCCTTGATCTCATCCTTGACCCTATTCCACATTAAGTCCTGTGAAAAACATTTCAAAAAAACTTGGGGTGAGCATAAAAAGCTCAGTAAGGGATACACAAAGAATAAAAATTGTTAGTTTATCAAAACAACAAGTAAACCATGTATACTTTATCAAAGTAATACTTTCACCTTTATGAATTAGAAAAAACTCTTCACTGAATAAAATATCATTACTTACCCTTTCGTAACCAAAAGGTTACCATAAAAACCATATAAATATCACATAAAATATAAAGGTAACTTGGTACATAAACACATTTAAATGGAATAACCATACGGTCGACTTCCACACATATCACTTAATAGAATAGCCATACGGCTGACTTCCATACCCAATGCTTTGGAGGTTATAACGTAACCACCCATCCTGGTATTCACAGCACCACCCGTCATATGGTTTATCACGTAACCACCCATCAAATGTCCAAGTACCATTATAAAATCATAAGACATAAAACAAATATAATGGAAAGAAAACATTTCCACACTTTGATCACAATATATAACATAAATATATTGACATAACAAATCCATTATAAAAACCATTTTCACTAACAAAATACATAAAATAATATATGGTATTTATTTCATTTTAAAAACATTACGGCTTGTTGAGGAAGCCAAAGACCAAATAATACTCATGGCGGCGAAAAAAGTCGTTGTCACCGCGTACGTTAAAAGAAACATTCCTTTTTGTAATTTAGTAAAACGCTTCGTAGCAAAAAGATTCCTTTTGTATAAAATTAAAAGTCAAAGGGGTTTATACACCGTATAAAAGAAATTTGTGTATAAAACGAAATATGCCTCAATGAAAGGAGATTGAGACGAAGTCCCATACCTCGGGTCCGACTTGACTCGATCGTTCTTTAACCTCCTGAATAATAAACTTGAGTTAATTTTTACTTTCTTAAGAACCTTTTTCAGGTTCATTATTCCTTTTATATCACTTATTACCATGTTATGAACATTATGTAATTATTTATGTTAATAACGGTCGTTTTGTCGATTATTGGTACTTGAGTCAAAAATAAACTCTTTATAATTACAAGTTATTCATGTGGTAAAATATCCATTATATCAAGAATTATATTCATGATGTAGATATCATATATATCATCTATATCCATTATATACATGAATTTATAATATTACATAATAATTTAGAGTTAATAAATGAAATGCACCGTTCATGGAGACGGTAAGCCGTACGTACGCATGAACGCTACTTTCATTTCTATGTCATATTAATGGAATTAAAACTAAATGAGAGATATGTATATTTTAATTCCAGAATTATATTCATCATTTAGATGTAACACACATCATATATATACATTATATATATGTATTTATAATAATACATTACATTTGGGGATAAGAAATGAAATGCACCGTTCATGGAGACGGTATGCCGTACGTACGCATGAACACTACTTTCATTTCTATCTCATACTTTATTGGAGAGAAATAATAATGATATAAAGGTATATTATAATTCCAGTATAACATCATATATAATAACTTAAAATCCATCCTTTAAACGTCCCACATATGGCATTAACGAATCAAATCACTTTGAGGGGGCGGTAGTCCGGACTTCCTAAAATGAAGATATCGCATATACCCATAAAGGAAGCCATAAAGTTATTCCATAAATGTAAAATAAAGAAGTTTAATTAAAACATAAACATATTATATATCATATATAAATATAGTTTCATCTTAATTTCCACCTTTGAAGGTGTTATATGAGTGTTGAACAATCATCGTTTCGTGAGGAAGAAATTCTCCATCCACAGAAACAGTATGTTATTTAACCATTAGATGACGGTGTGTGTAAGTGTAGCTAGAATCCTTATTATAAAAACATCCTAGTATATTGAAGTTACTGTATTTGTGACAAAATAAATTAATAAAAAGAGTTTAGGGGGTTGGAGAAGAAAAATAAAACAAAATAACACAAGAGAAGACACCACCTTTAAATCGGGTAACTCTTTTTGATTTGATCTCAAGGAATCCTTGGGAAAACTTCTGCCCAAATTGAGGCTTCTAGGAGTAAGAGAGGGATTTGGAGAGACAAAATGGGTAGGGGTTTGCCGATCCAAAGGCTTTAGAGGTCTGGGTAAGGTGGTAGAGGTGGGGGCCTTTATAAGAGGAGAGGAGGGGAACTCTAGGAAAGTTATAAAAGGTTACTTTATTATAAAATGATTTTCGGTTTTTAAAGGTCCCACATTGATGTATTTCTAGGATAAGGTGATAATAGTTCGAAATACACCCATCCAATAGGTTTTTGACATGTGTAGGTATTATATTTTACATTATCTTTTCATTTTATTTAAATAGTTAAGTAATGAGGTAATCGCTGCATCATCATGATGTCATAAAAAATTTCATACATTTAATGTATAAAAATTATAAAAAAAAATACTATGACGTAGGAAATTGTTTTAGATTTCCAATGAATATTTATAGTCAAAAATATGACTTGAATAACCCCATTTAAGAATTATTTTACTAAAACAACTCATGTTTGTGACATTTTAATTTTAACATTAAATAAAACGTTTTTAATTCCATTTTCCAACCAAAGTGGCTTCATCGGGTCCCCAAGTCGACCCATGGATAGTCTTGGTCGTCCATGACACATCCAATAAGAGTATGACAAGTATCAAGATCATTTAATATTATTAAAACCTTATTTTTACCTTAAACTACACTAATTACCTCTAATCGTGATTAATAAACTTAAAAGTTACTATTCACCAAAAAATTATTTTAATCCCATTGAACCACATTTTACTTCTTAATGACAACCATGTATGTCAGATTTTTGAAATTCAAAACACAGAGGTGGTAAAATTTCATTTAAACGAAAAATCAGTTTTTAAGTACCACTTAGTGGTATCACTATTCATCAAAAATTGAAGTTTTTCAGAAAAATACCAAAACTTCACCCTAAGCTATATTTGATATTCCGAATTCAAAAATTAAGTCTATTTTAAAAAATTCAAAACATATAAGTTTCATTAATTAATTTAATAATTAATTCCCGCAGTCAGAGCAAAAGCGTGTTTTTATGAAACAGTAAGTATCAAAAGATTGACACTAGTTTAAGTCCGATTTCAAAGTGAAATTAATTCCAATGACAAATATTGGATTAAATGGTAAAAATAAATTCTAATTTCACTTTAAAACCAATTCAAACGATAATCTAATCATATAAATAAATTAGATTAAAAAGAGGTTTTGAATTAAAATACAACATTTTTCACTATTCATGAAAAAATGAACTTTATCGGAAAAATACCAAAAAATTACACAATGTAAATTTTGATGTCCCGATTATAAAGAAGAATTTTATTTGGTCCAATAGAATTCATAAGATTGACCAAAACTATATTTAGTTAAGGTTCTCCATCAAAAGGTGATAAGTCGACCTTTAGTGAATATTAGAGTATCTATGCCTAAAATTGAATTCTTTTCGTATTTTAAGCCTTAATATTTTATTGGACAAATGTAAAAACATTTAAAAAACATATATAATCATATTTTAGTTATTTATATTCATTCCCACCAATACAACGGCTACGTGTTAACTACCATTTAAAATAATGTTATTTTATTACTAGTTGTGCAACGTAAGATTTCAAAGAATCTCTTTGTTGCGTATCGGGTACGCTATCGAACATAGCAACCCCTTTAATGTAAAATTAATATTTAATTTGAAAATATTAATAAATATGAAAATGTTTTATTCTTTATTTACCTGGGATGTTACATCCATCCCCCCTTTTGGGAATTGCGTCGTCGCAATTTTATTCACTTATCAAAATAAGTTGGGGTATTTATCCATCATAGCATTTTCAGATTCCAACGTTGCCTCTTCAAAAATATAGTTTTTCCACAAAACCTTTACCTGGTGAATTACCTTATTTCGCAACACTTTCTCTCTTCGATCAAGAATCTGGACTGGTTGTTCTTCATAAGAGAGATTCTCTTCCAACTGAACTACCTCTGGGATCAAAACATTAGATGGATCTGGCATATACTTTCTCAACATCGAAACATGAAAAACATTGTGTACCTGAGATAAACTCGGAGGTAAAGCCACTCGTTAAGCAACTGGTCCAACTTTCTCTAGAATTTCATATGGTCCAATGAACCTTGTACTCATCTTTCCTTTCTTACCAAATCGCATCACACTTTTCCATGGTGAAACTTTAAGAAAAACATGATCACCTACCTTGAAAGATAGATCCTTCCTCCGGTTATCCGCACAACTTTTCTATCTACTCTAAGCTGTTCTCATGTGTTTCTGAATCAACTGAACTTTTTCTGCCATCTCTTCTACCAATTCTGGTCCCATTAGCTTCCTTTCACCCACTTCATCCCAAAAAGCTGGAGTTCGACACCGCTTCCCATATAATGCCTCAAACAGAGCCATCTGTATACTGGAATGAAAACTGTTATTATATGAAAATTCAACCAAAGAAAGATGTTGGTCCCAACTTCCCTGATAATCTGTCGAACAAGCACGTAGCATATCCTCCAAAGTCTAAATTGTTCGTTCTGACTGCCCATCTGATTGAGGATGAAAAGCTGTACTAAAATTTAATTCAGTACCCAACGTCTTCTGAAGGCCTTTCCAAAAGTTAGAAGTAAACCTGGGATCACGATCAGATACAATGGATAGGTGAACTCCATGCAACCTGACTATCTCTTTAAGATACAATCGAGAAAGTTGATCTAGAGAAAAAGTATCTGAAATAGGAAGTAAATGAGCAGATTTAGTCAATCGATCAACAATAACCCATATTGCATTATTACTTCTAGATGTCTTCGGTAATCCCACAACAAAGTCCATGGATATATTTTCTCATTTCCACTCTGGAACTGGAAGAGGCTGAAGCATCCCTTTTGGTAACTGCCACTCTGCTTTAACCTGCTGACAAGTCAAACACTTCACAATAAAATCAACAATATCTCTTTTCATTCCATCCCACTAGTAATACTCCTACAGATCTATGTACATCTTAGTATTGCCAAGATGAACTAAAAATGGGGAACTATGAGCCTCAAATAATAACTCATTATTCAACTGTGAATCACCAGGAACACATAATCTATTCCAAAACCTCAAAACATAATCATTATCAACGTTGAATTCAGGAAACTTACCATTTTGAACCAGCTCTACCTTTTTCATCAACTCACTGTCTTCCCTCTGTGCTTGCTTAATTCTGCCTGATAGGGATGGTCTCACTGATACCTGAAACAAAACAGAAGAACTTCCTTCACCAACAACTTATATTCCAAAGTTCATCAAATCAAAAACCAAAGGATCTTGTTCCAAATGTAGCATGGTTAATGAAGCATTACTTTTTAGACTCAAAGCATCAGTAACTTTATTTTCTTTTCCCGGATGGTAATGAATTGTACAATCATAATCCTTGATTAATTCTAGCCATCTCCTCTGTCTCATTTCCAATTCTTTCTGAGTGAATATATACTTTAAACTTTTGTGATCAGTATATATTTCACACTTTACTGTATACAAATGATGCTTCCAAAATTTTAAAGCGAAAACCGCAGCAGCTAATTCCAAATCATGTGTAGGGTAATTTACCTCATGGGTTTTCAACTGACGTGAAGCATATGCAATTACCTGATCATTAAGCATAAGGACACATCTAAGTCCTTTCAATGAAGCATCACTATAGATAACAAACTCACCATTCCTAGAAGGAACTGCCAAAACTGGAGCATTCACCAATATTCTTTTCAACTCCTGAAAACAATCATAACATTCTTTTGTCTAGATAAACTTAACACCCTTCCAAGTTAGCTTAGTCATGGGACTAGATAACCGTCAAAAATTTTCAACAAACCTTTGGTAGTAACCTGCCAAACCAAGAAAACTAGGGATCTCAGTTACATTTGTGGGTCTTGGCCATTCTTCAACAACTTTTATTTTAGTAGGATCAACAGTTATGCCATTTTTTGAAACAATGTGACCAAGGAAAGAAATTTGTTGTAACCAAAACTCATACTTTCTAAATTTTCCATACAGTTTGTTTTCTTTTAAGGTTTTCAAGATATCCCTTAAATGACTTTCATGATCCTCTTTAATTTTAGAAAACACCAAAATATCATCAATAAAAACAACCAACATTTTTCACCTGAGTCAACTGAGCCATCACTGCAATAAACTGTTTAGTTCTGATTCTGACCATCTCAGGATACTGATTTGAAAGGACATTTCCCTCTGTATTCCTTCCCAGAAAAGATTTTTTGTTTCCTCTACGAAAAACCATTCTTAACACTGAAATACATTAGGTGAAGCAACATGGTAATCTGTAAATGCTATATCATTTCAATCATACCATAAATTAATTTATAATTTAGCAATTTTCTAACTCCTAAATTTGTCTAAACCGACATCTGATACCAACTATAAGGCCCCGGCCTTAAACCTTACTTAATATTGAATTAAATGAATAAATCACATTGAGGATCTTTTCAGGTTTAGAGTTTTATAGAATTAGGACATAACTATTTCATCTTAAAAGATTACAAAGTTGAAATTTCTACTAAGTTTCCATAGATAAAAACTCTTAAAAAGAAACATGTCCAGTTCCATGTTTTATATAGCATGACTTTCCCTTGATCTCATACTTGACCCTATTCCATATTAAGTCCTATGAAAAAAAAATCAAAAAAACTTGGGGTGAGCATAAAAATCTCGGTAAGGGATACACAGATAATGAAAACCGTTAGTTTATCAAAACAATAAGTAAACAATGTATACTTTATCAAAGTAATAATTTTCACCTTTATGAAGTAGTAAAAACTCTTCACTGAATAAAAGATCATTACTTACCCTTTTGTAACCAAAATATTACCATAAAATCCATATAAAGATCACATAACATATAAAGGTAACTTGGGACATAAACATACTTAAATGGAATAACCATACGGTCGACTTCCACACATATCACTTAATGGAATAGCCATACGGCCGACTTCCATACCCAATGCATTGGGGGTTATAATATAACCACTCATCCTGGTATTCAGGGAACCACCCGTCATATGGTTTATCATGTAACCACCCGTGAAATGTCCAAGTACCATTATAAAATCATAAGACATAAAACAAATATAATGGAAAGAAAACATTTCCACACTTTGATCACAATATATCACATTAATATATTGACATAAAAAATCCATTATAAAAACCATTTTCAATACCAAAATACATAAAAGAGTATATGGTATTTATTTCATTTTAAAAACATTACGGCTTGTTGAGGAATCCAAAGACCAAATAATACTTGCGGCGGTGGAAAAGGTCGTTGTCACCGCGTGCGTTAAAAAAACATTCCTTTTTTCATTTAGTAAAATGCTTCGTAGAAAAAGATTCCTTTTGTATAAAAGTAAAAGTAAAAGGTTTTTATACACCGTATAAAATAAAGTTGTGTATAAAATTAAATATGCCTCAATGAAAGGAGATTGATACGAAGTCCCATACCTCGGGTCCGACTTGACTCGATCGTTATTTAACATCCTGAATAATAAACTTGAGTTAATTTCTACTTGATTAAGAACCTTTTTCAAGTTCATTATTCCTTTTATATCACTTATTACCATGTTATGAACATTATGTAATTATTTAAGTTAATAACGGTCGTTTTTTCGATCATTGGTACTTGAGTCAAAAATAAACTCTTAATAATTACAAGTTATTAATGTGGTAAAATATCCATCATATAATGAATTATATTCATGATGTAGATATCATATATATCATATATATCCAATATATACATGCATTTATAATATTACATAATCATTTAGAGGTATGAAATGAAATTCACCGTTCCTGGAGACGGTAAGTCGTACATACGCATGAACGCTACTTTCATTTCTATGTCATATTAATGGAATTAAAAGTAAATGAGAGATATGTATATTTTAATTCCAGAATTATATTCATCATTTAGATGTAACATACATCATATATATCCATTATATATATGTACTTATAATAGTACATTACATTTGGGGATAAGAAATTAAATGCACCGTTCATTGAGACGGTAAGTCGTACGTATGCATGAACGCTACTTTCATTTCAATATCATACTTTAATGGAAAGAAATAATAATGATATAAAGTTATATTATAATTCCAGTATAACATCATATATAATAACTTTAAATCCATCCATTATACGTCCCACATATCGCATTAACGAATCAAATCACTTTGAGGGGGCGGTAGTCTGCACTTCTTAAAATGAAGATATCGCGTATACCCATAATGGAAGCCATAAAGGTATGACATAAATGAAAAATACAGAAGCTTAAATAAAACATAAACATATCATATATCATATATAAATATAGTTTCATCTTACTGTCCATCTTTGAAGGTGTTATATGAGTGTTGAACAATCATCGTTTCGTGAGGCAGAAATTTTCCATCCACAGAAACAGTAAGTTCTTTAACCATTAGATGAAGGTGTGAGTAAGTGTAGCTCGAATACTTCTTATAACAACATCCTAGTATATTTAAGATACTTTATTTGTTACAAAATAAATTAATAAAAAGATTTTAGGGGGTTGGAGAAGCAAAATAAAACAAAAGAACACAAGAGAAGACACTACCTTTAAATCGGGTAACTCTTTTGGATTTGAGCTCAAGGATTCCTTGGGAAGACTTCTACCAAAAGTGAGGCTTCTAGGAGTAATAGAGGGATGTGTAGAGAAAACATTGGTAGGGGTTGGCTGAGCCAAAGGCTTGAGAGGTGTGAGTATGGTGGTAGAGGTGGGAGCCTTTTATAAAAGGAGAGGAGGGGCACTCTTGGAAAGTTATAAAAGGTTACTTTATTATAAAATGAGTTTCGGTTTTTAAAGGTCCCACATTGATGTATTTAGACTATAAGGTTATAAGAGTTCTAAATCCACCCATACAATAGGTTTTTTACATGTGTAGATCTTATATTTTACATTATCTTTTCATTTTATTTAAATCGTTAAATAATGAAGTAATCGCTGCATCATCACGATGTCATAAATAATTTAATTTATTTAATGTTTAAAAATTATAAAACAAATACTATGATGTAAGAGATATTTTTAGCTTTCCAATGACTATTTATAGTCAAAAATATGACTTGTATAACCCCATTTAACAATTGTTTTAGTAAAACAACTCATGTTTCTGACATTTTAATTTTAACATTAAATAAAAAGTTTTTAATGTCATTTTCATACCAAAGTGGCTCCATGGGGTCCCCAAGTTGACCCATGGATTTTAATGGTCAGAAATGACACATCCAATAAGGATAGGACATGTTTCAAGTTCATTTCTTACTATTAAAACATTATTTTTACCTTAAACTGTACTAATTACCTCTAATCGTGATTCATAAACTTAAAAGTTACTATTCACCAAAAAATTATTTTAATCCCATTGAACAACATTTTACTTCTTAATGAAAACCATGTATGTTGGATTTTTGAAATTCAAAATACAGAGGTGGTAAAATTTCATTTAAACGAAAAATCAGTTTTTTAAGTACCACTTAGTGGTTTCACTATTCATCAAAATTGAAGTTTTTCAGAAAAATTCCAAAAATTCACCCTAAGCTATATTTGATATTCCGAATTCAAAAATGAAGTCTATTTTACAAAATCCAAAACATATAAGTTGCATTAATTAATTTAATAATTAATTCCCGTTGTCAGAGCAAATAGCGTGTTTTTATGAAACAATAAGTATCAAAAGATTGACACTAGTTTAAGTCTAATTTCATAGTGAGATTAATTCCAATGACCACTATTGGATTAAATGGTAAAAATATATTCTAATTTCACTTTAAAACCAATTCAAATGATAATCTAATCAAATAAATAAATTAGATTAAAAAGAGGTTTTGAATTAAAATACAACATTTTTCACTATTCATTAAAAAATGGACTTTATCAGAAAAATACCAAAAATTTACACAAAGTAAATTTTGATGTCCCAATTCTAAATAAGAATTTTATTTGGTCCAATAGAATGTATAAGAGTGACCAAAACTGTATTTAATAAAGGATCGCCATCAAAAGGTGATAAGTCGACCTTTAGTGAATATTAGAGTATATATGCCTAAAATTGAATTCTTTTTGTATTTTAAGCCTTAATATTTTATTGGAAAAATTTAAAAACATTTAACAAACATATATAATCATATTTTAGTTATTTCTATTCATTCGCGCCAATACAATGGCTACGTGTTAACTACCATTTAAAATAATATTATTTTATTACTAGTTGTGCAACTTAAGATTTCAAAGAATCTCTTTGTTGCGTATTGGGTACGCTATCGAACATAGAAACCCCTTTAAAGTAAAATTAATATTTAATTTTCAAATATTAATAAATATGAAAATGTTTTATTCTTTATTTACCTGGGATGTTACATTTTTACTGAATTAACATTTTAATTTATTTTTATATCCCTTACTGATCTTTTTGTGCTCATCACAAGTTTTAAATGTTTTTCAAAAGTCTTAAGATTAGAAAGGAAAAATAAGATGGAATGATGAAAGTATTGAAGATTTTTCTTAAAAATAAATCTTTTTTAGGGTTTATTTTGGTGGAAAAAATGGATACATAATTAAATATTCCATTTTTAATGTTTGGGTTAATTTGTAGGCGTTTTTCATAATTATCAAAAATTATAAATATAAAATATCCTCGAATATGAATTCTAGTTAAAACACAAGGAAATGTAATGTTTAAAGATGAGGCCTTACAGTTACTATCAAAGGATTGTTTCAACAACATTCGATATTATGATCTCTTCCTAAGAGTTAGGGATATCAACATGGGTTTATAATTTTCAGTCTTATCATAAGTTTAGTGTTTTATAAACCCTTTTTATTATTTATGTTAGGAAATTTTATGTTGATTAATGGTTTTTTGCAGACATTCATTTGTTTGAGGTAATTATGGGTCATTAATTTTTTAGAAGAAAAATTAAAGGTGTGAGATAAAATTTGAGGTTAAAAATTTTGGTGGTTATTTTGATAATGTTATCATATTTTAGGGAATTTCATAAGAATTATATATTGTTATAAAAAGGAAAACCTGTAAGATGGGTCACAACCTTTCACGTCTGTAAATGCCATGAGAATCAAACCCATAATCGAAGAGTGATAAGGGTGCACCACCTACCATTAGCCTACATGAATTCCCAATTAGAATTTATTTTTATTTTTAGTTAAACAATTTTATGGATGAAGAATATATTGATATTTGGAACTTATGTTTATCTATTAGATAACATAGGGATTGGAAAATGTGTTTGCTGATTAACTGATCAAATTTATTATTGAATATGTTCACTATTTTGGGAACTTTATATGATTATGGTAAATTTAATATTGTGAGGAATATATGCGTAATTGTTTTTTGGAGTCAAATAATATTTTATTGTGTAATTATGGTGATTTGGTTTATTTACATAAATAGTTAGCGTACCTTGAATATTATTAAAGAAATTACTTTTTGGTATGTGACATTAAGAGAAATTGATAAAATTTTGAGATTAATGTTATTTTTATCTTGGAATATAATGTGATCAAAATTTTTTTGGGTTTTAATCTTAGTCTATAATATTTTTTAGGAATTTTAATGATAATTATTTTTCTATGATGAACTTTGGGCATTATTGTTGAATTTTAGAGATTGAATTATTCTTCATCATATGAGGTTTATTCTTTTTGTGGAATTATCATATCTTGTACTAACTATTTTTTTATTTAATTTATAAATATATGAGAAATATATATTTAATATTTTGTGGATTGTTTTATTCTCTATAAGTATATTATTGTTTTTTAGGCACAAAATATCCATCTTCAATACTCATAATTTGGAGAAAAGGATGAGTTTGGGGTGGAATTTTATTAATGGATAAAACTCTACTTCACAAGTAATTCCATTCCTTATTTTCTTTGTCCGAGTAGTAATGTAATTCCTCAAATCTATTAAATGTATATTAAAACAAAATCATTATCCATTTACATTTCTTACTATGAAATCAGTGTCCTTTTAACCCATCATAGATTTATGGTTTTGAGATAGTTAAGTTTTTTCTAACAATGTTTTATGTATCTATTAATCTTATCTTGATGGTTAATTTTCACATTAATATCCATGTTTTTCTAAATAGAACCCTAATATTTGTTATCTCAGGAGGTCTTCATACTTCCCTTTATTTATTTTAAGGTGGAAGTTTCATTTATCCCTTTTCTGATGTGGGATTTGAAGAAAGATATTTTGAAAATTCAAACCCCATGTTTTTTATACCAAGTTCAAATTTTATGGGTGAAATTTATTAGGGTGGGTGAATAATTTTACATCCTAAGTTTAAGGAAAGGAAATACAATGTAAGATAGCGTAAATGATACAACACATCAAGTTTAAATGAACAATTAAATATTATCATTTAAATGTTATCTTTATAACAGAGTAATTTTTAATGGAGTGAATGAACGAGATTAAGTGAATTATAAAAATATGGTTTACCAATGTTTTTATAATTAATTATTTGGTGACTAATTAATTATAAATTAATGAAAACCATTTTGAAAATAAAAGGAAATCATTTTCTGAAATACTATTTAAATGTGCACAAGTGTGTTTTATATCAATAAATCAAAAAATCCCTCTTATTGGAATATTATATATATATATATATATAATATTTAATAAAATTATTGACATTCATCTTATGTGTTTTATAGACATGATACACAATCAAATCCAATTTTACACATAAAACATGTAGTTTCTAAAGAAGGTAGTTTTCCCTTGTTTTGATGGTGCATCTATTTTAAATCTAGTTTTTGACACTTTTATAAATTATATTTGAAATGAAAATAATATTATTTGATAGTGGAGTATCAAAAATTAATTTGTTTTAATTTTTGGAATCTTTCTGACAAGATTAATTTTTTTGATGAATAGTGAAAAATACTACATTTTAATCGAAAACTACTTTTTTCTCAAATTTATTTATAGAGTTAAATTATATATTTTAACGGTTTTAAAGTATAATTAAATATATTTTTTATAATTTAATTCAATTTGGGTCGTTGGAATCAATTTCACATTGAAATTTGATAAGAAAACATTATGAACTTTTAAACATTATTACTTTAAAAACTAGTTTTCTCTATCCGTCAATGGGATTAATTTTAAATTAATTTTATCCACTTCTGTATTTTGAATTTTGAAAAAATTATATACATGGTTGTAAAAATTATGATATTTATGATATATTAGGATCAATTTTATTTTTGGACAAAATGAATAGTAACTTTAGTAATTTTTTTATTATCATGGTTAAGGGTAACTATGATAATTAAGGGTAAAATAATATTATAAATATTATAAAATGACACTAAAATTTTATGAATTTTATTGTATGATTTTCTTTGAACCATAGGAATCATTGGGCTGAAATATAACATCTAAAATCCACTTGGGTGAGAGTATGGCATTTATAGTAATTTATTCAATGGAAAACCAATTTTGTCACAATTTTGTTTTTAACAAGTAAAATATTTTATTAAGTGGTAATATAAGTGATATGTTTCACTATAAAGAGTATTTATAAATATAAAATTTTCATATAAATCATTGTAATTTATTTATAATTTTTAGGAAAGAAATAATTAAATTAAATGGTGATACAATAATGATGTAGTGATTTTTTAATTAATAAAATAATCTTATAAATGATATTAATAAAATTAAAAGAAATATAATTTGAAAATATTGATGTCATAGATTACTTTTTTAAGACTTTTACATGTTATTTATTAGTAAATGGAGTTTTTTAGAAGATATGGAGTTGTTATAATATTTTAAAAAAGTCAAATAATGAATAGTGTTAAAACCGGCATTAATAATATTTCAAAATAAAAAATATTTTATTAAATGATATAAGTTTTATAAAAATATAATATTCATAAAAATATATTTTATATTTAATTTCATCAATGAATCATTTTTTTCATTTGGAATTTTATTGTAATTATATTGACCATGAAAGTGTAAATTGCATGATATCACGATAAGAGTTAAAAGGGGTTAAAATAAAAATATAACGATTAAAAAGTAGTCAAAACTTATCTAAATTTAGTTTTATGATTTATATTAGACCCAAAAACATCATATCATTGAAATATATCAGTTTTTATTCATTTTTATTTGAAAATTAATATATATTAATTTATTATTTTGAAGAATTCTAATCGTGCCCCACCCCTCTCCTATAAAAGGGAAGAAATTATTATCTTTCATTCCCACATAAAACCTTTTTGGTTTAGATAATTTCTAAAATAATCCCTTTCTAGAATCCCTATACCAATTTTAGAACCCTTATTTCATACAAAACACCATCTTTAGATGTGTTATGGTGTTAATCATAGGAGATCATCTCAAGAAGAGGTATCATTTTTAATTAAGTGTTTCTATTTTCTTTCATCCTCCACATCCTTAAAATATTCTTCAAACATAATGAAATAATAAATATACTATCATCAATATAATTATATTTTATTATGTTAATACCATCCCCAAAATCCACCTCCACTTCTATCAAATTGGAAAATAATTAATTGTTCATGCGTACATGTGAATTATCACATCCACGAACCGATATAATTCATTTTATATCATCGTATATAATGGATATTTATAATGATGGAATTAATGTTTATATATGATATTCATGAAATATTTATCATTATAATTTAAAAACATATCAACTACGTTCAATGCATATAAAAATGATAACTTCATTCGTGAGTACGTGTGAACTATAACCTCCACGAAGTGATGTGATTTGTTTTTAATCACCATATAACATGGGTATTATAAATAAATATATGTAAATAATTAATATTATATTAATTATTTTAGGATCATTCTGGATAGATGGAATAATACTAACCTTATTTCCATAATGATCATTGAAAATTTGAAACTTTACTCATGCGTACGTACGACTTAGCATCTCAATGATTGTAACATAGTTCATTTTTCATATCTGTATTTAATGAATAGATTTAAAAGTATAATTTATATATAAAAGTTATTATTATTTCATGAATATTATTTTATAGATGATGGGAAAATTACTAGTTTTATTATTTACATCATACCAAGGTCATTTTGGATTCAAGTACCGAATATCATCAAAACGTCCGACAAGAACTTAAATATATAAGTAATTGTTATAACTTGATAATAAGTGATATAAAATGAATAATAAACATTTAAAAAGGTTCTAAATAAATTATATAATTATTTTAAGTATATTATTCTAGAATATAATGATTGTACATGATGAGTCAGACTCAAGTTTAGGGACTTCGTCCCAATATCCTTTAATTGAGGCATATTTTGATGTTATACACCCACATTCTATTATGAGGTTTATATACAGCCCCATTTGACATATAATATCATTAATTTATTTATTTTCAAGCTATTTAATATTTTTTAAATACTATTCTTTTATGAGGTTTATGATTTAAATGTTCATATATTTATGGGATACCTTGAATGTTTAAAGATTTAATTATCAAATATTTTTCTCCATATCAATATTCATGATATTATTTTACATATTTATTTATATAGATGTCAAATTATTATAAATTAAATGTAATGAATATTTTTAATTTCATTAAAACGTTTCTAAAATGAATTTTTTTACATTTTTTATATGGAACATTTTTAAAAACGACAGGAGGAATGTTTTATTCTTAATACACATGGAAAAAATGATTTTTTCACTTCCTTGACCATTATTTTATTATATTTTTACATTTTACAAATTCTTATTTCATTAAATGGAAGGCCACATATTTATATTTTTTTGTATTTTTTGTATTGAAAATTATTTTTCAATGAATAGAGTGTTTTGGTTTTGAAAATGGGTTTTTGAAAGAAAATGCAATTTTTATCTGAAAGTGTTTACATATACGATTAAAATATTTTTTCAAAGGGTTTTTGATTAAACCGTTTTATTAATGATATTTTTCTTGAGAATTATAGGATATGGGTTAGACTATAATATCTTATACATGTGGTGGCCCAAATAGCATGGGGAAATCCCGTTATAGCTTAACATGGGGTGGACTAAATAACACCAGGAAAGCCCGTTATAGCTTAACATGGGGTGGCCCTGGTTGTTCCCGGTAAGCACGTAATAGATTAATTGGAAATAGGACATATGATTATTCCAATTTAAATGGTTTTGAAATGGTTCTATATATGTTATTATCTTAGTCACCTAAATGAGTTTAAAATGATTTCTATGGGTTTTAATGATTTTCTTCTAGAAAAATTTATGTTTTTTCATGTGAAAATGTTTTATTTCATATTGTGAATGAAATTTTAAGACAAAAGTAACATTTATATGAGCTTTAATGTTTTTACTGAACTAAAAATTTTCAATCTTTTTATATCCCTTATAGAGATTTTTGTTCTCGTCCTAGTTTTATAAAAAAAATTCACTTGTCTTATGATTGGTTAAGACAAATTAAATGTCATAATGAAAGTATTGAAGATTTTTCTTGAAAAGAAATAATTTTATAAAATTGTTTCATTTGGTTGGAAAAACATATATGGATTTTTAGTGCCCATTTTTAATGTATGGGTTACATTGTAAGATTTTTTTTCCTAATTCGATAAAAGTCAAAACTAAATTGATCCTCAAATGTAAATTCTAGATCAAAAACATTGGGCTATATAATCTTTAAGGCAATGCCTTTACAAAAAGGCTTGAGTAATTCCATTAAATCCCTAACTTGACCTTAGAATCTATTAGCTCCTATTAATCCTATAAATATAATCCTTGGGAGGATTTTATCTCATTAAAACTCTTGTTAAACTACTCTATGATCAAATGAATACTGAATCACTAGAAAAATCATGATCCTCTTATAGATCCAGTCTTCATTTTTTAATCTCAAAGTCTCTTACCATTGTCTCCATATATCCTTATCATATTGCTAAATACATTATGAGATATGATACGTCTTTTAATGGATTTTTTACTATAAAAATATTTATCTTCTCAACTAGCATTTGTAGTTAGTTTATTGTCATTTCCATAAAAATGAAATAAAGGATTGGTTTTTGTAATTCCATAAAGGAGAAAGGGAGGATTGATTTATTTATAATACTGTTAAAAATAAAGGGAATACATAGTTCCTAAACTTTATAAAAACCCAAGGGATAAATAATAAAACCCCATCAACCTAAGGAGAGAATACATAAGGGCTCACATCAAGATATTATCGAACTTCTTTATCAAACTACATTTGTGCCATCTTTCCATTATCTCATTACATTATAAAATGTCAAGAAATATAAATTGGATAAATTTGATTCATCTATTTCCCATTATTCTCAACTACTTAATTAAAATTGATAGTAAATTTACAATACATATTGAATTTATCACTTTTTTGTTTCATCATATCAACATTGATTCATTTTGATGTCTCCATTTTTTTGTTTAATTTTTAAAATAAAAACCACCCACTCTTTTTATTCTACTCTGAATAAACATTCCTTCCCTAAGGATTTTTATTTCCCCAAGGTACTAATTTACAGCTTCTAGAAATCAAAGTAATGCAAATGAGGCCATGTATTAGTCATGTTTTTATATCAAGATTTAGTTCTCTGGACTGATTCATTATAAAATTGTATGAAAAAATGATTTATGAGTCTTAGGATTTATAATATGTATTGGGAATAAGATTTTTGGAATTGGAAATATAATCAAAAAAATTCATATCTAACATTTTTATGGAAAACTTCATGTTACTATGTTGTGTGGGCAACTGGAAGGTTTTGTATGATCATGAAGGATATTTTCATATGTTCTAATTTAAACTGTGATGGATTAGATTTTGAAATAGTTCATGAATTATAATATCCATGATAGGGAGTTTCATCACATGGACATGATTTTTAAAATAAAGGTTTTATTTTTAAGAAAATGGATTTCCAACACTATTGTAAATTTGAGTTATACCCATAGACCCATACCAATGGTTTTTTCAAAAACATTGGTATATGTCCCTTATACATACCCAATAATAATGATCTAAAAAAAAGTTCTTATATGTCCCTTATACTGACCATATACAAATGGGGGTTTCATGTTCGTTAGCATAGATATTTCATATATACATTATTCCAATGATTTTAGAAAAGTGGTTGGAAAAGGTGTCACCTATACCAATGGTTCCTTAAAAACTGTTAGTATATGTTCTTTATACATATAGTATACCAAATATTTTCATAATCCTCTAGTATAGATCCCAAAAATTTAGGTACCTATACCAGTGGTTCCCAAAACTATTAGTGTTGGTCTATACCAATGAATTTTGAGAACTGTTGGTATAATAAGATGTATTTTTTTTATAAATATTTTTTTCCATGTAACATTAAATGCATCAAAAATTAAATTATATAAAAATATACATATACATATTTATCAAATTATATTCTAAAAAGTCATGTGGCTTAATAGTTAGGTCGTTGAAATATATTGGGAGATTATAGGTTCAAATCCTAGCACGTTTTTATAAATTACATGTACCATACTTTTTAGAAACCATTGGTATATGTCTCTCATATGATCTATATGAATGTTTTGGGAACCATTTGTGTAGACCACCTATACCAAAAATGTGGTAAAACCATTGGTATGGGTATATAATGATGGAAAATCACTCAAAGACCCTTCAAACCATTGGTATATCCTACACAAATGGTTTCGGGGCCTATTCCAATAGTTATAAAATGTTAGTATTAAAAAAATTTATAGTAGTGAAATGACACTATTTTATTTAAATTGTTTAAAAACGGTTTTGAAAAGAAAATGTTAGAGAAAATATTTTAGTTTTAGGATTAAGTGATCAAAATTGGGGGATATCCATAGAGATAAATATGAATCCCCCTAGACATAGTATGGAATGATATCCATGTGATGGTGTTTATTTGAGTCATAAGTGACAATAATTTTTATTTTTTGTTATAGAATTTAATATCCAAGATATATATCAGATGGATATGAGAAAGGAGTGGAATACAATATATCAAGGGTTTTAACCTAAAATATTGAATGAAATTATGAAATCCATCCAAGGGATTGTTTAAGACATTAATTTGGATAGAATAAGGGAGGGAGATCAAGCCCTAGAATTCTTAAATTAACATTATCATTTTTTGTGGTAATTTTAGGCCCGATCATGATAAAGAGTGTTTAAAGAAGAAAATTCATATCATTAAATTCATGTGAACAGTTGGTATCTCAAATATTTATAACTTATCAATTAAATATACCAATCATGAAATGGTGGGAATCAATCAATGAAGTAGGGAACAACAAGGAACCCAAATATAAATGTATCAAGAATATTTTTTCAAAACCATTAGTATAGGTCCCCTATTCAGACCATATTCTAATGGGTTAGGAAAAACCATTGGTATAGATAATTCATAAAAACACTATACAAAATATTTTTGAAAAACCTTTGGTATAGGCCTCATATATAAAAATGGTTCCTTAAAAACCATTGGTATAGGTTCTTTATACATACCCTATAAAAAAATTTTTCCTAAACCAATTGGTATTGGTTCCAAAGTTTTTGGTACCTATACCAATGGTTACCAAATCCATTTGTATAGGTTTTTACAAATGGTTTTGGAGAACTGTTGGTATCGGTAACAATATTTTTTAGGAATTATTTATTCAAGTAATATTAAATACAAAAAATTAAATTATTTATATATATATGTATATATATATTTATCAAATTATTTTGACAAAAGTCATTGAAGCTTTGCTGTTAGGTTGGTAAAAATATAACTTGGGGTTAGTGGTTCAAATCCCAACTAGTTTTTTTTATAAATTACACATACCAACTATTTGGAAAACGGTTGGTATAATCATTTCATATGATCTATAGAAATGGTTTGGGAACCATTATTATAGAACACTTGTTGCAACCCTGACCCAAAAATACCAAGATCGTTGTCTCCTACCATTACATTTGCATAAGATATCAAGAAACTGCATCCTAATGGGCCAAAATATTTATTAGTCTACGTAAACTAGATACATACATGAGTATTGTATTATAAATGAATAAAAAAATTAAAACATATTTTTTTTGAAAATTACATTTTTTATCCATCATATCCTTTCATATCTTTCTTAGTACACCTCATGGAATCCTAGGGAAAGGAAACAAAATAAGGATGATCTCAAATGCTCAGTAATGATTACGTATTGTAGAAGTAATAATGAATCAATGAGAACTATCAATATGGAAAGGTAATAACTGAACACACATTCTATATAATCAATATGATGATAAGAAAGTACATAAAAAATATAGCATGGTAAATATCTAAAAATAAATTTCATTTAAATATCATCAATATCATGATAAGATGAGGTATAATCAATATGGAAAGGTAAATATCTGAAAACGCGTGACATTTAATCAATAAACTAAGAATGAAATACATACATAGATTTTTTCATATTGAAAATATCTTGGATATTAATAAATGAATATTGAATGAAGGTAATACTTAAGTATCATATGTCATGTTTCCCAGTCAAATGATACATTTACTACCAAGATATATCCTCTAACCAATTTAAAATATACTAGTTGAAAACTAATTAGCTGAGGATAACCAAATGATTCATCCAATGAGACTAATAATGCATCAAAGGTATTGAATTATCTAGTCCTCAATATCTTGCATGTCAAAATTATTCTTTATATATCGAATAATCAAGTTAATTCATAAATAATGTTCCTTATAAGATATCCATATTGAGTTAAGGATACAGACTTATCAATATTCACCCAATTAATCAAATATATTTCAAAGTAAACTTCATATGTAAAAATGGTATATGGTTTAATAAATAATAATATCCATTATAAAAGATATGTATATTTTGGGTAGATTTAATGTTGAATTATCATAGGAAAGTGAGTTACTCAAAGAGAAGTTAATGAACATAAGAATGAATCAAGTAAGTGAAGATCAATACATTTCTTAATAAAAATTGTCATAAACCATCCAGAGGAAGATTAAGGATGGTATTAATACAATATACATATTACCATTATATTAAGAATAAAGGGTTGTTTTCAATGATGAATAAAAATACAATAAAAATATTTATAATATTTTTTAAGAGAATATAATTTTCATTTTGAAAAACATTTAAAAAATAACTTTATTTGAAAATCACTTTTAATTTTTTTTAAGTTGAAAAGTAATATTCAAATTAGAGAAAAATTTTGATTCCTGAAAAAGTAAAAAAAATAACCTTTATTTTTCATTGTAGAAAGGTTAGAGGGGTGATTTGTTTGGAAAATGACAAGATAGTTCATTTAAAAATATTTTTTTATAAAAAAATGTGGGAAAATTTAATTTTAATATTTCATTTAGATAAGGTTAAATATATTTTTTAATTTTTTTGTAGAAAACATAGATTTGTTAGAAAACATATTTCCGACTGAAGAGAGAAATGAAGTCTGGTTTTATTAAAACATTTTCTCAATAATATTAAGTACTAAATAGTAGAAAAAATGGTACAATCACTTGAAAAAGATAATTAATAAATATATGGGAATAAAATGAAAAGTTTTATTTAACAATGATAATATAATTTCTTTTAATTGAAATTCAATAATAAACATTTTCAATTAGAATGAGATTATGAAATAAACCCTTAAAATGATATTAATGATGAAGAGAGAATTAATCAATGAATAGATTATTTATATCAAATATAAATACATATAAAAGAAGTGTAAATACATACGTACAAATATATATATATAGTCAAAAGTCATTATACACATAATAATATATTATTAACTATAATGAGGATGTAATATAACCCAATGAAAAGGAATTGAGTTATGAAAATTCATTACAACTTGACAACATTACGTTAAAATCCCCATAGATGAAATAATTAAAATTGAAACTCAAAATACCTTGAATAATGAAGTATTAATGATATAAAATTTCAAAGGGGACATATATAAATTATATAAAAGTAACTAGGTTCATAACATTACAATATGACTCAATGAGATGATATTGAGATTAAATCCCTTACCTTATTCTTTTGTTATTTAACACTATTTAGACTATAGTATATTGGTTTTAAGAAATTTATTAAGTTATAAAAAACTATATTAATTTTTATATGATAATATGTGTTCCTTTATATCATTTTATCACCTGTTTTTTAATAATATTTCATTATTTTAATCATTTCTAGTGTTAATTTCCTTGTTTTTCATGTATGTTTTGACTTGTTATTTTGTTGTTTCCATTACTTATATCATTATTTCATCACATTAACAATTAAAAACATTATTTAAATATCATATATATTTATTATATTTTTATTTATAGTTATCCATAATATTTGGTTATATGAAATTAAGTACACAGTTTATAGAGATGTTAGGTCATACGTACATGTGAATGTTGTTTACATTTTCTTGTCATTTTGAAAGGAATAATATTAAATGATATATATATATTAACATTGTAGTATAATTATTATGTTATATATATCACATATTTTTATTAAAATCATCCTTAATACATTCCATGTAAATTTTGAACGATTCACATCACTTCGTGGGGCGGTAGTCCGCCGTACACATGAACGACATTATCTTATTCCTACAAAATGGAAAGTATGAAGGTATGTGTTATAAAATAATTCCATAAATATAAAAAATCATAAAAATAATATATATAATATATAAATGGTATTTAAATCATTATTCCCATCCTTGAATGGTTGTAATGGAAAAATGAATGACATAAGTTTGTTTGGTGGTAGTCTGTCGTATATATGAATGATGAGTTCGTAACCCATTTGATTTAAGTGGGTGAAGTTTTAGGTATTTAATATAACATATAAAATATCTCATTATATTTAATAAACTTATTTTATCATATAATAAATATATTATAATAGTTTTAATTTTTTGACAAGTAAATAATATAAAAAAACTTTTAGAAAATCATTACATATTCGGGTATCTTCCTTAGGTTTGCACAAATTCCTTCTAAATGTAGATTTAGACCCAAAATATGGATTATATGATTAAAGGAGAGAATTTGGGTATTTAGTTGGGTTGGTATTGTATTTTCCAAATTGGTTAGAGATGTTTGAATAAGGTGGAGAGCAAGAGTCCATTTAGAAGTAGAGGAGAGGACACACTTGGCATTTTTTAAAATAAGTTAGGTGTGCCCATATTTTTACATAAAATAGGATTCTGTAATACAAAAAAATATATCCATGAATGGGTAAATTATAAATATGTAAATTAAATTGGTATTGTAAATTTTGAGGATCATTTTTACATAATATAATCTATGTTTAACTACTAAGTAAAATTGTTTTTACCTTAATCACAATAATTAATTTTAATTGCATTCACTAATAATTATGGTAAAAAATTAAGTTCAACATATTATAAATTAAAAATTATTATTATTACAAATATGGAATCCATTTTTCCAAATTAAATCCACATAAGTGGAAAAAAATAATTGAAAATTAATGTTGTAGACAGATCAAGAAAGCATATTTTTAAGGTGAAAATGATCAAAAGTTTACTAAATTTGAATAAAAAAATTCAATATAAAAATTATTCCAATTAACTAAATAAGATTAATATATGTATAATTTATATAATATTACTTTAAAAATAATTTGAAATATAATTTATCATTATAATTTATTTATATGAAAAGTAATTTTTCAATAAAAATTCAAGATTTTCACTATTCATAAAAAAATGAATCTTCTAAGAAAAATACCAAAAATCACTATAATATACTTTTTAAATAACTATTTAAATAAATTAAGTTTATTTGCTCAAATTAATTTTATAAAAGTTTCAAAATTCATTTTTAAAACAATTGTACCATTAATAGGTAACCAATGAATTCAATTGGTTTTTATATTCATTTATAATTAATAGGTAACCAATGAATTCAACGAAATAATTTCATTAGTTATTTAATACTATTAAAAAAATAGAATTTAATTTTTAGGAGATAATATTCATTTTAAATAATAATATTAATATTATTTGGTAAAACTGATTCTTGTATCTATCACGAGTAAAGAAGAATGTCCTTGTTGCATGTAACACAAGCTAACTCGGTGTTCTGTTCATTAAAATCCATACCATAGATTTAATTTATTTAAAATATTAAATATATTTTAGGATATTGAGTTGTTATATTCCCTATTATTCTTGGTGTTTCATGTCACATATTCTATTAAATAAAATGTTATTCATTTAGAATTTTTGGGTGTTACATTCTCCCCACCTTAAGTAAATTTCAACTTCACAATTTGAACATGATCATGGTAAATAAAGGTTTGGAATTTGAAATTACCATTTCTAAAATTCCCACATCTTAAAAGAGTTAAAAACTATCCTCTTTATAAGATAGAATCATAAGTACAATAGTCACATGAAATAATTTATAACTTGGTTTCTAATTAGAAGAACATTAGTAGAAAGTGTAGATATGTAAATAGAGGGAAAGTGTAAATATTTATATAGAGTGATTGAGGTCATTGATCACAAAAAATTAAATTATCAATGGAAATTTTATGGCCTCAAAGCCATAAATATAATAGGTTTGTAAAGTTCATTGATTTCACTAAAAATGATGGTAATAAGATTTTATTTAATTTCAAGATCATTATCCTAATGTTGAGGAATTATTTTAAAATCTAAGAATATGAGGAAATATAATATCTTGATATGTTTCTATTTAATATGAATTATTTCATAATTCAGTTGTACTTTTATCAAATTCATCATTTATTCGAAGAAATAAATATCCAAAAATGATTTTTTATGCCTCAAGTACTAAAATTTAATTTTAATGGATCAGAAGATTAATAAAATATTGATATGTATTTATGGATATATCTAAATATTTTCCAAAACCAATAGAATTAAAACATCAATATCTAAACCCCATAATTAATACTAATGGTTCATCATTAATATTTATTAATCAATTTTTTAGTTAAAAAATGACATATTAACTAGGACATCACGTGGGCTAGTGGTAGGGGAAAAACCCTTGTCTTCCTTGGATCACAGGTTCAAGCCCCACTACCTCACCAGATGTGATGGGTTTTAACCCTTCATAGGGGATTTCCTTTTTATAAACTACATTAATATAATTCCTCAAATTTCAAAAATGTATTGTGGACATCATTGAAACTAAATTAATCATTAAATAACCTTTTTACTAGGGTTTTAGATACAACTTATTAATTTTGTTACAACGTCTAATAATATTATTTTACTATAATGATCATATTAACCCTAAAGGTTACTAATAACTACTAATTTACATAAATTTTGAAGGGATTATTCCTCAAATAACTTCTTTCACTAAAACATATACATTACATAATGTCCTTAATCTTAGTAGAATCTCTTAATATAAAACCTAAATAGAGGTATTTATGTTATTTAACTAATTTCTGGTCATAATATCATTACCCATTATGGTATTCATTTCTCTCAATATAATGAAGAAAAATATGATTTTAAAATTTAACACTATGCTTAAATGCTTTATCATTCTTATAAACAATATACCATTGAAAATTTAATTACATAACTTAATTATTGAATTCCAATACTTTATTTATTTTATTTGAACATACATCCTTACTTAGTCTACTGTTTAACCATATAATCATTTATAATATGTATAAATCATGAAACATTATCTTCAATATAATACAACTTATGTTTAACTTATGTCATTTACTGTCATAATCTATTAAAATCCTTTATAATAGTTTGTATATAAAATGAGAATTATCCTAAACATACCCCTAAAGAGTGTCAAACAATGTGTGTATTAAGGACTATATTCATGTACCAGGTTATTCTCGATTCAATCCTTACAAGCGTGTTTCAGAGTTATTACCCCTAGGTACATTTTTTATAGAACCATGTCCACTTGAATTATTTATATAGGGATGTATTCTAATGAAAACCACATAATCTCTAATTTAAAAAAAATTAGGATTTTTTCTCTTACTTATCCTCAAAGTCTATATTATTTGTATGTTCCATAATCTATGTTTTCTTAAATCTAGTTAACATGTTTTCTACTAAACTTGATCTAATACCAACTATAGCAAGCCTGACCCCAAAATCCCAGAACCAGTGCCCACTACCATTACACTGGAATAAGATACAAGGAAATCATGTCCCAATAGACCAAACAGTTTAGTAGTATTGGTGAACTAGATATATAAAGAAGACTTTTTTTACAAATGAATACAAAAATTACAAGATATTTTTTTTGAAAATAACTTTATTCCATCAAGACTATCATTGAATGTATTTCTTAGTATACTTCATGGAATCATATGGAATGGAAACTAATTAAGTGTGAACTCAAATTCTGTGTAAGAGTCAATTATAATGGATAGAATAACTAATTAGTGAGATTAGTCAATATGTAACCATAATAATTGAATACACATGCCATATAATCAATAAGCTAAGAAGGAAGTGCGTAAAAAATATGGTAAGGTAAATAACTGAAAACACATTCTATTTAACTAACTTTACTATCATGATAAGATATATGAAATAATTAATATGGAAAGGTAAATAATTAAAACACATGACATTTAATCAATAAAGTAAGAATTAAATGCATTGATTGATTTAGTCATATTGAAAATATCCTAGATAGTAATAAATGAATATTAAATGAAGGTAGTGCTTAATTTTCAGACATCACATTTCCCAGTCATATGATACCTTTACCTTCAAGATCTATCCTCTAGATGGTTTAAAACAAACTGGGTGAAAACCTATTAGTTTTTTCCAACCTACTGATTTGTCCCATTATACGACTGATGCATCAATGGGCTTTCATTAACTGATCCTAACCCATGTCCTGCATTTCCAAAGTATTCCTCATATATTGAATAGTTTATTTAATTCACAAACGACGTGTCTTATCAAATATCTATATTGAGTAAAGGATAATGATTTATCATTATTTCCCTAGATAATAAAATATATTTATAAGTAAAAACTATATGTAAAATTGGTATATGGATTAATAAATAATCATATCCATGACAAATGATATGGATATTAAGGAGAAATTTAATGTTCAATGATTACAAGAAAGTAAATAACTCAAAGGGAAGTTAATAAATACATGAATAAATCAAGGAAGTGAATTTTAATAATTTCCCTATTCAAAATGATCATAAATCATCAAGAGGAAGATTAAGGATTATATTAATACAATATATATATATATATAACCATTGGATTGTGAATAATGGGTTGTTTTCATTTATGAATAAAAATAAAATTACAATATATTTAAAAAAATCTTGAGGAATATATCCCTTTTAATTTTGGAAAACATTTTCAAAAATAATTTTATTTGAAAATAACTTTTAAAAACATTTATTAAAAAATATATTTATAAAATTTCATAGAAATCTTCAAAGATATGATGACTGGTAATTCCATATAAGGTAAAAAGAACATTCTATTTATATTGTAAAAAGGTTATAATAGTGACTTTTTCAGAAAGATAAAAGAAGATTCCTTTGATTTATTTGAAGCATAAAAATGGATAAAATATCCTTTTAATAAATAATTTTGAGAAGTTTGAAGATTTTTTTTTTGAAAAAAAATGTTTTGTAATAAAACATATTTTTGACCGAAGAGAGAAATGAAGTCGGATTTTATTAAATCATTTTTCAATAATATTAAGTCCCAAAGAGTGGAAAAATGGTAATATCATTTGAAAAATATCATGAATTACCAGAGGAGAATAAAATTAAATGGTTTATTAAAAAATTATAATATTATTTCGTTTAATAAAATTTAAGAATAATCAATCTTGATTATAATGTGATTGTGAAATAAACCCTTAAAACTATCATAACATTGAAGTGGAAATTAATCAATGAATCAATTATGAGTATCAACTGTAAATTGAGATAAAAAAGTTTAAATACATAAATATATAATAAAAATTCATTATATATCTAATCATATAACATTAATGAAAATAAGGAAGTAATATAACCAAATTAAAAGGAATTGAGTTATAAAATTTCTTTTCCATTTTGTAACTTGATGTTCAAATAAAAATAGATTAAATAATTAAAATTGAAACAATAAATACCATGTATAATGAAATATTTATGATATAAATGTCTTATGGGGATTATATACACCATATAAAATTAACTCACTGCATAACATTACAATATACCTCAATAAAATTAAAATTGAGATGAAATCTCTTACCTTATGCTTCCTTTTTGTTTGAACACCCTATAAGCTCATGTATAACGGTTTTATACATGTAATTAACTTATAAAAAACCAAATTAATATTTATAATATCATATATTATCTTTTTATAACATCTTGTCACACATTTGTTAATAATATTTCATTAGTGTCATCATTTTGGGTGTTAATTACTTTGTTTTTCAAGTATGCTTTGACTTGTTATTTTTTGTTCTTATTACATAGATCAGGAATTAAGAATCTCAAGAATTTAAAACATGTTTTATATATAATATATTTTCATCATATATTTATTTATATTTATCCCTTAAATTTGGCGATAGTAAATAAAATACGCTGTTTATGGAGACGGTATGACGTGCGTACACGTGAACAATGTTTTCATTTTCTTATAATATTCGAAGAAGTAAAATTAAATGATATATATATATATTACCATTAAAAAAATAATTATTATATATATGTACATATACATATATATATAATATTTTTATTAAAAATGTCATTAATGTATTCCACGTAGATTTTGAACAAACCACATCACCTTGCAAGGCGGTAGGCTGTCTTAAACTCGAACAATGTTATCATATTCCCAGAAAATGGAAATCTGAAACGTATGTGTTATAAAATAATTAAAGAAGAATAAATAAATAATAAATTTCATATTTATCATATATAAATAGTGTTTACATTATTATTAAAAACCATTAAATATGTTAATTGAAAAATTAACGACATCGGTTTGTGATGCGGTAGTCCGCCGTACACACGAATGGTGATTTCATAACCCATTTTATGGAAGTGTGTGAAGTTCTAGTTAGTAAAATTAACATATAAAATCTTAGTATATTAAATATACTCAGGTTATTATAAAATAAATATATAATAATAATTTAAGGAGGTGGATAAGGAAATAAAATAAAAACTCTTTTAGAAAAGCATTAACTCTTCTTCGGGTATCTCCTTAGGTTGGCACTAATGCATTTCTAAGTTGGGTTTATGCCAAAGATAAAGCTTTTCGGATGAGGGGAGAGTATATGGATTGTTAAATGGGTATGTATTTTATGAACCAAATTAGTTTGATATGTGTGCATAATTGGGAGAGGGGGAGGCCTTTTAAAAGTGTAGGAGAGGACACATTTAACATTTTTAAAAAGAAGTTAGGTGTACCAACATTTTTACCTAAAAATCAGCTTCCATAATATTTTTTTTGGTAATTAAAGGTTAAATGTATAAATTTTTCATTAAAATGGGTATTTTATATGTTTAGGGTCATTTTTAAACCTTATACTCGAGGTTTGAGCACTATGTAAACATGGTTTTAACTTAATCAAGGCAATTAATTTTAACTGCATTCACTAATAATTACAGTAAAAAATTATGTACACCTTATTATACATAAAAATTTATTATTATTCCTAAAAAGTGATCCATTTTTTCAAATTAAATCTATATATGCGGAAAAAATTAATTAAAATTTTCCCTTTAGATGTAATGAGTAAGAATAGTTTTAAAGTGAAAATGTTCTGAAGTTTACTGAGTTTTTATATATGAATTCAATAAAAAAAATTTAAAATGTAATAAATTAGATTCATATATATATAATTTATGTAATTATATTTTCAAATCTATTTAAAATATAATTTAACATTATAATTTATTTCGATGAAAAGTTATTTTTCAATTAAAATATAGTATTTTTCACCATTCATCAAAAAATGAAACTTTTTATAAAAATACCAAAAATCCACCCTAAGATAATGTAGAAAAAAATATTAAAAAAATAAAATATATTTTTCCAAATATAATTTATAAAAATATAAAAATTTAGTTTTAAAACAAGTGCACCATTGAAAGGCAGAAAAACTACCTTTATAAAAATACAATTTTCTATTAGTAAAATTATACATTTCCTTATCTAATTCCCATAAAAAACATTGGACAAATGTCATAAAAAAATTAATTGAACATGTAATATTTAAATTTCTTTAATATCATTCAATAAAATTAATTTTTTATCCTATTAGGACAAAACACTATTGGTTCTTAATAATATTTTTTTATAAAAACATTTCCTTTATATTCAATTGGTTTTTATATTTAATTCTAATTAATTGGAACCCAATAAAATAAAAAATATATTTTTATAAATTATTTAATACAATTAATCATCTCCAATTTAATTTAAATGATATAATTTTTATTTTAAATAATAATAATAATATTTTTTTGGTAAAACATGGTCTTGAGTGTAACCCAAGCTATTAATAAATGTTGATGTCTGTAACACAAAATAACTCATTGTTACATGATTTTAAAGGTATATCATGGATTTAATTTAATTTTAATATTAAATATATTGTATTGTCTTGGGATGTTATATTCACTTCTATGCTTGGTGTTGCATGTGAGATATGATATTAAATAAAATTATACTTGTTTAAAATTTCGGGTTATTAGACCACATATACCAACAGTTTGGTCAAACCATTAATATAGTTCTATATTTATGGAAAATCACAAAAACTCCCCAAAATTTTTTGGTATTTCCTATACCAATAGTTCCAAACTATTGGGGTAGATATTTTTCTAATATCTCAATGACACTAGGGTTTTTAATTTTTTAGAAATTATTTTGAAAAGAAAATTGTAATGAACATATTTTAATTTTTAAGATTATGTGATTAAGATTGGATGTTATCCATATAAGGGAATATTTATCAGACTAGACATACTATGTAATAGTATCCATGTGATCGGTAATATTTGAGAGATTAGTAATAATTATTGTTTATTTACTTTGTTAAATATTTTTATAGCTAAGAAGGTTATTGAATATATGTGAGAAATGATTAGAATAATATACATCCATGGATGTATCCCAATACATTGAATGAAATTATTAAATCCAACCAAGGTATTTTTTGATACATTAATTAGTGTAGTACCTTAGAAGAAGATCAAGTCTTAGAGTTCTTAAATCATCATTTTACTTCGTTTAGAGGTGATATTAGGTCAACACAATCTAAATATTGGATAAATGTGATAATTCATACCATTATATTCATGTCAAAACCTAAAACCTAATGTTTTTATAACTTACCTATTAAATTGACCAGCTAATAAATAATTAGAATTTATCATGAAAGTAGTGAAAGTCAATAAACAGGACTAGAAAGGTTTATTTGAATATATTCAATGATTAGTAATTTCTAGAGGAACTAAATTTAAGTGAAGCATGAAAAATTTTATATTTTGAGAAAGGGAGAATGTATTTTATATAGTATGAATATAAATTTATAGAGGTTGTGAAGAATATAATATAGATAGAGATAAATTCAAACCTTAAGTCTTGGATATCGAGATGTGACTATGACTAGAAATATAGTCAAGCATTATCCTACTAAATTTAACAACCTATAGAAATGTTTTTAATAATAAAGAATCCAATGAGGTATATGTTCCTCATCCAAGTGGAGAAAAACAAATCTCATAGTGTTAAAGAAAGGAATTAGAAGGAATTCTAATAAAAATAAATTACAGTGTTTCCCTATGTTTCCATGGAAAATAACTCATTTGATATATTCTAATGTAAAAAATATGGATACTAAAAAAATAATATGTCCAAACCCTCCTTGTACCAATTTCTAGTGTGGGAAAGTGGGTCACCTGTAGAGATTTTTCAACCATTCCATACAAAAAAGAAAGGGGGAAGCATCAAACCAATTTTCTGGTTTAATTATGAAAGTTTATAGATCAATGTAGGTTAAATTTGATAATAATGGTTATGTAGGGATATATTATCATAATTAAAGGATTCTACCTTAAAAAATTTATTAGAATATCTTTGTTACTGTGTGGAAAATAGAGAGTCTGGATGATGTTGAATGACCTTCTACTGTATGAGGTTCCATTATTATTATCTATAAAATTATATTTTGAATTATTTGACACTAAGGGTTATACCGATTATATTTTCCTAGTTAATTTATGAGTTTTTTTATTCCATAAATATTTTTACCCCCTTAGAGAAATGGAATGATTTAGTCATAGGTATCATCCCTGTTCTATTATGACTGACAATGTTGAAATCTTGAGATAATTTTTGGTATTGAAGATAGAATGAAATACTTAACTATTGGTAGGGATAATCTAAGAAATTAAAATACTAAAAATTACTAAAATAGTTAGATATTTCTCTTTGTAACACTAGGTGGTATATTTTTTCAGTATGAGGACTCATTATAGTTGGGTAAAACACGTTATAAAAAAGTGATAGTTGGTAATATTATTCATAAATTTATATGTTATGATTAAGGAGATTTTATAAATTTTAAAAAACCAAGTATAAGGGAAATAAATATAAATTTAAGAGTGTGAGATGATGGTATCATTTATATATCATGTGTATACCACAAGTAAAAATAATTTTAATAGTCCTCATGGATTCATAGAATGTATGTGGAAGTTTTACACACATTTAAGACACTAAACATTGTTTGTTTTTTATTGTGGTGGAGCTATAAAATGATATGTCCTTTAAATGAGGTATAATTTTATTTTTTGAATAGATATATATTTTTAGTAATACATCCATTCTATGAAATTTTGGGGGTGAAAATTTCAATGTAGTTCAGAATTGCAACATCCACTATTTTAGAGTTTAATTAATTTATTTGAAGATAGCCTTGAGTTGATTAATTAAACATATTTCTTTGGGAAATGGAATTATAATTGGAATTATTTAAAAAAATTATAATGAGATAATTTTTTGGAAAATATTTATTGGAAAAACATTCTCTTGATATGTGGAATATTATTGTACTAAATTAGTTAATTTTAGGGAATTAATTTATTATTATGTGATTAATAGATAATATTTTTTGATTCAAAAAATATTAGAGGAATTTAATAGAAACTATAAGATATTATCATTTATTGGAATTATATTTATGGAGTATTAGGTAACAATTTAACATGAATAATTAATTAGGATATATTAGAGGAATTTATTTGACGAACATTGTTTTTTTCATTTAGGTGATATGGGTTTTTAATAGATTAAGGTTTGACATGATTTTTATGGATTTAATTATTTTTTATTTAGAGGATTATAAAATTAATTATTTAATTTTAGGTTTTAAAATATATATATTCATATGGGGTTTTTAATTATAGTCAATTAGATGAATAAAATTGGTGGAATGTTTGTTGCGGATTTAATGGTGTGTGGTTTTATTAAAAAATTTGTAATGGTTAATAATCCAGCACCATTGGATTGTTATGAACGAATTAGAAAGCATAAATCTTTGATTCACTTTTAAATTTTTGTGATGGTAAATTATGGAATCATTTTAAGCAATGAAAATTTAAATTATATTTTCAAAGGATGGGTTAATAGAAGGTAGCAGAGAGAGAGATTAATTGGAGAGTATAATTGATGTCATTTATATAAGAAGTTACATGATTGTGGTAATTTTAATGGGAGATTATTAATACATAAAAATAGGTTTTTTTGTAGTTTAAAGATGAGTTATTTGCGAAGGTTTATAAAATATATAGGTGATGATTTCATTCTCTTCCTTAGAGAGACATCTCATTTGTTTTTGACAATAGTATAAATAAGACACAATCATAGATATTAATTGAAAGATATATGTTTTTTAAGAGTATTTAATTTATATAGAATGAATTATAATAAAATATCAAGACGTTCCCATATATCATAAAAACCATATATTTTTTACTTTCCTAGAGATATTATTTAAAATAAAAATATATTTTATTTTGAATGAACCATATAAAATAATAATAGGGGACATTTCAATTATTATAATGTTTGATTTATGACTCTTATCCATCCATGATTCCTAAATTGAGAGCTACATGAGGCCATTACAAATGGAATGGGTGACATGAAACATACCTGGGTCAAACAGCCTTGGTCACATAGTTTCATGCGGTAATACCAATATGGAATATATAGTTACAAATTCCAAAAAGTGAATAATTTTGACTACTTTTCCATGAAATGTGATTTATAATGGATTATTATGATATTAATTGATTTTTTTCCTGTGAAGACCATACAATTGAGATGTTTAAGAATGGGATATGAAAGATAGTCTAGGTATGTGGCCAAGATACATTATATAGTTGGGCTAATGCATTAATAGTTCATTAATTAATAGTGAAATTATATTAATTATTTATTTCAGTTTGTGACCTACTATGTATTCATATAAAAGGATCATTTGTATATAATATTTATTTTTTGGGGATCACTTGGTAAGGTATATTTTTATTAAATGAATTTAAATATTGTTTATTGAATATAACATAGTGTGAGGGAATGAGTGGGAATTGGTTTTGGTGATAATATAGATATTAGTTTATTTAACATTAGTATAGTCTTTTATATTGTATCACAAATTTAAATTTCAGAAAATGTGGATTCTCTAGTGAAATTGTGAAAATAAATACTTTCTGGTGATTTTAAGAGAATTTATATTTTCTCGTAACTTAAAGCAAATGTATGATTTTAGCATGCGTATTTGAATTTTTGGAAAATCGGTTTATTCTAGTGAATTAAAAAGAATTTTATTTATTCAATTAAAAACAATGGTTGGTTTCCAATTATTTTAGTAAACGAGTATTTTTCAAAAATATTTTTCTCCTTGGAAAATACAACTTTTGAGAAAATGCTTTTAGTAGCATGGACATTGATACTTTGCATTTGGAATGTTTTTAGAAAATAAATGTACTAATTAAAAATATTTTAATTTAACTATTTTGGGTCACATTATATAAGTTGGATTTACTCATTCATGGATATTTATAGGAGTCTTAGGGAGATACTATTAGTTTTAAATTCACCCACTACATGTGAACATCCTTGGGAACATATGCTTGGTTAAATCAAATGTGGATAAAGGAAATGTCTTGTACATAATCACTGGGTATCCATATATAAAATTAAAATACATATTGGGTGGTTTCAATGGAATGGAGATGATAATTATTATTAATAATTTTTAGTTAACATGCATTTTTTTTCCTTTTGTTTTAAATATTTTATAATTCTAATTGTTGTCAAACCGAAAGTTAAATATTTCTAAAAAATAAATATAAACTTTACATACTTTGTTACTAATTTTGGGCATGTATATAAGGGGAAATTGTTCCCACATCAGTTTATTTTTATCTATACACTTGTTTCCTATAACTGTTGATCTAGGAAAATGCACTTAAGGCAATGTGGAATTTCAGTTAGGGTCTAGAAATCTAGTTTCATGGGGAAATCTATGTTGTAACAACCCTAAATTCATAAATATTATGCCATTATACTTAATTTTACAACACAAATCATAATACATTAGTCCCAAATAAGCTCTAGGTTTATTGAATTTGGATATTAGCTACATAAATCTCTTACTAAATAATAATAGATCAACATCTACCATAAAATTCCCCACATATGATTTCCTCGTTATTTTATAGTATATCAGATCCTAGGGATATGAGAATCATATTAAAGGGGTGATTTCTGATGCTTAGGTGGGGGTAAACCATAAGATATGTTAATTGGTAAAATATAAGATACCATAATATATATCATATGTGAGTATGGGGTGAACATTTGTGCATGAGAACACAATCAAGGTACATGGACCTAACATAAGAGAATAATGAATCACGAGAAAAGGATTTTTCTTTTTCAAAATAAATAAATCATAGGAATATAGTATAAAATATAAATATGGCCAATGCATAATCATATAAAATCCTATCTTATATCGAGGATCACTTCCAAGACTATCATCACATAATGGAAAAATATGTCCCATAACATGGTGTACTAGAATAAACTCCAACATACAATAACATTAAATATCATGAGATACATTATTTACATAATTTATTATAAGTCTATATAAATATGGTCCCACTAATTACATAATAACAATCCAAACATATGTGTGCCACAATAACACAAAAACATTCTTAATCAATTTTAACATAATTAAACCGTGAGAAAAACGGGTTTTAAGAAAATTTCCATATGGATTAAATATATTCCATCCAAAACAAAATTGATTATTTAATTTAATAATATACTCATTTAATTATAATAAATATCAGCATATATTTTCACAGATAAAAAACCCTTTATAGGATAATAATAAAATGTTTAAAATTTAAAATGAAATAATACATTTATTTTACCTCCATTATTCTTATAAAATAAAAACAATATTAATAAATGGTTTTATATTGGGGATTATAATGTTAACAAAACAATTTTAAATAATCTTTTACTATGATAATTTCAAATCTAATATTTCCAAGGAATATAGAAAAAATGGGGAAGAAAGTAACCATATGAAAAAATAAAATATAATAGAGTTAAAAAGATTATTTTATAGTTTTTAAGTAAGTAAAATTTAATAAAAATCTATATTATTAAATTTTATTAGTATATATAAATACATACATGGTAAAATATAAACAATATGGATATTGAGTATAAATATTACCAACCAAAAGGAGAGATAAAGACTATTCTTCTTAAAAGCAACATTTTTTGGGAAATTGGGATCAATGAGAGTAGAAATGTTAAGAATATAAGTAAAACACATAAATAAATAGGGGGGCGGATATTTACTTTTAATTTATATATAAACTACATGAATATTCTCCAATGTAAATTTAATCCTAAACATTCTCAATTTTGAAGATTGGTTGAAATTGAAAACCCATAGCTTTAATCTCGACCGCCATGAATATGATTTAAACACTTTTATAAAACCAAAAACATATTATTAACTTCTTTAAAGACCTTATTCATGTATATTAGCTTTTATAATACTAAATTATGTTCATTTATTACACATATATTTGTTAGTTATAGTTTATTTTCATCACCAGATGTTATTGTTATTGATTTTCTCAAACAAGTTCTGGTATGGTGATGTTGATAATATATTATTGATAAAAAGTTCAACATTAAAATATTATTAAATAAAGTTTTATCATAACATTAGAATAATTTTAATATCCTATTTTTAATTATATGGATAATATTGTAATGGTTTTTATGAATGGAATTCACAACACGCATGTTTCAAATAATTTTATTGATAAAAATACATTAATTTAGAGTGATAATTAATTTTTACATCACCCTTAAATAATAATAATCATAAAAAATTACTATATAATATCATATATTACTATCCTTGAAGTTCTTATACACATCCATGGTGGAAATTCTAAAATTAGAATAACATAGTTAATGTATTTTGTTGAACTGGCCCAAACAAGGATATGTTATACCAATGAATGTGTAAGTGTATATAGTTGTATTATAGTAATATAATTTTTATAACATAATATTTATGATAATATGATATCATTAAAGTATTTAATTAAATATTATAAGATTGGATATGAGAATGTAATTGAAAAATATGGAGAAGTACATGATACTTTGATAAATTTACTTCTTCTCAAAATGACTTCCTTCATAATGAATGATTTGGACCTCCTTTTGGAAACTATAGGCTTCGCATCATGATTTATGGATTTGGGAGAGGTAATTTTTTCATATATTAAAGGTAAATATTAATGAAATGTGTGGTTTCATGAGGGTATAATATGGGTCATTTTATAGGTGAGTTTGAGTATAATTTCTATATATACACATTCCTTAATGTGTAAAAAATGTATTTTTACTAGTAATGTGGATCCAAAGTGAAACAATAATAGATTTATAGCATTTATACAGTCTTTTACATAATTTATAGATATTTCATGATATAGTTTAGACCTATATCCTTTAATTTTAACTTTTCAACACATTTTATCATTTTTTGGGGCAATTCACTTTTTTTATTGGTTACTTATTTTTGTCTAAAATATGAAATTAAAACATTCACCTAATTTGAATGAATTAATTCCAAAAAATGATATAATTTTAATTAAATTCAATTTATAAAAGTGATTAAAATAAATAATAAGTTTTTATATTAAAAAAATAAAAACAATTCTTTGAAACTATATTTTAATAATGAAAGTGACATTATTCTTAATCCTTGTCAAGTAATAATAATTATTTGAATGTTAATTTATTTCTTTTATATAAAATAAGTATATTTATTGAAATATATTGAACTCAATTTTATAAATTAAACATTAATCATTAAATTACTATTCCATATGACACATTAATTATTTATGAACTTTATTTATTTATTTTTATAATCATTAATCAATTGTTATCAATAAATTTTACTAAAATCATTCTTTAAAAGTAATAAATTTAACAAATATTAACAATTCATAAAAAAATTACTATAAAATATATTTTTACAAATGAATCAATACCTTTTATTTTATTAAAAAATAAATATAATATTTATTATAAATAATAAACATATAAAATCTTATTATAAAATAATCAATATATATATTGGATACATGTATAATCGATGACCATTTTTTCAAAAACCATATAAAAATGATCTTATAACCCAGAACAATATTTATAATGGTTATATTACATTACTATGTATGATATTACATGCTTCACTAAAATTTATCCAACTTACTCATTGATTTTCCTCTCAAAATTTATATTACATTTATAATGTTATTCCTTATTTCCATCTTATAATTAGTGTGATTATATTCAAGGAAAAACACGAGGAGAAATGTTACACGTTCATAGTCTCTTAATATATTTGTGGTTTTATTCCTATTATTATTTTAAAAATGATGTTTTATATAAATTTTACATAATTTATTAGTTTTTTTGATTTGTTATAATATTGTATCTTAATAAAATATAGGATTTTTCATTTTAGATTTTTGTTTCATATGAAACATGTTATTAAACATATTCATGGAATAAAATTGTGGGGTATTATGTTCTACACACCTAAACAAATCATCCCCAAGAAATTTCAATACACAGATGAGGGTACTTTTTCTTCATTAAATATTTGTATCACTACATCCCTTCAACAAACTTATCAATCATCTTTAGAACTTTAACCTGGTGAGTGGTCTAATTTAATATTACTTTATCTCTATGATCCAAGATCATTATTGGTCATACATAATAATAGAGATCAGATTTCAATTATATAACTTCTCTGTCATGTAAATATTTTGGATAGGGAATGTAATTAATTAAAAGTGATACATGAAATACACCATGAACGTATGAGAGGTTTGATGGAAGATTTATGAGATAATCTATAATCCCCATGAGGTTAAGGATCTAAAAGAGGTCAATGTATCTAGGGTTCAACTTTCCATTTTTCTTGAATATCATAACCCTATTCCATGGTGATATTTCATGTAATACCTTATATAAAAGTTTCAACTACAAATATCACCATTTATTATCATTATTTAGTTTCATATGACATTTTGTTTCTTTGATATTCAACTGAGTGGTTTGAATCATATCGGAATGTTACTAACCAATATATTTTCCCAACAACTTTCTCTCTTTGAATTCATCCAAACATGTCAAATTTCATTTCCTCTTCCTATATAGGGACTTATATTATGCCATTGGAAATCTTGAATTGAGAATTTTGTTGTGTGAGAAATATATAAGAGGAAAATCTTGATCTAAATTTATTCTAAGATATATTGAACATCATCTCAACATATCTTCTAGAGTTTTAATTTTCCTCTTAGATTAACCAAAAATTTAGGGGTAATAAGTAGTGTTAAATATCAAATAAATATTCAATACTTATTTAAAACTTCTCCAGAACTATGAGGAAAACCTCATGTCTTAATTAGATTTAACTAAATGTGGTTCTCTATACAGTCTTACCACTTCCTTCAAATATATCATGGAAATTTGATCAAGTGTTAAATATTATTGAATAAAAATTAAATCTACTAAATTTATAAGGTAATCAACCAAAACCAAAATGAATTTATAGATATTAAAATAATTGGGAAACCCTTTAATTATTTCCATGGTATTTTCACATATTTGAATATCAGTATGGGTAATTATTACATAATCCCCATATAATTTTTTCATTTATCCTTAACGTTATATAAATACAATAATCATGATGTATACTCTAAATTTTCTCTCTTCATTTTTTTCCAAAAAACAAATTCCTAGAGATATATACATCTTTGTGCTTCTAGGATGAATAAAGATTAATGAGCTATATGAATCATCTAATAACGCCTTTAATTCTAGTATTCAAGGGAAACATAATTATTTAAAAAATCCTAATATTCTAGTATTTTCAAAGTTGAATTATGGAAAGTATCATGCATTCTCATATAGCTCCATATCCTCCTTTTTTTCTACATTGATATTAACATGGATTGATATTTTAGAATTTATTTAGGAAAGATTTTATGTATCACCTTTCATTAACATTTATTAGTTTATCCTTTGTAATTCCACGAGTAGTGGGTTTCTTTAAATCCTCATCATGGATAAGGTATCATGATCCTTACAACTTATAGAATCACCCACATTTTTTGGTTTCTTAGGGTGGAAATGTATTGAGAAATCAAAGCCTCTAATCAATTCTAACCATCATATTTAGTTCATGTCTAAATCCTTAAATATGACTATATATTTCAAGAATTTTTTATCAAAATAGATATAAATTTTTTCCCCATATTTATAATTCCTCTATATCTTAAATGAAAATATCATCATTTATTAATCCAAATCTTGTTTTGGGTAATTTTTCTCATGAACCTCTAATTAATAAGAGGTATTATCTACCACATTATTTTTTTCATGAGGAAACACCCCAATATTTCTTTTGGAATATAATTATATATCCAAACCATTCTTCAATATAAGTTAGTGTGAGTAATGACGTATTGACCAACCTACTCTTGATATCTTGAAACTATCATCATCGTCATTTGTTTAGAGGAACTTGACTCCCATTAAAGTTAACTAGGTTTGCAGATTTTATAATTGTGAGAAATGTTTCACAAAACATTAATAGTACGTAGATAATCTAAGAAAACTATGAATATCTATTACAGTGGTTGGTCTAGAACATTATTTAATCACCTCTATATTTTAATGACAGATATAACATCACTTGTTATTACATGACCTAAGAATTATAATTTTCTAAAAAATAATTCACCCATTATAATTTTGGAAGATAATATCACCTTAATTAAGGTATTCATCATAATACTAAAATTCAATTAGGTTACTTATTACTCATGGAATATATTATAATATCATATATAAAGACTACCAAAAATGATTGAGGTAATCTATGAAGACTACATTAATCAAATCCATGAAGATATAAGGGGAATGTTTTTTCTGGAATGTATCATTATGAATTAATAGTGTACATATCTTTTTCAAAATACTATCTTGGGGATATAACCTCTTTTAAACCTTAATTTATGATGTTGAAATCTAAGGCCTATCATTGATATGTATTGATTCTTCTTTGAGTTGATTGAATAAGTCATTAATTTTGGGTAGTGGATATATGTTCTTGATAATGACCTTGTTAATATCACAAAAATAAATATAGATATACAATGATCCATTTTATATCTTAATAATTAGGACATGTTTTACCCATGGTCATAAACTTGGGAATATCAAACCCTGGTCTAGATTTACATTTTGTTTCTACATTAATTCATACTATCAATTAGTTTCCATTCTATATAGAATATTTGATATACGCATGACACTATGAATGAGTTCAATGGAAAAATGTACCTCAATATTGGGGGGAATACCATGTTACTCTTATGAAAATATATTGAAATATTTCATTATAATTAGAATATATTAAATATTGTGCTTCTACCTAATCATTTAAGCTAAATATCCTTCATTATTACGTTATGAAACCAATATAATGGATATAATTTCTATTTGGATTTCATAATGGTCTTTGAAACAATAGATGATCATGCATTGATTAGTGATATGAAATGTGGTTTAACTATCTTAGAAATTGATATGGCCTCTATGTAGATAGTGAAAATACAAACCAAAAAAATATAAAATTCAACCAATTTGATAATAACAATGGATATTAAAAGCATATTCCCACTTACCTCAATTGGAGAAGATTTGTAGAATTAGAATTTAATCATCCCACCACTAGGTATTTTCAAAGATAATTCAGTATCTATTCTCCAAGTATTGTTTTAGATGAGTCAATAATTACATGAATAAATATTATATCATTTTAGATGAATATTCATTATATTCACAATAATAAATTCCCTAGAAATATAATAGTTTAGTATATTTTAAGAATATATTTTTCATAAAATATCATAAAAATCTCTCCTAGAAATCTCATCTCACATAGTACCCTTCTTAGACATACCCAACAAAATACAGTTCTTTATAATCTAGGGAAAAGGAAACATAATAAATAGAAATCATAGATTATTATTAAGGGTAAACATTGGTGATATCAATCGATGATCATAATTGATCATAAGATAAGAATATAGGTATCCAAAAATGATCATAACATATAGAAACATACCTAACATGAAATAGACCATAAATCATGATCCATGGAATATGGATTTTTCATATAAAAATACACAAGTCACAATTGTAAGGAATTATCAATAATCAATCATGAACTAATAGAGAATATAATAAGGATACAACATAATTTTTTCATATACATATAAGAATAGAATATTATTTCCTTATTCATGGTTCACTAAAAATAATATAATAGTGGATATAGTCCCATCAAAAATTATGTTCACTCCCCATTCCCATCATTTCCTTATTAAATGATCACTGCTAAGACATTCATTGTGGATATATTCCCTTACTACACTGGGTTCAATCACCATTCTAGTTCATATTGACTCATGATATATAAATCTTTACCCAATTCATTAGTGTGATATATAATTATGGTCCCACCAGTCACATAATGAAAACTATACATAGCTATGTCATAAGATCATAAAAACATTTATCGTGTCATCATAGCATAACTAATCCATGGGGAAGATATGATTTTCATGAAATCATCCTTAAAACATCATCATTATTAGTAATACCAATAATTAAATTGGGTGATATCATAGGAATATATCCCTAATTAAGTGTAATAATCCAAAAATGTTATTGAAATAGATAAAAATAATAATTTTATAAAATTATTGTAAATACACTTTGAAAATCAAGAGAAAACATCCCTTTTTCGTAACTTTGGAAACAAAATTCATAGAAAAATAGGAATGAGATATTCTTTGTAAAAAATTATATTTTTTTAAAGGATGTTCATTAAGATGGAAAGACATGATAGAATAACTATCTATTTAAGCTGTAGATATCAAAATATAACATTCTGACACTCATTTATAAAAAATCAAAAGCGTGTCATATAAATTTTTTAAAAAAAATCTATTTATTCATCTGTAAATAGAGTTAAATATACTTAAAAAGAAATTTAAAATAAATTATTATAGGTAATAATGTCCATAAGAAAATTTGAAGAATTTTTATATAGAATATAAATATATTTTTTCTTCAAAAATAAAATAAGATCACCTTTTCATAAGTGCATTTTATTGATAATAATTAGTTCTAAAGAGAGGCGAATAAAAGGAAAATTTGAAAACATCCTAAATAACCACCGATAAAAAAAATTAGATGGGTTATAAAATATATAGATCTTATAATTTCAATCATTTTAAATTTAACACATACAATTATGATATTAAATGATATTATAACATAAACCCCAAACATAAGTCTTGAATATTTACGTACACGCTCTTAACCTCCTCCTCCTCCTTAGTTATATTATTTTCATTACACCTTATAACTAAATGAGATGATATTTTAGTGATACCACGAACTCATAATCATGTTTGAGAAATATTAGAATATATTTGGTAATGTATTTTTAAAGTGGAGTGCTTAAGTGGTGTGTGGAAGTGAGAAGAGCATGTTCACTTTTATAAGTGATGTGGGTGGAAAACACGTGAATACTTGAAATATTATAATATAACATATGTCTTATTAAAGTAAAGTGGGTCCAATGATTCCTAATTAAATATATAATATTTTTAATATTGAAATAAAATCAACCAATGATATTTAAAAAAGTGTTCTGTGTTGTTTTAAACATTATGTCTTAGGTTAACCCCTCTTTTAACCCTTCTAAAAATTAATACGGTAACATGATATTTACAATAGTAACAACTCATTATGGAAAAAAATTAAGCTGAACTAATTAAAAAATATTAATTATGATTATTCTAAATATGGAATTAATTTTAAAATATTCAATTCCAATAGTTTTAGAAATACATTCTAATATCCCTACACAAAACACATAAAACCAAATTTTAGAGAAAATTTATTTTTAAGTATAAATATGATATTATTATAATTAATTTTATAGTTACAACTATTTGAGGAATTTTAAAATAATTTATTAAATATATTACTTAAAAATTTAATTAAAATAATTTATCACTAATAATTAATTCAATTTATTAAGATAACATACATTGTTCATAATAAAAATTGCTTTGTGAAAAATATACCTCATTATCTTTAAATGATTTTATCATCATTTATATATAATTAATAATAAAGAAATATATTATTATTACTTTTTATATATATCATCAATATATTTCATCATTTATCAATAGTGATCAGTAAATTTTGTTTAGATATATATACATAATTTGTATAAAATGTAATTTTTGAAAAATTAAGCCTTATATAATTTTATTCTTATAATTAAAAGTTGAGTTCTTATTTTCTAATAACTAATAAATAAATTTTAATTAATCAAAACATTAATAAAAATTATTCATAATTCATTAATTCAATTTTATATCCACCAATCCAATAGTTATGCAATAACAGTCACATTTAACAATTATATTTCAATCGTATATTATGGTTCATCTATGTTCAATGTTTCATGTAAAGAAATTTATCAATAAATTAAAATTTATTGAAGGAAAGTATATTTTATTAACTGATAGGGTGTGAAATTTTATTAACCTCAATTGTTCATTACTTTAATACAAACAAGAAAAGAGAATTCAGCCTCATGACATCCTTGGGTTCCCATATGGATTCCTAAATATTATTGTTCCACCACATAACTATGACCAGATAAATAGTCATGTTTTCTTAATATTTATATATTTAATCTATAATACCCCTTAGGTTATCCAAATAAGAATTATCATGGTCTAGTGGAAAAATATGTGAGTTTAATACATATGATGGATCAGGTATGGATGTCCCTAAAAAGGATACATTGAAGACATTGTGAACTTGGGAGGGGTTTGATAGAAGTTCCAATCGATATGATTCTGCCCTGATATGATCAAGGATTGTGAAAGAACCAATATATATTTGCCTTATCATTCCTTATTACCCTAATACAAAACCTTTTTTCCAAGGAAATATTTTAAGGAATACCTTATCACCAACATTAAACTATATATGTCACATATAATTGTCAACATAACTTTTCTATCTACTGTGTGCTACTCTGATGTTCTGATTTATAGTTATAACCATATCTGTAATTTCCTTATCTTGGTCATAGACCAATATAATTTGTTTAATAATTTTATCCTAGTATATTAGAATCTTATGCTTCTTTCCTTATGGAGATTCATGAGGACCAATCTGAATGTTTGTGTGAAAGATATTATTATAATAAAATTAAATTAGAGGAAAGTGTTTATCCCAACCAATAATGAAATCTATACAGAAATAAACAAGTATATATCATATGGTATTATGGTCCTCTCATACTGAACATATATGTGAGGATGATATATAGTTCTAAACCTCAAATCCATATTCAAGTATAGTTGAAGATTTCTATTGAATATTGAGGTAAAATTATAATAGAAACCAGAAAAAATTGAATGTGGTACTCCATGAAACCTCAATTTTCCTATAATGTATATCCAAAAAATATTATCAAGATATAAATATTCACTAATATCAATAAAATGTATTTAATTAATAATTTTATCGACTATAACCCAAAAGGTGTTATGTCTTTTATATATCATAGGAAGTCAAATTATGAAATAAATGGTAATGTTTTCCTATTTTTATTTCGGTATGGGTAATGGCTATCACATATCCATATACTTTTGACATTCAACCTTAAATTTTTTACATACTAGGAAGTGGGATAAATACTTTGTAATGTCCCTTTACATGTTTTATTACATGAAATTCTCCTTGATATCTCTATAAATCATTATGTTTCTACAATGAATAGAGAATGATGAGATATGTGATTCATAAAACATATCTTTATTTAATTATGGTTTTGAAGGGACATGTATTAAATTAAAAAATCTTATAATTCCATAATGGTAATGGTTAAACATAGAAACATTCCTTTCCTTCTTTTATAGATTTATATATTACTATTTTTTCTATTTACTCTTCACATGAATGGATGGTTCAACATTCATTTGATAGAGATTAGATAATTCCACTTTACTTGTGATTTCAAGGTGAATCATTTGAAAATAAATAACTATTATACCCCCTTAAATTCTCATTATAGGAAAACCAACAAGGTATTTATGACTAAGTGCATTATCCACCATGTTCACCTTCCTAGAGTAAAAAAGTGTTGAAATTTTCTTATCTTTAATTAACTCCAACCATCTACTTTGGTGAATATTTAACACATGTATGTAAATATATAATTTATGATTTTATGATTAATATATATATCACACCTTTAAATATATATATAACACCTATATATTTTCAATAGTTAAATTACCATTGCCAACTCCAAATCATGAGTCAGGTAATTTTTTTCATGAACCATTAATTATCATGAGGCATATTCTATGAAAATTATAATCTACATGAGAACACATCACCATCCCTTATTTGATGTATTAACGTAAATCACAATTCCTTCTCCACTACAAAGTAGTATAAGAATTGATGCAATGACCAACACAATATTTTGTTATTTGAAATTTTTTTCACATTCATCAATTTAAAGGATGTTAGCCCCCTTTCACATAAACTTTGTTATTTTATTTTATATCCGATATAGATTTCTTGTAAATAATCAGTGGTATCTATAAAAACTAAGAAATGTATGGATTTATGACACATGGTTGGTTTCATATGGTTTTCAATTACTTTTAACTTATAAGGATCTATTGATATACCCTCACTTGTGATCACATAATCCTTGAATAATACTTTCTAAGTATAAAATTAAATGTTTATAAATTTAAGGTAATTTTTCTCATTCCTAATGTTCTTTAACAAAATCTTAAAATGATCTTTATGTTATCACCTACACATTGAATATATATAATAATATTGACTATAAATACTACTATAAAGTAATAAGTATAATCTGTAAAATCAATATTCAATGTTTCCATAATTATAGTAAGGAAATTGGTAAGTCCAAGTGGAATAATAATAAACTCATTATGATAATATCTTATATGAAAGGTTTTGTAGGGTTTATCCTCTTTCTTGTCCCTTAAATTATGATATCAATAATGAAGATAAATCTTTGAAAAGTATTGAACTTTTCATAATTGATAAAATAAGTCATGAATTCAGGGTAGATGATACTTGTTCTTGTTAGTTATCTTGTTATGTTCTCAAAAATCAATGAAAATACACATTGAAACATATTTATTCTTAATCAAAATAATAGGTTCACCCTATAGTTATGCACTCTAGTGTATGGATCCATTTTCTAGGTCCTCTTACAGTTGATTATTTAATTCATATAACTCAATCAGAGAAATTATATATGGATTATTTGATAGAGTTAGTGAAATAATGTTGGTGGGCTCAAAATTACTGTATTAAATGGTTAATAATGTGAATATTATTCAACAACACATGTTGATTGAACTTAGTAAGAAGAATAGTTTTGTAGATAACTGGATGAAAGATCTTTCTTTTAATGAAGGAAATCAAGTTGTTTTTAATTTTTATTCATGGAAACGAGCTATAAATTTTGGGAAAAATGAAATTTATATACATTTGTTATTGAACCATATGAAATAAAAGATAATATTGAAAATTTTTCTTACTGAGTGGCCCTTACTCTGAGTTTATCTCACATACACGGTGTATTTCATTTAGCATTTTTTTTAAAAAAATTGTTGAATCCTTATCTTTTTTATCTATAAAGTTGTTAAGCTAGAATAAGAAATAATTTGGGGAATAGATAGTGTTGATTCATGAAATTAGAGAGAATTTTTTTTGGAATAAATTGATTTACCAGGTTAATGTTTTTTGGGAAAACTATATGATTGAAGATGCCACATGGGAATCATAAAATGATATGATAGAAAAATATCCCCACTTATAAAATTAATGAATAAAATTATGAGGAAAGTATTTCCAAAATGGGAGAATAATGGAACTACATATGAAATTTTATGATAAATAATTCAATTTGATTATTAATATTAATTATTTATATTTAATATATTTATATTCATTTTAATAATATTAAGTAATTTTTAGTCAAAAGGGAACAACATTTCTATCCAATTTGGGTTTTTATACATTAAGTGGTTTAATTTGGAAGGTTTACTTCAAAATTATGTAATTTTAATTTGAAAAAAATAACTTCATTTATTTATTAATAATGTCAATATTATCTTAGGATTATTTTTTGGTTTTTTTAAGATCTTTTTTCAATGAATAGTAAAAAATACTAATTTTTATTGAAACTTTTCTATAAATTTCAAGTCTTTACAAAGAAAACTAATTAATTTATTAAAATTAATGATTAGTTAGTTCAATTTTATAAAAAAATTCCAATAAATGTTATTTTATTAATTATTATATGCGAATTTAGTATAAAATCGTTTTTATTATTAAAGACATTTTTATTTTAATCTATTTTACATCGCGGTTGGTGGGTTTACATTAGAAATAAATTCATCCAATAATAATAATTAAATTTGATAAAATGGATTCAATAATTTGATTCATAATTAATTAAATTAGGTTATTATTTTGAAATTAATTTGGGCCATAATAAATATTAAAAATAATAAAATATCTATTACCATTGTTTTGATTAAAATAGATTTATCTAGGTTTAAACTAATGAGATAATAGTTAAAATAACCTATATATTTATCTAAATCCTATTTTAGGGATATATTTATAAAATAAATCATCTCATTTTCATAAATAGACTATTTTAAGAGGTTTTTATTTAGAGAGGCATTACTATATTTTAATATTTTCAAAACATCCAAGTGTGTACTCTCCCCTGCTTATAAAAGGACACCTTTTATCCTATCCACTCCACATTTCAAGAGATTATTGGTTCATTTAGTACCAATATAATTACCTATAATAAAACCCCAAACCATTTTCTATATTCCTTTTAATTATTAAAAATCAAACCTAGTGATGCTTTAGGTATAAACCTAAGGATGTTGACCGAATAAGAGGTATATTTGTTATATAACATTTTTTATTTCAATTTAAACCTCATAAAAATATTTTTAAAACATTTTGAAATTATAAAACCTATATAAAACATAAAAATTTATTTCTATATGTCAATGTACAAACCTAAATCTATCTTCATATTCCGTAATACGGGAAATCAAACTATCATTTGTGTGTATGGTGGACTACCGCCTCACGAACTGATGTAATTCATTTTGTATCACTACCTCTCACACCTAGTTATAATGATGTATATATGGGATATAAATATTATAATAATGAAAAAATTATCATTTTATATTGATATAAAATCATATATTTATTTACTTTTCCATCTATTGAAATATGATAACGTCATTCATGCATACGTGTGGATTACCACCTCCATAAAGCAATGTGATTAGTTTTTCATTATCTCGTCACATGAATGATATATATAATATTATTTAAATAGATAATATGATATAATCACCATTATAAAGGGTTAAATTAATTATTTACCTTTTCACTCAATCTTTTTGAAAATATAAAATATTACTCATTTGTATGTATGACATACAATCTCCATGATTATAAGGTAATTAATTTATATTAACCACATTTCATGGATGTTTTTAAAAGTATAATCAATCAATACATATTTTAATTATATCATGATAAAATTTATATATATTTGAATTAATAATGTCTCATTCTACCATAATCAACTTCACAAATATATTATAGACATATGATATTAATATCATTAAAACATCCCACATAAATATAATTGATTCTGAATATTTATATATTACTATAATAAATAAAATAAAATAATATGATTAAGAAAATTAATAAAATTTATTAATAAATAAAATAGTTAACATAATTTTATTATTTTGTAATATAAATAATGTATGTGATGATTCAGACTCGAGGTTACTAAAAATTTACATTAAAATCCTTGTTCTGAATGTTTTAATGATTTATTTTGTATATATTTTTCTTCCTTCTCTATATTCATAAAATTATTTTAAAAAAATTATAATGAAATAAATGAATTTTAAAGGTAATTTTAGGTCAATTTTTTTACTTTCATTAAATGTTTCTAAAAATTAATATTTTTACATATTTTTTATAGAATGTTTTGTAAAAAGATAAAAGGAATATTCTATCTTAACATATAATAAATCAATTGATTTTCCTCCCACCGTAACTATTATTTTATTTCTTCATTCCTTTAAATGGTTTTATGTTTTATTTAAATAAAAAAACTCTTTCCCACTATTCTTATTATATTCAAAAAGTGATTTAAATGGAATTAATTAATAGATATCCAGAATTTTTTTCTTTTGGGTAATTTTTTTTATGAGTGTAATAATTAAAATGAAAGGTTTGATGTGTTATGATTATGGAATGGTTATTGGGATTTTTTATGATAATGGGTGAGCGCAATATTTCCCATAATGATGGGTGACCCTAATATAAGTCTCCAATGATTCAGGTAAATAGAGAGTGTTTATTGGTCATGTTTCCCTTAAGAGATTAGTTGAATTTATCAAATACGTTATTCCATTTGAAGACTAATTTTACTATTGATATAAATATGATTTACCATGTTACCTAAAAATTTTCTCTATTTTTTAAGGGTATTTATTGTAATGACCATAACCCCAGTAGCACAGAGTCAGTTCCTTACATTATTACATTTTCATAGGATACATGAAATAAAAACCCAAAGGATCAAATTGTTTAATAGTAATGATTGAAAGATACATATTTGAAATTTGAAATAAATTTTGGAAATAAAATTTATGAAGTATTTTATTTCAGAACACCATTATTCACCTTGGTGTAACCCTGCACATCAATCATAATAAACATATTGGAAACCTATGTAAAATAAAACATATAAAAGGGGTTTTCTCAAATGCTTAGTAAGGGTTATATACAATGGAATTTACTTTGAATCAATAATAATTATAAAAATTTTGATTCAAATAACTAAAAACAAATTCCATTTAATTAATAAAATTTTCAATAAAAAACATCAAATTTTTTTTTCATAGTGAAAATCTCCTAGAAAATAATAACTGAATACCAAAAAAAGGAATGCTTAAATATTAGACGTCATGTATCTGGAATATGAACCAAAATAATCATTAAAATTCACTAGATAGTTCAATCTATAGGTAAAAACCCATTTAATTCTATTTTAATGTATTCATCCCATGAGACAACTGATGCATCTAGGGGTTGTATAATGTCTATTCCCACCAATAATTGTAGATCCAAAGCAATATTCAAATGTCAAGTACATGATTTGAAAAGAGATTTATAAATTAAAGAGTCCCATACATCTATAAAATGTTTTATTAACATGTATAAAAATATATTATATATATTATATATCAAATGTGCTATATATGAAACGACCCAACCCCAGTTAGCCAGAGTCAGTGCATTATTATATAACATTGGCATGATCACAAAAGATCAAGTCTTCAAATACCGATTAGTTTAGTAGCCTTGGAAACACTAGATATATTCATAAAGTTTACATTACACCATAAAATGAAAACTACAACAACATAGTCTCCATAGTCTACACTCTTATCCCCTCATACTATCCTTGCAGGTCATTGATAATTTACTTCTTCACATCCTGGGAAAAGTAAAACATAGAAAAGGGGTGAGCTCAAATTCCCAATAAGGATAACAATATAGTGGAAACATTTATAAATAAAAATAAACATTTAAGGCAATGTATAACTAAAACAAAATCCTTTTAAACATGAACTTCAACATAGTATGAAAAAAATAAAATTAAATAATTCCATTTACTTATTCACATGTATATTCTACTAATCGAATAATCACATGCAATATCAATAACCACTTTCATAATTACGGAATGCATAATGCGAGACTATCATAACCACATAGCCAAGGCCTCGTACCAAGACTACAAATAAGATTTTGTCAAGGCCCTGTGCCAAGACACTAGTTTGTCTCATGAGACCTACCGATGCATTGAGGAGCTATAGCGGGCTCCACCCGTCACTTACTAAGTCCAATTCATTCCTCATATGAAAAGTTTTAAACATAACATAAACATTCGTATTAAAACTAGCATACAAAATTTTAATACTTTATCCACAAACCATGAATGGTATAAAAATAGCACATCTACAGTCAAACATAACTCATTTAATACAATATAAAAGATTTTATTGTATCATATTAACCTCAATCGAGAATGATGAAGGATATTAACATAGATGAAAATAATCATCAAAACAATTAGAATGAAATGTATCCCTTTTTCTTGAAATCATTTAAAAGTCACACTATTTGTCAAGAATCCATTTAAAAACAGATTTTCGAATCAAAGTGTCCCATACCACTTTGAAACTTTTAAAATGAGTTTTAATTTTAAAACTTTAATGTTCATATAAGCAAATCCTTAAAGCCATTTTGAAAACATGGACCTTAATGAGCAAGATTTAGAAGAATTAGTCTTTAAAACATTTAAAAATGGTATTTTAGTTAGAGTTTATAACCAAAAGAGAGACACTTGAATAAAAATAATGGAGGTAATTAAAACATTTTAATATCATGAGAATAAAGGGATTCATGATATACTATGTCAAAGTACATTATATACACCACATAAAAGTTATTTGGTGTATAATAACAAAGAAGTCTCAATGGAATGTAAATTGAGATGAAATCTTTCATAAAGGTCGTATCCTTGGGTTAAGGATAAATAAACGACATAACCATGTGTGACTAACATAAATACACTAAATATTATTGGATATTTAGTGTAAAACTATCAAAGGAAATTCACACATATTCTTGTAAAAACAACACTAATGAATTGGATGTTTATCTCAATAAATCGAGATTGAGTAAAAATTAATCTTATCAAGTTCATACCGATGACTTGAGAATTTATCAATGGATTTATTATGTGTATAAAAATTATATCCACAGAAAAGAGAGTGGAAATTATGACATAATCAAATGAATAGTGATTCCACACATAATCTTGGAGTAAAATGATCAATTAAGTATGTGTAAAGCTGAATGAGTTGAAATTGAAATTCCAAATTCCCTTATTGATTTGGTAACATAAAAAACATACACCCATGAAAGAAGGATCATAAAATTATGATGTAAATATACATGAATTAATGTATATTACACAATGAATACAAACATGGTCAGCACACACACCACATGTAATAAATTAGTGGTGAACAACGGAATTCTCACGGAATTAAAAGTGAGATAAGAAACCCCTTACCTTGTATTTTTCCTTGGTTGAGGGTAGGTTAACCTCCTGTATAATGGTGAAATAATTGTTATCAAATTATAAAAGAATCATATACTTTAATATGATATCATATATGATCTTTTAATATTGCTTTGTTAATAATATCTTAATATTAGTGTCATTTCGGGTGTTAACTTACTCATTTTCTTTTATATGTTTTGTTATGTAAGCCATGTTTGTTATGGATAGGTTGTATATTATTCATATCCAGAATGATATTAAGTCCTTAAACATTATTATTAATCTTTAAATGAAAATTAGACTTGAATGGATACGATGGAGAATGAATCTCATCGCGTTCTTGGAGAAGGTAGTCCGTACATACGCACGAGCGACAATATCATTTTTTGGATGTTAAAATAATATATAATTGGATGGTATATCATATAGACAGAATAATTATCATGTTATATTTTTTATTTAGATGAATTACACATCATTATTATACCCATCCAAATAATAATTTATTGAATGACAATTACACCACGACGTGGAGACGGTAAGCCGTACGTACGCACGTTTGGTGACATGCCATTCAAAGGATGGATAGAATACTGAATATGGTTGTACCATATTTATAATAACATCAAAGTATATAGAATATGCTGGAGTTATTATTTTAGAATAGAAATAACAAAGAAAAAATAAGTTAAAGAAGAAAAGAACTTGAAAGAGGGTGGTGAAAACATTACCTCTTCTTCGGGTTCTTCCTTTTGATTTGGTCAAAAGGGCTCATTAGGTTGTCTTTCTGATCAAACTAAGGCCTCTAGGTTGTAGTGAGGAAAGTTTAGAGAGTATTTGGGCAGTTTTTCGCCAATCCAAAAGGCTTTTAATGTGTGAATTAGTGAGAAGGGGGAGTGCCCTTTTATAAGAGGGGTGAAGGGCACCTTTGGAAAAGCTAGAAATATTATTTTATAATAAATTCATATTCGGTTTCTAATGGATAGAAAGTGAATTATTTAAAGGTTAAGGTAGGTATGGGTCGTAAAACACTCAACCAATAGAATATAGACAGGTTTGGGTTATTATATTAACATTATCTTTAAGTATTAACTCTTAGTTAATTAGTTTCACTTTTACAATGTCTCTTTGTATTTTTATATTATATGTTTAATAAACTTACTATATACATCCAAGCGACCCCCCAAGTGGTCCGTTAATAATACACCTATCATGAAATAAGTCTTTTGCCCAAACCTTAGATTTTTAGGAATTGAATATAAATTAATAATATAATATTTTTTTTAAAAACTCCTTTATGTCAATTTTGACACTATTGGGTATTTCGTTTTTGATAAATTTATAACAGCATTATTACTTCGAACAAAATTTATATAATCAATCCTAATATGTCATATTAACCTATAAAATTAGTGGAATTCATAAAAAGTCTCAAATTACATTTATTTTGATATTTATAATATCAATTATTTTAATATTTCATTAATTAGGTAATTACTGCATCACCACTTTATCATAAATAAATTAAATTATTTAATGTCTAAAAATTATAAATAAAATACCATTATGTAGGAAATATATTTATCTTTATAATGAATACTTACAATCGAATTTATCTTATGTATAACCCTATATTAAAAATGTTTTAGTAAATAAACATTGATTTTAACTCTTTTAACTCTTCTTTGAATTAAATAATAATAAATTTCCTAATCTAAAACAAGTCGACCTAAATGATAATATTTTACTCCTAAGTTTTTCTTTTGGTCGAGATACACTTGTCCAATAGAATTAGGACATGTGTTAGGGTAATATTAATATCATTTTTACCATTAATTACCCTATTTACTTTTAACCGTGGTAAATAAAAGTAAAAAGTTACTATTCACCAAAAATTATTTTCATCTCATTGAACCACATTTTACTCCTTGATATTAACTATGTCTCTCGGATTTTCGAAATTCCCCTCACAGAAGTGGTAAAATTAAGTTTTATGAAAAAAATCAGTTTTTTAACTACCACTTAGTGGTTTCACTATTCATCAAAAAATGAAAGTTCCCAGAAAAATACCAAAAATTAGGCCTAAGATATATTTGATATCATGAATTCAAAAATTATGTCTATTTTACCAAATTAAAAACATTTCAGTTGCATTAATTAATTTAAAAATTAATTCCCGTCGTCAAAACAAATAGCGTGTTTTTAAGAGATAATAAATATCAAAAGATTGACACTTGTTTATGTCTGGTTTAAATGTGAAATTACATCCAATGACCAACATTGTAGTAAATGGTAAAAATATATTCTAAATATACTTTAAAACCACTCAAATTAATAATATATCAATATTAATTATTTCGAATAAAAATTTTGTTTTTAATTAAAATTTGTAATTTTCACTATTCATCAAAATATGAAAGTTATCCGAAAAGTACCAAAATTTCACCCTAAGCTAATTTCGATATTACAAATCCAAAAATGAAGTCCATTTCGAAAGATAAAATTCATAAAATTTCAAAAAGTAGGTATTACTATAACAGCTAGTTTGATTGGTTGTGGTGTGTTAGAATCTCGAAGTTGCGTACAATGCACACCATTTCATTATTCAAAGGGAAACGTACAGTGAAAGCTTGGGGTGTTACATTCTCCCCTCCTTCAATAAATTGCATCCTCGCAATTTTTAAAATTGGTCTTGGGAATGTAATGGAAAGTCCCACATCTGAAAAATAGTCAATAAAACTATCACTTTAAAAGAAATGAAGAGAGGTATAAAGGTCACCCAAGATAACCCATACTAGGATTCCATGTAGGAAAACATGGATATGGACGATAAACTAAGTGTTATGTTCTGATGGAGAGGGATAGAAAAACATGAGTAGGATAAAGTTAACAATAAGAAAATCACAAACTTGTGTTGGGAAAAATGGTCCTTAGTCTCCCAATAGGAAAAGTAAACAGAAAACATTTTTTGTTTTAAGTTACATTACATAAGGAAGAGGAATTCATTTATGATATTGACTAAGAACATAAAGAGATATACTTACTTTTTAAGTAGAGTTTCATTCTTTAATAAATTTTTACCACTAACTCATTTTTTTTGAACAATGAGTATTCAAGAAGACTTGGTCACAATGGAAGAGCTAGAATAAACTTCTATAGAAATACATGATCCAAGTAGGATAAACTATATATTTACCATGTCTTTAGAGATTAATCAAAACCAAAACCGTTAGTATAAGATCTGATGATCCCCCAAATGGATATTCCATTAGAGAAAAAAACTAATCTTAATTTCTAAAATTAAACCATCAATACACCAAAGTTAAATAAATATCATTCAATAATCAATTGTCCTTAAAATCCTTCAATATAATACAAACTAATATTGAAACCCAAAAATTTTAAGAATGTAGTATTCAATGTTAAATTGTATCTCCAAATGACATTAATTACTCTTAACGTCACATACTTAAAAGTAATTAACCTAATCATTTCCATAAATAACCCAAATCACTATAAATCCACAATAAAAACATAGATAAAAATCCACCATTACTCCTCAAATGAAATCCCATACTATTCTGTTTTCCTTGGGCATATAGTGTTCACAACAAAGTGAACAACTTCCAAAATAACATTTATCACTTAATCACCAAATCATTTTCCTATACTAAGGGTATTCATTTGATAAGACATAAGATTCCAAATCAAATTATTATTGATCAATAAAATCATTTAACTAAAAATAATAGTCACACTAACCAGGGACTTCACGTAGTCCAGTGGTAGGCGATAAATCTCAATCGCACTTTGGTTGTGGGTTCGATTCCCATAGCTTTGTTCGACGCGACAGGTTGTCACACGGTCTGCGTGTTCTCCTTTTTCAAAAACTATATTTTATAACATTTCCAAAATGAGATAAATACCTCAAAATAACCATAACATAATTTAACCACAAATCTTATCTCATACCTTTCATTTTCATCCCAAATTATAATAACTTATAATTGTCTCAAACCCAACGATCATATAAAACCAAATGTTTATTTATAACTATATCCATAAGAGAAAAGATAATTCTTCCTCAAATATCATTCTCACATGGAAAAATGCAGGGTTAAAAATACAAGAGAAAATTATTCAAAAGTAAACCCATCAATAAGGAGCACTAATACTTTTTAAACATTTCTCCAACCATTTATTTCCACATAACGTCTTCTTTGACCAAGAAAATATCCTATAGAATAGGGAATTCACTCGGGTAATGGCCAGGTCCCCTACATTTACGGAAAATGACTGTAAATGGATTCTTGGGACCATTTTTATCTTCTTCCATTGTACTCTTCATTTTTCTTCGGCAATAATTCACTTTATGTCCTTCCTTCCCACACGTAAATCATTTCTTCTTCCCATTGAGACACATTCCTGGGTGACTCCTTCCACATTTCCTGCATGATGGAAATTGAGGATTCCTTTCTCCATGGTCTCCACTGCTGGAGCTCTTATCATTCATCACCTTTCACTTCTTTGTTGATTCCGGGAATTGGTTAATATATATATTTTTGATCATATTTTTGGAAAATTTATTTGGAATAAAGACGATATCTGTTACGCCTATCAACATTCCATTTTGTTTCTTATTGCCACCACCATTTCCAACTTGTACATCATTCTCAAAGTGACTATGACTTCCTTGGAATCCAGCCATTGACTAAAACAGGAAAGCATTTTGTGAGTAACAATAGTCATAAAATCATTTAGATAATATCATGTCACCATATTCTTAATTTGAAACACATTAGGATTAACCAAGGTCATTTACTCTCATCATATATTTATAATACTTCAAATCGTTTTGTAAATAAAATGTAAATTATCCTAAGCATATCCCCCGAGAGTGTCGTAACCAAGAGTGCAACAAGGCCCGTTGCCGTGCACCAGTTCCCGTTCGAGTCTAGCTCAAAGCGGTGTTTTCAGGTTTTACTTCTAGGTACATCTGTGCCAGAGCCGCCTCTACCTTCTCGTATCTAGACAGGGATGTATTGCTCGGAAAACTCACAAAATCTCTACAATACCAAAATTCTAGAAAGTTCTTCTACACTAATCTTCAAATTTCATCTTAGGTATACATGCTCTAATCAGAGTTTATTTGGATCTAGCTTCCAAGGTTTGTACTAAACTTCCTCTGATACCAACTGTAACGCCCCGGCCCCAGTTACCCAAAGTCGGTGCATTATTACATAACATTGTAATGATCACAAAAGATCAAGTCTCTAAAGACCAATTAGTTTAGTAGCCTTGGAAACACTAGATATATTCATAAAGTTTACATTATATCATAAAATGAAAACTACAACAACATAGTCTCCATATTCTACACTCTTATCCCCTCATACTATCCTTGCAGGTCATTCATAATTTACTTCTTCACATCCAGGGAAAAATAAAACATAGAAAAGGGGTGAGCTCAAATGCCCAGTAAGGATAAAAATATAGCGAAAACATTCATAAATAAGAATAAACATTTAAGGCAATGTATAACTAAAACAAAAGCCTTTTAAACATGAACTTCAACATAGTACGGCAAAAATAAAATGAAATAATTCCATTTACTTATTCACATGGATATTCTACTAATCGAATAATCACATGCAATATCAATAACAACTTTCATAATGATGGAATGCATAATGCCAGACTATCATAACCACATAGCCAAGGCCTCATGCCAAGACTACAAATAAGATTTTTTCAAGGCCTTGTGCCAAGACACTAGTTTGTCTCATGAGACCTATCGATGCATCGAGGAGCTATAGCGGGCTCCACCTGTCACTTACTAAGTCCAATGCATTCCTCATATGAAAATTTTTAAACATAACATAAACATTCATATTAAAACTAGCATACGAAATGTCAATACTTTATCCACAAACCATGAATAGTATAAAAATAGTACATCCACAGTCAAACATAACTCATTCAATACAATATGAAAGATTTTATTTTATCAGATTAACCTCAATCAAGAATGATGAAGGATATTGACACAGATGAAAATAATCATCAAAACAATTAGAATGAAATGTCTCCCTTTTTCTTTAAATCATTTAAAATTCACACTATTTGTCAAGAAGCCATTTAAAAACAGATTTTTGAATCAAAGTGTCTCATACCACTTTGAAACTTTTAAAGGGAGTTTTAATTTTAAAACTTTAATATCCATATAAATAAATCCTTAAACCCATTTTTAAAACATGGACATTAATGATCAAGATTTAGAAGAATAAGTCTTTAAAACATTTAAAAATGGTATTTTAGTTAGGGTTTATAACCAAAAGAGAGACACTTGAATACAAATAATGGAGGTAATCAAAACATTGTAATATCATGAGAATAAAGGGATTCATGATATACTATGTCAAATTACAATATATACACCACATAAAAGTGATTTGGTGTATAACAACAAAGAAGTCTCAATGGAATGTAAATTGAGATGAAATCTCTCATAAAGGTCGTATCCTTAGGTTAAGGGTAAACCAACAACATAGTTATGTGTGAAAAATATAAATACACTAAATATGATTGGATATTTAGTGTAAAACTATCAAAGGACATTCACACATATTCTTGTAAAAACAACACCAATGAATTGGATGTTTATCTCAATAAATCGAGATTGAGTAAAAATTACTCTTATCAAGTTCATACCGATGACTTGAGAATTTACCAATGGAGTGATTATGTGTATAAAAACTTATAGCCACAGAAAAGAGATTGGAAATTATGACATAATCAAATGAATAGTTATTCCACACATAATCTTGGAGTAAAATGATCAATGAAGTATGCGTAAAGCTGAATGAGTGGAAAATGAAATTCCAAATTCCCTTATTGATTTGGTAACATAAAAAAATGCACCCATGAAATAAGGATCATAAAATGATGATTTAAATATACATGAATTAATTTATATTACAAAATGAATACAAACATGGGCAGTACACACACCACATTCAATAAATAAGTGGTGAACAATGGAATTCTCACGAAAATAAGAGTGAGATAAGAAACCTCTTACCTTGTACTTTTCCTTGGTTGGGGGTAGGTTAACCTCCTGTATAATGGTGAAATAATTGTTATTAAATTATACAAGAATCATATACATTAATATTATATCATATATGATCTTTTAACATTGCTTTTTTATTAATATCTTAATATTATTGTCGTTTCGGGTGTTAACTTACTCATTTTCTTTTATATGTTTTGTTATGTAAGCCATGTTTGTTATGGATAGGTTGTATATTATTCATATCCATAATGATATAAAGTCCTTAAAAATTATTATTAATCTTTAAATGATAATTATACTTGAATGGATACGATGGAGAATGAATCTCATCGCGTTCGTGGAGACGGTAGTCCGTACATACGCACGAGCGACAATATCATTATTTTGATGTTAAAATAATATATAATTTGATGGTATATCATATAGATAGAATAATTATCACGTTATATTTATTATTTAGATGAATTACACATCATTATTATACTCATCCAAATAATAATTTATTGAAAGACAATTACACCACGACGTGGAGACGGAAAGTCGTACGTACGCACGTATGGAGACATGCCATTCAAAGGATGGATAGAATACTGAATATGGTTGTACCATATTTATAATAACATCTCAGTATATAGAATATACTGGAGTTATTATTTTAGAATATAAATAACAAAGAAAGAATAAGTTGAAGAAGAAATTAACTTGAAAGAGGGTGGTGAAAACATTACCTCTTCTTCGGGTTCTTCCTTTTGATTTGACCAAAAAGGCTCATTAGGTTGTCTTTATTATCAAACTAAGGCCTCTAGGTTGTAGTGAGGGAAGTTTAGAGAGTATTTGGGCAGGTTTTTGCCGATCCAAAAGTCTTTGAATGTGTGAATTAGTGAGAAGGGGGGGTGCCCTTTTATAAGACAGATGAGGGGCACTTTTGGAAAAGCTAAAAATATTATTTTATAATAAATTCATATTCGGTTTCTAATGGCTCCAAAGTGGATTATTTAAAGGTTAAGTTGGGGATGGGTAGAAAACCACTCAACCTATAGAATTTAGACAGGTTTGGGTTATTATATTAACCTTATATTTAAGTATTAACTCATAGTAAATTAGTTTCACTTTTACAATGTCTTTTTGTATTTTTCTATTATATGGTTAATAAACATACTATATACATCCAAGAGACCCGAAAGTGGTCCATTAATGATACACCTATCATGAAATAATTTATTTGTTAGAACCTTAGATTTTTAGGAATTTAATATAAATTAATAATATAATATTTGTTTTAAAAACTCCTTTATGTCAATTTTGACACTATTGGGTATTTTGTTTTTGATAAATTTATAACAGAATGATTACTTCGAAAAAAATTTATATAATAAATACTAATATGTCATATTAACCTATAAAATTAGTGTAGTTCATAAAAAGTCTCAAATTACATTTATTTTGATATTTATAATATTAATTATTTTAATATTTCATTAATTAGGTAATTACTGCATCACCATTGTATCATAAATAAATTAAATTATTTAATGTCTAAAAATTATAAATAAAATACAATTATGTAGGAAATATTTTTAGCTTTATAATGAATATTTAAAATCTAATTTATCTTATGTATAACCCTATATTAAAAATATTTTAGTAAATAAACATTGATTTTAACTCTTTTAACTCTTCTTTGAATTAAATAATAATAAATGTCCTAATCTAAAACAAGTGGACATAAATGATAATATTTTACTCCTAAGTTTGTTTTTGGTTGATATACACTTGTACAATAGAATTATTACATGGGTTAGGGTAATATTAATATCATTTTTACCCTTAATTACCCTATTTACTTTTAACCGTGGTAAATAAAAGTAAAAAGTTACTGTTCACCAAAAATTATTTTCATCTCATTGAACCACATTTTACTCCTTGATATTAACCGTGTCACTCGGATTTTCTAAATTCCACTCACAGAAGAGGTAAAATTAATTTTTATGAAAAAATCAGTTTTTTATCTAAAACTTAGTGGTTTCACTATTCATCAAAAAATGAACGTTTCCAGAAAAATACCCAAAATTAGGCCTAAGCTATATTTGATATTATGAATTAAAAAATGATTTCTATTTTACCAAATTCAAAACATATCAGTTGCATTAATTAATTTAAAAATTAATTCATGTCTTAAAACAAATAGCTTGTTTTTAAGAGATAATAACTATCAAAAGATTGACACTTTTTTATGTCTAGTTTAAATGTGAAATTACATCCAATGACCAAAATTGTATTAAATGGTAAAAATATATTCTAAATATACTTTAAAACCACTAAAATTAATAATTTATCACTATTAATTATTTCGAATAAAAAAGTTGTTTTTAATTAAAATTTTGTAATTTTCACTATTCATCAAAATATGAAAGTTATCCGAAAGGTACCAAAATTTTACCCTAAGCTAATTTCGATATTAAAAATCTAAAAATGAAGTCCATTTAGAAAGATAAAATTTATAAAATTTCAAAAAGTATGTATTAGTATAACGGCTAGTTTGATTGGTTGTGGTGTATTAGAATCTCGAAGTTGCGTACAATGCACGCCATTGCATTATTCAAAGGGAAACGTATAGTGAAAGCTTGGGTTGTTACAATATATGATCCTCATAATGGAAGGTGGGTGTATGGAATCAAAAATATGTCTCAATAAAGGAATATCGAAAAATGTTCCATAGAAATGAATGGGTTATATGAATACACTAAAAACCTCATAATTATTGAGAATAAGAAATTTAATAATCAAAATTAATTTCTAAATTATCCTTATCATTAAATGTTCAATTAAATAGAAGTTTAACCCAATGAATTAAAATCAAGTTATGAAATTTCTTACCACTTTCAATCAGTTGAATCATATTCCTCATAAAAGTAATAATTATAAAATGAATCATTTAATTCCATGAAAATTATAATATTAATGATATGATATATCAATTATCATTAAACAATCACCATACTCAAGGAATCACTGGTGAATAATTCGTATATATCATAGAGGTGAATGTGAGAACTAAAAAACCCTTACCGTAGTCTTTATTCGAGTCAATAGTTCTATAACCTAGGATATAATGGTTTAAATTATGTTATTCACAAATTAAAAAAAATATATTCAAATTTATAATACATTATGGTATTATTTTATAACTTCTTATGACCCATTCATTAATAATATTTCATTATTTTCATGGTTTCAGGTGGTTCTTTCCATAGTTCAATGATCGGTTCATTTGATTAAAATTAAGGATGTTCTTGTAAAATGGGATTATAACTATAAAAGTGTAATGAAAAAGTTTTAATTAAATACCATAAATATTAATGGTCTCATGTATCAATTTTATTTCTCACACGATAATGATTCATTATAAAAAACATTAACAATAAATGTTTAGTTTATTTTTTGCAGTTTTTCCAATCAAAACATACTAGTTTCGTTTAATTTATAATTATGAGTATATATTAGTTCCGTAACATGAAATAGTTTATAATGTACATATTAGTATCTTATTTAAAAATAATTATATTTTTATGACCATCCATTAAGGTGTTAATTCTAAGTGAACAAAAACATTTTTCATGTAGGCAATTAATCAGCATAATTGGACAATAGTTTCGATTATTTGAATAAGAGGAGTTAACAAAATGGTTTAATATAATATATTTCACTAAATACATTAAATAATACTATTTAAATTATTTTTTAATAATAATTACTTTATAGATGAAATATACTAGAAGAAATTAGACGAAGATATGAAAATAAGAGAGATGTTTTGGGAAAATTACCTGTTGAATACCATCTCCACGAGAGACCCTTGAAATCCTTGGATTTGGTATTTTGGGGAGACCAGAAGAAACATGACATGTTTAGAGTGAGTAAGAGTGATTTAGGTAGGTATTTTTTTAAAATTCATGGATTTTTTGTCGAAATGGAATGGTTATGGTTTGTATTTATACTTGAGGGTAGGTGGGTTTAAGTGACTAAAATAATGATTAATTTATATTAAGGATAACCACATTGATGTGGAATTAATTTACATGAGATTTTATGAAAAATAATATTATATATTATGTTTAGGGTTTATAAATAAATCAAAAGACCATTATATGTTGTAATTTTAGGTATTTTATGATTTTACCTTTTATCTCTAATCTTTTTCACTAATTTACCTATACTACGGTAAAAACAATTTCTACCACCAAAAAACAATTTATAACTAAAAGTGAAAATAAATATAAAAACTAATATATATAATTCATAATTCAAAATATTAAATCCATTTTACCGACTTCAATTAACATAATTGGTAAAATTATATTTAAAATTAGTCTTGCAAAGATAATGAAAAATCGGGTTTTTAAGGTGAAATGTCTAAAAGTTTAAATTATTTTTATATCCAATTTAAATGTGAAATTTATTCAAATGACCTAAATTTTATTTTATTATGTCTAATTGAAATAATATTAATTTAATTCTAATTTTAAATATAATTTTACTATAGAAATAAATTAGATGAAAAAACTGGTTTTTATTAAATTTCAGTATTTTTCACTATTTATAAATATTAACACATCTCCAAAAAATACAATAATTTTACTCTAAAAAAATTTGATATAAAATTTTTAAAAATAAAAAATATTTTGTTATAAAAAATACAAATATGTTTCAAAATTTATTTTTAAAATGGGTTCTCCATCAAATGGCGGAAAAATCACCTTACAAAAAAATATAAATTTTTATTACTGAAATTGGATTTATTTCTTAGTTTAATCCAATTAAACATATTGGATCAATTTAAAAAAAATTGATTATATAAAATATTAATTTCACTAATATAATTGTATAATAGTGATTAATTTCATTTATTTATATAAAACTCCATTGTAGTATTAAAATAGATTCCTTACAAAAATAGTTATTTATGTTCAACAGGTTCTAACTTTTATTTATAAATAATTGGTAACTAAGCAATTAATTTATATAAATGTGTGATATATACATTAATAATTTATTTAATCTCATTCATTCATTAAATTACAACTGTTTAGTGATATATATCAAAATTATAAAATAATAATCAATCGTTTCTTGATGTTTTATTTTTTATGTAATATAAGCGATCGAAGTGATTGAATTTAAATATAGGGATAACATAAAATATTATCATGTTACATTGTCCCCTCCATCAAAAAAATTTATCTTAGCTATTTTAAATTCAACTTTAAAATACAATATTTGATACTTTAAAATTTTTTTTTGGGAAACTGAAATCGTAAATAGGGTTAATAAAATATCCTCTTAATAAGAGAAAAAGGGAAATGTTATTTTCACCACAATATTATGATTTTATTTAGATAAATTTAGTAATAAGTTTATACTGGGAAATGTGAGTGAAGTTGAACCATTATTTTATGATAGGGATCAAAATAGAACATAGTCATCAAAATATTTACCATCGTGAAACCACAAACTTTTGATGGGTTAAAGAGGTCCTTGACATCCCTATAATAAAATTAAACATAGGTGTCATCCATTCAAAATTCATTTTCTCGAGTTGATGAATTATTTTACAATCCAGATAATTACTTCTGTCAATAAGATTATTTGATTAAATTCAAATTCATAACGATAATCTTATCTTTCTATTTTTCTTTGATCTATTTACACATAATATCTTATTATTTTAAATGGATATTATAGATGATTTTTTATACCTAAATAATTTATAATGAATCAAAATATCTATAACTAATTTCTCTTGTCATTAAATATTCTGTAAAACCAAATTTTTATAAAATGTGATTCAATATGATAAATTTTACTTTAAATGAAAATAATAATATCCAATGTTCAAATTAATCCATTCCCAAAGTAGAAAACCTTGTGACTTATCTAAAATACATCATTAAAAATTCAATGTTCAAAAATTAGTAATGAAGGTTGAAAGATTTCCAAAATAAAAATTGAACTAAAAAATACAATATAACTCTTATTGTTACATACTAAATATTTTAATACCTTTATTACTATAACACTATAACTAAAACATGGATGATTCTATTAATAGAATATATATTATATTTATTAAAACCAATCATGTGATATACCCTAATAAGATAACCATCAAATCACTAACCACTTATATATTCTCCAATACTATCACATAATCATATACTTTTCATTATTTTTTCAACATCAAGATCATATTAATGTTTTATTTCCCAAATCATTTGTTTTAGAAAAGGATTAACTTCACTTTGAATCACTTATCTTTTTTTTAGTTTTACCAATAAAAAAACACTTTTAAATCCATGATGAAAAAGTACTATCGAACAATCTTTATCCATTCCATAATTTGTGTAACCATGATATCATTGATAACACAATCTTACAAAATTATTCAAGGATCCAAATCAAGGATAAAATTAATCATTAAACATTAGATATATCAATATAATGAGCCTTACCTTGACCCTTAACTTCTTCCAAGGAATATCATCTTCATGTTTATAAAAGTCGTTTGTGCAGTTTTGAATGTCCATGTAGTTGTAAAACTTAATAGAATCCTTTTTGTCCCTAGCAATTCATTATTTTTTCTAGTGACTCTTATCTTCACACCTATAAAAAAATCCTAATCCCATCAATCACTTCCCATGGATATTCTTTCCACAATTATCAAATGTGGGAAAATCCTTCTTTCTCTTCATCACTTTATACATATTTTTCACTACTGCCTTATCTTTCTCTTAATTCCCTTAGAATCAGTAGGAATTTCAAATTTATTTCTCTATCTTGATAACATATAAATCTTTTTCATCATATGAATAAAATTTTTGTGAGATAGTTTACCTTCGAGGATATAGATTAATACCTTAAAATAAATGTTCATTCATGAACAATGTGTTGATTATGTAATATATATCATACCTAGGTAACCTTGTAAATGTAGCTTTAAACTCTAAAACACTATCCTCTACATTATTATTTAAACTAAGTAACTTTATATTTATTTGAATTTATTATTAATGAGGAAAATATTTTTGGAATAATGTTTCATTAAAATAATTTCTTTTCATGATTTATATTTCTTATTCCTCCATAGTATTTTGGATCAATGGAAAATATAGGTCAGCATCATAATTGGGGAAACATACTAAAACTATAACCTTTTCCATTTCAACACATCCCCATAATAAAAATATATTCTTCAAATACATAATCCATTGCTTTTATGAAATTGTAATATCATTCCCACTAATGGATGGGGGATTCTGTCACATATTGTGATTATACATTGGAAATTGTAACTCTGGAATATTTTTCTCCATCAAGAAAATGTTATTATTCATAAAATAATTAATAGTATATAATATAGGCATAAATTTCTCTTTTTGTACTATAAGTATTATTACACATTGAAAAGTAACCCCTACATTTTATATGAGTATTGATTCCATTTTTCTTACTAGGTGTCATTTATAAACAATGTAATATACTTTATTAGGTCATAATATTAAGAAACATAATATATAGTCCCCAAAATATAATAGCACTTAACCTAAATAGAAAATTTAGGTATAACTAATCACTAAATCATAAACATTGATTCTACATAAATATTTTCAATGTTTGTTATATGATTATGTTTCCTAAATACATGATTAACTAAATCTAGTTCCAAATGTTTCTACTAAACATGATCTGATACCAACTGTAATGACCCTGACCCCAATTTCCAAGAGTCAATTCCAAACATTATAACATTAGAATAAGATACATGATATTGCATCCTAAAAGATAGAAAAGTTTAGTATTCTTGGTAAAATAGACACATATGAAATTTGAATTACATTTTGGACATAAAATTTAGAAAAGTATTTTCCTTGAGAACACAATTATTCCACTAGGTATAACACTACGTATCAATAATCATAAACTTCTTGGAAGCCTGGGGAAAATAAAAAATAATAAAGGACTGATCTTAAATTCTTAGTAAGGGTTATGTACAGTGTAATATTGATTTAATCAATATGAATAATCATTATGGAAGGATAAATAACTAAAAACACATTCCATTTAATCAATAAATTGAGAATTTTATGCCTCTATATATTTTTTCATATTAAAAATATTGTTGACAACAACAATAATAGAATAATAAAAAAGGTATGATTAATTATTAGACGTCATGTGTGTGGCACATGAACCACAATTGTTAATCCCTTTAAAAAATATATTTAAATCTATAGGTAAACCCTATTTACATATAGGTTAACTGATTTGTTCCATTATACTACTAATGAATTGAGGGGATATATGATTCTTGGCTACACCTATCATTATATATCCAAATAATTATTCATATATCTAGTAAACAATTAAAAAAGATATTTATAAATAATCATGTACCATACCACTTTGAAACATTTGAAAACCATGAAGATAGCAAGATTCATGATATGATATATCAATGGGGGTGTATATATAGCTCATAAAGTAAGGTGTTGTATAACATCAAAATATACCTCAATGAATGGAGATCGAGAAAATTTTCCTTAAAAATGAATAGATTATTTGAATTCACTATAAATATACAAAACAAAAGTGGAAATATAAAATGTGATAATAAAAATTCAATCCACACATAACCTTACCATGAGATAATAAATTAAATATAAGAATAAACCAGTAAATAAAAATTGAGTTAAGGAATATTTTACCATAAGTAATCAGTCAAATTATATGCCACATATATATAATAATAATAAAATGAAACATTTAATACCATGATGATAATGAAATTAATGATATGATATATCAAAATGTAGTATACATGTAATGTTCTTAGACCATTAGCCACTAAACCGGTGCCTCGAGCCGGATCATCACAAAATCCCATGAATGTGTCCCCTTATGCCAAAGGCTACCGACTAGTACTTCAAGTCTAGAGTAATACTTCAAAGAAACTATACCCAGATATCACATTAATACCATAGTATAAAAAATATCAACATTTATAATAAACAGTGGTAACAACAACTTGACTGTATATCGGAAGTTCCAACATGTTACCATGTATCACTTGCTGTAACAATATTATAAATACACCACATGTCAGGAAGTCAGAAAAATAAAAATGTATAATACCAAAACCGAAAAATATATCAAACATGAACCAGAGTCCTGAACTAGTCCTTACCTACCATGCCACAACCTGACATCCCATGCATAACCAATCACTAGGTCCCTTTCCTTAACCTATATTATAAAACAAGAATCATCTACTCAGGTACCCAAGTTACATGGTGTCCTGAGTAGGGAATGAGTATAAATCAGTAGGCCACCAATAGTGGTGCCTAAAGAAATAACCAATCAACACAAATTTGTATTAATCTAATCAATAGAAACAAGTAAATAAGGCAACATATAAGTAGTTTAAGTAATTATCTAATCTCCATATTCTCAATTATGTTATCTAGATTCAACCAATCAAAAAAACTAACTCTTGTCTCACTGGGAGTCTAAGATACAATATAAGGGGTTAAACACACTTTTAACCACAATGGTTTTACACTAATCAAAGATTACCAAACACACATTATATAACAATATACACTCAAACATTTTCATCATTTTTTCATGGATTAGACATTTTTATCATTTAAATGATGGTTCAAGTCAGTCAATTTCAGTTCAAAAGGGGATAATTCAAGTTCCCTATCTCACTAGTAGAAAAAATTTTAAAAACTAATATGTCACACCAACCTTAGATCAATTGTCTAGGTAGTCTCATCAAATGAAACAATTAGAGGCATAGTGAATTAGTACCCTTCTGAAACCCATGCATTATAGGGGTGGGTTCTTAAGCCTTAGTCCAACCCAACCCATGGTCATAGATCCTCATGTCCAATATCCTACACTACTAATGTAACATTCTAAACTTCACTATTTTATTTAGAAATAGGGAGGACATTACTTGGCCTTAGGAGATATCCCTAAGATGAAAAAGGTTTGAAATAAATTCCAAGGGCTTCATTTACAATTTGGGGGACAATTTACCTTTGAAAATAAAACATCCAACCAAACAAGACATAACCAAATAGAGTAATACATGATGCATGATATAATTTAAAGACCCCTCAAATCATCACCATTATTTCAAATTCAAACTACACACGAGTACCACATAGGAAGACTATCAAACCAACAAAACTCAATGACAATGATAAGTCAAAATCTCTAACAAGATCCATGCTCTACTCCACCAGAAAACACAAGTATCACTAGACACCACTAGAGAACAATGATACATGACATTTTTCTATGTCCTAATAAATGATATTAGCATAAATACAAAAGATTCATTATAGGGGTGAGTAATGAAACCTAGTAGGCTTTTACCAAATGACTTCATTACTCAAACAACTAGGATAAAACATATTAGAAAATTTATATAAAATTTTTTATAGGAAACACTTTTTTAAGAGTTTATATCACAATATAAACAAGTTTTATAACTAAATTTTTTTATCAAAAAATATAAAATTCTAAGGAAAGAAACCAGAAAATGCACTAAAACAATTCATAAAACCCATTTGGGTACTTCACACCCATATTTTTCTCGGCCTTTTGATTGTGGTACTTCATGACCTTATCCATACCAATACATATGAACACACAAAACCCAACCATTCCAATGAAGTTGTTCCTAAACCACTTCAATAAAATGAAATTTTTTTTTAAAATAGATTTTAAATATATCAAAATAATCAATTGTTTTAAAATAATAATATTTAGATCATGTTTCCAAAATCACTTTCCAACATAACAAAAAATATTCATATTTCCATAGATTTTCACTCAAGAATATTTTTAGAAATTATTTCACAAATGATTAAAAAATAATTTCAATAAAAAATGAATTTTAAATCAAACCATCATATTATATATATATTATTTCATATTCAATCCACATACATTTAGAATTTGGTGAAAACAATAAACAACATGATAAGAGTCCATGAATCTGGGTTGAAACTCTGAAAATCCACTATATATATCAACCCCTATCACCAAAAAGAAATAATTTAAATATATTTGTAATCCAATGTATCATATATATCCAAAAAATATGTATATATAAGAAACTAAGAGATATAGATATGTAGATCTAAGATAAACAACTAAGAAAAACCAACAATGATTACTTACCACGAGAATTCGGATTCAAATCACCAAGAGAATCCTTCATATCGCCTTTGAATCAACAGGAGAAGCTTTCGTAGCCTTTAGGAAGATTTAATCTTGAGTTAGAGGTGCATGGGAATAAAAATAGGGGAGTTATGGATGAGAAAGTGTGAGATCAACAGTTTTAGGATCTCACTTTTGTCTCATGTACTATTTTTCAAACGGTTAGGCAAATCTTGCACTAACGTTTTTCCAAATTCTATCCCAAGTAAGAATTACACATAGTTTCTCATATGATTTCCAAATTGGGCACTAGCCATGCCCAATCCCGCAATCTAAAGATACATAGTTTTTCTTAGTCTATCACATGGTTTAGAAAAACAATGAATTTCACATACATGACTTATTTTAAAGTCATTTTTCATTTAATTTCCATTCCTGATTTGTTTTGGGGATTTCCCATGCATTTTGTTGGAAATAGTGGGTTTTCAAAGTTGGGGCCAAAACCTGAGCCCATTTAAGATTTAAAAACAAAAAAAAATTTCTTTTATAACTCCTTTATTATTCAATATTTTACACCCATTACACTTCCCAATTGGCATACAATGGTATATAAAAATCACTATATCGATTTGGAATCCACAAGAATCCATAATAATGATGTATTTGGGTTTTTTATTAAGGTGTTGGGCTTGCTCAAAATCCCACTTACTACATTAAAAATATTTGTTAATTATTTAGTATCTCATTCAGTTTTTAAGTGTTTTCAATGATTTAAACTCTCACATGATCCCACTTACCCAATAAACACTCCCATTCTCTCATCCCCCTCTTTAGATATCATTTGCATCATAAATTTTGGAGAAAATCTCTGGATTTCTCAAATCGCCCAGATTTGAAGAGGTAAATTGATTCCCTCATAACTCCTACATTTCACAATATTTTCACCCATTATAATTCCTACATGATCTACTCATCCTTGTTCTAATCTCCCTTGAATGTTTGGCTATTTAAAAATTCAGATGTTGGTGGATTTAGGGCAATTTATCCAATATTCCTTCAAGTAAGAATTCCTCCCTTTCTTTTCTTCCATTTCCTTAGGGTTTCAACCCTCTTTTATGGTGTTCCAATATTTCTATAAGTTATTAATCAAACCTACGGTTTGAAATGGTGTCTTTTTGGTGAAATCTTGAGATTTTAGGTTTCTATTCACTTCTTTGTGGTGTGGCGGTGGTGCGCTAGATGTTTCGCACCAAGATTTGAGGGTTTCGACTAAAAAGGTAGGTGGTTCCATGTGTAAAAAATTATTTATTATTTATATTTCTATATTTACCCATTTTTCATATTCCTATTATGTTTTTTGGGGTAAGAAAACTGTTTACGATTGATTATTTTAAGCATTTAAATTTCAAGTTGCATTTTAGCTTGAAATTGGGTGTTTTCATGTGTAACTCTTGGGGTATTATTTTAGTGTGTTTTATAACATGTGAAATTGGTTTAATAAATCTTGTTTGGGCTGAAATTTTTTCTTTTTTAGGGTCTTTTTGTGCCATTGGGATTGAAAGAGGGTTTTTTAATGGGTTTTATATGTAAAACCATGTTATGCCTCTTGAATGTGTTTTATGAAAATGTGTGTGTTTTCATGTGTATCTTTTTTTGGTATTATTAAAGGTTATTTTATAATACTTGAGAGTGGTTTATAAAATCTTTCTAGGGCTTCTAAATCAAATTTGGATTGGTATTGATGTGATTTCTTCCTTGCAAGATGGTTTTGAAATGGGTTTTATGTTCAAAGCTAGGGTATACTCCTTAGAATTGTTTTATGAAAGATTTGAATGGTTTAATGACTTATGTAAGAGGTGAAACCATATTGGAAAACTATTTTGGATTGGGTAAATTACTTATTGGTCTATTTTAAATGTGAAAGGGGATATCATGGTATGTGTATCTTCTTGTAAATGTTTTGTAAAAATGTTTAATGGATTTACCGAAATGTGAAGGATATTTGAACGTGATGTGGGTTGTTTTGTGTGAGTTTAATGTGAAAAATGGTTTTTTTATGAAAACGGTATTATTTAACATGTGAGTGGGATGTTATATGATTTTTAGCATTTTGGAAAGATTTTATAAATTGTTAAAGGATGTGTTGAATTGTGAGAGAAATGAAAAATGTGTTGTGGGCTATTTTGGGGTGAGTATGAATTTGAATTAAAAAGTGGATGATGTGATTTTCTGATGTATATGTGGGATTTTTGGTTGATGTGTGATGTGGAAGTGATATTTTCATGTGCAAATTATATTTCATGGCTTGTTGAACTTGTTTGAGCACAAGAGGGAAACCTGAGTATCTAGGTTGGTGGACGTGTACTAGTTTGCTAGTGATCCCATGGGGTTTGGACTCAGTTTCACGTAGCAATATTGACACTTAAAACACTAAAGAAACTATGATGATGATGATAGGGTACCACTATGTTATGGGTATGTTCCCTACTAGTGTCTTGTTCATGATAATGTATATTTGGGATGGTTACTTTCACCGAGATACGGGGTACCTGGGACCCACAACGAGCTAGTGCATAGGGATTATTTCCTATTTCTTGTGCCTATTAGATGTTGTGTGGTTAACGTCGGAATATGGTCTGATTTTTAGGAAAAATACAGTAGCTTTGGATTTTAGTTTAAATGTTTTTACTCTTTAAATTATCCCACATGAAAACTATTTTTATTCATGGTGGCATCTTTTAGAAATTGTAACTAGCATTTCATGTTTTTGAAAACCAGCATGATTTTCATCTTTAAATGTTTATAACATGGAATATCTTTGTAGTGGTTTCCTAATGGGATTTGAATCATGCCCTACTTACACATTTGGGTATAAGTTGGCTTGGATATTTTGTTGTCGTAGGTTTGGGTACAACTTTTGTGCCAACCATTTGGGTTTTTACAGATCGTTTGTGATGCGGTGTTGTTGAGATAGATTGAGGGTGGTGCCTCTTTCAATGTGGAGTTTCTTGGTCTATCCTTATTTGGTTTTTTACCTTTATAATGGTTTTGAACATAGTTTTAATTTATTTCATCTAACTCAAAATAATTTTAAAATACAGTTTATTTGAAAAATCCAGATTTTTTTTATTGAGTTTGTTTGTTGTTTAATGTTTATAAACTCAGGTAAATTATACCTAAACATAATTTTATGATACCTGAGAACTTGTGCCCGCTTGTGGGGATTGGGAATTCCCTTCGGGCCTTGTCGCAAGCCGGGTCAGGTGTCTGTTTTGATGGCAACTAGATTCCGTTTTTGAGAAAATGGTGTCAAAGGAGGTTCATGTTAACTACTTGGGTCATGTTATTTAGGGAATAGATGGGATAGTTTGGAGTTAGAATTTTTGAGACATGTAATTATGGTTATGGGTAGTGTGACTAATCACCACACCTCGTTATGGGATTCAAATCACCAGGGGATTCGGGTCTTATCTGAGTCCTTTGGTTTTCTTAGTTTGATGATGATTAGGGGAAATGAAAAGAGAGTTGGATTAATGGTCTCAGTGAGCTCGTAGGGCCTAGAAAGACATGTGGAGATGGGGTTATTTACCTAGAAGACTCTCTGTGGTGGTGAAGTGATTGGTGTATGGCCACCAACCATATGTTCAAGTCACCCAACGAAGCTAGTTTCTCCTCGTATTCTCTTGTGTCCTTTAGTTTTGAAATCATGGATTTTTGATTTTAAAGAAATAATTTCATTGTTTTAAGATGAGTAATGTTTTTAGAAATGGTTTTCTAATAAATAGGTAATGGTTTGATTTATGAAATGGTGGACTTTAATTTTCATAATTTTCTTGAAATGTAAAATGGATTGCTTACACCTCTTTTGAAATCATGAACTACATTGAAGTTGGTTTTGAAAAAGTTTTCCCAATAGAGTTTTATAAACTATTGAAATATGTTTTAATAGGATGATAGGTTTTGAAATTGTTTTGAATAACTTTAAAGTGAGTTATTATTGGAATGGTTGTGTTTTTTTTCTGAAAATTTTTGTAAGATGTAAACTAGAATTTTGATCTCGTAGTTAACGGTCTTTAGAAAAAAGGAAGTGCTGGTTGATAGTTTTGGTTTTGAAAAGTGGAAATAATTTTTATTTTAACCCTTGGTATTCCTTTGAGATACCACATGCATAGGGTTAAATGGGATGATGTATGGTTAATGGCACAGCTGGATGAGTTCCAGGACTGATATGAGGAGGGTGCCTGGTGTGGCACAGAAACATGCATGTGTGAGGACCATGGGGTACCATTGGTGGATATGCTAACTGTTGAACCAATTTTTTTCAAAGAAATTTTTTTAAAGGAAAACATGGTTTATTGTTGAATTATTTAGGCTAATGTTTTTTATGTGATTTTGGAAATTTTTTTGTTTTGGAAAGTTTTGAGTCGAAGAACCCCTCTTATTGAACAGTGTTTTGGGTTTGTGTTTGGTCCTAAGCTGGGTTGAAGGCCTAGTTAGTGATCTCTTCTGAGAGATGTTTTGGGAAGCCTTTATGGTGGTTCCCCTCATGTGTTTGGTTCTGTTTTGTGGAACATTTTGACCAATGGACAATCTTGGTTGTTTCCTTGTGTTCACTCTTTGGATAAGGTACACCCACATTAAAGGTTAGTGCACAACTGAAGTGCAACATGGATTGTTTCACCATTGTAAAATCCTCCAATTGATCAATATAAGGAATATTTTTCTTGAGCTTTGTATATTGAGTCTACACCCTTTTCCTTTCGTGGTTTTTTTATCATTTTGTAGAGGGGGTGTGCTCGTGGAAGTTTGAAATAAACCTTAGTGTCTTAAGTTACCTGATTAGTCAAAGGTGGAAATGGTATGAGGTTTTTAGTGTGGATGAGTGTCTGGATGGTGCCTAAGAGGGACTCCGGGTCCTTTTTAGTCTCTTCTAAGAAGGAGTTCACATTCAACAACCAGTATGGAAAATCTGGTCATGAGAGGATGTTATGGACACTTTCTAGAATTCTATGATGTTTGGGGATGTTGTATAAGGTCCCCCTTCATGTATTGTTTCTATCAGTCACATTGGTCATGTTTGGTGATGCATTGTGATGCCGCGTGCTCATTTTATTTTAATGGTGAAGTTGTACAATATTTTGTAAATCTTTGTTTTTTCATAAGTGTGTCTCCTTTCAGGAGATCTTGAAATTATTTGTTTGGAGGAAGGTGTTTCTATATATCCTTTCCTCTTTCCATTTTTCATCCAAGGAAACAAGGGGTGATGTGTGTGCGTCTTCGAATCACTTGCTTCAGTGAAATGTCAGGTTTTGGTAAAGTGAGTTTTGGAATGTGTTATGTCTTGCTAAACCCATCAGGGTTTGAGGTGTAGTTTTTTTGTTGCACCAGAATAAGAAGACCCATTCAGGGGGTTTCCAAATCCTAACTACGAGGCTAAAGATGCTTCAATCATTTGACCTCCAGCCATCAGTCTCCGAGTAAAGCTGGCGTGTAGTCAGGGGAAATCCCAGGGTTGTTCAAACCATTGTACAAATCCCAGGTTCGTTCAAACCTGTGCAAAGATTCCCATTTGTAAAGAATGCTCTACAAATTTAGCACATGGTTTCCCAAACTCTGAGGACAAACTGTGCGGCTGCACCAACTCTTTATGTTTTGGGGTCTTTTCATGTTAGACCATTCTAGTCGGTTTAGATGGTTGGTTTTTATGGTGGGGAGACCCACTATGGGTATCATGTAATTTATTTTGGAAAAATCTAATGATATTATACCACTTATGTCAGGGAGTCTATTCAGGCCTCCCCCTGTTATTGTCCCGATTCCATCTTAGGAAAATTTATGTTGTCTCTTATGGTGGGGATACCATTTGTGTCTCCCCATATCTATAACTCGGTTTTTCCCTTATTCTAGTCTTGGTGGTACGTACTCTTGTTTGAAGCTATTTAACTACCAACATCCTCATTGGGAAAATGTTGGGATTGGATAGTGTTGGACCCATGACGCTCCCGACAATGGACTAGAACCTCACAGAGCCCACTCACTGGGGATGTACTCAACTGGGCCACTCTTTGGGTCGGGTTCAAGTACTTTTCCCCTGACAGTGAGGGATTTAATCTCTCATCCCTAGAGATTTGAACCCGGGGCTGACTGGCATAATAGCCATCACGGAGCATCTCTGGTACCACTAGGACAATGGCGTAGTGGTATTAGAGATGCTCCCTGGTCTCCGGTTCGAATCACGGGGGAGGAGTATTACATCACGGTAGGGTCAAGGGACAATACTTTGCACCGGCCCAGAGAGTGGCCCAGATAAGCCTAGTGACCCGAGTTAGGGGTTGGGGGTGCACGGCCTGCGACCCAGTTAGTGGCGTATGGTCCAACAAAAAGGCGCCTTTTTGGACCAATGATTCTCCCGATAACGGACCAAAACCCCGTACAGTCCACTCACTAGGGATTCACTCAACTGGACCACTCTCTGGGCCAGGTTCAAGTATTGTTCCCCTTCCAGCCAGGAATTTAATCTCACCTCCCCAGAGATTTGAACCCGCGGCTGGCTGGAATAATATCCATCGGGGAGCATCTCTGGTACCACTAAGACATTGGCCCAGTGGTACCATAGATGCTCCATTGTGGCTATTATGCCAGTCATCCCTGAGTTCCAATCTCTGGGGAGGTGAGATTAAATTCCCCACTAGGAGGGGGGCAGTACTTGAACCTGACCGAGAGAGTGGCCCAGTTGAGTGCATCCCCAGTGAGTGGGCTCTGTGGGGTTTTGGTTCATTTTCAAGAGCATCATAGGTCATGGTAGTCGTGTAAGCTCCCTGGTGTCTATTATACCAGTAAGCCTCGGGTTAGATTCTGGATAGATGTGAGATTAAATCCCCTGCTGGTAGGGGAACAGTGCTTGATCCCAGCCCAGTTAGTGTCATAGTTGAGTGTATCCCCATTAAGTGGGATCTGCAGGTTTCCGATCCATTATCGGGAGCGTCACGGGTCCAACAAATAGTGCCCAATGGAATATTTAATGTAAGTCCAGTGTAACCTTGTTTTATGTTGTTGTTCATTTGGGTAAACTGCTTGAGACATGTTCAGATGTTGTTTGAGGTGTTTTGTTTGAGATGAATTCAAAGTGTTCTTGATCATTTCAGTAAAGTGGTGTATATTTTTGTGGTGAGATTATTCCTTCTTTAATTGATCACTGGAGGTTATTTGGCCTTTGGGGGTGAAACTTGGCAAAGGAGTCCATTTCAGTCATTCAGTTGGGTTTGGTTTTTCTTTTTGGCCTTTCTGGGGATTTTTGAGGGCAGAATGTTTTTTGGTGGATAGAATTTCCACATCCATGACTTATTTTAAAGTAATTTTTCATTTAATTTCCATTCCTAATTTTTTTGGGGGGTTTCCCATTCATTTTGGTAGAAATAGTGGGTTTTCAAAATTTGGACCAAACCGTTAGCCCATTTCCAGATTTAAAAATAAATTTTTTTCTTTTATAAATCCTTAAATTTTAAACATTTTACACCCATTATACTTTCCAATTGGCATACACTGGTATATTAATGTCACCATATCAATTTTGAATCCATAGGAGTCCATAATAATGATGGATTTGGGGTTTTTATTAAGGTGTTGGGCCACCCCGAATGCTCATTTCTGGCATTAAAAATATTTTTTAATTCTCTAATATAATATACAATGTTTATGTCTTTTTGGTTATTTAAAATCTCATCCTAGATGAGTTACCCAGGGCATGCTCCCATTCTCTCTTACCCCTCTTTGGAGATCATTTTCATCAGGAATTTAGGTGAAATGTCTCTGGATTTCTCAAATCTCCCAGATTTGAAGAGTTAAATTGATTCATTCAAAACTCCTTCATTTCTCACTATTTACCCCCATTACAGTTCCTACATGATCTTCCCTTCCTTGTTAGATCCTCCCTTGAATGTTTGGCTGTTTGAAAATTCAGATACTGGTGGATTTAGGGCAATTTCTCCAAGATTTCTTAAAGTAAGTGTTCCTCCCTTCCATATCTTCCATTTCCTTAGGGTTTCATCCCTATTTCATGATGTTCCAAAGTGTACAAAAGTTAGGTTCCAAACATAGGATTTTAAATGGTTTCTTTTTTGTGTAATATTAAGATTATAGGTTTCTCTTCACTTCCTTGTGATATATAAGTGGTGTAGTTGATCTTTCGCACCAAGATTTGAGGGTTTCGACTCAAAAGGTTGGTGGTTCCATGTGTAAACAATTATTGATGAGTTATATTGTTGTATTTACAATTTTTTCATATCCATAATATATTGGGTGTGGTGATAAAACTATTTATAATTGATTTGGTTAAGCTTTTAGCTTTCTAATTTCATTTTAGATTGAAATTGGGTGTTTTCATGTGTAACTCTTGGGGTATTATTTGAGTGTATTTTATAACATGTGAAATTGGTTTAATAAATCTTATTTGGGAATGAAATTCTATAGAGACCCAAATAGTGACGTACTTGGAAATTACATTACTTTCATAGAATACTAAATACATAAAAGAAACAGACGCCCAATGACCGTATTAGTTTAGTGTCATTGGAAACTCGGAACAAAATCTTCTTATCATGGTGAAAGATCTTCAACATATCCAATAAAGATCTTACCTTTTTTTTTACCTAAAACCTTTCTTTATTTCTTGGGGAAAAGAAAACATATAAATAGTGAGATCAAATTCTAAGTAAGGGTAATCATGGAGAAAATAAAACAAACCATATACATTTGAACTTAAAAACATGAACATAATGTTTAATCATCAAAATCATTAGTTGTGAAATAAATATTGGCAGTACGTAAGGCATAGATCATAAAGGAAAATTAATCATTGTAAAATAGCATGGGAAATAAAACATGTAATTGTGGAAAACCATTAAGCACATGGTATTATTTCCATAGTAGTCAAGGAATTTCTACCAAGACCATCATAGTGGACAATGTCTATTACTGAACTGGGTTTACTTGCCATTACAGCCCTGTATTACTGAACCGGATTCACTTGATATTCCGGAAATTTCTATCACATGAGATATAAATCTTTAACCAATGTATTATAGGGAGATATAGAACACACAAATCTCATAATGAAATCATTATTTCATGTGCCACAAAATAAACATAAATCATTCATCATACCCCAAAGAATAATATGGTTTCATAAACATCATCCCATCATAACATAATCCATATAAAAAAATGGATATAATTTCATCATAGGAAAAATCAAACCATGTAAATAATAGAGACATTATCCTTGAAAAATAAACATATTAAAGAATGGAATCATAGATGGAAAATAGTTTTGATAAAACAATTGAAATGAATTCTTGAGGAAAATATCCGTTCTTCTTCAAAATCATTTCCTTTTCACAAAATGCCATGAAATTTTAAAAGATAAGGATTTTTGTTGAAAATAATCATTAAATATTTTAGAGTAATATTTATGTAAATAAGGCGTTATGAAATCATAAAAAACTTTTCATGCTGTATTTGTTAAAAAAATATTCTCCTCGTACTTTTTCCAGAAAAGTCAAAAAGTACCTTATATGATAAAAAAAGAAAGATTCCTTCCATACCAAGTGGTAAAGGTCATAAAAGGGTAAAAATGAATTTAAAAATAAATGTAATAATAGTAAAAAATGTATGAAAACATTTTTAGAAAACATGGACATGAATGATAAACCTAACCCCGGTAAGTACTTACGAATAAACAATCCAGGATAAGAACAAGATTGGAATAATTATCCCTTAACTTATGTCCAATTTATTCTATATGTGTCTAAGACTCATGTATAGTGGGTTTAAATATATTATTAACTTATAACAGAACCATAATAATATTTATGATATCATATATGATTCACTTATGAATTTATATTACCCGTTCATTTTCCAATTCCATGTTAAAGCAGCGTTTTGGGTAAAATTGTTTCATTTATCGTACTTGTTTTGACTTGTAATTATTCATATGAGTACTTAGATAATGATTAATTACTTACATAATTTAAAACATGATTTATATATATTATATATTTATAATATAATATATATATATATATATATATAATAGATTGATAAATGGAATGAAATACACCATTCATTGAGACGGTAGGTCGTACGTACGCATGAACGTTATTTTCGTTTCTATATTGAATTGAATGGACGTAAGTAGATGAAATAAATATATATATATATATATCCAGTATAATTTTCATATATTTCATCATTATTCATTATATATACTTTATAATCATTGTTGAATGGTTAACATGGATAATGAATCTCATCGCGTCGTGGAGACGGTAATCTGTACGTACGCACGAGCGATGATATCATTACCATAATTATTGAATGGAATTAGAGTGGATGATATAATATCTCAGAATTAGTATCATGTTATAATAATAATATATAATTATTATTTCCACCATTATACCCATCCTAGTAAGGTGGTGTTGGAAAAACATATTACACCACGGCGTGGAGAAGGTAAGTCGTACGTACGTACGCGCGGTGATTTCATTTTTCATAGGATGGATAGAAGGTGAAATAGGGTTGTTTCATATTTATAATAACATATCAGTATATGAGTGATACTAATTTTATTACTTTATAATGAAACAAATAAATAATAGGAAGTACAAGAAGAAATAAATTTGAATGAATCGGTAAAAGATATTACCTCTTCCTCAACGCGCATCTTCTTAACCTCCTCTTAAGGCACTAAAGTTGGTCTTTGAAGAATACCAGGACCTCTAGTAGGTTTCTAGGGAAGTGGATAAGAGAAATGGATAGGGTTTGGAAGATCTTGAAGGCCAAAATGTTGTGAAGAGGAGAGGGAGTAGATTCCCTTTTATAAGAGAGGAAAGGGGCTCTTTTGGAAACCCCAAAAATATTAATTTATAATAAATTCAAACCCCACATAAAAACCTATAAGAATGACTCAATTAAAATATGATATGATATAGGGATTAATCTCATCATCCAATAAAATTTTTACATGTTGGGAATTTATTTCAAACCTTATCAACTTGGTTTATATTTATTTAATCCATTTAATTTTATTTGTGGTAATAATATTCTAATTTTTTAATTGTTATAAATACTTACTTATGTTATGTTAATTTTCCATAATTAGATACATTATTACATTTTAGACAATATAATTTTTAATTTTTAATTTTTAAATAATTTTCTTATTTTTAAAAATTTAATAATATGTTATTTTTATAAAATGTCAATAGTGTCAATTTTGACACTATTCAATTAATTAAATCCCCTTAGAAGATATATTCAAACTAAAACATTTAATAGATTCATAACTTTTCATATTCATCTAAAAAAATCATGTAGAATATTAAATTATTCAAATAAAATTTATTTTAATATTTTTAAAACCATTTATTTGATATTTCCCTTAATAAAATAATTACTCCAACATTTATGTATAATTATTTAATATACTTATTTGTTGCATAAAAATTAAAATAAAATACTATGATGAAGATAAATCTAATATATTCCATAATAAGAATTTTAATTTAATTTATCATCTTGAAATCATAACATTTAAATTGTTATATTTATTAAATTATGAAGGTGACAACTCTGACATCATTTAAAATAAAATAATATAAGTGTCATAATCACTATTATAAGGCTCCAAATGGTAAAATATTCAACAATTGGATGCTTATGTTTTACATGTACACGACCAATAAATTTTCGTCAGGTTTTTGTTCCTTTTATGGTCACTGTTAGTTTAATAAAAACTATATTATTGATTTTTCATTAAATAAACAATTTCTGCATCACTATTGTGTCACCATTAATGATAATTATTTAATCCCTAAAAACTCTAAATAAATTCACATGATTTAGATAATTTTATTAGATTTCTGTTGACTATTTATGTTCAAAGTTTTATAAAGTTTATCACTAAACTAAAATTATTATACTTATAAGATATACGAGAGTGACATGTTGTCACTTTCTTTGGTTTTAATAATAATTACATCATTTTCATGGTCAAAGTCCATTAAATGAATCTATTCCAACCCTTACGTGATATGGGTCTACTTTTATTCATCCAATAGAATTTTTCCAGGTGTTATGGTAATTTTATAATCTTATTTTTACCCTTAAATACTCGATTTACCATTAACTGTAGTAAATAAAAATTACCGTAGTTACTATTCATAATATCAAAAAAAATAAAAAATAAAAGTAACCTATTAACATAATTTGGACCAACTGAATCCAAATATGAAATCCATTTTTCAAAATTCAAAACATAAAAGTTGCAGTAATTAATTTAAAATTAATCTTGTTTTTAAGAAAACAGGTTTTAAAAGTTAAAACACTGCAAAGGATTGAAATGTTTTTACCTATGAGTTCAATGTAAAACTAATGATAATGACTTGAATTATATTAAATGTAAAAAATATATTATATTTATACTTTAAAACCATTCAATATTATAATTTAACTATATAAATTATCTTGATGAAAAAAGTTGTTTTTAATTAAAATTTAGCATATTTTTACTATTCATCAAAATATGAAAGTTAACAGAAAAATATTAAAAAATTATACAAAGTAAATTTTTATATAATTATTGCAATGAATAAGTATATTTTGTCAAATTGAACACATAAAATTGTCAAAAACTAGATTTAAAGGGGGTGCACCATCAAAAGGTTGGAAAACTGCATTTTTTTAAAAATAATTATTTTACCCAAAAAAATTATTTCGTTCTCATACCATGTTCTAGAATATGTGTAAGATGAATTATTATGTAATAAATTTTAAAATGTAGTTAATACTATTCATAACGGCTAGTTCATAATAGTATATCGTTGTTTAGTGAAACTCGGTATTGCGTATAACTCACGCTATCGAGAAAGGTCGCTCTTGCGTGCAACACAAGCCAAGAATAGTGTTTGCATATACTACAAGCTAATACAGTGTTGTGTATAGTGCAAGATAATTTTGGTGTAACATACAATATAAGATATCAAAGAAATTAAAAAGAATATTTCTCATAAAATATCGGGGTGTTACAAATTCAGATTTTGTAGGGTCTTGGTGTTCCATTTGGTTTGAAAGAGGGGTTTTGAATGGGTTTTTTTTGTAAAACCATGTTATGCCTCTTGAATGTGTTTTATGAAAATGTGTGTGTTTTCCTGTGCATATTTTGTGGTATTATTCCAGGTGATTTTATAATACTTGTGTGTGGTTTATTAAATCTTTCCCAGGTTGAAAAATATTTTTTGGATTGGTATTGATGTGATTTTGTCCTTGCAAGATGATTTTGAAATGGGTTTTTTGTGCAAAGCTTGGATATACTCCTTAGAATTGTTTTATGAAAGATTTGAATGGTTTAATGATTTATGTAAGAGGTAAAACCATATAGGAAAACTATTTTGGATTGTGAATATTTTGAAATGGTCCATTTTAAATATGAAAGGGGCTTTCATGTGATGTGTATCGTCTTGGAAATGTTTTATAAAAATGATTAACGGATTTACCGAAATGTGAAAGAGATGTGAACGTGATGTGGGTTTTTTTGTGTGAGTGTAATGTGAAAAATGGTTTTTTTATGAAAAAGGGTATTATGTAACATGTGAGTGGGATTTTATGTGATTTTTTGCATATTGGTAAGGATTTCATAAAATGTTAAAGAATGTATTGAATTGTGAAAGAAATGCAAAATGTGTTGTGGGCTATTTTGGTGTGAGTATGATTTCAAAATGAATTTGAATGAAAAAGTTAATGATGCTATTGTGTGATGTATATGTGGGATGTTTGGTTGATGTGTTATGTGAATGTGATATTTTCATGTGAAAATTGTATTTCATGGCTTGTTGAACTTGTTTGAGAACAAGAGGGAAACCCGGTTATCTATGTGGGTGGACGTGTACTAGTATGCTAGTGATCCAGTGGGGTTTGGCCTCGGTTTCACGTAGCAAGATTTATGCTTGGAGCACTAACTAAACTATTATGATGATGATGAGGGACCAATAGGTTTTGGGTATGTTCCCTACTAGTGGATTGTGCATGAGAACAAATATTTATGATTGTTACTTTCACCGAGATCCGAGGAACTTGGGACCCACAACGAGCTAGTTCCTAGGGGTTATTTCCCATTGCTTGTTCTCATTATATATTTTTTTCTTACCATCAGCATACGGTATTATTGGATGGAAAAATTAATTATATTTGGATTTTATTTTAAATGTTTTGACTCATTAAATTAGCCGACTTAAAAACTATTTTTTATTCAAGGTTGCATCTTTTATAAATTGTAACTATGATTTCATGTTTTCAGAAACTCACATGATTTTCATCTTTAAATGTTTATCACATGGAATCTATTAGTGGTGGTATCCTATAGGGCTTTGTATAACACCCTACTTACACCTCTCGGTGTATGTAGACTTGGTTATTTTATTGTCGTAGGTTTGGGTACAACTTTTGTGCCAACAATTTGGGATTTTATCGGTCATTCGTGATGCAGTGTTGTAGAGATGGCATGAGGGTGGTTCTTCTTGACTTTTAGAGGTTCTTAGGATGTCCTTATTTCGGTTTTTACATTTGTAATGGTATTTAAATATATTTTTCACTTATGTAATTTAATTCTGAGATTTTGTAAAAGATGTTTTTAGTTGAAAAATATAGATTTGTTTTATTGAGTTTTTTTTATTTATTGTTTATAAACTCATGTAAATCATTACCAAACATCATTTGATGATACCCAAGCACTTGTTTCAGCCCATGGGTATCGGTAACGCTTTTCGTTCCTTGTCTCGGGCTCGGTCGGGTGTCGGTTTTGATGGCGACCAGATTCAGTTCGTGACAATGCACCTCTGATGCGCCTTCCCTTTAGCCCATGTTTCAATGTGAATGGATTCCTGTAGGTTGTTCATGGTTTCCATAAAACATTCACCAAACATAAACATTTATAAATTCCAAAAAAAAACATTTTAAACATCAACCAAACACTCCAAAACATCACCCTAAAACATTATATACATGAAAATCATAAAATAAGGATTACTTACTTAAATATGGAGGTACCAAATTATCCACACCATTGGTATTTACTTCATCATAAACTAAAAAACCATTGTTTCTCTAAAATTGTTATGGCCATTTCTCTTTCACTTCCTTCCCACTTCCCAATTTACTTTGTGAATCTGACTATGTGGTCAAAAACTCACAGTAGACTAATGATACTTCAATGAAAGACTTTCTCTTTCATATCCACTATCTGCACTAACATGTGAACTAATATAGCATCCCTCCCTAGTTCAATGTGATCCTATAAAATCACATGGTCAGGATCAGGATGATATTTTTTCAACTGAGATACATGAAACACAATATGCACTTCACTGAACCATGGTGGTAATTCGAACTGATATTCCACCTTACCAACCCATTCTATAATATAAAAAGAGACTATGGGTATAAGAGATAACTTCCACTGCATTATAAAATGATGATTTTCAAGCCTCAGAGATATCCACAGGAAAACATAATCACTCACCCTGAACAACAACTATCATCAATGGTGATTTGTATAAGATTTCTGCTGACTCTGAGCTATCTCCATCTATTTTCTGATTAATTGAATCTTCTACGTTGTTTTGTGGACAAGGATTGGCCCAACCAGTGAAGCCTCACCTATTTTGAATCAAGAATGTTGAGAACAAAAAATACGACTATATAATACTTCAAATAAATATATTTTAGTAAAGGCCTGATAAATTTTCTTATATGATAACTTTACTAATGGAACATTATCTTCCCCCAAGCCATCAAAATCCATTACAGAAGCCCAAAAAATGTCTTCTAATGTATTTATCATCCTTTAATATTTCCCATATATCAGAGGATGATATTTCATACTCATGTTCAACTGAGTTCTATGGGTTTTTCGTATGGATTTCTAAAATAATGATACATAAACCATAGATCACTATCTGATATGATTGAAACTACTTCTCAGATATATATTTTTGACAAGTCCTCCACCATATAGGATTCATGAATATGAATCCTATGAGATGAAGTTGTGATTTGATCCAATATCATCCAATGGAATCATGAACCATTAATAAGAGTCTTGTTACAAAATCAATATCTATTTTCTCCCATTTACATACTAGAATTATTAAATACTAAAGCATACCTACATGTTAGTGATTCTATTCCGTAACATGTTGACTTGATAAGAATCTCAAACTAATATCTACAACATTCCTTTTCATAATGACGCACTGAAACTATTATTTTAACACTTTATACAACTTTTATATTATAGTATGAATATCCCACCTTCAATGTTGGTAAGAATGAATTAGTTGTTTCTAACAAGACATAGGTATAATCATCCTATTACTGAACCACAACACTGATATCTCATCCATATTCCATGCCTCAATGGTCTCCCTACCATAGAGTTATGACCTTATCTCCAAAAATTCTACATAGGATGTCTATGTCTCTTTAATCATGTTCACCAAATGAGGAAAAAATGAAACTTGAATGATGGTCCCAACTTCACCTTGGTCATGAAATTCCAAGTGCATATTTCTAAATACCAACATCAACTTCCACTCATTTGAATCTTATTTTTTCTATATAATCATATGACATTCTAATGAATTCATATGCCACCGAATTTCGTTTTCTCGGTGTATACATCAAGTAAAAGTTAAACATTTGGATATACTCTAAAAATATTCTATTTTCTAGATTCAAATCCTGTTGTGAGAAAATAGGCTTAATGATCTTATGACCTGTAAACACTAAGAATTTATCAACAAAGAGATAATGACACTAAGTATTTTAAGCATGGATAACAGAAGCTATCTCCAAATTAGGTGTTGGCTTGTTATTATCATGAACTCGTAACTAAATTGATATATAATTAACAACATGATCACCCTGTATGATTAAAAATCCTAACCTGGATCCGAAAGCAACACAATACACCATGTACCCTTTTTTTAATTCTGGAAAAATCAAACTTGGTGCTGATGTAAGGATAACCATTAGCTTGTGAAAATATTTCTCGCATTCTTCATTCCATTTAAATTGAACATTATTCTTTTTAAATGTTTTCATAAGTAAAGTTAGTCATGATAATTCACACACAAAGCACCGATAATAACCTCTCTTTCCATGTAAACTTTGTATCTCAAAGTCATTATTTGGTGGATGATAAGAGATAACAACATCTATATTTTTTGGATCAACCAAAATAAATTTTTTAATGATTACATGGCTTGGAAAGCATAATTTTTTTATCCAAAATACACAATTTGATAGTTTTTCTTACATACAATGATCCCTCAAGATTACAGACACTATTTCCAAGTGATTTTCATGCTCAACCATTATCATTGAATACATAAATATTCCATCCACAAAAACCACGATAAAAGAATCTAGACATTTATGAACTATCTAATTCATCAACACCATGAAGTCTTCTGGTACATTCATAAGACCAATATGCAACAACACATATTAATAATGTCTATATCTACATCTGAAAGCTATATTTGGAATATCGTCCCTCCGAACTCACAATTAGTAATATCTTGAACGAAATTTAATCTTTAAAAATCATTGAGATCCTCTCTATAAATCAAACAGATCATCAATGCGTTGAAGTAGATAATTTTTCATTATCATAAATTGTTCTATATTATCAACACAAATCTAAAGAGTTTCGTCTAACTTTTTAAAAAACAAGAGTGGTGCTTCCCATATAGACGTTGTCAGATGAATGAATCCTTTTCTTTCAATTTCTTAAAACTAAAATTTGAATTCCTTTATTTATTTTGGTGATATCTAGTAAGACTGATGGGAAATAGGACTAGTCACCAAAAGTAGATCAGTCATAAAAACTGCTTCTCTCATGCGTGGAAACCCTGAGAAATTTTTGGGTAGCACATCTTGAGAATGATCCACAACTACTGTAAAACTATTCTTCTCAATATCTTCTGTTTATGCCAAAGATAGTGCTTCCAACTGGTACAATATCATTCTACCTACTGGTTCCAACAATCCATTTGAACATTACCTTACACTCTAGTCTCCTCAAAAGAGATTCTATACTCTATCTTTAGTTGTAAAATCGACTCGTCATGTATAACAGTCTATGTGATCCTTGAAAATAGTAAAAAATCTATTCCCATGATTATATCATATACATCCAAATCAGGAATAGTGAAATACCATTTTATCTTGGCTCCATCAATAGGTATAGAACACATATTGGACACAAAGTCTTGACACGCTCTTTGAAAAAGATAAGTTCAATGTTTAATCATAGAAAGCATCATATCAATTTTTAAACTCATAAAATCTATAGGTTGAGAATAAATAAAGGAATGAGATGCACACATATCAAACAAATCTTGAATAAGGGTATAATTGAAAATAATTGCACCTCACACTATAGATGTTCTTGAATGATTATCCACAATAACCTTCCCAGATCTATATAATATTCTCATTACTGCACTTTATTCTTTGTTTCCCAATTGAGATTTAATTGTCTATGGAGTCATAGTATTTTTGAAATAACCATGGCTGACTCTATTTTTCTGATGAGATTTATTCTGCTACCCTCATCCCGTCAAAGAATACACTACATGTGACACATGTAATGTGTAATGAACACTTGACCTCCGAGAACTCTAAAAATAGTGCTAAAGTTTCCTATATTATTGTATTTGTGGAATTCTCTAGGATGTGTTGTACATTGTCTCATTATGTGATATAGTGAACCAAAGTGGAAATATCCATCATTTCTCTTGGGTCATGGAGGAAGGATTATTAATCCATCAATATGATTTTGATTCATACCCCCACATTGTAAATAGTTTCCCCTCTTACCCTTGCTTGATGCAATAAATTTATCAACGTTTCCTATGGGTATCCACGTAAATCCTCCTCCCATGTCTCCTGGGATGTCTCTTTCAGCTATTGTTTCTCTATTTAACATCTTTTTATAATATTTAATATAGAGAACAATAATCTTTGAGTGAATCTCCTACCTCATCTCTAATTCCAAAATGATTTCTTTTAAGGGTGAAATAGAAGAAACATTGGGTGAAAATTGAACCAAATTCATTAATTCATACACATAATCTGAGACAGAAAGGTTTTGCAGCTTAAAGATTAAGAAATATGTCATTCTTCGAATTATAAATGTATGCTAATAGAATTTCTTGTTAAAAAATTCCTCAAAATCCTCCAATGCTAGGACATTATCTTATTTATCTCGAACAACTAAATCCCACAACTAACATGAAATATCATCTAGAATATAATTCAAAATATTGACTTTCAACTCTGTTGGGGTGCTAATGAAATCGAATATACGATTCATCATATTTAGAAATACCAATTTCTGTTTCATTTCAGAATCACCTCAAAAGATGAGTGTATTATGACTCAATAATTGGACAGAATGATCAACTTTCCTTAGATCATCCCTCCTATTCCCTCTATCCACATCCTTAAATGCTTGAACAATAATCTAAACATGTCGTTGGTTCACCAGTGGTGTAGGTAGAACCACATTCACAACAACTTCCTACAATTTGTTTCTATAATGACTATGTTGTGGAGTTTTCTAGAAAGACAAGAAAGTATATATATATCATTCTCTACAAACTAAAGTCTTATAATTTCATTGTCAATCATATCACAATATCAAAAGAACACATTCCAAAATTTACCTTTTCCACTTTTATCAATTTTTGAAAATCCTTATTCTCTTTTGAAAATGAAATGATTTTCAAAATATCATAATCATGCTCGTTTAAAAATATCACATTTAAAAATAATTCCAACATTTTATAAAAATAAACACACTACAAAAAATCATTACTCAAAATTAAATATTCACTCTTATTAGGAATCCATTTCTATAATGCATTTCATGCTTGTCATAGTAGCTAAACACATGATAATGATATTAAAAATCCAATTAGTTTCTCCAAAAAAACATATTAACCTAACTCAATTTAAACATGAATTTTAGATTAAAAAGGTTATATATTACTTTTTATGCTCTACATTTCATGTCCTGGAATTCTTACTCCTTTTTACCAACATAACACAATGAATATACCAAGATTAATTTCAACTTCAAGACTGTCAAAGCTAATGACAACCTATTAGTCAAGGACTGAAAAATATGATACCACATGTAACATCTAAACACTCCAAATTGTATTGAGAATGTGGGGGGTATTTTTACAGACTTAGGCATCATCCATAAGATGAAAAAGGATGGAAATAAATTCAATGGCTTTATTTAAAATTTGTGGGATGATTTTCCATTTGAAAATTAAAAAACCAACCAAAAAATACATAACTAAATTGAATACTACATGATGAATTATATTAATGAAATAACCCTCAATGAATTTCCATTATATGAAATTCAAAATTCACAAAATTACCATAGTGTATGTCTATGAAATAGGAAAAAATCAAAGATAATGATAACTCCAAAGATCCAACAATTTCAATGATCCAACTCCACCTAATAGCCTAAGTATCACTATGCACCACTTAGGAAGTGTGATACATTACCTTTTACTATGTCTAGGTAAATTATATCTTGAAAACCAACAAAGTGCCAAGTAATTGGTGAGTAATGAAACAAAGTAGGCTTTCCCCAAATGACTTCTCAACTCATTCCACTAGGATAGAACTTATTAGCATATTTATATAAAAAAATTATATAAAAAACTTTCTAAAAAGTTTATATCACAATATAAATAAGTTTCATAATAAAATAGTTTTATCAAAAAATATCAAATTCCAAGGAAAGAAACCAAATAATGCTCTAAAACCATTCATAATTCCCATTTGGGAATAACCCATTCTATTACACATATCCATACATCCAACCATGCATGCAACTAGGGCCTCCCTAAACATGGAAGTAGTGGGCCATCCTTTCACTAAGATGTCACTTAGTGAACTACATTGACGGGGGTACTTCATGCACATATATGTCCCAACCTTTTGATGGTGGCACTTCACACCCTTATCCATCCCAATGCATATGAAAAAATTATAAAGAACTATGAAAATCCAAGTGTACCCAAACCATTTCAATAAAAAAACATTTTTATTGAAAACCAATTTTCATTAAAACAAAAACATCAATTATTTTTAAATCATAATTTTAAAATGATGATTCGAAAAAAAATTCCATCAAAACAAAAAAATTCCCAATTTCCACAAAATGCCACTCAAGAGTGTTTTTACCAATCATTGAATAGTGTATTAAAAACAAATTTCTAGAAAACCCATGAATTTTAAATTAGTCCATAATATTCTAAATAGATCAATTGAGAGTGAAGGCAACTACCTCGTGAATTTGGTGAAATGATAAACTGAAAAAAAAGGTGTATATGAAACCATGTTGAACTCCAAAAAACATGACTTATATCTATTAACCTATTAGAAAAAAGAGAAAATATAATCATATTTTGAATCCACTTTCTTAGATCTATCCACATTTGATGAAGATATAATAAAACATGAGATACAGAGAAGTATATCTAAGACATTCCACCAAAAACAACCAAGAAAGATCACTTAACGCAAGAATCCGGCTTCAAATCACAAATAAAAGCCTTCAGATCACCTCTACATCGATGGGATAAGTTTTTTATCTTATTTAAATGGAGAATCTATATTTAAGGATATATAATAGAAAAAGGGAGTTATATATAAAAATGTGTGAGATCTACAATTTTAGGATCTCACTTTTAACCTGTGCATGGTTAGTCACACAGTTAGGATAACCATGCTCCAACTTCTACACCAAGAAGGGCCCTCATATGGTTGTTTCGCATGGTTTTCAATCCCTTCTCCAGTCATACCCATGAATAATATCTCATATTGCACGGTTTCTCCAAGGATTCCCCATAGTTTGGACAAACCATGATCCACCCGTGCACCTTCTCCTTAACCCCTGTTTCATTGTGCATTGTCTACTATGAACCAATTGTGCACCATTATAAAATCCTAATTCATTTTTAACATCATCCAAACTTTCCCAAACTTCACCCTAACACTTTATAAACTTAAAAATTATAATAGAATGGTTAATTTCTTGATACCATGGGTACTAAAACAATGCAATGTGCACAATATTATATATATATATATATATCCATTTACAACATAAAACATATCACAAAACATAAAAAACAAATACACATAACATTTACAATTCTCATTGTATAAATCATAGGAGTTATTATCTTGCCTTAACCCAAAATAACATTCCCCATTTACTTAGAAAATCTCATTTAATCTATTTTCCTCTTTTATAACTTGAATCGTCTATCATATTCATCGATTCACATGCATTAAACCATTTATGAATTACCGTTTTATAAACTCCTGAGTCTTTTGAAACATTCAGTTTATTCCATTTTACACTTTTCCACATCATTCCAAACATTCCCTTATTTTACATATTCATCTAATCACATTCATCATTTAGTTCATTTTAAAATTATATTAGCATGGAAACATACTCATTATAGGTTCTATTTCACTAAACCTTATTTTGTTTTGATTAATATGGTCCCATCAATCCTTTTAAACTACTTCATGAAATTAAAAACAATATAAATAATCTTCTCAAATCATTTGAAAGCCGATACTTTAAATAAGAGTTTTGCTATTTAGAAAACTAATGATTTCCTAAAGGATTTTATTTCCAATTCCAAACATTTAAAACATTCAACAATCATTTTCTCAAGAAAGGGTCCACACTCCTATTTCAAATCATCATTTGAAATTAATTAATAAAAACCATTATTAAATCACCCCAGGCGATAACCTCCTTTCAAAACATTCCTCACTTTAAAACATCAATTTCGATAATGAATCTCATGGTCGGGTCAAAACACTAAAACACATTTTAAACCCTTTTTAAAATCCCATTGGGATCTTTGTGAATATAATGTATAATAAAATAAATATTACCATTTAACCAATCCCAAAAACTGGATTTCAATTTACCACCCATCACTCTCACCTTTCCCTTATCTCAATGTTCCCTATCTTATTTTACCATTTCATGGGTTCGACACACCCCATGGGTAGTCCTAAGTTAGATCTCACATCATCAAAAAACCAAACATGATCTGTAAAGGGTTTTTCACCTCAAAATAAATTCTAAATCACTTACCAAAATCAATAACATTATAACACAAATAGGAATCATATTGGAACAATCAAATACACATATAAAACATCAATACTATGAAAAAATAATTAATACCACATTCCTCATGTTCAAAGATGATTACTTTCCCAAAATCATCCCTTGATTAGAAATCAGACACCCAATAATGAACCATCATAGAATCTGGTGTAAATGTGAGGGTTTTATGGGTTTGGAAGAAGTTGATATATTATATAAGTTGTTATCGAGAAAATAGAGAAAATAAGAGTGCTAGACTCACTCGTATCTTTGATTCACACCTAAACACACTCTAGAAGCCTAATAATCGAAGGAAAATCATCCATGGAGGAGGATGTGGCTGATAGTTCTTCATCATTATTATAGGGGGTTTAATGGGGTGAAAATACTAGGATTAAAAAATATATTTAGGAGGGACAAAAAGTATAGACCCACTTTTTTATGGTCATACAGTTGTCTATATCGTGTGCCAACAGTACAGTTACCTCTATCCCAAAGCGTATATGTTACACGATTTCTTGGGAGCACCCAAAAAAAATTCAAACTCTATAGTAACTATGCACTAGACTATTTCTGAAGGGTCCCCATACCCTATGGTTTCCTGGGCCATGTGCTTAGTTTTCTCTAACGATGTGGCAACTATGCACTTCACACTGTTTCACCACTGTTCTCCTATTTTCATGTCCCGCATCCCCAATACACCCACAAAAATTCTTATACACCAAATATTCATTTAATTAGCTGAATCAAAATTGTTTTAACAAAAAATTTAAACAAGGATGTACATTTAAAAAATGTAGGGAAATTACAACCTACCCACTTTATTACAGCTTGTATTTGATCCATACATGAAAACTTTACTAATCCACCATGACCATGGTTCAAACATTGGGCCCACCTGGAAGCAATAATTTTCGAAGAATTCAGTTTTACCAGAAGAGGCCTTCTCCACCACAATCACAACTACAAACCTTTTGATACTCAAGGAAGTATCCATATTAACTCATCATTACCAACATTATACATAAGAGGAAGGTCCTGTTAAATCCATTGTACCAACATGCATAGAAAAACAGTCAATTCACTAAATTTTCATGAAATATCCAATCAGAACCCCACAGTACAATCCTCTCCATAATTCATAGCCCAAATCACTTGGTTCTAGCTCTCCAAGTTTATTAATGTTCTAACAGTTACTCAAGCCCGACATCCCCCAAGGTAACATTAAAATTCCAACCACATTTACTACCTCGCTGATATATTACTCAAGACTCACTGGCCTCACACCATATCTAAACATTCCTATAAAAACCCAAGAATAACTTGGACCTCACAGTACTCAACTAGTTGAATCCCAAGATGATGATTATTCATAAATAAGAAACACCAAAACAATGCTCCCCTGATCCCATCCAATCCATACTAACACTCACATCATAAACCAACCACTTTCCCACTATAGTGATTTGAACAACACTTTATCTCTCTACCACCATCTCTGGTGTTAATCACTTCCACCATAAAAAAAAGACTAAAAAACACCAAATCAACCTTCAAAAATTATCTTTAATGTTTCCCAACTCACTACAACCAAACATCCATGGAAACACTACCCAACCCTAGAATTCATCCATTATGTCGAGACCACCAGGATTCGTCACACATCCACTATCCCTAACTCAAATAATGAAAAACTGGTTTTTCCACAAACTCTTATCTTACGCCAGAGCATAATTAAAATCCCACCAAAACATTGGTGCCTTACAAACAACCACATATGTTCCCTTTTACCTAGCTGAGTCAGGTCACCAAGAAAAACTCACTCTATTAGAACTCAAATTCTAGTATTTGGAATTTCTTCCTCTCTCTATACATGATTCCATATCACTTAATATATATCCCATCTCTTGCGCACACCTACCATAGCCTATTACTGGCCTATGGTGAAACTCTGCCACCATGGAATCCAATTTTCCATGAACCGTTTTCAATTCCACAACACCCCCAATGCATCCAATTGTAAGCACTCAGATCACATCTACAACCATTCTAAGGTCAAATCCACCACTCAACTCGATCTACCATTATGCTTTGGGCCCACCGGGCATTTCCAAAAGAATCTAAACAAGGCTTTACAGGCATCTCATTGAAATCATGATACAAACACATCCACACTACAATATTCTTTGTTCCTTTATGTCTGACATATCCCTCCCAACCATAGAATTATAATTCTCTTTTCCTTCCTCAAGTTATCTCAACCACCATAACCCACACTTTGATCAAAATCTAAACCTTGAACTTGGATTTGGATGTTCATACTTTCCCTAAACAATAATACGAACATAAAATGCTACCAATTATCAACTAATGACATCATCACCTCAGATATTCATCGATATGTAGCCCATCCATAAGACCTCTCTCGTAACTGGTTGATGATGTTCTCCCCACCACACGATTCCAAGTGAGTTTTCCCAAGATCTTGAACTCAATGGTGTTCCTTATACAAGCGAAACACATTATTGTTGCTAAGTGTAAAGACATATCTTTCTCTGCATACCTGGGATGATGTCAAGATGTTGTACAGGATCATCAATAGCTAAAATTGTGTTAATAAATCATCAAAAAACAACACCAATGAATACCCAACACCAATGTCACCTTCCACCATAGAAACACCTTAACCAGCTGCAAGTCTCGGGCTTCCCGTCCCACCAACATTTCAACAATATGCAAACTCCATAACTCGTAAAGTGACTCTAATCCAAATATCACTACCACATCTTGACCCTTTGAAAAGAATTATCAACCCAAAATTTCCCTAATCACTAATTTCATTAACCTACTCGAGTCATTCAGACACAACCCTAGTGATCTACAGGGAAACACATAGACCACCACAAAGATTAACAACCCAAATATCTTGAAAATAACTCGCACTTACCACTATGATCATATCATAATTATACTTGTGTTTATCCCAATACACATGTACATAAATCCCAACGACATCATACGTTCCCCAAAACGATCCCACATTTGGATCACCTCGAGGCCCTCAAGGTATCTCACATTCCTATTATAACACACTGAACCTGACTCTATACCACATGATCCATATGTCCCTATAGATTGGCCAACCAAATACTCAGTCATTTGAAAATGCCTCTCAGTATGTCATCCTCATTGGAATTAAGGAATTCAAAACATTATCACTGAATAAACAAAACATTTATATATGCAATTCTGACCATGTGACCACTAAAACCCTTATGTGTCACCTCCAATATTTGGTCACTCTTGTACCATTTGACTAAAATCAACGTCGGTCGCCACATCATCAACCATATAGACCACATGGAAATTCTACTAATGAAATTGCCTCTTCCAAAAAAACATACCTCAAAAACAACTACAAGATCTCAGATACCTTATTAGAAATAAACTAAGGCATCCACTTACACTTTCATCACACTAGATCACACGAACTGTAGATTGACCCTACCTAGAAAGAAACCCTCATGATTTGAATAATAAGGATCCTTCAACATTGGGCCAATATTCCCTGAGTATTCCCTGATTTCATAAAACTATCAAATACTAACCCCCACTTAACTCGGATTTCAAAATACAGTAACATAACGACTTATCCATCTTAGATAATCATGCACTTGAAAACCATATTTGTATTTCATTTGCAAGGTCCAAAATGTCTTCATGTGTCATATATACCCAAAGTCACTAACAACCCAGCTAACATCTATCATAGGTCATCATCGAAGATCAAAATGTACCAACTACCAAAACTGGAGTCACATGAAGCAAAGGTCATTAGCTCTCATTCTCTCTCGATCTCTCTAAGCCACACACACCAAACTTATACCAACTCACTACTCATGAAAGTACTCTTATTCCCACTCCAAAACATATTTTGTGTAATAAACCATTGCAAACATTTACTCTAGATATCACATTGAGAACATCCACACCCATACGTTGACACCATAATCCAAACACCCAACCTAGGGTCCAAAACACAATTTGCATGATTACAATGCTTAAGAGTTACCATGCCTACATTACTATATAACAAATTATAACCCAATATTAAATACTTATTAAGGGAATGAAATGTACATCTCTTTAACCACACAACCAAGAAATAAGGTCTGAAGCTAGGGAACTCTCACTATTCAAATGTCAAAACACAAGGTTTAATCATGACACTAGGGGTTAACATTTCCAATATCCCTACACGTTTCATCATGTTTCATCACCCTTCCTAATTGTCATGTAGTAATTAAAAATCGACTTCACATTTCAAAAATCATTATTTTCAAACATCAAGGATTTTATCTTTCAGAAACATTTTTATTAACACCATATTTTAAAAATAAAATCATTATTTATATTTATATTTAAAAAATATTCCTTTATCAAACATTTAAAGGTAAACACAACATAAAAAATTTACCAGAAGAAGGCACACAATCAGTATCTGAATCCCAAGATACTATCAACAAGAGGAAAAAAATGGATGACATACCAACCCTATGTTCCAAGAATTATTCATGAACTAATACACACTCTCATTCTATACCATTCCACGATACGAACCTCATAGATCAATAACATCACATCCAAGTGTTCCACTTGAGGTGGAAATAAAGATCAACCATAAAATCAAAAAATAGAACATCAATCCCAACATCGAGAACATGGATTTCCCCTCATATTTTGGTTGAAATAACCAAGGAACAAGCTCATTACTAGGCCCCGACAACATCCTAGCCTCCTATCTACCATGACCCAAATAGTATGACAAAAGACATCTAATGATACCACTTTTTATTTTCACCATCTTGGTAGCCACTAAACCGGTTCCCTAAGTCTGGTTATCAAAAAACATCATGAACACCTTCACATATTCTAGAAGCTACCGACTAGAAGAATGGGTATAGAGGAATACATCAGAGAGACTATACCCACTTATTAGGGAAACAAAATAATAGAAATGATTCGAACATGTATAATAAATAGTAGGAACAATGGATTGACTGCATACAAGAAGTGATAACAAGTAACCAATTCACACATGATATTACAATATTATATATACCCTACAAGTCAGGGAGTCATAAAAAATAAAAATTTATAATTCTAAAGAAAAAAAAGATCCCAAATGTGGACCCAAATCCCAACCCAATTTTAACATCCCATGCTCTAACCCGAAATCCCATACACAATCAAAAAGTAGTTCCCTATGATGGACCTATTTCAGAAAATAAGTAGCTTCTTCCTAAGTAAAAAAGTGACATAGTAGCATGAAAATGGGGTGTGTACAACTCAGTAATCCACCACCAATGTTTTCTAAATAAGTATCTAGTAAATAAGACCATGTACATAGATAATCATGTGAAACAAGTAATCCAGGAATCATAGAAATCATTTATGAAATTATCTAATATCCATTTTATCCACTATGATCTCTATATTCAACTAATAAACAAAAATAACTCAGGTAAAACTAGGATTCTAAGCCAAGGTATAATAGGTTACACACACTTTTAACCACCAAAGAGTTTCACTAATCATAAATTATCATAGTTCTATTAGTTAACAATATTAACTTGATCATTCTAATTTTGTATCAATGGGTTAGGCATTTTTATCATTTACACTATGGGTTAAGCCAACCAATTACAATGCACAAGGGGATAAGTCAGGTTACATATCTTACTAGGGGTAAAAATTTCTTAAATAAATATACCATGCTTACATTGGAGACTCAGTCAAGGTAGAATCATCAAATGAAACTGTTATGTGAATAGAGCATTAGTCCCCTTCCCTAAATTTTGCATTATAGGGGTGGTGTTTAGATCCTCAGCCTAACCTGGACCCTATGCGTAGATACTCAAGTACAATACCCAACACAACCAAGCCATGTTCACACACACACACAAAGATATATATATATATATATCCATTTTGACATATTCCATTTTATAAACAATATAGAACCAATACGCATCATATTTACAATTCACATTGCTTAGAACATAGGAGTTATCATTAAGCCTTAACCCTTAAGCTTATTTACCATTCAAATAGAATAACCCATTTAACTATTTTCCCACATTAATACCTTAACTAATTTAGCATATTCATTGATTCAGATTAATTAATCCATTAATTTATTCCCATTTAAAAACACACGGTTATTTTCAAAGGTTCGCATTATTACATTTAACCATTTTATGCATCATGAAAAACATACCCTTATGTTGTATCTTCATCTAAGAAAATTCATCATTTAGATCATTTCATAATTGTTTTAGCATTCCAAAATGCTCATTATGGGTTCTATTTCACCAACCCTTATATTCTTTTGATTACTATGATCACATAAGTTCTTTTAAACTAAATCCTAAAATTAAAAATAATATAAATACTCTTTTGAAATCAATTTGAAACCACCAAATTAGATATGGGTATTACTCCTTATAAAACTAAAATATTCCTAAAATATTTAATTTCCGATTTCAACCATTCAAAACAATCATCAAACATTTTCACAAGAAAGGGTCTACACACCTATTTTAAATCATCATTAGAAATAAATTAATAAAAACCAAATTTAAAATAATTTTAGGTCAAAACCTCCCTTCAAATAATTCCTCAAATTTAAACATCAATATCACTATTGAAAACCATGGTTGGGTCAAATCCCAAAAACACATTTTAAAACACTTTTTAAAATCTCTAATGGAACTTCATGAATACATCATATAATCACATCAATTTTACCTTTCAACCAAGCCCACACACCCAATTAAAATTTATTAACTATATCTCTATGATTTCACTCATCTAAAAATTCCCTAACTTATTTTATAATTTCAATTGTTCTTCACACCCCATGGGTATCCCTAGCTTCGATCTCATATAATTAATGAATCCAATGTGATCTGTAAAGGCTTTCACACTACAATATTTGGTCCAATTCAAATTCCATAATCAATATAATTAAAACAAAAAAGTAATAAAATTTACACAACCAAATGCACATATTATACACTATTTATATAGGAATAATATTTAAAACCACCTACCTCATGGTTGAATATGATTACCTTCCCAAACACATCCCTTGATTTGAACTCAAATGCCTATAAAGGCCCTAAAATAGAATATTCAGGAAAAGTGAGGGTTTTGGGGATTTATAAGTAGGGGAGAGATTCTACATTACCTAATATAAACAATTGATCAAATTGGAGTGTTATACTCACCTTGATCTTGGATTTGCAGAAAAAATCACTCCAAATGCCTAAGAATCGAAGAAAAATAATTCATAGAGGATGAGGGATTGATGGTTCTTCCCCTTGATACAGGGGGTCGAATGGGGTGAAAAATTGGGGAAGAAAGAAATATATTTGGGTGGAAAAATGGTATAAAACAACTTTTAAATGGAAACACAATTTGGGATCATGTTGTTTCGAAACAGTGCCCCAACCATGTAGCTTCCTCTATCCAAGAGGGGAAAAACTAGACTATTTCATTAGAGTACCCACATGGGTTGTCAAACCATACATTGAACTTGTTCTAACATCTGTATAAAGGGTCCCTAAGAAGAATGATATACTAGTATAGGTGCCAATTTTTCTTCAACAATGCCCCAACTATGTGCTTCACACTTTTTGGCCTCTTTTCTCCACCTTTCGTGTCCTGTTCCCTTGAGACACCCCCAAAACTTCTCATACAACCAAGAACCACTACATTAAATGACAAATGGGTTTCAAAAAAACATTAAACAAGTAATTACCTTAAAAAATTATTGGTATGTTCTAATAAATACACCACACACAAGAAGTAAGTGTTGATTAGTAATATATCTCATAGAGGTAGAAGTGATATTAGAATAACTATTACCTCACGCTTCCCTTAGGTTTAGTGTTCATTAACCTCTTCTATAATGGTCTAAAGATTATTATTAACTCATTCTATAACAATATTAATCTTTTTAATACCTTATAGTTTCATCTAATAACATCGTATTCCCCATTATTTAAAAGTATTTCATTATTTTCATGCATTCATGTGCATTCGTTCCATGGTTCAATGATCAATTTATTTTTGTAAAATTGTTTATATTATTTTAATATGGGATTATAAATAAATAATTTTAATGAAATAATATTAATTAACTCCCATAATTATTACTTTTCTCATGTATCATTTTATTTTGTACATGTGGTTGATTCATTAGATAAAAGGTTCATTATAATTGTTTAATTTATTTTGGCGGTTTTTCATAACATCATGTAGTAGTTTGATTTTATTTTATATAAAGAGTATATATTTGTTCTAGAATAGAAAATAGGTTACGATATACCTATTAAAATATTATATAACCACAATATTATTTTTATGACCATCAATGAAGGTGACAAAGGAAAACAAAGAAAAACATCATTCATAGCTGTGATTAATCAACATAATTTAGACGAAACATTCATTTATTTGAATTGGAGGAGGTAGTAAAAAGGATGTATATAAGAAACTAAATGAAAAACATTGAAATAAAGTATTCACATGATTCTATAATTATTATACCATTATTTATAAAATATATGAGAATAATGTAGAAGGATTAAAGAAAATAAGAGTGGTATTTTTAGAAAATTACCTCTTAAAAATCTCCTCCTTCAGAGACCCTTAAGGACATTGGATTTGGTATTTTAGTGACAATAGAGGAACTCATATTTGGTTAATGTTATTAGTAAGTTTTTGGGTAATTATTTTTGGACATAAAGGAAGGTGGGTTGAAATGGAGTGGTGAATTTTGGTATTTATACTTGAGGAGGGGTGGGTTTAAGTGATTAAAATGATGATTAATTTAGAATTTAAGGGGGCCACGCTAAGTTGGAATTAATTTCCAACATGTTGGATAGAAATTAATATTAAATAGTCTTATTAGGTTCTATAAAAACTTAAAAAATCCAATAAATGTCGTAAATTTTAGGTATTTTAAGCTCTCACCTTTTAACTTTAAACTTTATTTCTACTTTAACTATACTGCGTTAAATATTTTTTACCATGGTGGATTTCATATAAATAAAAATGAAAATAAACAAACAACATAATTTGGAGATTTTTATTAAAAATTTGGAAACCATTCTACTAAATTAAATTCTCAAAATTTGAAGAATTATATTTAAAATTAATCCCACAAACGCAGCGAAAATGTGGGGTTTTAAAGTTAAAAGTTCAAATGTTTGAATTTTTTTATATCATATTTAAAAATTAAATTAATTGAAATGAAATAAATTAGATATAATTATCTATAATTGAACTAATAATTAATTAAAATAAATTTAAAATATTATTTTTCTATATAAAAATATCTACGAAAAAATTATATTTATTAAAATTCAATATTTTTAACTATTCCTCAAAAAATAAAACTCATCCAAAAAATTAAAATAATTAATCCTAAGATAATTTTCAAATTATTGTTTCAAAATTTAAATTTATTTTTTCATATAATACTTAATAAAGTTTCAAAATTCATCTTTAAAATGTGTGCACCATCAAAAGGTTAAAAATTACCTTTTAGAAGAATATAGCATTTTATTTTCAGAATTGGATTTATTTATTAAATTAACCATATAAAACATATTGGTTCAATTTTAAAAAATATTATTGAATATATAACATATGAACTTAATTAATATATTTCACTAATATTTATTAATTAATTTTTTTATGATAAAATGTCATTGTCGGCAAAAAATAGTTTTCTTATAAAAACACTTACTTTATTTTCAATATGTTATCAATTTTAATTATAATTAATAGTTAACCAATGATTTAATTTTATAAAAAAATGTAAAATATAATTTTTCATAATTTAGTTAATATTATTCATTCCATTTATTATAATGGATGGGTAACACCTATCATAATTAAATAGAAATATTTAATCATTTGTTTAAGTTTAGAATTCTGTGTAATATCAACCATCAAATTTATTTAATTAAAAAAGTGGTACACCATAAAATCTTTTGGTGTTATATTTTGGTAAATAATATGATATCACAATAAAATATAATTATCTTATGCTTAAATGAATGAATGTGCTACTTATTGAGGTTGAAATACTTACCATTATGAGAAAGTTTCCATGAGTTTTTCATGTTTGAAAAAAACATTATGAATATTATTTTTGGTTTAATAGTTCTTATGGAATGTTATGTGAAAATATTTGGGTAGTGAAGTTAATTTCTTGGTTCAGAAAACTTTATTTTTAGTTGAAAGTTTATATTAAAAATAAAAAATTTTATGAGTGTTTGAGGACCAATATGTTTCCTTTTTTTATTTTTATATGTCCATTAATGATATTTTTATTATCATCCCCATTTAAAAAAATCACCAGTTTTTAAGGATATGTGGGTGAATTTATGGTGTATAGAAGAAAATTGAAAAGATATATCATGAAAGGGAAACAATCTATATATAATAAGGTTTCTGTTATAAGAAAAATGGATATAGAGTTGAATTATACACTTTATGATATATTATTTATTTATTTAAGGGTGATGACCTTATTTTATAGAACTCTAAAACTAAAATTTCCCTAGGAAAAATAGAAATTAAATTATTTTCTAAAGAATATATTTTACGAATTATAAAATCCTAGTTACTTATAACAGTAAAAATTACTTGGTATTGTATTAATATATAATTTTGAAAATCCTTATTATAGAAACATTTTATGTTTTGATAAATGATTGTAATGTTCACATCAAATGTTGTTTTTATATTTCATTTTTTTTCATTCTTTGCTATTTAGAATTTCACAACTATATATGTCTTCTTATTAAAAATTTTGATATGAAATGTGATGTTAAAATGGATATTAATATCAGTATAAGAAATATTATAAAAGGTGATATTCATTTAGGTGGTAATTTTTTATCAATGAAGGATTTATATATTATGTTTTCCCTCAATGTATGTATGATTATATTTTCATTTCTCTCCAAGTGAGGATTTATTGATGTTAGTTTCCCATTAATTGTTGAACATTTTTTGTTTTTTAATTTGAGTTTCATTGTCTAGATGATATTTCCCCATAAAATAAGGTTGTAAAATGATATTTCCCAATGACCAAGGACGTCTAGAGTGATGAGATATCTTTTGGTAATATATTGAGGGATTTATGGACCCTTATATAGAGGATAGATACTCATGGTGTCTTTGTAGTAGTTTTTCTCTTCTTGAGGTTGTGGTTGTAGTAATTAATGATAATTCAATGTTTTTCTTCAATTTATATACATTTTTTCTAATTCTATATCCTTCCACATAATTTAGGAAATTCTTATATGGTAATCTTTGTTTTACTTATAACTCTTTCATATATATTTGAATAGTGATAATGGTTATGATTTATGTAGGGACTCTATATAGTGTATATTGTATTCACATATTGTATATTTTATTTAGTGAATATACAAATCTAATTATCTAGAATCAACATGTAATTTTATAAATATACATAGTTCCAAGATAGAGATGTTCTTATAAAGACTATAGTATGTATCATCATTTTGTTAATACTTTTTTATATTTATCAATTATTCAATATAACTTTATACATGTTGCATATCCCATCATTGCTTTATTTCATTACGTATTTTTGGCGTGTGTATGTCTTGTATTTAATCTTGTAGAATTTAATGATGTCTCATGATAGTATATAATTTTTCCATATTATTTAATAATTTTTTACCGATTTTTTTATATATTAAATTGTTTTTTATTTAATTTATAGGTTTTCTATTGAAGGTAAACATAAAGTATCTATTTTTTAATTTAAATATTTGGAACATATCTAGAATTATTTTTATATCTTGGTGCTAAAATGTAATGGGATTTTGATTCATAGTAAGCTAAGTTTTGATATTATAAAAATAATTAATATATTAATGTCACATCTCCATAGTTTTCCTGAAATAGTATAATAACTCCCAAATAGGGAATCATTTAATAAATATAATTCCTCCATTGAGTACAAGACATGGGATTTACAATAGAAGTGATATAACATTGGTCGATATCTGAGGTATGTCTTGAACACCACCGTGGGATAAATAATTCAATAAATTAAATATATTTATTTACTAATTCAATTAAATCCTTTACACGATTAAAATACTATGAATATATTTTTATTGAAAACTTATAGGGTTAACCTCATAACCTTAAATTGTGGTAGAGGATCAGTTGGTGGAGTATTAATATAGGATTCATGAATAACTGATAAAAGATCGTGGATTAGAAATAGTGTTCCAATAGGATGAGTGAAACTCTTCAATGAAAATGGTATGGAACTGTTATTTATTAATGATCGATCCATTATTGATGTTAGATGTTTTTCTGAGGATTAATCCTATTTTATTATCTGATGTTGAGTGCAGATTATTTCCAAAAACATCAATTGAGTCACACATTGATGATTGATTTATTTTATGGTTGATTTTATAATATTTTTGTTAATTCATTCATCTTTCTTACATAAAAATATCATGGACAACCTAAAAAAATTATAAGGACTATTAATTTTTTTCTTTTTTCTCCCCCTTTTCATCACTCATTAATCATGGTAAATTTATTTATCCCCTGGATTGATGAATACCCTGTATCTGAACAATATGAGACTATTATTTTAAAAAATATAATTATTTTTTAGAAGAAGTTCAGAATCAAGGGTGAGGTCAAGGATTTATTATAGAGGAATATGAAGGCTCTAAGTAGGATCATTTTGGAGGTTCATGTATTCATGGTTTGATGTTCGCTGATATCATGGGAAAACATGATGATTTATTGTTCAATTTTGATAGCCATAATCAAATATTTAGTGTTGGGAAGGAATTTACAGTAGGTATTTACAATCCATGAGTGATATTAGTGGTTGGTCCAAATTTCATTGTGGGATGAGTTTATAGGGAGAAAAATTTTGAGTTTCTTCGAATCCCACATTACATGGCGCATAATCTTGAGATACACATCATGTGGGACCCCTGGATGTGGTTATAGTGTTTTTATGAAAGATTAAATATCACACATAGTGTAACTATTCCTTGTGATTTCATCTTGTATCATAGAAGATGCATGGGTATAGACATAGGATGGTATATAGACCTGTGTACAGTACTTGGGATGGTCTCAATACTTAGACATGTCAAAGTACATGGGAGAGTAAAAAAGGTATTCAAGCATGACCAGGTGTACACAAGCATGTCCTAGTGTACAAAACCATGATGTGGGGCTCTCAAGAAGACCTGGGGATAGAAAGGCGCGTCATTTATGACTATTACCTGCAATGTTCTTTTCCTAGTGATGTCTGAGACCCCTTTCATCTTTAGCAAGTACTAGTTTCTGTAGGGTATATTCCATCGATCAATGATTATGAGAGTATAGTTTTGAATTAAATTGTTAACCAATTTATTATAATCATATGTAAGCACATAGTTTTTGATAGAGTGACTAGAATCCCTCCATGAGACCCAAGGTGGAATCCTTTATTGTCTTCTCTAATATGTGGGGTTCTAGGAATTAGTATTACCAATAAAAACATGTGTTGATCCAATACATAATGAGTTATTCTAGATCAGGTTGTCTATATACCCTATAACTTTTGGTGTGTTTTTTGGGAATCTAGTATCTTTAGATGTTGATATTAAATAATTTTTATGAATGTTTTTTACATTACAAAAACAATGCTTGAGGACCATAATCGTTTAGTTCCTTTAGAAAAAACAAAAAAGAACATGTTAAAAGGTATAATACGTCATATCCCACTATTTCCTTCCTTACTATCACACTCATTATACATATCATAAGTAATGAATTTATTTAGAACCTTGGAAAAGGAAAAAAATGTAATCTGTGAGCTCAAATGCTCAATAAGGTTTGAAAAGAAATATACTTAAGCATAAAAAGAATAAAAGTGTATAGAAACATGATAATAACATTTTAGAGCCATACCCTACATATCAAAGATCATAATATTCATTTTTTTCACAAATAATGGATTTTTATACGACATGAATCATAAGGGAATCACGAAATAAGATCTATAAGAGCATAATGTTTTGTTAATACATGGAATTTGTGGTGTAAACATAAAAATAGATAATAATTTATATATTATTAATGGATAACTACCAATTACAAAATATTATAATAGGTCCACTCCTTATACCATCATATTATTCAGGTTTCAGTCTCAAGAACATCATAGGACAAAAGTCCCTTACTAAAGAGGGTTCACTCCACATTCCAATCCTATATTTATTATGAGATATAAATATTTTCCCAATAAATTGGTGAGAGATATTGGTACCACAAATACCATATAAAACCTATATTTAGGAGTTATAAAAGATCATAAAACATTCATAATATCGTACCCCATGATATGAAATGGGTTTCATAAACATTTCATCACATTATAACCTATGGAATAGAAATTGGATTCATAATAATTTTATCATAGCATAACCCATGAAAAAAAGTTTGATTCATAAGAATTGTATCATGTTATAAACTATGGAAGAGAAATGCATTTCACAAAAATCCAGTCATCATAGTCATTAACCATTCAGATTATGAATAAGAATGGTGTCTTTGGATCATATCCCTAGTAAGGCATGGGTAACATCAAGATATGTAATCATTGTTTTTAAAATGATTTTGATCAATTAAAATATTTATTAAGAAAAATATCCTTTCAAATTTGAAAAATTATTTTTAAAACATAAATCATTTTTTAAAACATTTTATTTGAACATAACCTTGAATAATTATAATGGATTCTTTTAAGAAAATTATACTATGTTTTCTTCACATCGTACACATTAAAACAAATTTTCATTTCACATTTTTGGTGAATACAAAATGGGAATTGTGTTGGAAAATGGTATGAATATTAATTTAAAAACTATTTTGTAAAAAGTAAAAAATAGGGTAAAAAATTCATTTTAAAAAATATGAGAATGTTAATACATTTTTGAAAACTTTTATTGAAAACATGGTTTTGAAGAAGAAAAATTTCTAGTTGAAGGGAGGAAAATATATTGATTTTATTAAAAAATATTCATCAATTATATTATGTAGATAAGTGTTAAAAATAGTTCAATTGCATAAATAAATCATTAATAAAGATAGTATAATAGAATTAATGTGTTTATTGAGATATATATCATCGTATTTTATCATAAAAATATAATCATTCATAATATTAATAAATAGAGAGATTATAACATAAAATCATTAATAATTTAATATATAATCCCAATGAAGGAATCACATAAAATGGAACATAAAATATTTTTAGGATAAATAAATTCAATAAATTTTATGTCAAAGTTTCTTTATATACGCCTCATGAAATAATATCGCTACATGACATAATATAAGAATCAAATAAAGAAAATTGAGACAATAAACCATTACCTTAATATTTTACTTCCATCGAACTCATTCAAACCTCCTATATAATAAAAATATTTTTTATACTTATATTAAAAAACTATATTCATATATATCATATTATATATGATATTATTATTATCTTTTATTACATATTCATTAACAATTCCATGTTAAAGTCATGTTTATTGTAATATCCACCTTTATTGTTCATATATGATTTGATTTTTTATTTTGGGTAATCTTATATATATAATGGTTTAATAATATAAATAATGTTTGAAAGAATATAAATATCATATATATTTATTATATATGTATTTATATTATCCCGTAATATTTAGAGATTGAAAATGAAATGCACCGTTCATAAAGACGGTAAGCCGTACGTATGCATGAACGTTGTTTCCATTTTTCTAGGGAATTGAAAGGAAGACAATTAAATGATATATTATTGTTCTAGAATATTTTATATGTTATATTTATAACATGGTTTTATTAAACCCATCATTAATACATTACATGTAAAGAGTGAATTAATCACATCACTTCGTGAGGCGGTAGTCTGTTGTATACACAAACGATGTTATTAGATTCTAAAAAATTGTAGATTATAAAGGAATGTGTGATTTTATAATTATATAATCGTAATAAAATCCTAAATATTAAACAAAAAATTAATCCATCATTATAATGTGCCTTGATAGGTGTTAAAGAAAAAACCAATGACAACGGTTCACGAGGAGGTAGTCTGGCGTAAACAGGAACAATAATTTCATAACCCATTTGATGGAAGTAGATAATGATATCGATAATTACCTAAAAAATAACATTATATTAAATATACCAGGGATATAATATCAATATTTTTTAATACAAATTTTATGGGGTGGTGGAAGAAATGATACACAAATTCCCAAAGATGAACATTATCTCTTCTTTGGATATCCTTTATAGGTTTGCACCAAAAACTTTCCTAGATTACTTTAATGTGAAAAATAATTATTATAAGATGGGTGGATGGAATTAATTATGTGATTTAGGAAGTTTTTGAATGATATAGAAGGGTTTTATGGTGTGAATAAGAGAGGGGAGTTTGTGGCCTTTTATAAGTTAGGTGAGCGGCACACATGTGATTTTTTGAAAAGAAAATTTGTACCCACATTTTTTCACATCCCAAAAGCATAAAAAATGTATCAAATTAAAATATTAGAAATTATAAGGTATATATATGGACACCAATTATATTTTAGTCAGTTTTATATGTAACTTTTTCCCTTATCATCTTCATTTAACCTCGACAAAAGAATTTTTAACTTAACCGCAAAAAATAATTTTTACTATTTCCAATTTTCATTTGGTTATGAAATTAGTTTTACATTATTATATAATGTAAAATTTTCATATTATAAATATTAAATCCATTTTTATAAATTACATTAATTTTTTTCCAAATGTAATTTAAACATAATATCATATATGCGATAAAAAGTGGATTTTTTAAGAGAAAATGTTTGATAATTTACAAAGTTTTATATCAAAATCAAACTTGAAATTGATTCCAATGACTTATATTATATTAATGGATGTATAATAGAAGTAATGATACATTAAAACAACTTTAAAATATAATTTTATTTCTAAAAACAAAATTTAATTAAAAGTAAATTTTCAATTAATATTTAGTATTGTTTACTTTTCATTAAAAATGAAACTTTTCAAAAAATTAAAAAACAAATTAACCTTAGAAAATTTTTACATGTTAATTTAAAAAATGAATATTTTTTTTAATTTTTTTTATAAATATATGGAAAATTATGTTTTATAAAGTTTCACAAAAACACTTTGATACTATTTTTCTGAGAAAATAGTATTATTGAAATATATATTGACTTTATGTATAATTATATATTTTATTATCAATATGTTCTCTTTATATAAAACAATTATGATTAGTATTTACAAATTAGTTATTTTTATTTATATCCTTATGTTAAATCGATATGTTATAATGGTCATGTTTAAATAACTCTATTTTTAATATATCATCATTTAGAACACTTAGTTGAATGTTAGGAAATCAAAACATGGTGTTGAATTTAATGAAATATATCAAAGATATTTAATTTATTCAAAATAATAAAAATTCATAAAAATGGGGTGTTACATTCTACCACATTTAAAATTAATTTCAACCCTCAAAATTTGTCACTTTGATATAAAAAAATGAAGATACATATGTATCATCATATCCTCATGTTCCTACATAACATCAAAAAATTAGTGGTTACACCACAAAAAATTGACAAGATAAGTGGTCTTGTTTCTTAGAAATTAATTTATATGATCCAGAAAATGCACTCATTTTTTCCCAAGAGAAACATATTGCTCCAGAAATATGAACGTTTATTTATGTACCTGTTAAGTTTTAGATATGTACTTCCATATAATAGATACATGGAACTCATCGTTAATATTTGAGAGGTTTGGTGGAAGCTACAATCCATAGGATACCATCCATATATGATCTATAATTTCAAAGGGACCGATATACCTAGGGCTTAGTTTCCCTTTCTTCCAAAATCTCATATAATTATTCTATGGAGATATTATATGAAACACAATATGCCAAACTTCAAATTCTAGATCACTTCGGTGATTTTACACATAAATTTTCTACTAAATCTTAGACACTTTGATGTGTTAATGAATGAATCTATCCTTCTATTACATATCATAATATATTTCATATCCAAATATATTTTTTCTATAACTTCACTCAATCACATTGGATATCTACATTTCTTTCCAAATATGGCTTTATAAGTATTAATTTGAATGCTTCTATGAAAGCTATTATTATAAAAAAAAATCGACCATATGATGCTTTAGATCCCAATGACCATTAAAATCCAAAGAAAAATATCTCAACATATTCTCTTAGGTTTGAATTGTTATTTTCTAATGACCATTTTTTTGGGGATGATACAATGTACTGAAAATATACCCTGTGTCAAGTGGTTGATGACAACTTTTCCAAAACAATTAGGTAAAACTCAAATCCTGATCAGACACAATAGAATATGGTAATATAGGAAACCTTAACACTTTATTAATATATAACCTATAAAGATGATCCATAGAGAAGTCATTTACAATAACAATATATTTATATGTCCTAATAAGTTTATTTAATACAACCCATATAGTATTATTCCCTTTAGATTTTTTGAGTAGTCCAATGATAAAATCTATGGTGGTGTTTGCCCACATCAATTATGGTATGGGTGTGAGATGCAACACCCCTTAGTATTTTTTAATTTTAGTCATACCTTACTGACATAACAAACATCAAGATATAAAATTAGTGATAACATCTCTTTATTCCATCCCAGCATATGTATTTTTTAAAATATCTATACATATTTTTACTTCCAGGAAGAATTAAGTTTGAAGAAAAATGAGAATCCTCTAAAAAATCCTTCATCAAATCTAGTATGGATGGGACACATTCATGTATCCTAAAAGTTATCATTCTATAATCATAACTTATAAGCTCAGTAACATATTTAACATTCTTTTTCTTCACTACATCATCCTTATGTTCGTCTTTAATCTTAACTTGTACACATGGTTGAACATATAATTTTGAAAGATATGATTTTTCCACTTACATTAGGATTTCCATATCAATCCTTTTCCAATCTAGAAAAATTGGATATTTTTTAATCCTTATCAAAAATAAGATAGAATGATCCATTTGACACAAAGCATCAAACAACTTTTTTTATTTTCAAGGGTGTTAATATATTGAGAAATAATAATATTTATTTATCACTAACCATATTCTGGGGAAAAAATTAAAATTCTTTTTATGAATATATTCTTTAAACTTTTTTTATCAGTGTATATGTCACACTTTTTTCCATAGAGATAATTCATCCAAATATTTAACGAAAATGTTACCACAATAAACACCAAATCAAGAGATGGGTGTTGTTTCTCAGGAATCATTGATTGTCATAATACTAAGGGATAACTATGTCATTCTGTATACTAACACATCCCAGTCTGTTCTTGGATATATCACTATATACTATAAATCTTTCTCTACTACTGGGTAATGTAATCATGGGTGAACTATCTAATATTTTGTTCAGTTACTTGAAAATTTCCCAACATTCATTTATCTAGAGAAACTTGGATCCATTCTAAGATAACATGGGCAGTCGATTAAACATTCATGATAAATTCACTAAAAACTATTGATAATATCCAGCTAAATCAATAAAACTATGGATCTTTTTCATGTTATATAGTCCTTTCGAAAAATTTGTAGAATCATTCTTCGATAGATCTATTGATATATCATCTCTTGAGAGTATATAGCCCAAAAATGAAACCTTTTATAGCAAAAAAATTACACTTTTTAAATTTTGAATATAGTTTCACCTTTATTAAGGTCTTTCAAAACATTCACAAGTGGCCTTCATGTTCTTACATTCTCTTTGAATATATAATTATACCACTCACATATACTATCACAAATGGATCTAGGTAATAATTAAGGAAACTATTCATTAAATCCTTAAAGATAGAATGGATATTAGTAGGACTAAATTTAATTAATATATATTCATAGTGTCTTTACATTTTATGGAATAAAATATTATGTATACACTATTTCATAGACCTTAATTTAAAATATCCAAAATGATGTTCAATACTCAAAAAAGTATTTAGATCTATAGAATTAATTGAATAGGAAATCAATATGAGGTAGAAGAAACTTTTTCTCAATTGTGATCTTGTTCAACTCTCAATAATCAATGCAGAGTCTAATCAATCCATCTTTTATTTTATTTTTTAAATAAAATGTGCACACCAAGGTGACATAGTTTTCCAAATGATTCATTTTTCTAGGTTCTCAGGGATTATCTTATTCAATTACTTCAACTAAATTAGGTTCATTTTGTAGGGAGTCTTTGAATTTGGTATCAAATTGAGTATGAGTTCAATTGAGATCTCAAATAAATATTTTGGTTAAATTCTAGGAAACTCTTCTGAAACTTCATCAATAAATTCATGCACAATAGGAATATCATCCATTCTGAGTTTCTCCCAAAACATTTTAGATAAATAGACATTCAAAATGGGAATTAATTCCTATATAATTGATGTAATTTCCTTCATATGTTTGTATTTATCATCACATTTATAGATGATTGTAGGATGGTTTGTAATTTCAAACATGACTTCCCTTACTTAAAAATTAATGAGGTATTCTTGCCGAGAAACAAAATCCATGCTTAAGATGGCCTAAAATTCCACCAAAGGAAGAATGAGAATATTTTCATGAAGTACATTATGCCAAACATCAACCAGTGAGGGATCATATAATTAACATGTAATCATCAAAATATTTGCAGTTTTCACTAATAATTTTACTTATAATCATATATGTTCCATCTTGATACCCTTATAAAATTTAATATATGTTAAAGAATTAGTAGATATATAGTAAAATAAAACATTAGATGTTTTAGAGTGGATGGTAAGTGTACCTCTCACCACATAGTTAACACACCCCTCATCAGAAACACATATTACATGAGATTTCCTATTTTTTCCTAGATTAATAGGTCATTTATGTTGATCATCTTCATTAACCTTAGAATTTGGGCACTGGTTAGAATTTTTCCCATAATCCTTATATTTGAAACACTTTAGCGTGGGTGGTTTAATTTGTTCATCAATCTGTCTTTTTTTCATCTTTAGTTATCTTCTTCCCATCATATCAGAAATAAATTTCCCAAAAACGTTCCCTTCCACACTTAAAACAAATAAAAAATTTCTTAATAAAATTTTCAACATTTTTCTTCCCACTTATTAAGAATAATGGAAATTTCATGCTCTTCTCACCTCAGTTTTTATATTTTAATTTGAAATATATCTTTTTTTATTCTTATGAACCCAATGTGATTAATATGTCACCCCTACCCACATTTCCATATTGATTTAACATCAATCAATCTCTTCATATCTACCAATGTATATTATGGATAAAAACTTTTGGATACTTAGCTTTATTAATGTGAAGAATCGATCAACCTTAGTTTATAGTTGGATGAAAATAACATAAGTGAACCTTGGAAGTATTTTAATATTTTTCTCACAAGTACCAATGGATTCATCATCCTTTAAATATAACACAAAAATATCTTTATTCATATTAATATTAAGAATACATGGAAAAAGTATTAAAAAATAAGTTTTTTATCTCATTTCAATCCATGGATTTAGTTTCATCATGTTGCCTCATATTTTTGATAAGTTTCCACCATTGATCCACTTCACCTTCCAAATGGTATAGATCCAAAATTAATTTTTTATGTTTTGAACACTTGAGAATAGAAAATATGTTATTAGTGGTACTAATACATTTCTAAATACCTAAAAAATTAGTGTATCCACTTATAAAAGTTGGATGATTCCTCCTAAAGGACCCAAGATAACATTGTTTCTTCATTTGTTTGTTTGGATTTCCATCATGATTCATTGATTGAGAAATTTGTGTGAGACTAACAGTCATATTTTTCATTCCATCTCTAATAACATTAGGATTCTCAAAAATAAAATCATTTTAGTTTCCATCACACTCATCATCCACATAGTTCCTTCAAGTTCAATCTATTGACTAAAACAAAAAAAATAACTATGTAAAAAACAATATTCATAGTGGGGAACCACATAATCTTAAAAAAATCAATTTTAGTTTGTCTAAATATTGACACATTATTAATTAATCTAGTAAAAAATCAGTTTTACTAGGTTATTCATATTAATCTTATATTTAAATCCTTAATTATGGTTTATAAATAGTTTTTTAATTTCTAAGGAAGATCCCCTAGGAGTGTCAAACCATGTGTGCATTATGGCTCATTGTCATACACCGGTTGACGATTGGTTCTTTAACAATGCTCCTTTTTTGGAGTTATTAACCTAGGTACTTGTATTCTAGATCCACATCCACTTTTACTATAAAATCAAGGATTGCTTTCATGGAAACCACTATCTCTATCCTTTACCAAAATTCTCTGACATTTTCTTATACATTGACTCATTTTTATACATATCCATTGAAATGTACGTAGGTATATCAATAAGTTTTTACCATAATAGTTTCCAAGGAATAAATAAAACTATAATTTATACCAAATATATAAATACATTCCTTTTTTAAATATATATTAATTCATTTTTTGAATATTCATTATATTACATAAACATACGCCTGAGGATCAAAATACTTTATTTCCTTTGGAAACATGGAAACAAATACAACTTTTACATAGGCTAAATATGTTATATCACTCTATGTTCTTCATAAATAGAACCTTTATTAGACATATCATATGTAATACATATCTTCACAACTAGAGTAAGGGAAAACAATAAAGGGTGAGCTCAGATGCTCAGTAAGGAAGAAAAAGGTAGATGCATAAGAAAAACATGAACATAAGGGTATGGGAATATGACCATCACATTTGAATGTCATACCCTAAAAATAAAATTTCTAAATATTGAGTCATATAATAAGGACTTTTGGTTCATAATATATGAATCATAAGGGAATCAATGAACATGATCCATGAGAGCATAGCATTTCAATAATACAAGGAATTTCTAGTATACACATTAGCATAGAAAATAAATTCAATATTAGTTAATGATCTCTGGAAAGGATATCATATTAAATTGGGTTCACTCCCTAAACCATCATTGTAGTCAAGGTTCACTCCCTATAGCATCATAGATAAAAAAATCCATTACTAAACTGGTTTCACTCCCACTTCCTGTCATGTCTATCTCCTAAGATATAAATATGTATCCAATTCATTAGAGGGTGATATAGTCCCCAATAATATAATAATGAAAATATTATTTATGTGTAAAATAATATCATAAATCATTCATCCAATTATCACATAATAAATGAAATGGGCTTTATAAACATTTAATCAAATCAAAAACTATGGAAAAGATATAGGTTTTATAATCATTCCATTCTAGAATAACATGTGAAAAGAGGCGAGTTTCATAAGAATTTTATCATGGTATAAACCATGGAATAGAATAGAGTTTAATAAACATCATGAAATTATAAACATAGAAAATTCAAATAATGAATAAGAATGGTATCCTTAGATAAAATCCCTACTAATACATAGTTGACATCAATGAATGTCATCATATATGGAAAATGATTTAGATCATTTAAATCATTTGATGAGGAAAGTTTACTTTCTAATTTTAAAAACACTTTCTCAAACATAAATTATTTTGGAAATAATTTTCTTTGAAAAAATAACTAAAAGCATATAATTTAAAATTAAATTATAATAATGGTATGTCTTATTCATTTCATACATGTTAATAGAAATATTCTGTTCACAATTTTAGTAAAATACTAATGAGCATTGTTTGGAAAACCAAAAGGGGATTCCATTAAATAAAATTTAAGAAGAAAAACATTTGTAAACACGAAATAATATAACATTTTTAGAATACATGTGTATTTACAAACAAAGAGATAAGTAAATTCATATTTTATTAAAAAAATGTTCTCAATTATATTTAGTACCAAAGAGTATAAAACGTGTACAAATACTTTAAAATATCAATAATTTCTATAGGATAATGAAAATCATGAGTTTCTTGAGAGATGGATAATTAAGTTTGATCATCAGAAACATATTCATAAATAATATCGATAAAAAATTGCACTGTAATAGAAAATATTTATCAAATTATTAAATTTTATTCATATTCATTCTGAAATAATAACACTAAATAGAACATAAAATGTCATGAATAAAAATTTATTGAAGATATTTCATGGTTAAAAGATGGTATAAACACATTATGAATTAATATAGGTTAATAAAAAACGTTTATCTCAAATAATGAAATTGGGAAAATGATTCTTTAACATATGTATTGAAATATGTGCAATAAAAGGGTTTCAAGTTGTGAAAAGGGTATTAAATTGTGTGGCCTTTTATAATTGTGTTGATTGAAACACCTGTAATTTTTTAAAAATAAAATGTCTTCCAACATTTTTTATATTTCAAAGGGGTATAAATGGATAACATTATAACTATAGATATTATAAGGTTGAAATATTGGAAAAAAATTATATAGGTTTAAAGGTAAATTCAACCCTTACCATTTGCATTGAATCCCTTGGAGAAGACATTTTTACCATAAATTTGAAAGGTAATTTTCACTATTTTTCATTATTATTTTTGGTCAACAATTAATTTGACTTTATTAGATAATATATATTATTAATTTACATTTATCTAATATAGTTTTCCAAATTCTATTCACCTAAGTGGAAAAGTAAATTTAACATGAATCTCATATAAGTATTGATAAAGCGTGGTTTTAAGGAAAAAATATTCAATAGATTAAACAATTTTATATCGAAATTCAAACTTTAATTGATTATAATAGCATAAATTATTTTAATTTACTTATAAATTAACTAATTATACTTTAATGACAATTTAAAATATAATTTAACATTATAAATAAATTCAATGAATATGGAGTTTTCATTTAAAATATATAATTCTTCATTATTCATTAAAAACAAAACATTTTAGAAAAATACAAAAACGTCACCATAAGATAATTTAAACATGATGATTTAAAAAATTATGTTTAATTTTAAAAATTCAATTTCTAAAAGTTTAAAAAATGAAAATTTACTTTTTTTCATAAAAAGACGTCATTTTTTGAGAAAATAGCGTATTTGAAACAAATCATGAATTTAAAAATAATTATATCTTTTTCTATCATTAATATATATAAATATATATCCATTACCATTAATATTTTAAAATTATTTATTAATATTAATCTAACTATTTCTTATGACTATGTTATAAAGGACTCATTTAAATGAATATTTTAATAATTTATCACAATATAAAACTAAGAGTTGTTTGTAACACAATATACTCTCAATGTTATGTGTACCTCATGATATCAAAGAAATTAAATTTATTTGAAAAAAGGACTTCATAAAAACTAGGTGTGTTATAGTGCCCCCATATGTGAATCAATCTCTTATGTTTACTAGTGTGTACTTCCTCATGGTGGCATCCGATTACACAACATCTTGGATAGAATTCATCGGTGTTATTAGGCACGTGGAGGGATTTCTTCTGGGTGAGTGAATCTTTAAAAACTCAAGAGGAATCATAATATGTTAATATGTTTATAAACATTCCATGGTAATTACTATTGACCATTATTATATATATATATATATATATGTTTCACTATATGTCTCATATTTTAAATGACATACCCCAATGATGAACTAACTACTATCATGATTCTCTTGTATGGTTATTTTTTGGTGTTCGAATATGTATTTTTATACTCACCACAACAATAAATACATCTAGATATGTCTTATATAATATATATTATCATCCATTTTATGGGGATCTTGGTGGACTAGGAGCATATAGAGCTTAGAGATTTCAAGAAAAACATTGGCCCATACAAGGTGTCAAATATGATAGTGGCCCCCTCACACTTATAGGTTAAACTTATCTCTAGTTTTTGTGGGGCTTATATTCAAACCTTTATAATTTCCAGAAATTTTTTCATACTTTTATTGTTTTTTTTTGTATTCATCCTCTAGTATCATTGGTACGTTACATTTATAATTTTATGGTTTTTGTGATGTTTTCTTTTGTATAGGTACCTTAGGATAAATCCCCCCAAGTGAGTGTTATTTAAACTCAAAACTAGTATCCATCCCCTATCATGTTGTAGGTATTACAGGGGAAGTCACACTCAACATACTATTATCGTAGAGGGATCTGATGGGATGGATCATGATAGAGTTTTATTAGAGAATGTTCTATCTTAGAATCAGAGTTTGTAGATTTTTATTATTGTAAGATTCTTCTCAGTTGTATGGAAGCAGTGTTATGTTATTTGTTTTTTGATATATTGATAAATACTCTAGTGTTTGTGTATTAGATGATGTATCCATTAAACTTGGATCTAACAGAAATTTTATTGACTCGGTTCATGTAGGTAGTAGTTTTAGGGGAAACAAACATTTGTATATGCATCAAATAAGAAAGGGTTGTCATTTCCATTTCCTTTAGTCATCTCCATAGATATACTCATTGACCATGGTATATCTTGTCTATTTCATGATTCCTCCATAATGATTTCCAACTAATATTCAATAAAAGTATAGAGAATAAAATATCCTCAATGACGAGACTTTGATACAGATACATTCTTTAGAAGTGATACATTTGGGTTGTTTTCCAACCATACCTCTCCCCATCGAGTAGCAGATGATACCTACTATTATAGAAAATAAAGAGTGAAAGTTGAGTTCCCTTCATGAATACAAAGTTTTGATACCCGTATAGTTTTAGTGTCACCTATACTTTAAGGACCCGGCCATAAACATTACATAATATTGAATTAAATGAATAATTCACATTGAGGATATTTTTAGGTTTAGAGTTTTAGAGAATTATGACATAACTATTACATCTCAAAAGATTAAAAGGTAGACATATCTACAAAGTTTCCATTTTTTCATAAAATAAAAACTCTTAAGAAAAGAGTCATGTCTAGTTCCATGTTTTAGACTGCATGACTTTTCCTTGATCCCATCCTTGACACTATTCAACTTTAAGTCCTGTGAAAACATTTCAAAACTTGGGATGAGCATAAAAGGCTCAGTAAGGGTTATAAAAAACAGAATGAAAACATTTGCTCAAAAATAAATACAAAACATGAAATCTTTTACTTACCTCGTGAAATCATAAGATTTATGAAAGACACATAGAAATCATAAATCATAAAGGTAACTTGTGGCATTTATATCATACTTACATTGTAGCTATCACAACTACATAGGGAGTTACTTTGGAATACCCATCACAGTATATTCCCTAAATCTCTTAGAAGAAACATTCACGTTTACCTCCGTCACATTACCCAATTCATTGGAGATCTATCTTAGGCTCACCCGCCCTAGGTTTATCACGGAACCACCCGTATACGTAAATAATGCCCAAGAACCATAACATGATCATAACACATAACATAAGCATAAAGGAAAGATAACATTTCAACATTGCTATAATAAAATATCATTTCAAGATATTGAAATAATAAATCCATTCTCAAAATCATTTTAAATACCAAAATACGTAAAAAGAGTATATGGTATTTATTTTTCCTTTTAAAAACATTTTGGCTTATTAAGGAAGCCAAAAATCAAATAATACTCGCGACGGTGGAAAGATCGTTGTCACCGCTTACGTAAAAAAACATTCCTTTTTGTCGTTTAGTAAAACTCTTCATATAAAAAGATTCCCTTTGAATAAAATGAAAATTAAAAGGGGTTTATACACCGTATAAAATAAATTCGTGTATAAAACTAAAAATGCCTCAATGAAAGGAGATTGAGACGAAGTCCCTTACCTCGTGTCTGACTTGACTCGATCGTTCTTTAATCTCCCGAATAATAAACTAAAGTTAATTTCTACTTTCTTAATAACCATTTTCAAGTTTATTATTTCTTTTATATCAATTATTACCATGTTATAAACATTATGTAATCATTTAAGTTAATAACGTCCATTTTGTCAATATTTGGTACTTGAGTCAAAAATCAACACCTTATATTTATAAGTTGTCCATGTGGTCAATAGTACATTATATCCAGAATTATATTCATGATTTATATATCATATATATCGTATATATCCAATATATACATGTTTTTATAATAGTACATAACATTTAGAGGTAAGAAATGAAATGCACCTTTCATGGAGACGGTAAGTCGTATGTACGCATGAACGCTACTTTCATTTATATTTCTTATTTTAATGGAAATAAAACATAATGATACATTGGTATATTATAATTAAATTATAATATCATATATAATATAGTTAACTCCCTCCTTTATACATCCCACATAAGGCATTAACGAATCAAATCACTTTGAGGGGGCGGTAGTCCGCACTTCCTCAAATGAGATTATCGTATTTACCCACTATGGAAACCATAAAGGCATGATATAAATGGGAATTATAAGAGCATAAGGAAATCATAAACATAATATATATCATATATAAATACAGTTTCATCATAATGGCCACCATGATAGGCAGTAAGTTGTAATTGAACAATCATAGTTTCGTGAGGCCTTAGTTTTCCATCCACAGAAACATTATGTTCTTCATCCATTAGATGAAGTTGTGTGTAAGTGTAGTTAGAATCATTCCCATAAAAACATCCTAGTATATTTAGGATACTGTTGTTGTTACAAAAGAAAGGAATAAAAATATTTTATGGGTTTGAGAATTAAAATAAAAGAAAACAATTTAAGAGAAATCGTTACCTTTAATTTGGGTAACTCCCTTTGGTTTGAACCAAAGTACTTCTTGAAATGCCTTCTACCTAAGGTAAGGCTTCTAGGAGGAGGAGGGGGATGTAGGGAGATTAATTGGGTAGAGTTTGGACGATAAAAATGTCTTGAGAGGTGTGAGGAATTAGTTAGAAGTGGTCTCCTTTTATAAGGGAGAGGAGGGGCTCTTTAGAAAAGTGTGAAAGTATTATTTTATAATATAATGATATTCGGTTTTTAATGGTCCAAAAATCATTATAGTCTAAGATAAGATGATTCATGGTCGAAATAAAATCATCCAATCATGTTTGGACATGTTTTGGATAATATTTTAATCATTATAATCTTATTTATTTAAATCATTTATTAATGAGGTAAATACTAAATCACTATTCTGTCATAAATAATTTAATTTATTCGATGTCTAAAAATTATCAAAATAATAATATCATGTAGGAAAAAATTTTATATTTACAATTAATATTTATAGTCTAAAATAGGACTTATATAACACAATATAAAAATTAAATACTAAAAGATTTTTGTTAATGTCAATTTTGTCTTCACATTAAATTAATTAATCTAAATTGTCATTATCACTCCCAAGTGGCTCAATGGGGTCCCAAAATCGACCCAAATATGCCCATGGTCGTAAATTACTCAACCAATAAGGTTTGGACTTGTGTTAAGGTAATTTTGAATTATAATATTCTTTTAACCTTGAATTACCCTATTTATCTTTAATCGCGGTAAATAAAAGTCAAAAGCTACTATTCACTAAAAATTATTTTCATCATAATGAACCACATTTTACTTATTGATAACAATCATCTATGTAATATTTTTTAAATTCAATTCACAGAAGTGGTAAAATTTCATTTAAATGAAAAATTTGGTTTTTTAAACTACCACTAAGTGGTTTCACAATTCATCAAAAATTGAAGTTTTTCAGAAAAATACCAAAAATTCAGCCTAATCTATATTTGATATTCTGAATTAAAAAATGATGTCTATTTTTCTAAATTCAAAACAAAAAAGTTTCATTAATTAATTTTAAATTTAATTCGTGTTATCAAAACAAATAGCGTGTTTTTAAGAAACAATAACTATCAAAAGATTGATACTCGTTTATGTCCAATTTCAAAGTGAAATTAATTCCAATGACCAACATTGAATTAAATGGTAAAAAATATATTTTAATTTCACTTTAAAACCAACTAAAAAGACAATCTAATCATATAAATAAATTAGATTAAAAGGCACTTTTGAATTAAAATACAATATTTTTCACTATTCATTAAAAAATGAACTTTATCAGAAAAATACCAAAAAAATTACCCAAAGTAAAATTTGATGTCCCAAGTCTAAAGAAGGATTTTATTTGGTCAATTAGAATGTATTAAAGTGGAAAAAAAACTATATTTAAGGAGGGTTCTCTATTAAAAGGAAATAAATCGGCCTTTTAATATAAATTATGCTTAAAATTAGATTCATTCAAATTTTAAGCCTCTAACTTTTTATTGGATAATGTAAATACATTTAACAATCATGTATAATAATATTGTAGTTATTTTTGTTCATTCCCACCAATAAAATGGCTAGGAGTTAACTATCATTTAAAATAATAATATTATATTATTAGTGTGCAGCGTAAGATTCCAAAGAAACTCGTTGTTGCATATTGGGTACACTATCGAACATAGAAACCCCTTTAAAGTAAAATTAATATTTAATTCACAAATATTAAAAAATATGAAATATGTCTTATTCTTCACTTACCTGGGATGTTACATCCTTCCCCCATTTTGGGAAATACATCCTCACAATTTTTATTCACTTATCAAAATAAGTGGGGGTATTTATCCCTCATAGCATTTTCAGATTCCCACATTGCCTCTTCAACAATAAGGTTTTTTCACAAAACCTTTACCTAGTTAATTACCTTATTCTACAACACCTGCTCTCTACAGTCAAGTTTCTGGACTGGTTGTTCTTCATAAGAGAGATTCTCTTCCAACTAAACTACCTCTGGGCTCAAAGCATGAGATGGATCTGGTATATACTTTCTCAACATTGAAACATGAAAAACATTGTGTACCTGGGATAAACATAGGGGTAAATCCACTCTGTACGCAACTGATCCAACTTTTTCCAGAATTTCATATGGTCCAATGAACCTCAGACTCAACTTTCCCTTCTTACCAAAACGCATCACACTTTTCCATGGAGAAACTTTGAGAAAGACATGATCAGCTACCTCAAAAGAAAGGTCCTTCCTTCGGTTATCTGCATAACTTTTATGTCTGCTCTAAGTTGTTCTCATGTGATTCTGAATCAACTGAACTTTCTCTGCCATCTCTTCTACCACTTATGGTCCCATCAGCTTCCTTTCACCTACTTCATCCTAGAATGGTGGAGTTCGACAATTATTTCCATATAATGCCTCAAATGGAGCCATCTGTATACTGGAATGAAAGTTGTTATTATATGAAAACTCAACCAAAGAAAGATGTTGGTCCCAACTTCCCTAATAATATAGTGAACAAGCACGTATCATATCCTCCAAAGTATGAATTGTTCGTTCTGACTACCCATCTTATTGAGGATGAAAAGTTTTACTAAAATTTAATTCAGTACCCAATGACTTCTGAAGGACTTTCCAAAAGTTATAAGTGAACCTGGGATCACGATCAGATACAATGGAGAGGGGAACTCCATGAAACCTGACTATCTCTTTAACATACAACAGAGAAAGTTGATCTAGAGACAAAGTATCTCTAATAGGAAGTAAATGAACATATTTATTCAATCAGTCAACTATAACCCAGATTGCATTATTACCTCTAGATGTCTTTGGTAATCCCACAACAAAGTCCATGGATATATTTTCCCATTTCCACTCTGGCACCGGTAGAGGCTGAAGCATTCCTTTCGGTAACTGTCTCTCTTCTTTAACTTGCTGACAAGTCAAACACTTCACAGTAAAATCAGAAATATCTCTTTTCATTCTATCTCACCTGTAATACTCCCAAAGATCTTTGTACATCTTAGTACTGCCAAGATGAACTGAAAATGGAGAACTATGAGCCTCACATAACAACTCATTCTTCAACTGTGAATCAAAAAGAACACATAATATCTTTCCAAATCTCAAAACACAATCATTATCAATGTTAAATTCAGGCAACTTACCCTTCTGAACCAACTCTGCCTTTTTCTGCAACTCACTGTCTTCTTTCTGCGCTTGCTTAATTCTGTCTAATAAAGATGATTTCACTGACACCTGAAACAATACAGAAGAATTTCCTACAACAAAAAATTCTATTCCAAAGTTCATAAAATCAAAAACCAAAGGATCTCATTCCAAACGTAGCATGGCTAATTAGACATTATTTTTTTGTCTCAAAGCATCGACCACTTTATTTTCTTTTCCCAGATGGTAATGGATCGTGCAATCATAATCCTTGATTAGTTCCAACCATCTCCTCTATCTCATGTTCAATTCTTTTTGAGTGAATATATACTTTAAACTTTTGTGTTCGGTATATATTTCACATTTTACTCCATACAAATGATGCCTCCAAATTTTTAAAGAAAAAACAATGGAAGCTAATTCCAAATCATGTGTAGGGTAATTTAACTCATGTGATTTCAACTAACGTGAAGAATAAGCAATTACCTGATCATTCTGTATTAGGACACAACCCAGTCCTTTCAACGAAGCATCACTGTAGATAAAAAACTCACCTTTTCTAGAAGGTAGTTCCAAAACTGGAGCATTCGCCAATATTCTTTTCAATTCCTGAAAACAATCATCAAATTCTTTTGTCCAGATGAACTTAACACCTTTTCGAGTTAACTTAGTCATTGGACTAGATAACCGTGCAAAATTTTCAACAAACCTCTGATAATAACCTGCCAAACCAAGAAAACTACGGATCTCAGTTATATTTTTGGGTCGTTCCCATTCTTCAACAACTTTCATTTTAGCAGGATCAACAGTTATGCCATTTTTTTAAACGATGTGACCAAGGAAAGAAATTTTTTGTAACCAAAACTCACACTTTCTAAATTTCCCAAAGATTTTCTTTTCTTTTAAGGTTTGCAAGATAGCCCTTAAATGACTTTCATATTCTTCCTTACTTTTGGAATAAAACAAAATATCATCAATGAACACAACCACAAACTTATCCAAGAAATCATGAAAAATTCTATTCATAAGATCCATGAATACAGCAGGTGCATTGGTTAACCCAAAAGGCATAACTACAAATTCATAATGGTCATATCTAGTATGAAACACAGTCTTCAGAACGTCTGCTTCCTTTACTTTCAATTGATGGTACCCCGACCTCAAGTCAATCTTCGAAAAATATTGAGCTCCCTGGAACTGATCAAACAAATCATCGATATGAGGAAAAGGATACTTATTATTAACAGTGATGTTATTCAATGCTCTATAATCAATGCAAAGTCTCATTGAACAATATTTATTTTTAACAAACAAGACAAAATCACCCCATGTTGATGTGCTAGATTGAATGAAACATTTATCTAATAACTCCTACAATTTCTTCTTTAACTCTAAAAGTTCAATTTGAGCCATTCGATAAGGGGGTTTTGAAATTGGATTAGTATCAGGAACTAAGTCAATAGTAAATTCAACTTTCCGATCAGGTATAATACCAGGCAACTCATCTGGAAAATCATCAAGGTACTCATTTACCACTGGCAATCATTAATCTGAATAGTTCCTTTGTTTTCAACAATATGTGAAAAATAACATTCATTTCCATCTTTTACTAGTTTCTCAGCTTCCTGATATGTTATCAACAGCAAGGGTTCATTTTTTTATAAAAACTGAAAATCATTCTGAAAAGAAACCTATTTAGCTCTAGAGTCAATCTTAGTAGGATAAACAGAAAGCCAATCCATTTACAATATAACATCAAACTCTACTAGAGGCAAAACAATAAGGATTGCAGGTAGATTCTTTCCGCACACAGGGACATGAATGTTCTTATGTTTTCTTTTTGTCTCCATATTTCCTCTAGGTGTTTTTACTGTAAGTTCGGTATTCGTATCATGAGATGGAATTCCCAATTTAGTAGGAAAATTCTCAGAAATGAAAGAATGTGTAGACCCTGAATCAAACAACACATTGGCATAATATGAACAAAAAAATAGTGTACCTGATACAACTTCATTTGATGGCCCAACATCTGCTGAAGTAGTTGCAAAGGATTTCGCCACCCCTTTTTGCTTGTAGTCTGGCTAATTTCCTTCTGTTGAGTTCTTTTTTGGACACTCATTTTCATAATGACTCATTTCATTTCACTTAAAACATTTTACTGACTGTAAATCAGATTTTGTCCTACCATTACCCTAATCTTTTTCAGTGCAATTACGAGCCTTATGTCCCATTTTACCACATCGGTAGCAATTACCAGAATTCAAAATAAATTCCTCATCATTATTTTTACCACAATTTTTACAAACTATAAACTTAAGTTTCTTACCATCAGACTTTTTTGAAGAGTTATCCCCTTTCACATGCCACCTCGACCTCTTATTCTGTTGTTTGTCAAAGAATACTTGATTGCCGGAAAACTCTATTTCCACCTTCTCCGCACAATGAAAAAGTGTTTCATAACTTTTTAACTCACGAGAAGCTAAATCCCTTTGATACTCTGGCTTTAATCCTGAGTAAAAATGGGTGATTTTACTATCAAGATCTCGTATGAAATTTGGAACATACCTTGCCAGTCGAGTGAATTTTTCTTCATAAGCAGCCACTGAGTCATCCTTCTGCCTCAAATATAGGAAATTGTTTTCCATTATAAGATGAACCACCTTAGGAAAATATTTCTCAAGAAACATACCTTTTATTTCATCCCAATAAAAAGCATCAATCTCCTCACTATCCCTGATATTTTTCACCATTGACCACCACTAATCAGCTTCACCTTCAAAATGGTAAATAGAAAGACTAACCTTTTGATGTTCTGAACAACCCATGACATCAAAAATCTTCTCCAGTGATTTAATCCACCCTTCAGCTAGCACAGGGTCAGATGATCCTCTGAATGATGGGGGATGTTGCCTCATGAAATGCTCCACTACTGATATGTTCCTCTGTGGTTGATCTGGCTGATCTCGTACATGGATACCACCACCATTTATAGCCTAAGTCAATTGTTCCATCACTGCAACAAAATGTTCAGTTCCGATTCCGACCATCTCAGGTTGCTAATTTGGAAGGTTGTATTCCTCCCGATGTCGTCCCATCATAGCTTCCCTATTTCCTCTGTGGAAAACCATTCTGAACACAGAAATATCTTAGGTGAAGCAACATAGTAATCTTTAAATGCTATATGATTTCCAATATTAACATAAATTACTTTATGGATATTAATTTAACAATACCCTAACTCCTAAAGTTATCTAAATCGATCTATGATACCAACTATAAGGACCTGGCCTTAAACATTGCATAATATTGAATTAAATGAATAATTCACATTGAGGATCTTTTCAGGTTTAGAGTTTTAGAGAATTAGGACATAACTATTACATCTCAAAATATTACAAGGTAGAAATATCTACATAGTTTCCATTTTTTTCATAAAATAAAAAATCTTAAAAAAAGAGTCATGTCTAGTTCCATGTTTTAGATAGCATGACTTTTCCTTGATCCCATCCTTGACCCTATTCATCTTTAAGTCTTGTGAAAACATTTCAAAACTTTGGATGAGCATAAAAAGCTCAGTAAGGGTTATAAGTCAATGAATGAAATAATTTATTCATAAATACATACAAAACATGAAATCATTTACTTACCTCATGAAATCATAAGATTTATGAAAGACACATAGAAATCATTAATCTTAACGGTTACTTGTGGAATCCATATCATACTTACATTTTAGCTATCATAGCTACATAGGGAGTTACTTTGGAATACCCATCACAGTATATTCCCTAAATATATTAGGAAGAAACATTCATGTTTACCTCCGTCAGGTTACCCAATGCATTGGAGAGCTATCTCAGGATCACCTGCCGTAGGTTTATCACGGAACCACCCATATATGTAAATAATGACCAAGAACCATTACATGATCATAACACATAACATAAGCATAATGGGAAGATAACATTTCCACATTGTAATAATAAAATATCATTTCAATATATTGAAATAATAGATCCATTATCAAAATCATTTTCAATACCAAAATACATAAAAAGATTATATGGTATTTATTTTTCCTTTTAAAAACATTATGGCTTGTTAAGGAAGCCAAAGATCAAGTAATAATCGTGGCGGCTGAAAGGTCGTTGTCACCGCTTACGTAAAAAAACATTCCCTTTTTTCATTTATAAAAATTCTTCATATAAAAATATTCCCTTTGAATAAAATGAAAAGTCAAAGGTGTTTATACACCGTATAAAATAGAGTCATGAATAAAACTAAAAATGCCTCAATGAAAGGAGATTGAGACGAAGTCCCTTACCTCGTGTCCGACTTGACTCGATCGTTCTTTAATCTCATGAATAATAAACTAAAGTTAATTTCTACTTCCTTAATAACCTTTTTCAAGTTTATTATTCCTTTTATATCAATTATTATCATGTTATAAACGTTATGTAATCATTTAAGTTAATAATGTCCATGTTGTCGATATTTGGTACTTGAGTCAAAAATGAACACCTTATATTTATAAGTTGTCCATGTGGTCAATAGTCTATTATATCCAAAATGATATTCATGATTTAGATATCATATATATCATATATATCCAGTATATACATGTTTTTATAATAGTACATAACATTTAGAGGTAAGGAATGAAATGCACCGTTCATGGAGACGGTAAGCCGTACATACCCATGAACGCTACTTTCATTTCTATTTCTTATTTTAATGGAAATAAAACATAATTATACATAGGTATATTATAATTCCAGTATAATATCATATATAATATAGTTAACTCCATCCTTTATACATCCCACATAAGGCATTAACGAATCAAATCACTTTGAGGGGGCGGTAGTCCGCACTTCCTCAAATGAGATTATCGTATTTACCCACTATGAAAACCATAAAGGCATGCTATAAATGGGAAGTACAGAAGCATAAGGAATTAATAAACATAATATATATCATATATAAATACAGTTCCATCATAATGTCCACCATGAGAGGTGGTAAGATGTAATTGAACAATCATCGTTTCGTGAGGTCTTAGTTTTCCATCCACATAAACATTATGTTCTTCATCCATTAGATAGAGGTGTGTGTAAGTGTAGTTCGAATACTTCCCATAAAAACATCCTAGTATATTTAGGATACTGGTGTTGTTACAAAAGAAAGTAATAAAAAGATTTTTTGGGTTGGAGAAGTAAAATAAAAGAAAACAATTTAAGAGAAACAGTTACCTTTAATTTGGGTAACTCCCTTTGGATTGAACCAAAGGACTTCTTGAAATGCCTTATGTCTAAGGTAAGGATTATAGTATGAGTATAGGGATGTAGGGAGATTAATTGGGCAGATTTTGGACGATCCAAATGGCTTTAGAGGTGTGAGGAATTGGTTAGAAGTGGTCTCTTTTTATAAGGGAGAGGAGGGGCTCTTTTGGAAAGTGTGAAAGGATTATTTTATAATATAATGATATTTGGTTTCTAATGGTCCAAAAATCATTATAGTCGAAGATAAGATGAGTCATGGTCGAAATAAAATCATCCAATCAGAATTGGAAATGTTTTGGATAATATTTTAATCATTATAATCTTATTTATTTAAATCATTTATTAATGAGGTAAATAATGAATCATTATTGTGTCATAAATAATTTAATTTATTCGATGTCTAAAAATTATCAAAAAACAAATATAATGTAGGAAATCTTTTTATATTCCTAATGAATATTTATAGTCGAAAATAGGACTTATATAACACAATATAAAAATTAATTACTAAAATATTTTTTTTAATTTCAATTTTGTCTTCAGATTAAATTAATTAATCTAAATTGTCATTATCACTCCCAAGTGGCTCAATGGGGTCCCAAAATCGACCCAAATATGAAAATGTTCATAAATGACTCAACAAATAAGGTTTGAACAAGTTTTAAGGTAATTTTGAATTATAATATTCTTTTAACCGTGAATTACCCTATTTATCTTTAATCGTAGTAAATAAAAGTCAAAAGTTACTATTCACCAAAAAATATTTTCATCTTAATGAACCACATTTTACTTCTTGATAACAACCACGTATGTTGGATTTTTGAAATTCAATTCACAGAAGTGGTAAATTTTCATTTAAATGAAAAATTCAACTTTTTTAACTAACACTAAGTGGTTCCACAATTCATCAAAAATTGAAGTTTTTCAGAAAAATACCAAAAATTCAGCCTAAGCTATATTTGATATTCTGAATTCAAAAATGATGTATATTTTTTCAAATTCAAAACATATAAGTGGCATTAATTAATTTTAAAATTAATTCCCATTATCAAAACAAATAGCGTCTTTTTAAGAAACAATAACTATCAAAAGATTGATACTCGTTTATGTCCAATTTCAAAGTGAAATTAATTCCAATGACCAACATTGGATTTAATGGTAAAAAATATTTTAATTTCACTTTAAAACCAACTAAAAAGATAATATAACCATATAAATAAATTAGATTAAAAGGCACTTTTGAATTAAAATACAATATTTTTCACTATTCATTAAAAAATGAATTTTATCAGAAAAATACCAAAAAATTACCCAAAGTAAAATTTGATGTCCCCATTGTAAAGAAGGGTTTTATTTGGTCAATTATAATGTATTAAAGTGACTAAAACTATATTTAAATAGGGTTCTCCATTAAAAGGTGATATATCATCCTTTTAATGTAAATTATTCTTAAAATTAGATTCATTCACATTTTAAGCCTCTAACTTTTTGTTGGATAATGTAAATACATTTAACAATCATGTATAATCATATTGTAGTTAGTTTTTTTCATTCCCACCAATAAAACGTCTAGGAGTTAACTACCATTTAAAATAATAATATTATATTATTAGTGTGCAACGTAAGATTCCAAAGAAACCCGTTGTTGCGTATCGAGTACACTATCAAACATAGAAACCCCTTTAAAGTAAAATTAATATTTAATTAAAAAATATTAATAAATATGAAATATGTCTTATTCTTAATTTACATGGGATGTTATATATACACCAAGTCAGCTAAGTATTTTCTGAAGATAGTTACATAAGTCTTGAACCTATTCAAGACACTAGCGAGAATGATGGTGGTCCCCACAATGAGTATTTTTCATGGCTTGACATAGAGATGGTGAATCATAGTGGTCCTATAATATGGTGGAAAAACTCTTTATTTGATCATGATGGAGAAATTTTTAGAGAGGACATTTTTCTAGTGATGTTATAGGATATGATCTTCTAGACTCTTTTATAGATTCATATGGGAATAATGGTACTGGATCAGTAATCTTAAAGGATAATAAACCTCTCATGATACATGATAAAAATGGAATATGATCAGTTCTTGAGGGAATAAACTACTGAGAAATTTGGGATAGTGATATATCTCTATGAATATATTCATATACTGAGGTACTAGAGAATTATCTAGTTATAAATAGATTTATGGATGAGAAAACACCAGCAATGGTTCCTGTAGTGGGGACAGAGGAGCTAAAACATCAACTATATGTAGCCAATGGATGAGAAAAGTTTTTAAACATGAGAGAAATTTAATGAGTTAATAATAATAAAGAATATATACCATTCAGGGTTCTTTCGATATTAGTATCTCTCTTAGGGTGATATCGTGCTACTCTGATGATTGTCGATGACATCTTCTATGGGATAGTACAACCTAACATATAGCTGAATATGAGGTAGTAGATGAGACACCTTTTTTGAGGTAGTGGAAAGAGGAGGGAGGTCTTCTGGGAGGAATACATGGAAGAGGAGTAGGGAGAGAAACTATAGGTGGAAGATGTTTTGATTTGTTTCCACAAACACCCCAAGTTGGTCCTCACCAGTTACTACTTCCAGGGTGGAAGGGGTGAGTGTGACTACTTAAAGTGAAGTCATGTGACTCCAAAGTTATATTAATGAGTAGAATTACAATATGTGTCTTTTCCACCTTCTCTAAAATTTTGATAGAGACATAGGCGAGCCACTATTTTCTTAAGAAATCCATAGTTTGATACATCGAGATTCTAGTTGATCCCTTAGCTCAACCTTCACCACTACAAAACTTTCTTTTAAAAAAATTAGTAATGGACCTTTATTAGCACTTATAAAGAGATTACTATCAAAGGGTGGTTAAAGGGAAGGATTTATCATTGTTCGAAAAAATCACAGATAAAGGCTGCTAGTAACATGGCTAAAAACCACAAACAATACGGGCATTTACCAGTGATTTTTTTATCGATGATAAAGGGGGCCTTTATGAGTGATTTTTTAGTTCTATTAAATGGTGAATATATCATCACTTTTTTTATCATTGTTAAAGTGGGAAATTATTATCTTTTGGACATCACTTTTCCCCCCTTTATTAAAGCCTCCCCACCCCCTTTATCAGTACTTTTTGAAATCCTAGCCTCTTGTGTGTGACTGTGTTTGATCCCAATAGATCTCCTTATGATATAAAAATACTTCTCCACTATAAACTGATGTTTTATTTTCTATTTTACGATATTTATATTTATTTATATATTTTTATTCATATAATTATTTAATAAATAATGAATAAATTTACCATATTTATATTTATATATATTTATTAAATATATATATAATTATATAATAATATATGATGATATAAATATATTTATAATTATAAATAAATAATTATAAATATATTTACAAATATATTTATAAATGTGTATTTAAAATATTTATAAAATTATATATTTATAATTATAAATAAAAATCAATAACTTTTTAAAAAGGATTTATATACTTATAAATAAATAATTACACATTTAAATAATTAAAAAACTATGATAAATAGATATATAATTATGTAAATATGTTTATAAATTTTTTTATTTATAATTGTAATTATAAATACTTTATTAGAGCTAAAGTTTTAGCACTGAAAAATATGTCTTTTATCAACACTTCTTTAGAACTGATAAATAAATATCTTTATCTACGCTAAAAAAGTGCTAATAAAATGGTTATTTATTAGTGTTAAAGCTTTAGAGCTAATAAATATTTCCTTTATTAGTGCTTATTTGGTGCTGATAAATCTCTGTCTTTATCAGCACTAAAAAATCGCTTATAAAGATATATTTTATCAGTGCTTATTAATTTATCATTAATAAAAGGTACCTTTCTCTGCTCTTTTTTATAAGTGCTGATAAAAGTCTCCCAATATATTTATAGAACCCTAATCACGATTGAAACAGTCGTGATATCTCAAGATTCCATGGAACTCCTGTGTTGATGGTGCTCTTCTCCTCGAATCCAAGGTTCGAATCCAAGGCTTGAATCAAGGATCAAATCAAGTTTCAAACGAATCCAAGGCTCAAATATAAGGGTCAAATGAATTAGGGCTTGAACAAATCCAATCTTTCGCGATATCTCTACCTTCCCTCATATGAATCCATGCTTGAATCCAAGGTATGTTATTTTCTCCTCATCCTCACTCATTGTTTTCTTGTTTGGGTTATGCATAATGTTTTTTTGACCTTATATTTTCCATCACTGCTTTCCCTTCTTCTTCAAGCCTTCCACCCACTGTTGCTGAAGGTTTTTCATCATCTAGGATATCCTTAGGTAGGTGTATTTATGATTTATCTATTCCCAAATTTTTTTCATGTTCATGGTTGTTTTAAATTGGTTTCTCTAAAATTATCATGGTTATTTGGGTTTAATTGGATTTAAATATGCTTGTTCCTCAAGGTTTTTAAGGGAGTATAAATGATTTCCAATTGGGTTATTATGCATTTGTCTTTTTTTATCTAAATTCAATGGCTAAATTAAGTTTTTTTCCAATAACATATTTATGATGGTTTTCAAAAAGTGATATGGTGTTTAAAAATTATTTGAGTTTTTTTATGAAATTCGTTTAGGTAATGTATGAGTTCATGACATTGATTAATTGGGGTTTTTGTTTGAAGAGTTTTATTATGTTTTTTTCTTGTGTAATTTATTTATGTCTAATTTTATGGATTCATATTTTCGTGTCTTATTCTTATACACATATGTATTGGTGTGTGTGTGTGTGTATTAGACATATGCATGTATTCATAGTAAAATATGTAAATATTTGTAGTGATATATCATTAGATATGTATGTATGTGATTGCATATGTTTATTACATTTAAATAGAAGTTTTCAAATTTATACACATTGATTAAATTTGGTTTTCTTATAGAGGTTTTTAAATAGTATTTTTAAAAAAAATCATTTATGAAAGGTTTTGAAATTACCAAAAAAAATTAAAATGGCCTCAAGAAAAATGATTGTTTTTTTAGTGAGCTTTCAAAAGGGTTCTAAAAGGAGTCATAGTTTCAATTGTGTTCTTAATTATTCATTGCTATTATTAATGGAATGAATGATTTCTATAACACCCCAAGTTTTTCTAAAAATAAATAGAAATTCTTGGAACTTTGTTTTAAGTAGATATTTATAACTAGACTTTAAACATACTTTTTTCACATCTATGTTTTGAATTTCAATAAATTGTCGTCTACAATTGTGTTCAGTATGTTATTTGGAGTCTAATGAAACAGACTTGTTTTTTTTGTGAATAGTAACATACCCTTATGAATAGTGATATGAATAGTAATATGACCCTAATGAATAGTAAAGTTTATTATTATTTTATTTTCTTAAGGATTTAAGATAATAACATTTGGGTAAATTTTTCATCGTGATATAGAAGTTGTTATTGAATTAGAATTGTTAATTTTTTAATTAAGTATGATTTTATTTAGAAATTAAATTAATAATATTTATAAATTTATTTTTAAAAAATGGACTTAATTTTTTTATTCTACACGTCGAAAAATGGTCGGGGTAAATTTTTGGAATTCTTCTGAAAGAGTTGATTTTTCGGTGAATAGTAAAAAATACAGTTTTTAGTTTCGGTGGTTTAATGACATCATTAATGATGTAATAATGATGTCATAAATATGGTCGACTTTTGAATAGTTTAATAAGATATTATGTGTCCCAATTGGATTATACCATGGGAAAGCCCATGGTTTTTCAAATACCACCCATGAGGTGTCCCTTGGAAATTATTAAAATATCCCCTTACTTTTCCTATAAATACCATCCCATTCCTTCATTAACTTCATTCCCAACTCCTCCTCAATGAATCACTAGCCTCCTTACCTTCCTAGTCTTCCTCCCAAGGTTTCCTCAAGCCCCAAAGGTCCAAACCTTCAAGTTCTAAGGGATAGTCTACAAGGTAAGAAAATTCTCAATTTCTTTCTTTTTCCATTCAAGTCCTCTTTTATGTGGTATAACTTTCAAGTTTCCATACCATGTTCTTATTTTCTTCTTATTATTGATCTAATATATATTATGATTTATTTCTGGATGTTCTCATGTTCATGGAAAATTCATCATCAATATTTCTCGCTTCCCCCACTTGTTCAAGGAATTAAAAACATTTTATGTGATGTGTCGAATTACCGACATCGTAGACGATGTGATTTCAATTTTCATTAATTACTTTAATTATGGACATGAAACCATTTTTATGGTTGAACCAGGTTATAATATATGTATTATGTCTCATCAATGGTTCTGTAATTTGTTTAACATGTGGTTTTAATTTATAAAATGAAATGAGGTCGTTATTATCAAAGAACCACTAAAATTATCTAAATGAACATCATTAATGTTTTAACTTATGAATCATCCTCATGAAAGAACTAAAAATTATAAATGGTATAATTTATTTTACTGGATATATGTAAATACTACTCCATTCCAATTCTATAGTTTCACTTCCAATCAACAAGAACATCCATCATCAACCAATCTTGGAAATCATGTACAGAATTCACCCAAAAACAGTGCAAGGGGAAAAATACTAACAATTAAAGGGTGAAATGATGTTATTAAATGATCATATAAGATGTTATACACATGAAAATTTTTATATAAAATACTAATAACACTCTTTTAACCATTATACAGGAAGTTTAAACAAGTTTTAATAAAGACCAACCCGAGGTAAGGGAATTCTTAACCTGATTTCCATTCTTTGGGTTAACCTTTTACTTCATTATTTATGTGATATTTAAATTGTTTGTGTGATAGGTTATATTTATATTATGTTTTATTATGTGTATTTACAGTATATATACATACTCCATCCACTCTATTAATTCTCTCTTCAATTGTATGATATTTATAAGGAGCTTTTCTTTAAAAATCATCTTTTTAAAATTCGGTATTATGAAATTCCAAAGTAATGTTTTTATGGAATTATTAATGTTGTATGATTATGTTTTGGTTCTTGGGAATTATTTATGATGAAGGGTGGGAACTATATATCCCTCCAATTCATTGGGTATGAGTAAGTTGGATGTCGGTCGTATGGTTACTCCAAATGTAACTGCGATGGTTTCACAAAGTAAGGTAGTCGTGAGGGTTACAGATTTTAAGGTAGACAAGAATGGTTACAAGATTATGTAAATAGTGCCACAAAATACCTCTATGATTATATTTATGTTCTCATGTTTTTTTGGATATTTTGTAAATCTCATGTTACGCAAAGTAATTATATATGAGTGACAATCATGTCTTCTGAAAATGTTTTCATACGTTACGAGTATTCATGGACTAATGTTCTCTTTCCTTTCTTTTTCATCCCTTAATAAGCTTTTGTTCTCATCCCAAGTTCTTAAATGATTTTCACAGGTTAATGGATGTTTAAGACAAGTATGGAAGCCATGTTAAATGTTTAAGAATTTTCAAGGAGTCTTGTTTTAATATTTAATGTTTTATATTTTGAAAAAAATGGAAACTGTTTTTATAGTATCCACTCTGTAATAATGTGTAATGTTATGAATGTTTTGTCCTATTTCTATAAAGATCTAAACATGAAAAGATCCTCAATGTAAATGAACTATTTTATTGACTAAATTCAATATTATGTATGTAATAAGTCCGGTTCCTTATAATTTCTATGTGGACTGTTTTGTGGTTTTTACATGGGAGAACATTATTAGGATGGAAAAAAATGGTTGATGTTCTAGCTTAATTGAGGTATTAGTTAGGGGTCGTTTTTAGTTTCCTCAAGAGGTCTAGGTTTCATTTTCTATTTTGGTCACATAAATGACAATTATTCAATGAGTGAGTTAGTTACTTTTAAAAACTATAGGTCACAGCTCCACCCCATGTTTTATGGATTATACTTATACTATTATATATATTGTTTGGAAACCACTTTCACTTTTATAGAAGGTTTTCATCATCACCATTATTTAATTTTATTTATTATATCTTATACAATTTAGTTTCTTTTTTGGATTTGTTTTACTTATTTATTTCATTTTAGTTACATTTCATTATATTGGGTTTATTTTCTTAGTTACATTTCTTTATAAATAAATCCAAAAGTGGTTTCAAAATTTTTGTTTTAATAAATAATGATTGGTCCAAGGAAAATAAATTTCAAGTGATTCTTTTCATTTAAAAGGAAAAAAAATAAATATTTTAATTGTAACACCCCACAACCCGAATCTTATGTATTGATAAGTTGTGGTTACTTTTGTTTGAATAACTAAACAAAACTTGTTTCTCATAAGAGGGTAAAAATATGATTTTAATTTTTTAGAATACAATCGATTAAAACACACAAGTGGATACAAGACCTTTCATTTAAATAAAAACACCATAGCGTTTACAATACACCAAAATCAGTGGAGTAATCATGCTAACCAAAAATACTTATTAAAAACCCTATCAAAATTACAGGGAGACCACTTAAAACAACTAAAATTCCAAGAAAGTAATAAGGGTCCTTTTTATCCATTATAACGAACATGAGAATGGCCAAATCCATTACGACCACACTAAGAACCAAAGGTATGACGTGAACCATCTTCTTCAATCAAATTGAGTGGTAGGACTCCCTAAGTCTTGGATTTATAAGGCTCTAAGGTGTTTGTTGACTTGGGAAACCATGGAACTCTAACGGCTATAAATATAGTCGTCAGCCTCATTGGACAATTAATTTAAAACTTATAAGAATATTCTAGTCCACCCTGTGATTAGGTTATGAAATTGAAAAAGTATGAAACTACTCCTAACCATGAGTTTAATAGAATATAATGAAATGTTTTGAATTATACAATGGTGTATTTTTTAGAATGTAATAAGGAATTAAAAACATGTTGCAATTAATTCAAGTTTGTTGTAAATATTTACATTGAATGTCTTAAACTATGTTTAAATTATTGTTAATTGAATTATATTTTTAATTAAACTATTTTTTAGACCACTACAACACTAGTATAAGAATTATCATTTGGGTTATAACTTTTAATGTTAAAGGATTAGTATTTATAAACAACGTTAGAAAATACCTTTAGGACAAGGTTTAATTTTCAAACATTAACCTTATAATAAAATCCATGTATAAAACAAGAATTTCTATATAGAGTTATTTTCCCTCAAGATTTCATATTTTTTTATTATAAAAATTTGGGCCCGCTAGGGATAGCCCTTTTATGGAAGGGCCGAGGGAGGCAGCACATGCTGGGTGGATGAGCCTAGCCTTAAGCCCATGTTGGGGCCAACCCAAGTTTGGGCATAGGTCACCTGAGAGGTGCACATGAGATTTGGGAGAGAGTACATGAGCGCTCAGTACGGGCACAAGCCGCAGAGAGCGTGGGTAGGCTGAAGCCTACGGGGGGAGCGGGAGCCCGTGTATAAGGCCCCCTAGGTGTGTGTTACGTGATTTCTGATTATGGAATGGGAGGCTTGGGCTTATAAGGGAGGCGAAATCAGCTCCCTGTTTTGATGTGGGAAGCAATTTTTCAGGCAAAATTCAATCGTGGCCATTGGATCACTTAACGCGCAATCTGGGCCATTGAAATCAACCCTGCGTTCAACCTTCAGCAACTGTGGCGCATCACCAGATTTTTGTGATCCGTCCAATCTAGCGCGATCTAATCATGGTCACTCTTTTTTTTTAAACGTTGCTTCGATCTCGTGTCGTCCGATCAAACTTGGACTTAATCTGAGTCATCCACTACCTTTATAAATCACAGATGCATCCTAGCCCTGGATTTCAAGGCCGAACTGATCATGGCCATCAGAATTTCTCCCAATATTTCACCACAACGTTGTCTTCTTCCCCGCGGTGTGCCATGAACCAGTTAACCTACACCCTACATTTCATCCTTTTTCTCCTCCCGTGACAGTCGATGGTCTCCCTCCTACATGAGGTTTCCACAAGGGATGACTATTAGTTTTAAAAAAGGCCACTTGGGCCTCGGGTCTCATGCAACTTGTATTAAAAAAAATATATATAATGTATAGTTTTAGATATATAAAAACATCTGAAGCATCTGAGGAACCCTCTTGGATCCTTGCACCCAAGCCTTCTGCAGACCTCAACGTGTACCCTGAGTTCTCCATCCTTCTTGAGCTCCTACTTCTCCTCAAGCTAGGTAAGGGATTAGCCTTGTCTTTCTTTCGGTTTTAAGCTTTTCAAAAAAATATGTATATACATATATACTTTTGAAGGAAATATTTTATATCTAATCATTTATGTTCTTATAAATATGGATATGCATAGTATAAATAAGGTTTGTAGGGGATTTTATCATTTTTTGTGAATATATATATGTGGTTATATATATATATGTTCTTGTGTGTGTGAAACCATATATTCTTAATCCAATTTATATATATGATATGACTTCTTGATTTAAACAATATTTCTCCAAATATCTTATTGTTGTAAAGAGTTTATTGTATCTCTTCAAATCATCCTTATTTTACTATGTTTTTCGAGTATATATATATAAATATATATATATATGAAAATATATAAGTATAAAATACACGACACATTGATTTGCATGAAATTCAAAATCCCAGATTAAGGATTTTGTTGAGATTTGAATTGTGAGATGAAAAAGGATTAAAATGTATGGAGTCACTTTGTATAGGAAAATTTTTACACCTAATCATGTATGATTACACATAAAATATTTTCGAATTTTAAAACAATCCAATATTTTCAACCTAATAATTAAATCCATGTTTTAATTAAATTACAACTGTCAAGCTAACTTCTAATGAGAACCTTGCATAAAGATATGGCGTGTAATCGGGTATGTGGGTACTTCTGTATGTATGCCAACTTTGATTCCTATTTTTATTTATAAAGTTCCATGTTTTGTGAAGAAAGAACTAAACATACATTTCAAATGTTTTTGGCTTGACCAATCACTACTTTTATGCATACCCTGTTGGATGAATATCTACACAACATGAAACCTTAATCATGGTTTTCCAAATTCTTTCATTTTGTGTGCTTAGTTCATGAATATAGATATTGGAAGCTTGTGGCTTCATGTTCATAGGAACTAATTACTCCTCCCCTTTATAGAAAATGATAATGTTAAAAGGTTGAGTCTTATACATTTATGTTTTGAAATTTAATATAGTAAACAAAGTCTTAATTAAAAAAATGATTGAGATAATGTAAGTTTAGTAAACCACATGAAATTATAAGTTTACCTCTTTATTTATTATGATAAGTTTATCTTTTTATTTAATCATGAATGTTATTGATTAATATGGTTATAAACTTTGTCATTTTAAGCGATCAAAATGGTATTTCTTGTGTGTTAGTTGACATCACAGGTACTCTTAATTTATGTAATAATTAATGACTTGACCACATAATTCATTGTTTTGTTCCAGACCCACTACATATGCATTAATCTGAATAATTGTAATAAAAAAAATTTATGCATTTTCCTGATTATATGCATTTAATTGTTCAAGGTGGTATGGAACACCTTGAATAAAATGAAAGGTGAAATAAGTAACCAAGTAATATGTGTACTTGAAATGATAAGTTATTTAATAAATAAAAGTGCTACGTGCACTTTAATTTAGTGATATGAGGAATGCATTGGACCTAGAATGTTCCGGGGTGGGTACCGGTAAAAGTAAGTCCTCCGGGTTGGGGTCCGGTTACAGCAGACCCTCCGGGTTGGTGTCTGGTTATAGAGGCACTCTGGGTTGGTGTCCAGTTACAGAGGCACTTTGGATTGGTGTCCGGTTATAGAGGCATTCAAGGTTGGAGTACAGTTACAGTGGCTCTCCAGGTTGGGGTCCGGTTATAGTTAGCCCCTAGGTCTTGGCACGAGGACTTGACATGGTCCGGTATATGCACATTCCTCATTAATACTATGTAAATTAAATAACCAGAGGATTATTCAACGAGTAGAATATTCCTGGATAAAGAGCTTATGTGTATGAGAATCATAATAAGTTTAAGTATGGCATATTTATTATTTATTCAGTATTCATAAATTTAATAACCAATAGAAAATGATGAAATTGAAGTGATTATTTTCAAGCGTAGCTCTGGTCATGCATTATACTTAGTTAATAATTTTGTACTTTAATTTTAACATGAAATTTCCTTTACTTTATATTATGAATGAGCTTTCTCATAATTGAATCATGATAATGTTAGTATATTTTAAATTATGCACTTATATCCCTTAGAAAATTGTCATGGTATGTTTAATGTGTTACAGCATTTTAAAGAAAATTTTTTATGAAAAATTTAAAGAATGTTTTCAAAATTTATTTTGTGTATATTACGTTATTTTTAAACCCCTTACTGGGCATTGGTACACTCACCCTACGTTTTTGATTAACAATTTTCAGTAAAAGCTTTTAGCAGAAGGAACTTTACAGTAGTAGCTAGTTTCCCAGAGCCTGAATCAAATTCGATCCTCTGTATGGCACCGGATCTGGGTACTCAGGAGCTGGAGCATCACAGTTGGTATCAGAGGATTCGGTTTGGAACACTCTAGAAAATCATAATTGAACAATGAAAATTTACTTAAGAAATACTAGGAATAATGTTTTCTTAATTTCAGATGGAAAATGAGGGTACTAACCTTCTGTCTCTTCCCAAGGAGGCCTTGGAAACCATAAATTCCATAGCTAGCCATGAAAAATTTATAAACTATTCCCATATTTTTATGTCATGCAAACATCTATATGACATATATAATTTCCCCCGAGTACTTAAACTTCACCGAAGAGCGGTTCTGGATTACATCTTTATGATGTAAGCCCAGTTTCCATCCTATGCATGACGGGAAAAATACTATGAGGGACTTTTTAGATGCTTCATGGTAGTTTAAGGTTTCTCATCCCTCACGGTCTTCCAAGAAGCTGCAGCAGATGGATACCTCCACGCAGCATATATTTTTCAATTCTTGTCTTATGGCCATCTTGGTCAGGTAATGGACTTTGACATCCATGAATATGAAGCTTCCCATTCTGTGTACAGACAACAAGTACATGAAGATGTCTCTCAGTTGTACACCCCACATGTCAGACTCTGGAGACAACACAAGTGCTCCCACGATATCAAACTAGATTTATCGGGTTGCATATGGTTCAAGGAAATAGAAAGTTTTGAATTAGTTTTGGGGATTTGTGTATTAGAAAACTGGGGAAACCATTAGCCCTGTTGTATTTTTTGTACCAATAGTAATATGAGAACCTAACTTGTTATATCTTCTTTTGTTATCCTTTCATCAGTTATATTTTTGAATGAGTATTAATAAGTGAACTTTTATAATGAATTTTCATATGGAAGGACAGAATCACATCCTATCGCTCCCTACTGAAATACTAGAGATCATCTTGGTCAAGACCTATTAAGAGGAGTACCTGCCTTTAAAAATTTTGTGAAAAATGTGCAAGAATCTCTACCAAGTGTCAAATAGACCGAACATTCTCCATTCCTATCAGAAGAATGCCTATATATACAATACAATAGCCATGGTATAGTTGTCCTAGTACAAGCGAAGAGGGAAATACCACGAAGGAAAATTTCTATGCTTTAATCTGGGACGGAATTTCATGGTAAGAGATATATTTCAAGAGGCTTCATTGGAGGGAGACCTTTGTGTAGCTTACATGTACCAACTCCTCAACTTCAGTTTATACGACAATGCCTATGACTTGGATATTCTCAATCGAGAGTCAGTCCTATGAATTCTTTGGGAGAGGGTCAATTTGGACATCTCCAAACTTTTCACCACTTGAGCATCTCTGTGGAGGCCTGAATGCACTATGCAGAGGTTCAACCCATTCTGCTCAAAATATATCTGGGCCAGAGAAGATGAAGAGTTGAACATAAACTTGGAAATTCAGCTAGCTACACCGGAGGACCCTCCACAATGGAGGTTGTGGTGAAGATGATAAAGGAGTCTTTCTCTTATGCGTATGTGGAATTAATTGCAAGGACGTAATTCCTCATAGGGGGGAATGATGTAACACCCCACAACCCAAACCTTATGTATTGATAAGTTGTGGTTACTTTTGTTTGAATAACTGAACAAAAATTGTTTCTCATGAGAGGGTAATAATATGATTTTAATTTATTAGAATACAACCGAGTAAAATACACAAGTGGATACAAGACATTTCATTTAAATAAAAACACCGTAGCATTTACAATACACCAAAATCAGAAGAGTAATCATTCTAACCAAAAATACTTATTAAAAATACTATCAGAATTACAAGGAGACCACTTAAAACAATGAAAACCCCAAGAAAGTAATAAGGTTCCTTGGTATCCGTTATAACAAGCATGAGAATGTCCAAAGCCACTGCAGCCACACTAAGCACCAAAGGTATTATGTAAACCATCTTCTTCAATCAACTTCAGTGGTAGGACACCCTAAGTCTTGGATTTATATGGCTCTAAGGTGATCATTGCCTTGGGAAACCATGGAACTCTAACGTCTATAAATATAGTTGTTGGCCTCATTGGATGATTAATTTCAAACTTATAAGAATATTCTAGTCCACCATGTGATTAGGTTATGGAATTAAAAAAGTTTGAAACTACTCCTATCCATGAGTTTAAGAGAACATAATTAAATTTTTTGAATTATACAATTGTGTTTTTTTAGAATGTAATAAGGAATTCAAAACATGTTGCAATTAATTCATGTGTGTTGTAAATATTTACATTGAATGTCTTAAAATATGTTTAAATTTTTTTTAATTGAATTATATTTTTAATTAAACTAATTTTTAGAGCACTACAACACTAGTATAAGAATTATCATTCAGGTTATAACTTTTAATGTTAAAGGATTAGTATTTATAGACAACGTTAGAGAATACATTTAGGACAAGGTTTAATTTGCAAACATTAACAATATAATAAAATCCATGTATAAAAGGAGTATTTCTATATAGTGTTATTTTCCCTCACGATTTCATATTTTTTTAGTATAAAAAGTTGGGCCCGCTAGGGCCAGCCCTTTTATGGAAGGGTCAAGGGAGGTAGCACATGTTGGGTGGCTGATCCTAACCCTCAACCCATGCCTGGGCTAGTCTGAGTTAGGGAATAGGTCACCTGAGAGACACACAGGAGATTTGGGAGTGAGCGCATCAGCGCGCAGTGCAGACGCAAGCTGTGGAGAGTATGGTTAGGCCGAAGCCTGCGAGGGGGAGTGGGAGCTCATGTATAAGGCCCCCTAGGTGTGTGTTATGTGATTTCAGATTATGGCATGGGAGGCTTGGGCTTATAAGGGAGGAGAAATCAGTTCCCCGTTTCGATGTGGGAAGAGATTTTTCAGGCAAAATGCAATCATGGTCATTGGATCACTTATCGCGTGATCTGGGCCATCAAAATCGACCTCACGTTCGACCTTCAGCAATCGCGGTGCATCACCATATTTTTGTGATCCGTCTGATCTGGCGTGATCTAATCATGGCCACTTGTTTTTTTTAAACGCCACTTCGATCTTGGGTTGTCTGATCATAATTGGACTTAATCTGAGTTTTCCACTACCTTTATAAATCACGGATGCATCCTGGCCCTTGATTTTTAGAACGAACTGATCCTAGCCATCAAAATTTCTCCCAGTCTTCCACTACAGCATTGTCTTCTTCCCCACGGCGTGCCTTGAACTAGTAACCCTACACCCTATATTTCATCATTTTTCTCCTCCTGTGATAGTTGATGGTCTTCCTCCTTCACACGGTTTCCACAAGGGATGTCTATCAGTTTTAAAAAAATCCACTTGGGCCTCAGGACTCATGCAACTTGTATTAAAAAAATATATGTAATGTCTAGGTTTAGATATATAAAAACATCTGAAGCATCTGAGGAACCCTCTCAGCTCCTTGAACCCAAGACTTTTGCGGACCTCAATGTGTACCCTAAGTTCTCCATCCTTATTGATCTCCTACTCCTCAATCTAGGTAAGGGATTGGCCTTGTCTTCCTTTCATTTTTAAGCTGTAGAAAAAAATATGTATATACATATATACTTTTGAAGGAAAGATTTTATATCTAATCATCTATATTCTTATAAATATTGATATATATAGTATAAATAAGGTTTTTAGGGGATTTTATCATTTTTCGTGAACATATATATGTGGTTATATATATAAATATATGTGTGTGCTTGTGTGTGTAAAACCATGTCTTCTTAATCCAATTTGTATATATGATATGACTTCTTGATTTAAACGATATTTCCCCAAATATCTTATTGTAATAAAGGGTTTATTGTATCTCTTCAAATCATCCTTTTTTTACTAATTTTTTCGACTATATATATATATATACATATATGTATATGAAAATATATAAGTATAAAATACATGACTCTTTGATTTTCATGAAATTCATAAGCCCAAATTAAGTATTTTTTTAAGATTTGAATTATGATATGAGAAAGGATTAAAATATATGGAGCACTTTGTTTAGGAAAAATTTTACACCTAATCATGTATGAGCACACATAAGATATTTGCATATTTTAAAACAATCCAATATTTTCACCCTAATAATTAAATCCATGTTTTAATTAAATTACAAGTGTTAATCTTACATCGAATAAGGACCTTTCATAAACATGTGTCATGTAATTGGGTATGTGGGTACGTGTGTATGTATGCCAACATTGATTCCTATTTTTATTTATAAGGTTCCATGGTTTGAAAAGAAACAACTAAACATACATTTCAAATGTTTTTGGATTGACCAATCACTACTTTTATGCATGCCCCGTTCGATGAATATCTACACAAAATGAAACCCTAATCATGGTTTCCCAAATTATTTCATTTTATGTGCTTAGTTCATGAATATAGATATTGGAAGCTTGTGGCTTCATGTTCATAGGAACTCATTAATCTTCCCCATTATAGAAAATGATAATGTTAAAAGGTTGAGTTGTATTCATTTGTTTTTTCACATTTAATATAGTAAACAAAGGCTTAATTAAAACAAATTATTGAGATAATGTAAGTTTAGTAAACCACATGAAATGATAGGTTTTCATCCTTATTTATTATGTTAAGTTTATCTTTTTATTTAATCATGAATGTTATTGATTAATATGGTTATGGACCTTGTCATTTTAAGTGATCAAAATGGTATTTTTTTGTGTTAGTTGACATCACAGGTACTCTTAATTTATGTATTAATTAATGACTTGACCACACAATTCATTGTTTTGGTCCAGACTCACTACATATGCATTAATGTGAATGATTGTAATAAAAAACATTCATGCCTTTTCCTAAGTATATGCATTTAATTGTTCAAGGTGGTATGGGACACCTTAAATAAAATGAAAGCTGAAATTAGAAACCAAGTAATATGTGTACTTGAAATGATAAGTGATTTAATAAATCAACGTGGTACGTGCACTTTGATTTAGTGATATGAGGAATGCATTGGACCTACAATGTTCGGGGGTGGGAACCAGTAAAAATAAGACCTCCGGGTTGGGGTCTGTTTATAGCAGACCCTCTGTGTTGGTGTCCGGTTAGAGAGGCACTCTAGGTTAGTGTCTAGTTACAGAGGCACTCCAGGTTGGTTTCCGGTTACAGAGACACTCAAGGTTGGAGTCCGGTTACAGAGGCTCTTCGGGTTGGGGTCCGGTTACAATTATCCCCTAGGTCTTGGCATGAGGCCTTGACATAGTCCGGCATATGCACATTCTTCATTGAGACTATGTAAATTAATTAACCAGAGGATTATTTAACTAGTAGAATATTCTTGGTTAAAGAGATTATGTTTATGAGAATTAGAATAATTTTAAGTATGGAATATATATTATTTATTCAATATTCATAAATTTAATGACCAATAGTAAATGATGAAATTGAAGTGATTATTTTCAAGCGTAGCTCTGATCATGCATTACACTTAATTAACAATTTTTTACTTTCATTTAAACATGAAATGTCCTTTACTTTCTATTCTGAATGATATTTCTCATAATTGAATCATTATAATGTTAGTATATTTTAAATTGTGAACTTATATCCCTTAGACAATTTTCATGGTATGTTTAATGTGTTATAGAATTTTAAAGAAAATATTTTATGAAAAAATTAAAGAATGTTTTCAAAAGTTATTTTGGGTATAGTATGTTATTTTTAAACCCCTTACTGAGCATTGGAATGCTCACCCTATGTTTTTTATTGAAATTTTTTAGGTAAAATCTTTTAGTAGAAGGAACTTTACAGTAGTAGATGGTGTCCTTGAGCCTAAACTGAATTTGGTCATCTATAGGGCACTGGCTCTGGGTACTCCGGAGCTAGGTCTTCACATTAATAAAGATTTCTAAATTCTTGTTTAAAATATTATTCATTTTTAAATATTTATGTTAGGAAAATCTCATGGTTGGATTTTCTTAAAATAATAAAATCACATTCTCCATATGTATTTCAAACTAGATTTCATGGTAATTGATTATTGTTATCCATATTTTATAACAAGGATGGTTTGGTAATAAGATTTAAACCCATATGAGGTTATGAACCCAAGGTATAAAAGCGAATAATTTACTAAGTATATTAATACCATTTAAACTCGTGATTCAAAACTAAATTCTTGTTTACTAAAAGTACTCAAGATATTAGAACATAAATATATAACAAATAGTAGTTTCCTTCCCTGAACAATGTTCTAAGACATGTAAATATTCAGGTAACTTTATCAAAATAAATTGAGGTAACCTTATCCAAACATATGATAACTACATTCCTTTATTGATCTCAACATTATTTGGAGCTAATAAAATTTATAAGAATGAAATTACATAAATGAAATAATGTAAATAATTAAATAACACAAGTCCAAACTTTAATTTCATAGAATAAATAATTTTAAAACAAGTAAACATGTTTAATAGACTTTACATAACAAACCACGCATAAATATATAATGTGAAAAACACACATGATGTGGTTTCCATCTCACCCCACCCAATATCATAAAAAAACATCATATGATCCTCCTATGGCTAAATTTTCACTTAAAATACTCAATTTCACCCATCGACATGCTATCACATCGTTATATCACAATTCCTACACAACCAAAATCATTATATGATCATCTAAACACCCAAAACAATGTACAAACACAATACTTGGGGTAACTTCATGGCTGGTTCCTCTCCAAACAGAAACCAAATCCACCATCATTATCTCACCTTGAGTACTAGATAACCTCCAATTCAACTCACACTCAAAAAAATTCAAATCAAACCTAAGCTCGATATCACACATGAACTCCATCTAACACCTAATGATCTTTCAGAAAATATTTTTCAATGTCATGAATACTTTTAAAACCTTCTTGATGTTGATTCTTAAATAAATTATACGGCATGTGAAAGCTTGGATTTTTGGATTCTTGTGTGATATATGATGAAACTCATTTTTGATAAATGAATAGTCCCTTGATTTAATTTTGAAAATATCCCATGGGAACCTTGGTATCTAGGTGAGTAGTCCATAACAAGAATTACAATATTTAATTTATTAATTTACTACTATCTTCTAAAAAAAAGTTTTATTTATGTCATCTTTATAAAAAATTTATAAAATGTTTAATAATCTTGTTTTTCTTTAGACTGGGTGGTGGATTGCTTAGAGTTTTTATAGTCATTCCTATTTTAAATTTCAGTTTTGAAAATGGAAACGTGAATTTAAATGTTAAATTGGGTTTTGAAATGAAAAAAAAAAAGAAATTTTTACATTAAAATGAACTAAATTGGATTTGATGTTTTGAAATTCATGAAATGATTTCAAATTGAACCTGTAAAGTTTTAAACATTTTAATGTGTACATATTTCCATGAAAATGGTTTTAAAATTTTAATTTATTATTAATGGTTTTTGAAAATGATTTTAAAAAATTTCACTTGATGCTAATAGTATTTATAGAAAAGGGGGATTATAAACCATTAAGTGTTTTGAAAAAATTGGTCCATTTTCATTTGGAATTTAAAACAAATAAATTTCAAATAGGGTTTTAAAATTTCAAAATGCAAACTTTTGAATTTTGAAAGTGGTTTTGAGATGAGATTTGAAATGTTAAATTAATATGTAGTGATTTAAAAAAAATTAAGGAGAAAATTATCATCCTCATCAGCTTCATCTACCAAATAACTATTATTGAATTTTGTTACTTGAGACTCATCCCCATCTCTTCTAGACATGAACATGTGTTTCTTAAACAACTCTGAGTATTAGTCATCCCATACTAGGTATCGATGATCATTTTGGATGAATTTAGAGGATAACAACTACCATAATGGAGTAATTATTTTATTAAATATTATTATCCATTTCCCTCAAGGTATACTGAAATTATATGAAAAAATAAAATTTTGGGTTCCCCTTATTAAAATTATCTATATCTTTCACCTTTTATAATGAATATCTTATGTGAATTTATTTATTTATTATAAAAAATAAATATTTTATTAACCGAATAGGATGGATATGAATCAAAAATTTATTCACGATAATCGTTTGATAGAATATTATAAATATGGAGTTAAAGAGTTCATCAATTTTATAATAGATCGGGTATAATAACCTTCAAAAATCCTTTATACATATTTATGTTGTGGTTATTCAAGACATATTAGTCTGAAAGAGTTGGGAGAACATTTTATTTGTAATGGAATAGATCAAAGCTATAAATGTTTGAATAAAAATGGGGGAAACTAAACATTCACACCAATTGGGATGATACTATGGTTTATGGATCATTTAATATGAATACCAGTGTAAATTATGATGATGATCGCATGGAAAAAATGATAATGAAAATTAAAGATGACTTTAGTGATTGTACAAACTTGTTTTAGAAGTTAAATAGTTGTGCTAAGAGACTATTGTATACTTATTATACTAAATACACAACATTTTTAGCTGTATTGAAGTTATATAATTTGAAAGTTAGTAGAATATAGAGAAATGCCATCTTTATAGAACTACTTGTCTCTTGAATGACATGATACTATAAGAAAATGAACTGCCATGTTGAACATGTGATGCTAAATGAATTCTATGTTAAATGCTCATGATATATAAAAAATAAATGCTTCTATAAATAATTTTATATTGTTTTTCATGGTCTGTGAATCACTCATAAAATTACCTAAGTGTGGATTAGATCAATACAGAAAAAATTAATCATGTCCTTAAAAAGTTGTATGGTATTTTTATATAATTCTATGAATTAGAAGACTATATAGATGTCAGGAAACTAAAGGATGGTTTACATGGAATTCAGATACAAGAATTAAATATGGGAACCAATGTCGTCCAGTAGAGTCTACTCAGTGGAATAAAATTGATTACAAGTATCCTGAATTTTTAAATTAGCCAAGAAACTTTCAACCTATTTTATATATAGATGGAATAAATCCCATTGTTTTATAGAGTAGTACTCACATTAAATGGACCATCATGTTGGTAAATTATAACTCTTTTTTATGGTTATTCATGAACTGCAAATACATTATGTTGTCTCTACTTATATCTGGACCAAACAAACCCAGTAATGATATTGATGTCTATTTGGATCCATTGATTTAAGTTCTGAAATTTATGTGGGATTCATGTGTTACAATCTATGATGCTAATATAAGTAAATAATTCACATTGAGGGCTATGTTGTATGAGGCAATAAATTACTTTCCTCCATATGGAAATTTTTCAAGTTATGGAATTAAAGGAATGTTGGGGTGTCCAATTTTTTAATATTGCACACACTCAGTTCGGTTGAAAAATTCCTAGAAGACTGTATTTTTAGGAAATTATAAATTTTTACCTTGATGACATTAATACTAATCCTAGATGATATCATTCAATGGGAATACCAAAAAAATGTACAATGTCATCTCTACTAATAGGTGATCAACTATTCGATAAAGTAAAACATATCGTCACTGTTTTTGGTAAACCATTTTTGAAAAAACATACAAAATTATGTTGGAATAATTGATCAATTTTCTTTGAATTACCGTATTTGAAATTTTGGTATGTCATTCATTTTTTTGATTTCATGCATGTAGAAAAAAAAATGTATTTTATAGCTTTATTTGCACATTACTAAATATTCATGGAAAAATGAAATATGGAATAAAGGCTAGGTTGGACATTATTGACATGGGGATAAGGGAAGAGTTGTCACTAGTGAAGGTAAAATGGCATACTTTTATTTATCCAGTAGCTTACACACTATCCATAGAGGAAAATTTCAAATTTTTCATTTTCCTTAATGATGTAAAAGTTATACAGGGGTATTCAAAATATATCAATAATTCTATTTCAATGACTAATTTGAAATTACTATGACTACATTCACATTACTATCATGTTTTTATGAAATATTTGATGCTAGTTTCTTTACATTGTATTCTTCCTAAAAATTCATTTCATATATTAACCAGGCTCTGCATCTTTTTCAAAGCCATATGTAGTAAATTTATTGACCTGAAAAAGATTCTAATCATGAATAAGGAGGTTGAAATCATATTATGTGAATTAGAGATGTTATTCCCACCATCATTATTTGATATAATGGTTCACTTGATAGTTCACTTAGTTAGAGAGGTTCAACTTTGTGGTCCTTTCTATTACAGATAGATGTAACCCATTGAATGTTATATGAATATTTTGAAAGGATATGTCAAGATTTGAAGTAGGATAGAAGTTTGTATTTAACAATGATATATTGTTGAATAATATATATAATTCTGTACCGATTACCTATCATATGTTGATAGAAAAGGTCTCCCAAAGTATTTTTATAGTGGAAACATTATAGGTGAAGTGATTTATGGATGAGATTATGTTACAATTATCATCATAGAGCAGTCTTAATCACACCTTCACATTTTTCATAATAGTGAAAATGTTGATCCATATGTCTAATCCCACAAATAAATTCTTAGAGATTTGAATCCATCAAGGGTTGAAGGATGGATATCAAATACACATAATCAATAGTTTATAGGATGGTTCTGAGATCAAATTTATTGGGAGTTATTTGAAAATATAAATTCAATTGTGAAATGACATTTCTGGATAACTAGGGGACCAAATGAAAATGTTATATCCTGCACTAGTTTTGTAATCAATTGTTATACATTTTATAAAGAATAACATGATGACTATAGTGTGATGCAAAATAGTGGAGTTATGCTTATGGTTGAATTGATTCACATATCTAGTTACAAGTATAAAAATTCAATATATGTGAATATTTCATATTTTTTAATTATCAAATAGATATAGGAGTTGGATTATACAACATTTAAAGTATTGACTTTCTGTTGTAAATGGGTTGATAATAGGAGTGTGGTAAAAGGTGATGAAATGGGATTCATAAGGATGAATATCAATATGGAAGGGCAAAAGGATTTGTTCATAATGTCATCACAAGTAGGTAAAATATTTTATGTCTTAGATCCAAAAAAAAGAATTGGTTCATTGTCCTGTTTTCGACTAAACAAACAATAGGTTCATATAAAAATTCAACTGAGGATGACCCTTTAATTGGAAGATCACAATCATTTCATGTCAATCACATTGTAGACAATGTATTGTATGTTAGAGGGAACCACAAAGAGAGGATTTGTATTATCTATAGAGGATCCAAACCCCTTTAACCTTTTAAAAAAAATATAGACAGTTCAATGAGAATGTTAAAGTGTTTTTTAATGATGTAGTTGCCAGGGAGAGGCAAAATCTGTATTTTTTTTCAGGGTGGGGGGGGGGGTTGTTCTGGTTCTTTTGGTTGTTTTTCTTGATTTTTTGGTTTCTCACTTTTCCCTTAAAAGTGATTTCATAATAAAATAAAATAAAATTGATTTAATATAATATGATTTTCCTCATAATCTTATCTATTCTATACTGCATTAACATAATCTAAATTAAATTTTTTACTACTCATGTAGAAAAAAATGTCTTCTACACATGATGATGTTACAAATCTTGGGGAAAAACAAACTATTGATAATGAAACTACAAAATTATTGTGGGATAAACCACATGTTGATGAAAAAAACAAGAACAATGTAACATCATAGTGTTGAATAAAATTATCAAGGTAATAATTAAGGTTATAAAATTTGAAGTTGGATAGAATCAGTGTGACAAACCTATTGACCCTAATAATTCAATGTTCATTAGTTATATTAGGGTCACAATGAGGATTAATATACCAATTGATATAGATTTTTGGTTCCACATCCCACACATGAAAAAGGAACCCTTATGGGAATATGTAAAGGTAATGAGAAATGGAATTCTTTCATCAGTCTTCATAATGAGAAATCATTTTAGGTGAACTATTTTCAATAATATACTACTTTACATTATTTATTTTATCCAATTTTATTCAAAAAAATTAATTTGTGAAAAAACAAAATAGTGCTGAAAATAAATAATGTGCATCAAAACCAATGTACCTCTATCTCAAATAAAGGATGGTGTATGGTTTAATATAGAAGAAATTGGTGTGTATTTTAAATCAACAATAAAAAGATTAAAAATATGTTATTCTGTTTATATAAATATTTTTGAATCAAAATATAAAGCCACTTCCATCCCACATCATGTTTTATTGAAGGATGCTCAAGTAAATAAGTAGGGTAAACTAGTTGATGAAGAAATACAAGCAGTATGGGAATCATGTGTAAGTATAAAATAATAATAACTTGTTGTGATTTATAGTAGTACTACATAAAAATATATATTTGTGTTTATGTGTTTTTTATATGGTTTAGACATAAGAATCAGTAGTGACCATACCAGAAGAAAAACTAATTTCAGTAGCTTTGAAGAAGCCATAATAATATGTTCATGTTAGATGATTAGATTTTTGAGTGTCTCCTCAAACATATTTTGAGAAGAAAAAACTACAAGAAGATGAAAATGAGAAGTTGAAAGTATTACTGGCATGAGTAGATGCTTTGTAAGATATTATTTTCAGGTCAGGTTTGGAAGAACAATATATGGGAAAGTATCAAAGAGAACCAGCGATGGAATAAAGATCCACATATGGAGAACCAAATGACCCCATTATCATTGAGGATAGTCATTATCCTCAACTATATACCTTATCTGAGGTAACCATTTTTTTCATTACTCTTTCTTCTAAATGTTAATAAAAAACATCTGATATTTTTTTATTACTAAAATTCTATAGGGTAAATTTTTATATTATTTATGTCTATCAATACCCATGAACCACCTTTTTGTGAGGGGTACGGTGTATAATATCTTGGGAGACAAGATACACTATAAAGAACTCCCAAAAATCACATGAGAGTGGGGATTGGGGTAGCTTTAGAGCCTACCAGTGAGTTTCATGTTCCACTTGATCATCCAAGTATTGCAATGGTCAATGGTGTTATTGTAACTTTCATAGCATGGCCATGTAATATTATAAATATACATGAGGTATGTATTTAACAAATTTTTTCTTCTAAAAATCCCGTAACACTTGATGAAAAAAGGTCACAAGTGAGGTATGATATTACAGATGGAAAAATCAATGGGAAAATGAAAGGTCAAATCAAGATAGTCTAGTGAATCAACCATGAAATTAAAAGGACCTTCTAAGAGTACCTTCTCTCTTTCCATTCCACGTCAACATTTATTATCATTAAAAATTCGTGTAGAGACCACATTTAAATATAAAAAAATGTCTTCCATTTCATATAAATAATAAATATTTGGAAGTTTCATTATAGATGCACTTGGTCTCAAGAGTATAAATGATATACTCAAGTATGAATAGCTAGGATCCTCGGTTTTAAATACATACAAAAGGTAAATTTTCATAATACCTTTATCCAAATAGTGATCTAATATGTTCACTAAAGTTAATAACTATTCATATTTTCTACATGAATTTATATTACTATTTTATTAAGGGGAAACCATTAGAAGTGTGATTTGGATTAATTAATCCTCATATCATTTCTACACAAAAAAACATTATTAGAGAAATAAGAAATTGAGAAGAAGAAATATGAGCTATACGATATCGTTTGAGAAAACAAATATGAAAGAATTTTTTATTCTGAAAATTCAAGGGTAAAACTTTTAAATCTAATCACATAAAATATACTTTTATTTTTTTATTACTTATTTATTTTTTTAGGTAGCACTGGATGCTAATCGCAATCAATATGGACACCCAAAATATTTAGTTTTTGGACCCAATGCATGGATATCCAACCAACTGACCACACATGATGTCTATTTTGAATTTTTAATACACTAAAATCAACATTTTATAGATAAAATTTGAATTTTATGTTTTAATCTATGTTTTAACATTAATTTTGTTATAATAGGGCAGTCACTAAATATATAAAAATTCAAGGAATGAATTTGGTCACTAAAAATAAAAATCCTATGGATTATTTAAAATGGAAATTTATTAAGGTATATATACAAAGATTTAACTAGAAAAAAATATTTCAAAATAATTTACTTATTTTGGTCAAATTTTCTATAGTGTTTGGAGCAAGATAATAGAAATAATTGTGGATGTTATATTTGATAATTTATGAGAGAGATCATAAACCATGAAAAGAACAGAATCCCTGAAGAGATAATTTCCAAAAGTAATTACAATTTCGTTAAAAATATTTCTAAATAATTTTTTTGTCTATATTTTCTTAGTATTACCAAGATTTTATACAACCTTCAAACTCAAAAGAATAAGTAAATTTTCTTAGAGATAAGTGGGCAGCATACATAGTGTGAAAATTTTTTCCAACAAAAAATTTAGGATATTACCTACTATACTTGTGATCTATTATAATCTATGACCTTAGAAATATATTTGGGGTCTGAAGAATTAGTGTTATAATGCTTATATATTATTTTGTATCGATTTATCAAGGATTAGTATAATGGAGAAAATCAATTTGTTAAGAATCATTGGCCAACACACAATAAAATTATTGGGAAATGGCATATGGAGAGGTAGATTTGGACGTGTAGGAGGTAGAGGAGGTGGAGGTAGAGGAGAAGCAAGTGGCTGAGGTGGAGGAATAGGTAGATTCAGAGAGCGAGGCAGAGAAGTAGGTAGAGGTGGAGATCAAGGAAAAGTAGAAACAGCCATCATGGGCATTAAATAGCTAACACTTTGCAGCTATAAAGAAGTTAAATGTAAATAAAAGTAATAATACAACTTTACAACCATAAGAAATCAATAAAATTATATATACCTATCATATATAAACCAACCATGAATTAATTAGTGGATCAAATAATCACTTGAGAGTCATACATCACTAATCAAATCATCAAAAAGGGTATATAATCCAACTCAAATGTTTGAATAAATATGTTTGTAATCAACCAATGAATCTAGTTGGTGTATGAGAGAACTATTAGAGAAAATCCATTATTGAGAGATCATGGTCATTGAGGAGGTATGGTGTCAAAGAACAAATGGAATAAATGAAAAGAAACCACTTAATGAAGAAATCCATGAAAATAAAAAACCCAACTCAAATAAAATCATGAAGCACCAAAAATCCAAATAAATATCCCTTTGAAAAAGAAACTAGTAGATTGATTCAAAACCTCTAAAAAATAAAGAAATACAAATTTTCATCAACTTAATCATCAATTTTCAGAAAAGAACAATACAATGGTTTCACTTTTGCATGTGGTGGAATTATTTGGGCAATTAGATCATCAATTAGATTCATTATATAATATCACAAATGATGTTAAAAACCAATAAAGTAACAAATTATGTTTAAATTAATGGAATGGATTGAAAAAAACTGATTATTTTGAATTCACATGATGTGAAATTAAATTATACCACCATTATATCACATAAAATCTCACAATCATTATATGGGTATAAGTGTTTAACCTATCCTTATTATGCATATGGATACTTTTTCACCAGCTCACAATCAAAAAATGTGTCCACTAGTTTGTTACTAATATGCATGTGTACATTCATTATGTAAAATAATCCATGTTAATAAGATCAATAATAAAAAACATATCATCATTCTTAATAAAAAATACATGAGAATAGGGATATTCCCATTTTTATGAACAAATAATGATGATGTTTTGTTATACTTTCTCATCACCCAGAATATTGAGAAGGATATTCTAATCTATAGCATAATCTGGGAGGCCTTAATGGAGGCACTATATTTTAGTGTCATTTGGATTATATAAAGGGATATACTAATGTTCAATACTATCAAAAAGGGGTAAACAATTTAAAATGGAGTTTAGTTTCTTCTAAACATACATAATGGGTCACACTAAAGTTTTCTCCATCGAAGAAGGTAAATGGTTTATCATGGAGTTTTTACTTTCTATAATGATGAAAGTGAAAGATAGATTTTGTTATGTTCCATAAAAACTCAAATATAAATGTCTATTTTAGTTCAATCAATGAATTCTAATAGGTTTACACTAATGGTTAATGTTTTATATGAATAAATAAAGTGATATACTAATGTTTAGTAAAATAAATGAATATATAATGTGTTATTCTTGTTTTTTGTATCAGATAATAAATAAAATATTTATATATGATTTTTACACCAACCCAAAATGATAAAAGTTTTTATGGGAATTTTTTTGTAATATGTGAATATTATATTATTATAAAGTGGTTAAATATATCATGTTGTTGGGATTTAGATTCTAAAATATTTTCATTTAGGGTCATGTAAGATTTAATAAATTCTTTTTTATGTAGTTTTATATGATCAAGAATAATTATATTATTGATTAATGATATATAAATAGAAAAAGATGCTTTTTAGTTGATTTTATCATCATTTTATCTAATTTTTTTATTTAGTTTCCTCATCATTTTTATCTAATACTTATTTTTTTAATTTTTATATAGATCATAAAGAAATATCTTCAATAGTAAGGATGATTCACTCATTTACTATGATCATGAAAAGGTTAATTTCTACTAGTTATTTAGTTAATTTTGTCAGCATTTTATATATTGTTTTTAAGTTTATTTCTTTATTTTTTATCTATTATGTATTTATTTATTCTCACAAATCTTTTCAAAATTCATATTTTTCCTTCAACCATCTATACCAGGCCACAAAATAGAGAACATATTTCTTTTGGATGAGGAATTTTATGAAGCATGGGGTTTCCACTTTTATCCAAATGAAACATTTCTTTCTTTTCTAGCTTGGTGTAGATGGTTGAAAGAAAATACACATCATATACTCAATCAGCCAAACCTCAATCTGATACATAATTTTCTCGGTATGAATCAAATTGTATGTTTTTATTTTTTAATTTACATTTTATTTCAAAACACGCATCATATACTCAAAAATAAGAAAACACATTCCCTAATATCTAAACTGTATTCACCTATATCTATATTTTATTAAATAAAATTAGTGATTTAAAATAAAACTTGTTTGGTTAGTTTGTTATGAATATTTTGAAAACATACTATCTATTATAGGCTTCAAAATATTAATGTTTTCATAGTAAAATCATTGTCCATAGAAGTAATTTTTTGTTCCAAATTTATGTTAAATTTATTTATTTCTAGTATTATTAACTGAAGAATTGTTTTCATATAGAGGAGTATTATTTTTTCATGTTGGGTTGTTTGTTCAAAGCTACTCATGATCGTGAGATATTAGACTTTAAGTCTATAACTAAGATCATGACAATAGGGAAATGGGTTAAGAATGTATATAACCATCATGAAAAGGTGAATTTATACTACTTATTTAATTAATTTTTCCATTATTTTATCTAAAATTTTTAAGTTAATTTCCATATCATTTTTATCTAATACTTATTTATTTTTTTCATATATCTTTTGGGAAGTCATATTTTAATTTCAACTATCTGCAATAAGCTAGAAAAGAGAGAGCATGTTCTTTTTTTATGGAAGAGGAAACCCAATTCTACATAAAATGTAAAGTGTTTGAGGAAGAATGATGTTTCCTCTTCCATTAGGATATAACATGTTATTTATTTTATGGATTTTTGTAGATAGTTGAAAGAAAAACACATACCATATTATTAATCAGTTTCACCTAAATTTGATACACATTGTTCTATGTATGACTCAGATTTTATATTTTTAGTTTATAATTTACATTTTAGTTCAAAACAAAAATCTCATACTGAAAAATGAGATAACACATTAATATTATTTTTATAATTAATGAAAAAATACATAAGTCATTTATTATATGTTGTAATTATCCTCACCTCAATTTGATGCACGGTATTCTTGCCATGACTCCAACTGTGTATTTTTATTTAAAATTGAAATTAAATTTCGTAAAAAGACATGTGACATACTTAAAAATAAGAAAACATGCTCTTATTATCTTGATAATTTAGTAAAATGATTCACAATTCATTTGTTACATGTAGTGGTTAGTCTCACATCAAACTGACACATAACATGGCTGGAAAGACTCAAAGTACATGTTTCTAGTTTAAAATGAAATTTTAGTAAGAAGATAACTTACATAATCAAAACTGAGAAAAACATTCATATTTTCTTGATAATTTAGTAAAACTATCCATAAGTCATTTGGGACGTCTAGTAATTAGCTACACCTAAATCTATCACATGGTGTGAACGGTATGACTCCAAGTGTTTCTTTTTATTTAAAATTGACATTAATTTTAGTAAAAAAGACAACTGGCATACTCAAAAATTAGAAAACAAATTAATATTATTTTGATAATTTAGTAAAACAATACATATGTCATTTTTTACATATAGTAATTATCTTCACCTTAATTCGATACATGATGTGCCCGGTATGACTCAAAGTGTTTGTTATCAGTTTAAAATTGATATTTTAGTTCAAAAATTGTCACTCACTAAAATCTAATAAAATGAACTCATATTTTATTGATAATTTAGTAAAATGATTCATAATTTATTTTTTATGTGTAGGAATCAGTCTCATTTAAAAATGATACACCATGTAATCGATATGACTCAAAGTGCTTATTTCTAGTTTAAAATGAAATTTTAGTAAAAAGGAAAGTGACATAATAAAAACAAGAAAACTCATTTTAATTGTTTTTATAATTTAAAAAATGTTCCATGAGTCATTTGTTATGTATATGAATCTTCCCCACCTAAATCTGACACATAGTGCAACCGGTATGACTCCAAGTGTGTCTTTTTATTTAAAACTGACATTAATTTTAGTAAAAAAGAAATTTGACATACTAAAGAATAAGAAAACACATTTTAATTGTTTTAATACTTTATTAAAATGATCCATATTTCATTTTTTACATGTAAAAATTATATTCACCTAAATATGATACATGATGTTCCCAGTATGACTGAAAGTGTCCGTTATCAGTTTAAAATTGACATTTTATTTTAAAAAGTGTCACTCACTAAAAACTAAGAAAACATGCTTGGATTTTATTTATATTTTATTAAAATTATTCATAATTAATTTTTTAAATTTAGTAACTATTATCACATAAAACTGACACATGATGTGATCGGTATGACTCAAAGTGCTTGTTTCTAGTTTAAAATGACATTTTAGTAAAAAAAGAAATGGATGTACTCAAAACTAGTCAAATGCATTCAGATTGTTTTTATACTTTATTAAAAAAAATAAGATATTTTTTATGTGTTTGATATATAATCACCACAATCAGATTCACAGTGTGATCGGTATGACTCCAAGTATGTCTTTTAATTTAAAATTTACTATAATTTTAGTAAAAAAGACAACTGACCTAATAAAAATTGAAAAAATACATTCATATTGATATTATACTTTATGAAAATGATCCATAAGTAATTTTTGATGTGTAGGAATCATCTTCACCTTAATACAGTATGCAATGTTCTCAGTATGACTCAAAGTATCTGTTATCAGTTTAAAATTTTCATTTTAGTTAAAAAAGTGTCACTCACTTAAAACCAAGAAAACACATTTATATTGTCTTGATAATTTAGGAAAATGATTCATATGTCATTTTTTATGTGTATTAATGATTCTCACATTAAACTGACACTCGATGTGACCAGTATGACTGAAAATGTGTGCTTCCATTATAAAATTATATTTTAGTAAAAAAGATAAGTGACAAACTCAAAACTGAAAAGACACATTCAGATTGTTATTATACTTTATTAAAATAATCTGTAAGTCATTGGGACATTTAGTAATAATCCAAAACCCAATATTATTCGTAGTGTGACCAGTAAGACTCCAAGTGAGTCTTTTTATTTAAAATTAACATTAAATTTATTCAAAATGATTACTAACCTACTCAAATCCAAGAAAATTCATTTGTATTGTTTTGATACTTTATTAAAATGATCCATACGTTATTTTTTATGTGTAAGAATCATTCACACATCAATTAAATATATTATGTTACTAGTATGACTCAAAGTTTCTGTTATTAGTTTAAAATTTACATTTTAGTTCAAAAAGTTTCACTCACTAAAAACCAATAAAGTACACTCGTATTGTCATGAAAATTTTGGAAATTGATTCATAATTCATTTGTGATGTTTAGGAATTATTCTCAATATAACTCCACTACCCTAGAAACCCTAGAGCGATGCATTAATATACATGGTGTGTAATTTAAAAAAACAAATGTTGATAAATTATATATCATGTTCCATACATAGGATCTTTGCGGTTTAGGTTCTGGAAAACCAGATACAAATATTACAATCCTTCAATACTAAATAGAAAAGACTCCACAAAGCAGCCACCACATAGTGTAAATCAAATCTACTAAACCATTAAAAATAAATTGAAAACTTAGGGCGATCACATGAATTCCCAGTAAGTGTGTTTTAAAATAAATATAATACTTCAAGTAAAACCCTTTGAAAACCTCCCTTAAAAAATGGTATTAAAACATTTTCCTAAAATAAAACTAGAAAACACGTAGCACAACATTATCATTTTTTCAAGATTTCTAGTAAAAATTTTAGGGAAAATTAAAAGGGATATGTATGTAACACATTCCGATCATATGCATACTTATACAAAATATTTGGTGTGTAGCATATAAATCAATAGTTAATCAAACTATACTAAGTGTGACATGCGAGAGTGAAAGTATAGAATTTAGAAATGAAAGTAATACATGATCAAAGTTGTGCATAAAATGATAACATTGATTTTTTTCCTTACAAACTAAAAATCATAAGCTGGCAGATAAATTTTTGTAATTTTTATTAATGTTCATAAGATGAGTGCTGAATAATCATTATTTCATGTGCATTTACTTCTTCTGATACTCATAAGTAAGGATCTTAACCATGTATATTCTACTGGTTGAATATTCACTTGGTTATTTAAATTTTATAAACATAATGAGGGAATTTATAATGCTATACTGTGTCAAGGCCTCATGCTAAGACTATAAACTCTCTGTCAAGGCCTTGTATGAAGACCATTATTTTTCCAAGGCCTCATTCCATGACCTATTTTGTCTCATGAGATCTACTGATGCATCGAGAGGCTATAGCGGGTCTCATCCATCACATAATAAGTCCAATACATTCCTCATATGTTCAATTAAGGTCATATATTCAAAGTGTCTCATACCAATTTGAATATTTAATTTCTCATTTCATATTATTCATGGTTTCCCATACCACTTTGAATAATTTCGTTCTTTTTTTTATGAATTGTCATGATATGTCAGTTAAAATTTAGATAACAATTTTCTCAATGACATGCATGAACTAGTAAACATTATTTGCATGTTTGATGGTGATTAGAACACATAAGTAATTAATGGATGGGGTTTGTCACATAAAATGAAAATTTCTTAATTTTAAAATCCTTGATTTCGGGAAATGGATACTTAATAGAAATAAATTCCAATTAATACACTGATAAATGTGTTAGTGAACATGAAAATAGATTAAATCATAATTTTGATTAACTAACAGCAAGTATTGCAGCAGGTTCATCATGCAGTAAAACATTAAGTGATAATAACATTATAACATGATTATACACATCCTTTTATACTCTAATATATTTTTATGTATTGTTGCATACTTATAAACACATGTTGGTTAGAAAACTCAATATTAATAATTACTAAAATCTTAAAAGTATTAATTTCATCAAAAAATTAATTAAATCTTGTTATCAATCACTTTAAATTAGGCTTTTGGAAATCGTATAAATATATGTGTGTGTGTGTATCCATATACACAAAGTGTATGTATGAGTTTTACATAACTGAAACAAGGTTTAATGATCCCTTACAAATAATGAATACTTCATAACAATATTTAATAACCAATATCATTGGATTGAAAACCAAAACTCATGTTAGGTTTAAAATACAAAACCATATGGACATACATATATAAAAAATAATGTTTTTAATAATAAATACAAATCCATTTGAACTGAAAACATTATTCTCATCCATGTTGTTATTTAAATATTTTAAATCATCTTTAATAATATAAAACAGATTTGGAATGAATTATATGTATATATTCGAATATACACTAAGTGTATATTCGGTTTTTATAATCAAAAACCTAATTAAATGAACCCTTATATCTTTATCGACCTTAGAAATATTAATACACACAAAATTTTAACCTATGAAAACCTGAATTCACCATATAGATGATATATATATATATACATATATATATATAAACTGTATATACATATAATTAAGTGAATGGGTTTTTCATTTCATAAACACAACCAAACAAGTACTACTCACATTAGTTAAACACTAATAAACAATATATAGAAATTTGGAATAGGTTTAGGATGGAAAACTATATATATATATATATATGAACATATACATATCCGTATATACATTGGGAGAATATATTTTTTTGCACATGGAAAACAAGCATAAAAATCCCTAACAAATAATTATGAAAATCCTTGATAGAAATTTAAAAAACTATCTTTGAAAAAAAAATAGTGGTAATGAAAACAACCTATCAAATAACCACTGAAATTCAATTCCCCTTACACAAACCAAAAAATAGAGAGTATAAATTGAAATAAATAAATAAAATTCAATTAATAATAATTGCTGACAAGAAATGCAGGAAAGAAATCATGTTTCCTTAGACTCACAGGACTACAGGATTCTTTTTCCCATTGCAAAAGAAGAGAAGTGTTTATTAGTATGGTGTTATAAATAAGAATCTCAAGCTTGCATATCAAACTGATGATAAAGTCATAGACAACAAATTTTTATATTCAATAAATCTTGAAAAAAGATTCATTCGATAGACAATAGTATAAGGAAATTGACATAGACAATATAAAATGAAGTTGATCATGATAGATAAACAAATTAGAAGACCCAAAACGAATCGTTAAGAACATTATAAGGACTTGGAACAGAATCAATCACATTTACCTATTATAACATGACAGAAAAAAATTAAACAGACAAAAATCATTCCAAGCCATGTTCACAATCAAAAGGTAGAATAGAAAACAACAATTTCATGATAATGAATTTAGTGGAGAGAAAAATATATATTCGTGATACCATATTGACAATAAGAGGTAGTGTCAAAAAGAAAATATGACAAAAATACCAAAAAGGGAAATAGGGAACCTACCTATTAAAGAAGACCAAGAACAGAGAACCTATCTCGCCGCAAATCCAAACCCTAACCTTGATCGAAAAAGTTGACATCACCTAGATAATATTCCTCATCTATGGTCGGGTGCCTCACACTGGTCTCGAAACCTTCAATGAACATGACCCTTCCATGGCTCGAGATCCACGGTGAATACCTCAACTCCTATGAATACAAACATTGTCCGGTGACTAGACTCCAACGGCTATGGTGTGTGACTCTCGAACGACATGAACCCTAGCCTCGATTGCGCTCACCCCCATCTCCCCAGCATCACGGTTCGCGAACCCTACCAAGGAGCACCTCCCTAATTGCATGACCTCCGACCCAGAAGCCCCTTGAAGACCCCCGTGACAACGCTCCCCGAATGAAGAGCCTGCTAAAACCCCTAGGTCGACAGTGCGATACCCCCTCTTCCAAAAATCTCCCCTATTTCCCCCTTCCATTTTTTTGTCATTTTCAATATATTTTATTATTATTATATCTTTATCATTATTTATTTAATCATGTATTATATTATTAATAATTTTAAAAAGTTAAAAGTTTAATAAAACTAACAATCTATTAAAAATATTTTATCAATACTTTTTAAAAAGTAAAGGTTTTTATTATTAAATTAATTTATAAAACATATATATATTTCATATTATATACTTAAAATGTTATAAATTAAATTAATAATTTGAATATGTATTAACTTTAAAATAAAAATAATTATTATAATAATTTGAAAAACATATTTGTAATTTTGAAACTTTAAAAATGTTAATATTACATATATATATATATATGATTCAAAGTAATGATAATTTTTATTAAAACATCATACTTAGGTGTTTTAACAACATAGAATATATCATTAAAAAGATAATTTAGTTAACTCTAAACAAAATTTATAATTATAAAGGAGTTCATAAATATTTTAAAATGAAAATTAAATAGAATAAAAGTGATTAATTATAAAATTGTTTCTTATGTTTTTTTATCTACTTTGAGTTTCAAAACATTAAATTTCAAAATACATGTCCTTAGAACATTATGGTTATTATACATTTAAAAATACAATATAAATTATATCTTAAAACTATGTTATCATTTAATCAGGCTATAATATTTAATTCATTTAAAACATTAAAAACTATTAAAAGGTCTATATATTAAAAACATATCAAAACACTTGAAATGTTTATGGAAATTATATAGGCTTTATAAAAATACCAATGGTTACTCATTAAAACAATAAATTCATTTATTTTATTAATCGAAGACATGGTTTTTTTTAACCAAGAGTATTACTTAAAAATATTTACACATGCCCAACAGTCAATTTTAAAATCAACAATTGTCATGATAATTGCTATAATAATAGTCATAATTATTTCCAATGGTCATGAAGACCCTTATAAATACATGTTTAAGTTATTTCATATCTTTAAATTAGTTTATCTTATAAGGATGGTTCTCTACATTCCTACGATGGTTAGTACTTGTTCCATTCATCTAGAAATTTTATTCTTTACTATGGTTGGTTCAAGGGATAAGGGATATCTTCATGGTCTCATTATAGTTCTAGGAGGTCTCCCAATGGCACTTCTCATATTTTCCATTAGTTTCCTAGTCTAGCTATGGACTTTTGGCCTTATTATAATGTAATCGTTTCAGTGTTTAATTGAATAAGGCATGTCTTGTTATTATTTTAAAATAATTTTTTGGATAGTACAAAAATTAAATGAATTAAAACCATAAAATATTATTATTACACATGAAATAGGTTCGGGTGTCACACACAAATCAAACTGACATATTATGTGACCATTATGACTCAAAGTGTGTGTTTCCAGTTTAAAATGACATTTTAGTAAAAAGACAAGTTACATAATCGAAAATGATAAAACATATTCCTATTTTTTTAATACTTTATTAAAATGATTCATAAGTCATTTATGATTTATAGGAATCATCCGAACCATAATCCAATGCACGGTGTTAGTGGTATGACTCTAAGTGTATCTTTTTATTTAAAATTGACATTAATTTTGGTAAAAAGGACAACTTACAAACTCAAAACTGAGAAAATTCATTCTGATTATTTTAATACTTTAGTAAAATGGTCTATAAGATATTTTTTATGTTTTGGAATCATAGTCACCTTAATCGGATACACTATGTTCCCAAAATTACCCAAAGTGTCTACTATCAGTTTAAAATTGATATTTTAGTTCAAAAAGTGTCACTCAATGAAAACTAAAAAAACACAATAGAATTTCATTGATAATTTAAGATAACAATTCATAAGTCCTTTTTGACATATAAAAATCAATCTCACATAAAACTGACAAAATATGTGACAGGTATGACTCAAAGTGCATGTTTTTAGTTTAAAATGACATTTTTGTAAAAAGAAAAGTGATGTACTCAAAACCAAGAAATTGCATTTATAATGTTTTTATACTTCAAGAAAATGATCCATAAGTCATTTGATACATTTATTAATTAGAAACACCTCAATATTATGCACGGTGTGACCGATATGTCTCCAAATGTGTATTTTTATGTAAAATTGACATTAATTTTAGAGAAAAAAATACAACTGACATACTAAAAACCAATAAAACATATTTATATCATTTTGATACTTTATTAAAATGATTCATAATTCGTATTTTATGTGTAGGAATTAATAAAACATCAAACCTACACATTATGTGACTGGTATGACTCAAAGTCTGTGTTTCCAATTTAAAATAAAATTTTAGTAAAAAAGAAAAGTGACGTACTCAAAAATGATAAAATAGATTTAGATTGTTTTTTTTAATTTATAAATATGATCCATAAGTCATTTGAGTCTTGTAAGAATCATCCACACCTCAATCTGATGCATGGTGTGACTGGTAAGACTCCAAGTGTGTCTTTTTATTTAAAATTGACATTAATTTTAGTAAAAAGGACAACTGGCCTACTCGAAACTAAGAAAATGCATTTGTATTGTTTTTTAACTTTGGTAAAATGTTCCATAACTTATTTTTTACCTATATAAATTATCCTCACATCAATCTGATACATTTTGTGCTCGGTATGACTCAAAGGTTCTGTTATTAGTTTAAAATTGATATTTTAGTTCAAAAGTTTCAATCTCTGAATACAAAGAAAACATAATTGTATTATATTTATAATTTAGTAAAATGGTTCATAAATCACTTTTTTAGGTTTAGGAATCATCTTCACAGCAAACCAACTCACAATGTGATCGGTATGACTCAAAGTGGGTGTTTCTTGTTTAAAATGACAATTTAGTAAAAAAAGACAAGTGATATACTCAAAATTGAGAAAATTCTTTTAGATTGTTTTGATAATTTAGTAAAAAGATACATAAGTCATTTTGGATGTGTAGTAATTATCCTCGCCACAATATAATTCATGGTGTGACCACTAATGCTCTAAATGTTTCTTTTTTTTAAATTGACATTAATTTTAGTAAAAAAGAAAAATAACCTACTCATAACCGATCAAATGCATTTATATTGTTTTGAAACTTTAGGGAAAAGATATAAAATTAATTTTTGAAGCTTAGAAAATATAAACGCCTCAATATGATACATTATGTGCCCTATATGAATTAAACTGTTCGTTATCAGTTTAAAATTGAAATTTTAGATCAAAAAGAGTCACTCGCTGAAAATAGAAAAAACTCACTCGGTTTTCTTGATAATTTAGAAAAATAATTTACAACACATTTTTTATATTTAGGAATCATTCTCATGTAACACCAAAACAATATATGATCAATATGACTCAAAGTGTTTGTTTCCATTTTAAAATGACATTTTAGTAAAAAAGTCGAGTGATATACTCAAAACTAAGAAAATGAATTCAAATTTGTTTATACTTTAGTAAAACAATCCATAAGTAATTTTTTATGTGTATAAATCATATTCACCTCAATATGATGCATGGTGCGACTTTTATGACTTTAAGTGTGTCTTTTTATTTAAAATTGAAATTAATTTTATTAAAAAATATAACTGACATACTCAAAACCAAGAAATCACATTCAGATTTTTTTTATACTTTATTAAAATTATTCATATGTATTTTTTATATACATAAATCAACCACACCTCAATCTGATACACGATGTTCCCTGTATGACTCCAAGTGTCTGTTATCAGTTCAAAATTGACATTTTAGTTCAAAAAGTGTCACTTACTGAAAACCAATAAAAAACTCATATTATCTTGATAATTTTTAAATGATTCATAAGTCATTTTTAATGTTTAGGAATTAATCTCACATCAAACCAATACACTATGTGTCTAGTTTGGCTCAAAATAAATATTTCCAATTTAAAATGATGTTTTAGTAAAAAAGACATGTGATAAACTCAAAACTGAGAAAACACATTCATATTGTTTTATAGTTTAGTAAAACGATCCATAAGTAATTTGGTACAATAGTAATCATCCTCATATCAATATGATGCATGGTGTGACAGGTAAGACACCAAGTGTGTCTTTTTATTTAAAATTGACATTATTCTAAGTAAAAAATACAACTGACATACTCAAAACTGAGAAAATGTATTCATATTTTTTTATGATTTAATAAAATTATCCATAAAGAATTTTTTATGTGTATTAATTAGCTTCACCTTAATCTAATACATGGTGTTCCCAGTATGACTCAAAATTTCTGTTATCAGTTTAAAATTGATATTTTAGTTTAAAAAGTTTCACTCACTAAAAAACAAGAAAACAAACTTGGATTATCTTGATAATTTAATAAAATGATTCTTAAGTCATTTTTTATGTGTAATAATTATTGTCACATTAAATTGACACATGATATGACCAGTATGACTCAAAGTGAGTGTTTTTAGTTTAAAATGACATATTTGTAAAAAAGAAAAGTGACGTACTCAAAAATGATCAAATGCATTTAAATTTTTTATACTTTAGGAAAATGATCCATGAGTCATTTAGGACATGTATTAATTATCCACACCTCAATATGATGCACAGTGTGACCGGTAAGACTCCATGTGTGTATTTTTATTTAAAATTCACATTAATTTTAGTAGAAAAGAAAACTAACCTATTCAAAATTGAGTAAATGTATTTAGATAGTTTGATACTTTAGGAGAATGATACATAAGTCATTTTTTATGCCTAATAATCAGCCAAACCACAATCTGATACATGATCAGCCTGGTATGACTCAAAGTGTTTGTTATCAGTTTAAAATTGAAATTTTATTTCAAAAAAATTCACTCACTAAAAAACAAGAATATTCTCTTGGGTTTTCTTGATAATTGAGGAAAACAATTCATACATCATTTTTTATGTGTAGGAGTTATTCTCACATAAAACTGACACATGATGTGACTGTTATGACTCAAAGTGCATGTTTCCAATTTAAAATGAAATTTTAGTAAAAAAGATAAGTAATGTACTCACAACGAAGAAAACACATTCATATTATTTTGATACTTTAGTACAATGATCCATAAGTCATTTGGGATTTGTAAGAATCAACCTCACCTTAATCTGATGCATTGTGTGACTGGTATGACTCCAAGTGTGTCTTTTTATTTTAAATTGACATTTAGTAAAAAAGACAATTGATATACTTAAAAACTGAGAAAACACATTCGGATTGTTTTTTTGATGTCCCAAGCCCTGATTCCACTTAGGATTTCCTCAACCCTGGTTGGTCACAAGTCCATAGGCACATCTCCCAGAACACTAGAGGATTTTGATTAGTACCGAGGGCCTAGGGTATGTCCATTGGGAGACTATGCCCTCATTACTAAAGTGAATCGCAGTGGATCAATATAATTTAACATGAGATAAGTATCAGAAGAAATGTAATAAATAGATGAAACAATAGAAGTATACTTAAGTAATAAATAACTGAAACAATTGTAATAACTAATAATAATATAGAAAATCTGCTGATGATATTTCATGTATCTATAAATCTGTAAAACATGGATACAAAGAAGTAGACATGAATGCTATAAAAAAGTAGAAAAAGAAACCATAAAATAACCCCAGCATCCCGAGCTTTGTCTCAGTCATCTACACCTATCTTCTTCCTAAGAAATAACCAATAAAGTGACTGAACCGATATTCTTCCTTTTGTCAACACTTGCATACATATAATCTGACTGGGTACCAATGGTGGCCCAGATAGGGTGTGAGATAAATCTCAGTATTCCACCACCAATGGTGTCTATGACATCATGTATGTGAAATATAAATGGTAAAAGTGTAAAATCATGCCTATATAAAAGTAAATAATAATAGTAATGTAAATACCCAAGTACCAAATTCAGCACATAGCTGGTGTCGGTACATATAATTGTTGTTCGAAGTGGATACTCAAGAGGGGGGTAAATTGAGTTCCAATTAAAATTTCTGTTAAAATATTTTCTATTAAAATCCCCTAATTTATAAAACAAGTTAAACTGTAGTGAATTTTTAAAACTGTAAAGGTTCAATTAGATTCTCAAAAGATTGATTAGTTCTCAGTTAATCTAATCAAAATATTAAATTAGCTTTTGAATCTAACCTACTGATTTACAATAGATACAAACACTTGCTAGATTAAATATCAAAATAACTTTAAAACAGATTTGTATTTCAAAGTAATAAGCAGTGGTATATAAATTAGATACTTTATATTTTTAACTTAAACTAAAAATGCACAGCAAATATAACCAAGAGGTTCAGTCTCAAGCCGAGACTTAGTCCTCTCAAATTTATATATATAAAAGTGATCTACACCTTGGATCGGGGTTAACAACAGTACAGGGCTATTTAGGCCACGCAAGGACCTCTACCACTGTTCTTCATGGGAAATGAAAATAAAGACCAGGCCACACAAGGACCTCTTCCACAGTTGTCGTGGGTAAACAAGAGTAAGGAGTTTTGGTATGAGGATTTTGATATCCTCCAGTTCAGTACAGGAGATAGTGTATGTGTAAAATAAACGGGATTGACACACTTCGCTAAAGTAAATAATAAATCACTTAGAGAAATTATATGAAAGTTTAGAAAGCTCTAGTGATTGGCAGTTTAGCTCTGGACTCGTTGGATTCAGCAGAATAGCTTCTGAGTCCTTCTCTGGTTTTTCTGTTGAAAAATAGAGTGTCGTGGTTCAGCTTTTGTTTCCCCAGGAGAGAAGATGTTCTTTTGACTCCAGAGTACTTCGTGTGTTCTTCAGTAATGTAGGATTGCATGTATGGAACTCCTTTGAGGATCGTGCAATGTTTTCTTCACAGTTGTACTCAGGATTGTTCTTTTGTTCAGTACAGAGCTTGCGTGTATTGTAGTATGTGTGTCGAGACGTGTCAAGCGCACGTGTGTCCTCTACTACAGCTCAATATTCTTTATATTCCATGAGCTTTGGAAATAGGAATTATTTCCTTTCCATAGATATGAGGTAAGGTTTCCTGAGAGACCAACAACTATCATTAAATAACATTAATTGCATTAAAAACATCAAATATGACCGTTAGTATTATTTAAATAATATTGACAAAAAGGTTAAGAAATGTTGCTCACGGAGTGTCCTTCACGGTGTCTGGGTCACGATGTGTCCTTCACGGTGTGTTGCTCACGGTGTGTCCTTCACGGTGTCTGGGTCACGGTGTGTCCTTCTCGGTGTCTGAGACTTAGACTTCACGGTGTCTGCTTCAGTGTTTCTGTTCACTGAGTCTGTTTGACTGTGACTGTGTTTTGCACACAGTCTATCTTACTGTGTCAAACATCACGCTGTCTTGATACTTATGAAAATATCTGTATTATGACTTAAACAGTAATATGCAGAATATGAATTAATCTTAACCATTAGAAAGTAAGAGAATTTGAAACATAAATACAAAGGTTTGATAAGATAAGTGAGATTTGTGATCATGCATAATATTTGTAAATAATAGTGAGAGTAATTAACATCAATAAGATTTTTTATCATTAAAACATTATGTGTAATTATTATTGAGATTTGTGATCATTAAAACATGAGTAATACATGAGGAGTCCAACAATCTCTCCCTTTTTGATGATCACAAATCATGTATAGGTAAAATATAAATGAAACACAACACTAGAGAAAATAACATATATAATAACAGATTTAGATAATATTATATTGTACAGTAACATATCTCTTTAGAATACTAATACTACGTGTACTCTTTCTCCCCCTTTTGGGATTATTGAAAAGTGAAATAGAAGTAATGGAGTGAAACAATGAATTTGTCATTAAAAACGTCCAGAATACATGATACAGTAGAAATACAAATAGTAAACAGCAAAAGACATCCCATCAAAAAAGAATGCAGTCACTTGACTCATCAGGGATTGGCATTTGCCTTTCCTTTATCAGCAGCAGGAGATGATGCTGATGTAAAAGAAGGCATAGATGTGGTAGACAAAGATGGTAAGGGTAGACCTTCAAAAATAGAGGGATCCAAAGTAGGAGCTGTAGAAGATCTAGTCTGTGGTTGGTCAAGAATGACTGGCCGGATCTGAGAAAGGGCTTGACTGACTGACATGGCAGTTGAGGCTACGGTAGGTAGACCAGGTCTGAGGGGTGCAGTAGCTAGAGCAACGATAGCAGTGCTCTGCACATGAAGATACGGCTTCAAAAGATTAATGAAATCAGTAATGATTTATCCACCATATTTCATATACTTTTCAAAATCGTCCTTATTCTCCATGAACGTTTCCAACAATCTGGTGAACTATGTAAGCTTCTGAACTTGATCTTTAAAATCTTGAGTCACTAGAAAGATTTTCAGGTTCTCTACAAGATACTTAAAGTGATTTGTCATGTCACTTTTAGAGAAAATCCGGGTGAGATAAAAGTCTATCTTCTTGGTGATCTTCTATTGAGAATCATTTGCAATCTTAGAATGAATCTAAACAAGATCAAGTGCTCTATCATTATTCTTCATAACTTCAGACAGAGGAGACAGATCAAAACCACTAAGGTAATTCTGAATATCTTCCTTGATTATGGACCTAGGCAAGGAATCATCCAAAGAAGGTGTGGAGGTCTGACCAGAGGGAGGAGAATCCTCGACAGCTTTAGTTAGAACTTTGATCTGTTTCAAAACTTTTTGCAGACATCTAGTGTACTCATCTGTGAGCTTATTCATATTTTCCACAAGCTCTCTCATGCGTTGCAGCATCTTGGTGGGTATTTTTCCAATCTTCTCATCAAAAGATAGTAGATAAGGATGCACTTGAGACATAATCTCTCGAGAAAGGATAGAAACATCTGGTTCATGAGAAGCAGCAATAGGTGCAGGAGCAGAAATAGGAGCAGGAACAGGCTCTGATCTTGAAGACAATTCTGTTTGCAGGTTTTCCACCAAACCTTTCAAATTAGCAACATCAGCACTAAGCAACCTATTTTCAACTCTGAATTCTTGTATTTCATGAATCATCCTTGGAAGAATATGTAGAATAATATTTTCCAAAATAATTGATGCATCTTCTTGACTTAGTTGAGTCATTGGTCGAGGTTCAGTGGATAAAATCTTCTCAACACCAGCCAAGATAGTCTCTCCAAAGACTTTCAAATCATACTTAAATTACAAAGGATTTTTGCTCAGTTAAGAGTGTAGGTGAAGGTAGTGGTACAGGTTCTGATTCAGATTCTGGTTGCAACTCAGAATTAGTTTCAGATTCAGATGAAGGTTGAGGCTCAGGTTCTGGTTCTGGGTGATCTACTGACTTCAGTTGAAATAAAGAAGAGAGATCTATTGTAACACCCCGAGATTTTATGAAAAATATTCTTTTTAATTTCATTAATGTCTTGTGTTGTACGCTACACCAAAAGGAGATTTCACAACTCACATCCTTGACTTGCCTTTCATTATACGCAATCGCGACCTTCCTAGATAGCGTGTGTAGTACGCAATACCGAGTTTCACTAAACAACGATATGCTATTAAAATATTATTAAAACTAGCCGTTATGAATAGTAATAACCACTTTTTGAAATTTTTTAAATTTTATTTTTCAAAATGGACTTCATTTTTGGATTCGGAATATCGAAATTAGCTTAGGGTGAAATTTTGGTAATTTTCGGATAACTTTCATATTTTGATGAATAGTAGAAATTACTAAATTTTAATTAAAAACAACTTTTTCAATCGAAATAATTAGTAGTGATAAATTATTAATTTTAGTGGTTTTAAAGTACATTTAGAATATATTTTTACAATTTAAAACAATGATGGTCATTGGATGTAATTTCACATTTAAACCAGTTATAAACAAGTTTCAATCTTTTGATAGTTATTATCTCTTAAAAACACGCTATTTGTTTTGACGATGGGAATTAATTTTTAAATTAGTTAATGAAACTGATATGTTTTGAATTTGGTAAAATAGACATCATTTTTGAGTTCATAATATCAAATATAGCTTAGGCCTAATTTTTGGTATTTTTCTGAAAACTTTCAATTTTTGATGAATAGTGAAACCACTAAGTGGTAGTTAAAAAAACTGAATTGTTCATAAAACTTAATTTTACCGCTTCTGTGAGTGGAATTTCAAAAATCCGAGAGACACGGTTGATGTCAGTAAGTAAAATGTGGTTCAATGAGATAAAAATAATTTTTTGGTGAATAGTAACTTTTTACTTTTTTTTACCACGGTTAAAAGTAAATAGAGTAATTAAGGGTAGAAATGATATTATTATTACCCTAAAACATGTCCTAATTCTATTGGATAAGTTTAATTCGACCAAAAACAATCTTAGGAATAAAATATGACCATTTAGGCCCACTTGGATTAGATTAGGACATTTATTATTAATTTATTTAAAGAAGGGTTAAAATAGTTAAAATCAAAGTTTAATAACTAAATCATTTTTAATATAGGGTTATACATAAGATAACTTCGACTATAAATATTAATTAAAAATATAAAAGGATTTCCTACATAATGGTATTTTATTTGTAATTTTTAGACATTAAATAATTTAATTTATTTATGACACAACGATGATGCAGAAATTATCTTATTAATGAAATATTGACATAATTGATGTTATAAATACCCAAATAAATATAATTTGAGACTTTTTATGAATTGCAATAATTTTATAGGTTAATATAACATTTTAGTATTGATTTAATTAACTTTGTTCAAACTTATCATTCTGTTATGATTTTCACAAAAATCAATTACTAAATAGTGTCAAAATTGACATAAAATAGTTTTTAAAACAAATATTATATTATTAATTGTTATTTTATTCCTAAAAATATAAGGTCCGGCCAAATGACTTAGATAAGGTTATATATATTAATAATAAATAACTTGGGGTTAGTTTGGCTTCTTATAGTAAGTTTATTAACCTTATAGTGTAAGAACACAAGAAGACACGGTAAAAGTAAAATTATTTAACTTAATGTTAAATATAAATGATAAGGTTAAAATAGGAACATAAACTTGTCTAAATTCTATTTGATGAGAGTATTTAGACCCATCCCCACCTTAGCCTCAAAATAAATCAATTTGGAGCTATTTAAAACCGAACTTGACTTTATAATAAAATAATATTTTTAGTTTTTCCAAAGGAGCCCCTCTCCTCCCTTATAAAAGGGCATCTCCTCCCTCTCTTCCTCACACAACTTTGAGCCTTCCAGCTCGGCCAACCCCTGCCAAATTCTCTTCTCCACTTCCCTAGAAACATCCTAGAGGTTCTGGTCTTCCTCAAAGACCAATTTTAGTGCCCTAAGAGGAGGTCTCAAAGAGGCGCTTCAAAGAAGAGGTAATTTTCGTTACCGATTCTTTCACCTTTATTTCTTCTTCCAATTCTTCTTCTTAGGTTGTTTAATTATAAAGTAATAACATCAGTATCACTCATATACTGATATGTTATTATAATTATGAAACAATCCTATTTCACCATCTATCCATCCTACGGAAAATGAAATCACCGCGCGTGCGTACGTACGGAATACCGTCTCCACACCGTGGTGTAATCTATTTTCCACCACCACCTTAATTGGATGGGTATAATGGTGTAATGAGTAACTATATATGATTATTATAAAGTGATATTGATACTGAAATATTATACATACACTTCAACACAATTCCACGACCATGAGAACGATATTATCGATCGTGCGTACGTACGGACTACCGTCTCCACGACGCGATGAGATTCATTCTCCATGTTAACCATTTAAAAATGATTATAAAGTATATATAAGCAATAATAATGAAATATATGACATTATAAAGCTACTGGATTTATGTGTATATATATTTATGTCATCTACTTAATTCCATTCAACTCAATAAGGAAACGAAAACAGCGTTCATGCGTACGAACGGTCTACCGTCTCCATGAACGGTGTATTTCTTTCCATTTACTGATCTATTATATATATATATATATATTCTGAATATATATTATATATAAATCATGTTTTATATTCTGGAATTAAGTAATCATTATCTAAGTAATCATATGAATAATTACAAGTTAAAACACGAACGACAAATGAGATGATTTTACCCAAAACGCTACTTTAACATGAATTTACAAAAGAACGGGTAATATAAAGACATAAGTGAACCATATATGATATAATAACAATGAATATGATTCTGTAATAAGTCAATGACATTATTTAAATCATTATACAGGAGGTTCGGACACTTACGAAGCAAATCGGACCTAAGGTAAGGAAAATATCACAATCTCATTTTTATCCGAGATTGTTTATACTTTAGTATTTACTGGGGTGTATTTTATCATCCACATCCATGTTTCCTCAATATGTAATATTATTTACATTCACCTTCAATTGTTTAAATCCAATTTTACCCTTCGGTGAGTTTTTAGTAATAGATATGAAAGAAATCTTTTGTCGTTTTTCGTACGAGGTACTTTTTGATTTTTCCGAAAAAAGTACGAGAAGAATGTTTTTTTAACTTATACGGCATGAATGGATTTTTAAAACATTATTTCCAAGAAGATTATTTTACAAGTTTTCAAGTTTATTTTTAATCAACTTCTTTTAGTATAAAATTGTATGACATGTTAAGAAAGGAAAAGTGTTTTTGAAGTAGAAAGGATATTTTCCTCAAGAATGGAGTTCAAGTGTTTTATCAAAATTATTTTCCATCTAAGATAATAAAGGGTTCTCTTTCTATCCATATTATTACATTGATTTGATTATGTTGTGATGGAATTATATTTATGAATTCCTTTGCCCTATATGAATTGTTTTATGATGTCATAATTTTTAAGATTCCCATTTTTATTACATGGGTTATGCAATGATGTATGATTTATGATTTTGTGGCACACATAAGAATGGTATCATTATGAGACGGGTGGGACCTATATCTCCCTCCAATGAATTGGGTAAAGATTTTATATCTCATGAGATAGACATGGCTGGAATGGTAGGTTATACCGGTTCAGTGAAACAGGACTGAAACGAGGGTGACTCGGTTCAGAAAGGGACTTTGTCCACTAAGATAGTCTTGGCAATGAGTCTTGACTAATAAGATATGATTCTCTATGATTATGTGTGTATGCCACAAAGTTTCATGTTTTAAGTTATGATTATTGGGATTTCATTTCACTACTATGATTTATCCCATGTTATGAAATTATGCTCTCTTTTGCAGGTTAAGATTTCCAAAATGTTATGTTCTTATGAATATTATGTGATTGATATTTCTTTTGTTTATCCTTACTGAGCATTTGAGCTCACCCTTTTATGTTTTCTTTTCCTCAGGATATAAAGAAAGGTTTTAGGTATAAAAAAAAGGAAGATCTTTATGGGAGATGTTGAAGATCATTCACCATGATTAGAAGATTATATTCCGAGTTTCCAAAGACATTAAACTATTACGATCCTTGTGTGTGTGTTTTTGTTATGTACTAAGTATTCCGCAAAAGTAATGCAGTGTCCATGTAATTCAAGCTTCGGGTCTCTACAGTTGGTATCAGAGGAAAGGTTTAGTCAACCTTTGGAAACTAGGATGTGAGAACGTTAGTGAGATCCCTAGAGATATTTCTAAGGTATGTCTAGTGATGTCCTTAAGGATAAGTATATGTATAGGATATAGTCCTAGAACTACGGTAACGATCTTAGAATTTAACCTAAGATGTTAGATATTGAGGGTACTCCCCCTTTACTATGTTGTTTTCTCTAGCATGATTTTTTCCTCTCACAAGATTCTTTTTGTGTTTTAGTTAATGGAGGGAACCAGAAGGAATTCGGTTAACATTGAATCTAATGGACAAATTGGTGACTATGAGCAAAAAAATTGTGTAATTCCTAGAGAGAAAGATATTGTGATTATTCCGAATCAGCCATCGCGATATATGATTAACAAGTTGAAATTTAGTGGTATGCCTAATTCATCAAAGAAGAGGAAGATAAACTATTATTCATGTTCGCATGTTGAGGAGCATAAAGAAAGGAAGATTGAGATTTCTAAAGAAGGGAAGAAGAACCTTGAGGAATACCTCAAATGGAGGGACCGATGTTATCGGTGTGGAGAAAAGGGTCATAGAGTGACAGACTGTTATAGTGTTCAATGTCTTATTTGTGGAGAACATGGGCATTACCCAACTCAATGCCCTGACCTAAAAAGTTACTTCTAAATCAAGGAAGGACTTGTTCCAGGACAATCATTGAAGTGGATGGACTGAAGTGTTTATGTATTGGTATTCAAGAATAATGTTCTTGAGGTACTTTTATGGTGTATTGAAATATTTATGTATTGGTCTATTGTGGTTTTCAATAATTTTAAGGTACCGATAACCATGAAAAGTGATTCAAATATTTTGGAAAGTAGATGATATGCGCATAATAAAGGGATAAGGAGAAAATGAAATGTTTGAAAGTATTCATGAGCTCGTGATTGATATAAGGACTAAGTGATATCATGGTTTGAGTATATATAATTTTGAGGATTTTGGTATGTGGAAAGAGTTAACTTTTAACAGCACTCATGTTTTCAATAAGGTTCAATGGGTATTCAAGAGAGTACAAGATTAAGGCCTTTGAATGTTTGGAATGTGACCAACAAGATATATCTTATGATATATGGGGAACAACGATGGTATTAAATCTCTGAGAGTGGACTGCAGTATTATGGATAAGCCTAAAGATTGGAATGGATTAGGTCGGACATAAGTTATTATTGTTTGTTTTTTCGATATTATTGATGGGATGTTATAGTAATATAGTTTTAGAAAAACAACAACCTGCAGGACGGGCGACAGCCCATCGCGTCGGACAAGGCTGTGGGAATCGAACCCACAACCGAAGTGCGACTGTCCTTTGTCGCCTACCACTAGCCTACAGGATGTCCCTAGTTAGTATAAACAAGTTTTATTTTATTAAGCGGTATGATATATGAAGTATAAGTTCATTTCTGTAACCATATATGATTAATCTAACCATAAGATGGACTTATAACTTTTTCTAACCTTTTGTTTGAAAGAGATGGAATGACCCATCATTCTGTCACATGATCTGCTAACACATCACGAATGACAAATTCAGCTTCATTTCTTTAAGAGATGAAGTGTAAATTGTCCAAATAACGACAAAGGGTGAGACTATACCAAAATCATGAAAGTATTTCTTCTAATTCCAATTTCATCAACTTTAGGGAAATGATCTTGAAAACCAAAAATGTTGTCTTAGTGCTCTTATATCTGATGAATCAGATGGTACCTTAGATCATCACAAATTTATGGCTTTGTGATTGCTAGCTTTTCCATAGCCATGTTCTCTACCACTCTCCATCAGAACATGATGGTTAGGTTTCTCTTCCATATCCATATTTTCACCTATGTGGAAACCCAGTGATTAGTTTATTTGGGTAACCATTACGTTTCATACTTTTTTTTTAATATTGGTTTTGGTATTCCTTTTTACTATGTGGGTTTCGATTAAAGAAACTTTCGAATAGTAAACCATTTATAACCCCGACGAATTTCGAGGGCGAAATTTATTTTAAGGGGGTAGAATGTAACACCCCGAGATTTTATGAAAAATATTCTTTTTAATTTCATTAATGTCTTGTGTTGTACGCTACACCAAAAGGAGCTTGCACAACACGCATCCTTGACTTTCCTTTCATTACACGCAATCGCGACCTTCCTTGGTAGCGTGTGTAGTACGCAATACCGAGTTTCACTAAACAACGATATGCTATTAAAATATTATTAAAACTAGTAGTTATGAATAGTAATAACCACTTTTTGAAATTTTGTAAATTTTATTTTTCAAAATGGACTTCATTTTTGGATTCGGAATATCGAAATTAGCTTAGGGTAAAATTTTGGTAATTTTCGGATAACTTTCATATTTTGATGAATAGTGGAAATTACTAAATTTTAATTAAAAACAAATTTTTCAATCGAAATAATTAATAGTGATAAATTATTAATTTTAGTGGTTTTAAAGTATATTTAGAATATATTTTTACAATTTCATACAATGATGGTCATTTGATGAAATTTCACATTTAAACCAGTTATAAACAAGTTTCAATCTTTTGATAGTTATTATCTCTTAAAAACACGCTATTTGTTTTGGCGACGGGAATTAATTTTTAAATTAGTTAATGAAACTGATATGTTTTGAATTTGGTAAAATAGACATCATTTTTGAGTTCATAATATCAAATATAGCTTAGGCCTAATTTTTGGTATTTTTCTGAAAACTTTCAATTTTTGATGAATAGTGAAACCACTAAGTGGTAGTTAAAAGAACTGAATTGTTCATAAAACTTAATTTTACCGCTTCTGTGAATGGAATTTCAAAAATCCGAGAGACACGGTTGATTTCATTAAGTAAAATGTGGTTCAATGAGATAAAAATAATTTTTTGGTGAATAGTAACTTTTTACTTTTTTTTACCACGGTTAAAAGTAAATAGAGTAATTAAGGGTAGAAATGATATTATTATTACCCTAAAACATGTCCTAATTCTATTGGACAAGTTTAATTCGACCAAACACAAACTTAGGAATAAAATATGACCATTTAGGCCCACTTGGATTAGATTAGGACATTTATTATTAATTTATTTAAAGAATGGTTAAAATAGTTAAAATCAAAGTTTAATAACTAAATCATTTTTAATATGGGGTTATACATAAGATAAATTCAACTATAAATATTCTTTAAAAATCTAAAAGGATTTCCTACATAATGGTATTTTATTTGTAATTTTTAGACATTAAATAATTTAATTTATTTATGACACAACGATGATGAAGAAATTATCTTATTAATGAAATATTGACATAATTGATTTTATAAATACCCAAATAAATATAATTTGAGACTTTTTATGAATTCCACTAATTTTATAGGTTAATATGATATGTTAGTATTGATTTAATTAACTTTTTTCGAACTTATCATTCTGTTATAATTTTCACAAAAATCAATTACTAAATAGTGTCAAAATTGACATAAAATAGTTTTTAAAACAAATATTATATTATTAATTGTTATTTTATTCCTAAAAATCTAAGGTTCAGCCAAATGACTGAGATAAGGTTATATATATTAATAATAAACAACTTGGGGTTAGTTTGGCTTCTTATAGTAAGTTTATTAACCTTATAGTGTAAGAACACAAGAAGACACGGTAAAAGTAAAATTATTTAACTTAATGTTAAATCTAAATGATAAGGTTAAAATAGGAACCTAAACTTGTCTAAATTCTATTGGATGAGATTATTTCGACCCATCCCCACCTTAGCCTAGAAATAAATCAATTTGGAGCTATTTAAAACCGAACTTGACTTTATAATAAAATAATATTTTTAGTTTTTCCAAAGGAGCCCCTCTCCTCCCTTATAAAAGGGCATCTCCTCCCTCTCTTCCTCACAAAAATTTGAGCCTTCCAGCTCGGCCAACCCCTGGAAAATTCTCTTCTCCACTTCCCTAGAAACATCCAGAGGTTCTGGTCTTCCTCAAACACCAATTTTAGTTCCCTAAGAGGAGGTCTCAAAGAGGCGCTTCAAAAAAGAGGTAATTTCCGTTACCGATTCTTTCACCTTTATTTCTTCTTCCACTTATTCTTCTTAGGTTGTTTCATTATGAAGTAATAACATAAGTATCACTCATATACTGATACGTTATTATAATTATGAAACAATCCTATTTCACCATCTATCCATCCTACGGAAAACGAAATCACCGCGCGTGCGTACGTACGGAATACCGTCTCCACGCCGTGGTGTAATCTATTTTCTGCCACCACCTTAATTGGATGGGTATAATGGTGTAATGAGTAACTATATATGATTATTATAAAGTTATATTGATACTGAAATAGTATACATACACTTCAACACAATTCCACGACCATGGGAACGATATTATCGCTCGTGCGTACGTACGGACTACCATCTCCACGACGCGATGAGATTCATTCTCCATGTTAACCATTTAAGAATGATTATAAAGTGTATATAAGCAATAATAATGAAATATATGACATTATAAAGCTACTGGATTTATGTGTATATATATTTATTTCATCTACTTAATTTCATTCAACTCAGTAAGGAAACGAAAACAGCGTTCATGCGTACGAACGGTCTATCGTCTCCATGAACGGTGTATTTCTTTCCATTTACTGATCTATTATATATATATATATATATTCTGAATATATATTATATATAAATCATGTTTTATATTCTGGAATTAAGTAATCATTATCTAAGTAATCATATGAATAATTACAAGTTAAAACACGAACGACAAATGAGATGATTTTACCCAAAACGCTACTTTAACATGAATTTACAAAAGAACGGGTAATATAAAGACATAAGTGAACCATATATGATATAATAACAATGAATATGATTCTGTAATAAGTCAATGACATTATTTAAATCATTATACAGGATGTTCGGACACTTACGAAGCAAATCAGACCTAAGGTAAGGGAAATATCACAATCTCATTTTTATCTGAGATTGTTTATACTTTAGTATTTACTGGGGTGTATTTTATCATCCACATCCATGTTTCCTCAATATGTAATATTATTTCCATTCACCTTCAATTGTTTAAATCCAATTTTACCCTTCGGTGAGTTTTTAGTAAAAGATATGAAAGAAATCTTTTGTCGTTTTTCGTACGAGGTACTTTTTGACTTTTCCGAAAAAAATACGAGAAGAATGTTTTTTTTTAACTTATACGGCATGAATGGATTTTTAAAACATTATTTCCAAGAAGCTTCTTTTACAAGTTTTCAAGTTTATTTTTAATCAACTTCTTTTAGTATAAAATTGCATGACATGTTAAGAAAGGAAAAGTGTTTTTGAAGTAGAAATGATATTTTCCTCAAGAATGGAGTTCAAGTGTTTTATCAAAATTATTTTCCATCTAAGATAATAAAGGGTTCTCTTTCTATCCATATTATTACATTGATTTGATTATGTTGTGATGGAATTATATTTATGAATTCCTTTTCCCTATATGAATTGTTTTATGATTACACAATTTTTAAGATTCCCATTTTTATTACATGGGTTATGCAATGATGTATGATTTATGATTTTGTGGCACACATAAGAATGGTATCATTATGAGACGGGTGGGACCTATATCTCCCTCCAATGAATTGGGTAAAGATTTTATATCTCATGAGATAGACATGGCTGGAATGGTAGGTTATACCGGTTCAGTGAAATAGGACTGAAACGAGGGTGACTCAGTTCAGAAAGGGACTTTGTCCACTAAGATAGTCTTGGAAATGAGTCTTGACTAATAAGATATGATTCTCTATGATTATGTGTGTATGCCACAAAGTTTCATGTTTTAAGTTATGATTATTGGGATTTCATTTCACTACTATGATTTATCCCATGTTATGAAATTATGCTCTCTTTTGCAGGTTAAGATTTCCAAAATGTTATGTTCTTATGAATATTATGTGATTGATATTTCTTTTGTTTACCCTTACTGAGTATTTGAGCTCACCCTTTTATGTTTTCTTTTCCTCAGGATATAAAGAAAGGTTTTAGGTATAAAAAAAAGGAAGATCTTTATGGGAGATGTTGAAGATCATTCACCACGATTAGAAGATTATATTCTGAGTTTCCAAAGACACTAAACTATTACGATCCTTGTGTGTGTGTTTTTGTTATGTACTAAGTATTCCGCAAAAGTAATGCAATGTCCATGTAATTCAAGCTTCGGGTCTCTACAGTTGGTATCAGAGGAAAGGTTTAGTCAACCTTTGGAAACTAGGATGTGAGAACGTTAGTGAGATCCCTAGAGATATTTCTAAGGTATGTCTAGGGATATCCCTAAGGATAAGTATATGTATAGGATATAGTCCTAGAACTACGGTAACGATCTCAAAATTTAACCTAAGATGTTAGATATTGAGGGTACTCCCCCTTTACTATGTTGTTTTCTCTAGCATGATTTTTTCCTCTCACAAGATTCTTTTTGTGTTTTAGTTAATGGAGGGAACCAGAAGGAATTTGGTTAACATTGAATCCAATGGACAAATTGGTGACTATGAGCAACAAAATTGTGTAATTCCTAGAGAGAAAGATATTGTGATTCTTCCGAATCAGCCATCGCGATATATGATTAACAAGGTGAAATTTAGTGGTATGCCTAATTCATCAAAGAAGAGGAAGATAAACTATTATTCATGTTCGCATGTTGAGGAGCATAAAGAAAGTAAGATTGAGATTTCTAAAGAAGGGAAGAAGAACCTTGAGGAATACCTCAAATGGAGGGACCGATGTTATCTGTGTGGAGAAAAGGGTCATAGAGTGACAGACTGTTATAGAGTTCAATGTCTTATTTGTGGAGAACATGGGCATTACCCAACTCAATGCCCTGACCTAAAAAGTTACTTCTAAATCAAGGAAGGACTTGTTCCAGTACAATCATTGAAGTGGATGGACTGAAGTGTTTATGTATTGGTATTCAAGAATAATGTTGTTGAGGTACTTTTATGGTGTATTGAAATATTTATGTATTGGTCTATTGTGGTTTTCAATAATTTTAAGGTACCGATAACCATGAAAAGTGATTCAAATATTTTGGAAAGTAGATGATATGCGCATAATAAAGGGATAAGTAGAAAATGAAATGTTTGACAGTATTCATGAGCTCACGATTGATATAAGGACTAAGTGATATCATGGTTTGAGTATATATAATTTTGAGGATTTTGGTATGTGGAAAGAGTTAACTTTTAACAGCACTCATGTTTTCAATAAGGTTCAATGGGTATTCAAGAGAGTACATGATTAAGGCCTTTGAATGTTTGGAATGTGACCAACAAGATATATCTTATGATATATGGGGAACAATGATGGTATTAAATCTCTGAGAGTGGACTGCAGTATTACAGATAAGCCTAAAGATTGGAATGGATTATGTCGGACATAAGTTAGTATTGTTTGTTTTTTCGATATTATTGATGGGATGTTATAGTAATATAGTTTTAGAAAAAGAACAACCTGCAGGACGGGCGACAGCCCATCGCGTCGGACAAGGCTGTGGGAATCGAACCCACAACCGAAGTGCGACTGGCCTTTATCGCCTACCACTAGCCTACAGGATGTCCCTAGTTAGTATAAACTAGTTTTATTTTATTAAGCGGTATGATATATGAAGTATAAGTTCATTTCTGGAACCATATACGATTAATCTAACCATAAGATGGACTTATAACTTTTTCTAACCTTTTGTTTGAAAGAGATGGAATGACCCATCATTCTATCACATGATCTGCTAACACATCACGAATGACAAATTCAACTTCATTTCTTTAAGAGATGAAGTGTAAATTGTCCAAATAACGATAAAGGGTGAGACTATACCAAAATCATGAAAGTATTTCTTCTAATTCCAATTTCATCAACTTTAGGGAAATGATCTTGAAAACCAAAATTGTTGTCTTAGTGCTCTTATATCTGATGAATCAGATGGTACCTTAGATCGTCACAAATTTATGGCTTTGTGATTGCTAGCTTTTCCATAGCCATGTTCTCTACCACTCTCCATCAGAACGTGATGGTTAGATTTCTCTTCCATATCCATATTTTCACCTATGTGGAAACCCAGTGATTAGTTAATTTGGGTAACCGTTACGTTTCATACTTTATTTTTAAAGATTGGTTTTGGTATTCCTTTTTACTATGTGGGTTTCTATTAAAGAAACTTTCGAATAGTAAACCATTTATAACCCTGACGAATTTCGAGGGCGAAATTTATTTTAAGGGGGGTAGAATGTAACACCCTGAGATTTTATGAAAAATATTCTTTTTAATTTCATTAATGTCTTGTGTTGTACGCTACACCAAAAGGAGCTTGCACAACACGCATCCTTGACTTTCCTTTCATTACACGCAATCGCGACCTTCCTTGGTAGCGTGTGTAGTACGCAATACCGAGTTTCACTAAACAACGATATGCTATTAAAATATTATTAAAACTAGCCGTTATGAATAGTAATAACCACTTTTTGAAATTTTTTAAATTTTATTTTTCAAAATGGACTTCATTTTTGGATTTGGAATATCGAAATTAGCTTAGGGTAAAATTTTGGTAATTTTCGGATAACTTTCATATTTTGATGAATAGTGGAAATTACTAAATTTTAATTAAAAACAAATTTTTCAATCGAAATAATTAATAGTGATAAATTATTAATTTTAGTGGTTTTAAAGTATATTTAGAATATATTTTTACAATTTAATACAATGATGGTCATTTGATGAAATTTCACATTTAAACCAGTTATAAACAAGTTTCAATCTTTTGATAGTTATTATCTCTTAAAAACACGCTATTTGTTTTGATGACGGGAATTAATTTTTAAATTAGTTAATGCAACTGATATGTTTTGAATTTGGTAAAATAGACATCATTTTTGAGTTCATAATATCAAATATAGCTTAGGCCTAATTTTTGGTATTTTTCTGAAAACTTTCAATTTTTGATGAATAGTGAAACCACTAAGTGGTAGTTAAAAAAACTGAATTGTTCATAAAACTTAATTTTACCGCTTCTGTGAGTGGAATTTAAAAAATCCGAGAGACAGGGTTGATTTCATTAAGTAAAATGTGGTTCAATGAGATAAAAATAATTTTTTGGTGAATAGTAACTTTTTACTTTTTTTTACCACGGTTAAAAGTAAATAGAGTAATTAAGGGTAGAAATGATATTATTATTACCCTAAAACATGTCCTAATTCTATTGGACAAGTTTAATTCGACCAAACACAAACTTAGGAATAAAATATGACCATTTAGGCCCACTTGGATTAGATTAGGACATTTATTATTAATTTATTTAAAGAATGGTTAAAATAGTTAAAATCAAAGTTTAATAACTAAATCATTTTTAATATGGAGTTATACATAAGATAAATTCGACTATAAATATTCATTAAAAATCTAAAAGGATTTCCTACATAATGGTATTTTATTTGTAATTTTTAGACATTAAATAATTTAATTTATTTATGACACAACGATGATGCAGAAATTATCTTATTAATGAAATATTGACATAATTGATTTTATAAATACACAAATAAATATAATTTGAGACTTTTTATGAATTCCACTAATTTTATAGGTTAATATGACATGTTAGTATTGATTTAATTAACTTTTTTCGAACTTATCATTCTGTTATAATTTTTACAAAAATCAATTACTAAATAGTGTCAAAATTGACATAAAATAGTTTTTAAAACAAATATTATATTATTAATTGTTATTTTATTCCTAAAAATCTAAGGTTCGGCCAAATGACTGATATAAGGTTATATATATTAATAATAAACAACTTGGGGTTATTTTGGCTTCTTATAGTAAGTTTATTAACCTTATAGTGTAAGAACACAAGAAGACACGGTAAAAGTAAAATTATTTAACTTAATGTTAAATCTAAATGATAAGGTTAAAATAGGAACCTAAACTTGTCTAAATTCTATTGGATGAGATTATTTCGACCCATCCCCACCTTAGCCTAGAAATAAATCAATTTGGAGCTATTTAAAACCGAACTTGACTTTATAATAAAATAATATTTTTAGTTTTTCCAAAGGAGCCCCTCTCCTCCCTTATAAAAGGGCATCTCCTCCCTCTCTTCCTCACACAACTTTGAGCCTTCCAGCTCGGCCAACCCCTGCCAAATTCTCTTCTCCACTTCCCTAGAAACATCCAGAGGTTCTGGTCTTCCTCAAAGACCAATTTTAGTTCCCTAAGAGGTGGTCTCAAAGAGGCGCTTCAAAGAAGAGGTAATTTCCGTTACTGATTCTTTCACCTTTATTTCTTCTTCCACTTCTTCTTCTTAGGTTGTTTCATTATGAAGTAATAACATCAGTACCACTCATATACTGATATGTTATTATAAGTATTAAACAATCCTATTTCACCATCTATCCATCCTACGGAAAACGAAATCACCGCGCGTGCGTACGTACGGAATACCGTCTCCACGTCGTGGTGTAATCTATTTTCCGCCACCACCTTAATTGGATGGGTATAATGGTGTAATGAGTAACTATATATGATTATTATAAAGTTATATTGATACTGAAATAGTATACATACACTTCAACACAATTCCACGACCATGGGAACGATATTATCGCTCGTGCGTACGTACGGACTACCGTCTCCACGACGCGATGAGATTCATTCTCCATGTTAACCATTTAAGAATGATTATAAAGTGTATATAAGCAATAATAATGAAATATATGACATTATAAAGCTACTGTATTTATGTGTATATATATTTATTTCATCTACTTAATTCCATTCAACTCAATAAGGAAACGAAAACAGCGTTCATGCTTACGAACGGTCTACCGTCTCCATGAACGGTGTATTTCTTTCCATTTACTAATCTATTATATATATATATATATATATTCTGAATATATATTTTATATAAATCATGTTTTATATTCTGTAATTAAGTAATCATTATCTAAGTAATCATATGAATAATTACAAGTTAAAACACGAACGACAAATGAGATGATTTTACCCAAAACGCTACTTTAACATGAATTTACAAAAGAATGGGTAATATAAAGACATAAGTGAACCATATATGATATAATAACAATGAATATGATTCTGTAATAATTCAATGACATTATTTAAATCATTATACAGGAGGTTCGGACACTTACGAAGCAAATCAGACCTAAGGTAAGAGAAATATCACAATCTCATTTTTATCTGAGATTGTTTATACTTTAGTATTTACTGGGGTGTATTTTATCATCCACATCCATGTTTACTCAATATGTAATATTATTTCCATTCACCTTCAATTCTTTAAATCCAATTTTAACCTTCGGTGAGTATTTAGTAAAAGATATGAAAGAAATCTTTTGTCGCTTTTCGTACGAGGTACTTTTTGACTTTTCCGAAAAAAGTACGAGAAGAATGTTTTTTTTAACTTATACGGCATGAATGGATTTTTAAAACATTATTTCCAAGAAGCTTATTTTACAAGTTTTCAAGTTTATTTTTAATCAACTTCTTTTAGTATAAAATTACATGACATGTTAAGAAAGGAAAAGTGTTTTTGAAGTAGAAAGGATATTTTCCTCAAGAATGGAGTTCAAGTGTTTTATCAAAATTATTTTCCATATAAGATAATAAAGGGTTCTCTTTCTATCCATATTATTACATTGATTTGATTATGTTGTGATGGAATTATATTTATGAATTCCTTTTCCCTATATGAATTGTTTTATGATGTCACAATTTTTAAGATTCCCATTTTTATTACATGGGTTATGCAATGATGTATGATTTATGATTTTGTGGCACACATAAGAATGGTATCATTATGAGACGGGTGGGTCCTATATCTCCCTCCAATGAATTGGGTAAAGATTTTATATCTCATGAGATAGACATGGCTGGAATGGTAGGTTATACCGGTTCAGTGAAACAGGACTGAAACGAGGGTGACTCGGTTCAGAAAGGGTATTTGTCCACTAAGATAGTCTTGGCAATGAGTCTTGACTAATAAGATATGATTCTCTATGATTATGTGTGTATGCCACAAAGTTTCATGTTTTAAGTTATTATTATTGGGATTTCATTTCACTACTTTGATTTATCCCATATTATGAAATTATGCTCTCTTTTGCAGGTTAAGATTTCCAAAATGTTATGTTCTTATGAATATGATGTAATTGATATTTCTTTTTTTTACCCTTACTGAGCATTTGAGCTCACCCTTTTATGTTTTCTTTTCCTCAGGATATAAAGAAAGGTTTTAGGTATAAAAAAAAGGAAGATCTTTATGGGAGATGTTGAAGATCATTCACCACGATTAGAAGATTATATTCCGAGTTTCCAAAGACACTAAACTATTACGATCCTTGTGTGTGTGTTTTTGTTATGTACTATGTATTCCGCAAAAGTAATGCAATGTCCATGTAATTCAAGCTTCGGGTCTCTACAGTTGGTATCAGAGGAAAGGTTTAGTCAACCTTTGGAAAATAGGATGTGAGAACGTTAGTGAGATCCCTAGAGATATTTCTAAGGTATGTCTAGGGATGTCCCAAAGGATAAGTATATGTATAGGATATAGTCCTAGAACTACGGTAACGATCTTAGAATTTAACCTAAGATGTTAGATATTGAGGGTACTCCCCCTTTACAATGTTGTTTTCTCTAGCACGATTTTTTCCTCTCACAAGATTCGTTTTGTGTTTTAGTTAATGGAGGGAACCAGAAGGAATTCGGTTAACATTGAATCCAATGGACAAATTGGTGACTATGAGCAACAAAATTGTGTAATTCCTAGAGAGAAAGATATTGTGATTATTCCGAATCAGCCATCGCGATATATGATTAACAAGGTGAAATTTAGTGGTATGCTTAATTCATCAAAGAAGAGGAAGATAAACTATTATTCATGTTCGCATGTTGAGGAACATAAAGAAAGGAAGATTGAGATTTCTAAAGAAGGGAAGAAAAACCTTGAGGAATACCTCAAATGGAGGGACCGATGTTATCTGTGTGGAGAAAAGGGTCATAGAGTGACAGACTGTTATAGAGTTCAATGTCTTATTTCTGGAGAACATGGGCATTACCCAACTCAATGCCCTGACCTAAAAAGTTACTTCTAAATCAAGGAAGGACTTGTTCCAGGACAATCATTGAAGTGGATGGACTGAAGTGTTTATGTATTGGTATTCAAGAATAATGTTGTTGAGTTACTTTTATGGTGTATTGAAATATTTATGTATTGGTCTATTGTGGTTTTCAATAATTTTAAGGTACCGATAACCATGAAAAGTGATTCAAATATTTTGGAAAGTAGATGATATGCGCATAATAAAGGGATAAGGAGAAAATGAAATGTTTGACAGTATTCATGAGCTCATGATTGATATAAGGACTAAGTGATATCATGGTTTGAGTATATATAATTTTGAGGATTTTGGTATGTGGAAAGAGTTAACTTTTAACAGCACTCATGTTTTCAATAAGGTTCAATGGGTATTCAAGAGAGTACATGATTAAGGCCTTTGAATGTTTGGAATGTGACCAACAAGATATATCTTATGATATATGGGGAACAACGATGGTATTAAATCACTGAGAGTGGACTGCAGTATTATGGATAACCCGAAAGATTGGAATGGATTATGTCGGACATAAGTTAGTATTGTTTGTTTTTTCGATATTATTGATGGGATGTTATAGTAATATAGTTTTAGAAAAAGAACAACCTGCAGGACGGGCGACAGCCCATCGCGTCGGACAAGGCTGTGGGAATCGAACCCACAACCGAAGTGCGACTGGCCTTTATCGCCTACCACTAGCCTAAAGGATGTCCCTAGTTAGTATAAACTAGTTTTATTTTATTAAGCGATATGATATATGAAGTATAAGTTCATTTCTGCAACCATATACGATTAATCTAACCATAAGATGGACTTATAACTTTTTCTAACCTTTTGTTTGAAAGAGATGGAATGACCCATCATTCTATCACATGATCTGCTAACACATCACGAATGAAAAATTCAACTTCATTTCTTTAAGAGATGAATTATAAATTGTCCAAATAACGACAAAGGGTGAGACTATACCAAAATCATGAAAGTATTTCTTCTAATTCCAATTTCATCAACTTTAGGGAAATGATCTTGAAAACCAAAAATGTTGTCTTAGTGCTCTTATATCTGATAAATCAGATGGTACCTTAGATCGTCACAAATTTATGGCTTTGTGATTTGTAGCTTTTCCATAGCCATGTTCTCTACCACTCTCCATCAGAACATGATGGTTAGATTTCTCTTCCATATCCATATTTTCACCTATGTGGAAACCCAGTGATTAGTTTATTTGGGTAACCGTTACGTTTCATACTTTTTTTTAAAGATTGGTTTTGGTATTCCTTTTTATTATGTGGGTTTAGATTAAAGAAACTTTCGAATAGTAAACCATTTATAACCCCGACGAATTTCGAGGGCGAAATTTATTTTAAGGGGGGTAGAATGTAACACCCCGAGATTTTATGAAAAATATTCTTTTTAATTTCATTAATGTCTTGTGTTGTACGCTACACCAAAAGGAGCTTGCACAACACACATCCTTGACTTTCCTTTCATTACACGCAATCGCGACCTTCCTTGGTAGCGTGTGTAGTACACAATACCGAGTTTCACTAAACAACGATATGCTATTAAAATATTATTAAAACTAGTCGTTATGAATAGTAATAACCACTTTTTAAAATTTTGTAAATTTTATTTTTCAAAATGGACTTCATTTTTGGATTCGGAATATCGAAATTAGCTTAGGGTAAAATTTTGGTAATTTTCGGATAACTTTCATATTTTGATGAATAGTGGAAATTACTAAATTTTAATTAAAAACAAATTTTTCAATCGAAATAATTAATAGTGATAAATTATTAATTTTACTGGTTTTAAAGTATATTTAGAATATATTTTTACAATTTAATACAATGATGGTCATTTGATGAAATTTCACATTTAAACCAGTTATAAACATGTTTCAATCTTTTGATAGTTATTATCTCTTAAAAACACGCTATTTGTTTTGACGACGGGAATTAATTTTTAAATTAGTTAATGCAACTGATATGTTTTGAATTTGGTAAAATAGACATCATTTTTGAGTTCAAAATATCAAATATATCTTAGGCCTAATTTTTGGTATTTTTCTGAAAACTTTCAATTTTTGATGAATAGTGAAACCACTAAGTGGTAGTTAAAAAAACTGAATTGTTCATAAAACTTAATTTTACCACTTCTGTGAGTGGAATTTCAAAAATCCGAGAGACACGGTTGATTTCATTAAGTAAAATGTGGTTCAATGACATAAAAATAATTTTTTGGTGAATAGTAACTTTTTACTTTTTTTTACCACGGTTAAAAGTAAATAGAGTAATTAAGGGTAAAAATGATATTATTATTACCCTAAAACATGTCCTAATTCTATTGGACAAGTTTAATTCGACCAAACACAAACTTAGGAATAAAATATGACCATTTAGGCCCACTTGGATTAGATTAGGACATTTATTATTAATTTATTTAAAGAATGGTTAAAATAGTTAAAATCAAAGTTTAATAACTAAATCATTTTTAATATGGGGTTATACATAAGATAAATTCTACTATAAATATTCATTAAAAATATAAAAGGATTTCCTACATAATGGTATTTTATTTGTAATTTTTATACATTAAATAATTTAATTTATTTATGACACAATGATGATGCAGAAATTATCTTATTAATGAAATATTGACATAATTGATTTTATAAATACCCAAATAAATATAATTTGAGACTTTTTATGAATTCCACTAATTTTATAGGTTAATATGACATGTTAGTATTGATTTAATTAACTTTGTTCGAACTTATCATTCTGTTATAATTTTCACAAAAATCAATTACTAAATAGTGTCAAAATTGACATAAAATAGTTTTTAAAACAAATATTATATTATTAATTGTTATATTATTCCTAAAAATATAAGGTTCGGACAAATGACTGAGATAAGGTTATATATATTAATAATAAACAACTTGGGGTTAGTTTGGCTTCTTATAGTAAGTTTATTAACCTTATAGTGTAAGAACACAAGAAGACACGGTAAAAGTAAAATTATTTAACTTAATGTTAAATCTAAATGATAAGGTTAAAATAGGAACCTAAACTTGTCTAAATTCTATTGGATGAGAGTATTTCGACCCATCCCCACCTTATCCTAGAAACAAATCAATTTGGAGCTATTTAAAACCGAACTTGACTTTATAATAAAATAATATTTTTAGTTTTTCCAAAGGAGCCCCTCTCCTCCCTTATAAAAGGGCATCTCCTCCCTCTCTTCCTCACACAACTTTGAGCCTTCCAGCTCGGCCAACCCCTGCCAAATTCTCTTCTCCACTTCCCTAGAAACATCCAGAGGTTCTGGTCTTCCTCAAAGACCAATTTTAGTTCCCTAAGAGGAGGTCTCAAAGAGGCGCTTCAAAGAAGAGGTAATTTCCGTTACCGATTCTTTCACCTTTATTTCTTCTTCCACTTCTTCTTCTTAGGTTGTTTCATTAAGAAGTAATAACATCAGTATCACTCATATACTGATATGTTATTATAAGTATGAAACAATCCTATTTCACCATCTATCCATCCTACGGAAAACGAAATCACCGCGCGTGCGTGCGTACGGAATACCGTCTCCACGCCGTGGTGTAATCTATTTTCCGCCACCACCTTAATTGGATGGGTATAATGGTGTAATGAGTAACTATATATGATTATTATAAAGTGATATTGATACTGAAATAGTATACATACACTTCAACACAATTCCACGACCATGGGAACGATATTATCGCTCGTGCGTACGTACGGACTACCGTCTCCACGACGCGATGAGATTCATTCTCCATGTTAACCATTTAAGAATGATTATAAAGTGTATATAAGAAATAATAATGAAATATATGACATTATAAAGCTACTGTTTTTATGTGTATATATATTTATTTCGTCTACTTAATTCCATTCATCTCAATAAGGAAACGAAAACAGCGTTCATGCGTACGAACGGTCTACCGTCTCCATGAACAATGTATTTCTTTCCATTTACTAATCTATTATATATATATATATATATTCTGAATATATATTATATATAAATCATGTTTTATATTCTTGAATTAAGTAATCATTATCTAAGTAATCATATGAATAATTACAAGTTAAAACACGAACGACAAATGAGATGATTTTACCCAAAACGCTACTTTAACATGAATTTACAAAAGAACGGGTAATATAAAGACATAAGTGAACCATATATGATATAATAACAATGAATATGATTCTGTAATAAGTCAATGACATTATTTAAATCATTATACAGGAGGTTCGGACACTTACGAAGCAAATCAGACCTAAGGTAAGGGAAATATCACAATCTCATTTTTATCTGAGATTGTTTATACTTTAGTATTTACTGGGGTGTATTTTATCATCCACATCCATGTTTCCTCAATATGTAATATTATTTCCATTCACCTTCAATTGTTTAAATCCAATTTTACCCTTCGGTGAGTTTTTAGTAAAAGATATGAAAGGAATCTTTTGTTGTTTTTCGTACGAGGTACTTTTTGACTTTTCCGACAAAAGTACGAGAAGAATGTTTTTTTTAACTTATACGGCATTAATGGATTTTTAAAACATTATTTCCAAGAAGCTTACTTTACAAGTTTTCAAGTTTATTTTTAATCAACTTCTATTAGTATAAAATTGTATGACATGTTAAGAAAGGAAAAGTGTTTTTGAAGTAGAAAGGGTATTTTCCTCAAGAATGGAGTTCAAGTGTTTTATCAAAATTATTTTCCATCTAAGATAATAAAGGGTTCTGTTTCTATCCATATTATTACATTGATTTGATTATGTTGTGATGGAATTATATTTATGAATTCCTTTTCCCTATATGAATTGTTTTATGATGTCATGATGTTTAAGATTCCCATTTTTATTACATGGGTTATGCAATGATGTATGATTTATGATTTTGTGGCACACCTAAGAATGGTATCATTATGAGATGGGTGGGACCTATATCTCCCTCCAATGCATTGGGTAAAGATTTTATATCTCATTATATAGACATGGCTGGAATGGTAGGTTATACCGGTTCAGTGAAACAGGACTGAAACGAGGGTGACTCGGTTCAGAAAGGGACTTTATCCACTAAGATAGTCTTGGAAATGAGTCTTGACTAATAATATATGATTCTCTATGATTATGTGTGTATGCCACAAAGTTTCATGTTTTAAGTTATGATTATTGGGATTTCATTTCACTACTATAATTTATCCCATGTTATGAAATTATGCTCTCTTTTGCAGGTTAAGATTTCCAAAATGTTATGTTCTTATGAATATGATGTGATTGATATTTCTTTTGTTTACCCTTACTGATCATTTAAGCTCACCCTTTTATGTTTTCTTTTCCTCAGGATATAAAAAAAGGTTTTAGGTATAAAAAAATGAAGATCTTTATGGGAGATGTTGAAGATCATTCACCATGATTAGAAGATTATATTCCTAGTTTCCAAAGACACTAAACTATTATGATCCTTGTGTGTGTGTTTTTGTTATGTACTAAGTATTCCGCAAAAGTAATGTAATATCCATGTAATTCAAGCTTCGGGTCTCTACATCTATACCAGTTGTAGCCACTTGCTGTGATTCACTCACATCATAAAAACTTGGAAAATCATACCGAGTGTACATAGAATGTGTGACAATTGGTTGAGATGTTCCAGCAGATCCATCTTCTTCAATCTCAAGGTTTTGAGGTTCCTCCCCCTCAAAATGTGCTTCCATTTCAGGTTCTTGAGGCACAGCTTCATGATCAAGATCCATAGGATCAGCTCTAATCTCTTCAGAAAATTCTTGCCTTACCAACTGAAAGGAAATTTCTATCCTCTCTTCAGTAGAGGTTATATACTCAGGAACTGATTTTTCCAATGGTTGTGCTTCCAGAGTTTCTTCTTTTTCAACAGGGAGATCCTCGTGATTAACATTTTCCCTAGCAGGGATTTCTCCTAGATCATCTTCTTCCTTGACTTGCTTCTCTAAATCAGGGATAATCAGATCTCGTGCAGCCTCAGACTGAACTTCTTGATCAACATCATCTCTAGAATCAGGAGCTTCTTCTTCTCTATAAACATCAACAACTTCCTCTCTAAGAGGTATTTCAGCAGGAACATCAGTAGGGACAGCAGTCCTTTCTTTCTCAACAGGAGTTGCTTCCTCTTGAGGTATTTCAGCCTCTTCTTATTCTTCTTCTTCTGGGTACTCAGCCACTTCATCTGGATCCAAACCAAGATCAGTTATATTCTTTGGCCTTCTTGAATAATCAACAGGATTGTAATTCTTATAAATTTGATCATTATCCTCAATCCACTTCTTCTTCCAGGGGTTCCAATTATTCTTCATCCTTCTGATGATAGGCTTGGATAAACAGAAATCAAAATCCTCTAGCCTTTCTTCATTCAGTCCAACTACTCCCTTGGCAACTAAAATGGCCGAAATCATCCTTGAGTAAAACAAGGAGGTGGATTTGGAAGTGACTTTAATCAGCTCACATATATGGTTAATGAAATATTTTCACAAATTTATCTTATGGACATTCTTCAACAGATGAATCAGGAACACATCCTGATACTTCAACACAAAAAAAATCTCCTTTTCTTGGACTAATCAAATTTTGAACAAACTTGAACAGTAGTCTTGTCTCCCCATCCAATTCAGCTGCTATGGCCCTTCGCTTGGTGCCATTTCCAGTCAGGATTTCCAAAGCATTCTCCATATCAAAGATGTCAGTTGTTAGAGGAGGGTCTCTTTGGTAATAATCACAAATTCTTTCATGAGGAATCCTCAGGCATGCAACCCACATCCTTGAAGAGAATGAACACTTTTTCCCATTGATCCATATTGTTACCATATAGCTTTCTCCATCATCAAAAGAAAACTTTACATATTGGTAAAATTAAGATACCAACCTTGGATAAATCGGTCTATCTTGTCTAGAGAACCATTCGATCCATCCTTGTTCTCTTATGATTTTCAGGACCAAAGACTTGCTAGACAGCAGACACTCAGGGCAAATCTCTTTCTCAGGTACTACAGTACGGTTTACAAGGTTCAGATTTAGAGGTCCTTCGGGTGCTATCCTTGGTTCTCTTTTCTGTTTCTTAGAGTGGCACTTCTCAGATGAGGGTGAAGATGGACGCTTCATCCTTGGCATTCACTGACAGTTCAGGTGAGGGAGAATAGAAGGCTTTCAAGGTAAAGAGGGTTTGATAGAGTGAGCAGGAGAGAGCTCGGGTAAGGAATTGAGTGAAAAACCCTTATATTTTATCATTTGGGAATGTCAAATGTTATAAAAACAAAAATGCGAGAAATCAAATAGCGGTGAATTAAAAATTACCACGATTCAGGTTAAAATAAATATATAAAGAATCTTCATGGTGAGACCGTGAGTAGGCATTACGGTGCGATGAAAAACAGTCGTCACGGTGAGACAGGGAGTGAACTGTTTTATCACGGTGAGACAGTAACCATTTTGTGCAGTCATGGTGAGACAGTGAGTGAACTGTTCTGTCACAGTGAGACAGTTAAGTGATAGTCCGTGAACACAAGGTGTTTACTATGAGACCGTAAGAATGAAATAGTAACTGAGAAATGGTGAATATGAAACCGTAAAGTAAAATATAGAAAAATAGTAAACAGTAAGATCTGTAGGATGTCTATTTATGATTAATCATACCAAGATCATGTATGATGTAGTCTAATCTCTCATAATTTAATGGTTTGGTGAATATATCAGCAAGTTGATATTCAGTACCAATGAATTCCAAAGTGATATCACCTTTTTGGTAGTGATCCCTCAAAAAGTGATGTCTTACATCAATATGATTTGTCCTAGAATGAGAAACAGGATTATTTGAAATGTTAATAGCACTTGTGTTGTCACAATTTATTGGTACATGTCTAAATTGATATCCATAGTCTAGTAAAGTGTGTTTCATCCACAAAATTTGTGCACAACAACTGCCAGTAGCTATGTATTCAGCTTCTACAGTAGATAATTCAAAAGAATTTTGTTTCTTACTACACCATGATACTAGTGATTTACCTAAAAAGTGACATGTTCCAGAGGTGCTTTTTCTATCTAACTTACATTCAGAAAAATCAGCATCAAAATAGCTAACTAGTTCAAACGATTTTCCTTTTGGATAGAACAGTTCTAAATTGGGAGTATGCTTGAGGTATTTGAAAATTCACTTTATAGAATTTAAATGTGACTCTTTAGGGTCTGCTTGAAAATGAGCACACATACACACACTAAACATAATATCAGGATGACTAGTAATCAAGTAGGGTAGACTTCCAATCATTCCTCTATAAGTGGTTTGATCAACAGATTTTCCATCTTCATCAAGATCCAACTTACAGGTGGTACTCATGGGAGTGTCACTAATTTTTATTCTATCCAATCCAAAATGTTTTAAACGATCTCTAGTATATTTACTTTGAGTTAAAATAATTCCATTATTGTTTTTAAATATTTGAAATCCAAGAAAGAATTTAAGTTCACCCATTAAACTCATTTCAAATTCGTTTTTCATCATTTTAGAAAAATCAGTACATAGGGAATTTCTTAAAGATCCAAAGATAATGTCATCTACATAAATTTGTACAACTAAAACATCTTTAGAAATTATTTTTATAAAAATATTATGATCATATATTCCTTTTGTAAAACCTTTAGAAATTATAAAAGTACTTAATCTATCATACCAAGCTCTTGGAGCTTTCTTTAAACCATATAAAGCTTTTGATAATTTGAAAATATGATTTGGAAAATGAGGGATTGTAAATCCAGGTGGTTGTTCAACAAAAACATCCTTAGCTATATACCCATTTAAGAATGCACTCTTGACATCCATTTGATATAGTTTGAAATTTAGATGTGCAGTATAAGCAAGTAAGATCCTAATGGCTTCTAGTCTGGCTACTGGAGAAAAAGTCTCCTCGTAGTCAATTCCTTCTTCTTGACTATAGCCTTGTGCAACTAATCTAGCCTTGTTTTCTAACTATACTTCCAGATTCATCTACTTTATTTCTAAACACCCATTTAGTGCCTATGGTGAAAGTTTCCTTAGGTCTTTATACTAGTTTCCAAACTTTATTTCTTTCAAACTAATTGAGTTCTTCTTGCATAGAAATTACCCAAAATTCATCATTAATAGCATCGCCAATGTTTTTAGGTTCAAGCTATGACAAGAAGTCTTGATGTTCAACCTGATTTCTAAGAGAAGATCTAGTCTGTGTCCCTCTATCAAGATTACCAACAACAGTATCTAAAGGATTATTCTTTAGAATTCTAATTGATCAATTAAAGGTAAGACTATAAATTTCAGGTTTATCTCTAGGTTTGGGTTCATTAAAAGCAGATTCTGAAATATTTCTAGAACTGGTTGTCTTTACAGCAGGTTCATTGATTTTATCATTAAGGTTCAGAACAGATAAATTTTCTTCAAGATTTTCAAGAGATGACTTAGGTTCATGTGGATCAGTTTCATCAAATTTGATTTGAACAGATTCTTCCACACACTTGGTTCTCTTATTGAAAACTCTATAGGCTTTTTTAGTTAAAAAATATCCTAAAAAGATTCCTTCATCACTCTTAGAATCAAACTTGTCCAAATTATTCTTTTTATTAAGAATAAATACTTTACATCCAAATACTCTAAATTAATCAACTTTAGGCTTTCTATTATTCCATAGTTCATATGGGGTCTTCTTGAGAACAGGTCTGACTAAGACTCTATTGATGATATAACAAGTTGTATTCACAGCCTCAGCCCAAAAATAAATAGGCAGGTCATACTCATTAAGCATGGTTCTAGCAATTTCTTGAAGGGTTCTATTTCTTCTTTCTACTACACCATTCTGTTGAGGTGTCCTAGGGACAGAAAAGTTGTGACTATAGCCATTGTGTGAGCAATAAGATTCAAACTCTTGATTTTCAAACTCACGTCCATGATCACTTCTCAGGGTCTTAATCTTAAGTCCACTAAGGTTTTCTACAGACTTGGAGTATTTAATAAATTAAAAACAAGCTTCACTTTTGTGAGATAAGAAGTATACCCAAGTATATCTAAAAAATTCATCTACTAGGACATAGATATAGTGCTTCCCATTTAAGCTAGAAACTCTAGAATGTCCAAACATGTCCATGTGAACCAACTTGAGAGGTTGAGAAGTTGACACTTCTTTCTTTGTTTTGAAAGAGATTTTGTGTTGCTTTCCCTTTTGACAGGGATTGTAATTCCCCGACCCCAGTTACCCAGAGTCGGTGCATTATTACAAAACATTAGCATGATCACAAGAAAGATCAAGTCTCGAAATACCGATTAGTTTAGTAGCCTTCGAAACACTAGATACAATCATAAAGTTTTACATTACATAAAAAAACATCTTGTCTTCATGTCCCCTCATACTATCCCTACAGGTCATTCATAAATTACTTCTTCATAATCTTGGGAAAAATAAAACATTTAAAGGGGTGATCTCAGATGCTCAGTAAGGATAACATTATAGCAGAAGCTTTCATAGATAAGCATAAACACTTAAGGCAATTTATAATTAAAAAAAGCCTTTTAAACTTGAACTTCAGCATAATATGGAAAATATAAAATGAAATAATGTCATTTACTTATTCACATGGATATTATACTAGTCAAACAATCACATTAAATATCAATAACCACTTTCATAATGATGGAATGCATAATGTCATACTATCATAACCAAATAGCCAAGGCCTCGTGCCAAGACTACAAATAAGATTTTGTCAAGGCCTTGTGCCAAGACACTAGTTTGTCTCATGAGACCTACAGATGCATCGAGGAGCTATAGCGGGCTCCACCCGTCACTTATTAAGTCCAATGCATTCCTCATATGAAAAGGTTTAAACATAACATAAACATTCATATTAAAACTTGCATACGAAATGTCAATACTTTAACCACAAACTATGAATGGTATAAAAATAGCACATCCACAGTCAAACATAACTCATTCGATACAATATGGAAGATTTTATTGTATCACATTAACCTCAATCAAGAATAATGAAGGATGTTGACATAGATGAAAATAATCATCAAAACGTTTTGAGAGAAATATCCCCCTTTTTCTTGAAATCATTTAAAAGTCACACTATTTGTCAAGAAGCCATTTAAAAATAGATTTTTGAATAAAAGTGTCCCATACCACTTTGAAACTTTTTAAAAGGATTTTTAATTTTAAAACTTTAATGTCCATATAAATAAATCCTTAAAACCATTTTTAAAACATGGACATTAATGAGCAATATTTAGATGAATAAGTCTTTAAAACATTTAAAAATGGTATTTTAGTTAGAGATTCTAACCAAAAGAGAGACACATGAATACAAATAATTGAGGTAATCAAAACTTTGTAATATCATGAGAATAAAGGGATTCATGATATGCTATGTCAAAGTACATTATATACACCACATAAAAGTGATTTGGTGTATAACAACAAAGAAGTCTCAATGGAATTTAAATTGAGATGAAATCTCTCATAAAGGCTGTATCCTTAGGTTAAGAATAAATCAACGACATAGTTATGTGTGACAAATATAAATACACTAAATATGATTGGATATTCAGTTTAAATCAATCAAAGTATATTCACACGTAATCTTATAAAAACAACACCAATGAATTGGATGTTTAACTCAACAAATGGAGAATGAGTTAAAATTATTCATATCGATGACTTGAGAAATTATCAATGGGATGATTATGTGTATCAAAAGTATATCCACAGAAAAGGGGAGTGGAAATTATGACATAATAAAATGAATAGTTATTCCACACATAATCTCAGAGTAAAATAATCAATGAATTTTGCGTAAAGCCGAATAAATGGAAATTGAAATTTCGAATTCCCTTATCGATTAGGTAACATACGAAACATACACCCATGAAAGAAGGATCATACAATGATGATGTAAATACCCATAAATTAAATTATATTACGTAATGAATACAATCATGGGCAGTACACATACACCACATGCAATAATTAAGTGGTGAACAATGGAATTCTCACGAAATTAAGAGTGAGTTAAGAAACCCCTTACTTTGTACTTTTTCCTTGGTCGACGGTAGGTTAACCTCCTGTATAATGGGGAAATAATTGTTATTGAATTATAAAAGAATAATTTACATTAATATAATATCATATATGATCTTTTAACATTGATTTGTTAATAATATCTTAGAATTATCGTCATTTCGGGTGTTAATGGGTTCATTTTACTTTATATTCTTTGTTATGTGATCCATATTTGTTATTAATGGGATGTATATTATTCATATTCAGAATGATATCAAGTCTTTAGATACTATTTTTAAATCATCAAATGATAATTACACTTGAATGGATATGATGGAGAATGAATCTCATCGCATTCGTGGAGACGGTAGTCTGTACGTACGCACGAGCAACAATATCATTCTTTTGATATTAAAATAATATATAATTAGATGGTATATCATATATAAAGAATAATTATCATGTTATATTTATTATTTACATGTGTTACACATCATTATTATACCCATCCAAAAAATAATATATTGAATAACAATTACACCATGACGTGGATACGGTAAGCCGTACGTACGCACGTATGGTGACATGTTATTCAAAGGGTGGATAGAATACTGAATATGGTTGTACCATATTTATAATAACATCACAGTATATATATGATACTGGGGTTATTATTTTATAATGGTAATAACAAAGAAATAAGAATTGGAAGAAGAGAGGAACTTGTAAAGGGGTGGTGAAAACATTACCTCTTCTTCGGGTTCTTCCTTTTGATTTGATCAAAAGGGCTCCTTAGGATAGCTTTCTGATAAAACTAAGGTCTCTATGTTGTATTGAGGTAAGTTCATAGAGTATTTGGGAAGGTTTTGTCCGAACCAAAAGGCTTTTAAGGTGTGAAGAAATGAGAAGGAGGAGTTCCCTTTTATAAGAGGGGTGAGGGGCACCTTTGGAAAAGCTAGAAATATTAATTTATAATAAATTCATATTCGGTTTCTAATAGCTAAAAAGTTGATTATTTAAAGTTTAAGGTGGGTATGGGTAGAAAACCACTCAACCAATAGAATTTAGACAGGTTTGATTCATTATATTAACCTTATCTTTAAGTATTAACTCTTAGTTGATTAGTTTCACTTTTACAATGTCTCTTTGTATTTTTATATTATATGGTTAATAAACTTACCATATACATCCAAGAGACCCCCAAGTGGTCCATTAATGAAAAACATATTATGATATAAGTCTCTTGGACGAACCTTATATTTTTAGGAATTTAATATCAATTAATAATATAATATTTGTTTTAAAAACTCTTTTATGTCAATTTTGACACTATTCAATAGTTTATTTTTGTGAAACTCATAACAGAATGATTACTTCGAAAAAAGTTTATTAACTCAATCCTAATATGTCATATTAACCTAGAAATTTATTTTAATTCAATAAAAGTCTCAAATTATATTTATTTGGTTATTTATAATATCAATTATTCTAATTTTTCACTATTATGGTAATTACTGCATCACCATTGTGTCATAAATAAATTAAATTATATAATGTCTAAAAATTATAAATAAAATATCATTATGTAGGAAATAGTTTTATATTTCTAATTAATACTTATAGTCTAAAATCCAACATATATAACCCTATGTAACAATTGTTTTTCTAAAAGATATATGCTTGTGTCATTTTTGTATTCATTTTAACTTTATTAAAATAAAGTGTCCCTATCACTTACAAGTGGATCCATGGGGTCCCAAAATCGACCCAAAGATGCCCATGGTCGACCATGTATCAACCAATAGGGTTAAGACACGTTTTAGGGTAATTTAGTATTATTGTAATATTTTTTGTTTACCCTTGTTTACCGGATTTACCCTTTAACCATGGTAAATAAAATATTTACCGAAGTAATTATCCAAAATGTCTAAAAATAAAAGTTACCTATTTACACAATTTTAACATCCTGATTTGAAATATGGAATCCATTTTTCCAAATTCAAAACACAGAAGCGGCAGAAATTAATTTAAAATTAATTCCCGTTGTTAAAAAAAAGCGTGTTTTTAAGAGATAATAACTATCAAAAGATTGGCACTTGTTTATGTCTGGTTTAAATGTAAAATTATGTTCAATGACCCACATTGTATTACATGGTAAAAATATATTTTAAATATAATTTAAAACCACTAAAATTCATAATTTATCACTATTAATTATTTCGATTAAAAAAGTTGTTTTTAATTAAAATTTAGTAATTTTTTACTATTCATCAAAATATAAAAGTTATCCGAAAAGTACCAAAATCTCACCCGAGGATAATTTTGTTATTCCGAATCCAAAAATGAATTCTATTTTACCAAATTCAAAACATAAAAGTTGCATTTATTAATTTAAAATTGATTCCTGCTTTCGAAACCAAAAGGCGTATTTTTAAGAAATAATAACTATCAAAAGTTTGACACTTGTTTATGTCCAATTTCAATGTGAAATTACTTAAAATGACCATCATTGGATTAAATAGTAAAAATATAATCTATTTATACTTACAAACCATTAAAATTTATAATTTAACAATATAAATTATTTTGATTAAAAAAGTTGTTTTCAGTTAAAATTTAGTAATTTTCACTATTCACCCAAATATGAAAGTTATCAGAAAGACACCAAAACATTATTGATACTAAATTATTATGTCCCGATTCTAAATAAGAATTTCATTTTTTTAAATTGAATATATAAAAGTTTCAAATATTGGTTTTAAAAAGGCTTCGCCATTAAAAGGCGGTAAAATTTCATTTTTTTGAAAAATACTTCTTTTATCTGAAAAAATGAATTTGTTCATAAATCATGTCTTAGAAACTCATAATATGGATTAAAATTATAAGGATAATATAATATTTAAAATTTAGTTAATACTATTCATAACCTCTTTTGAACGGCTAGTTTGGTAAGTCGTGGTGTACTTGAACTCAGTGTTGCGTACAACACACGCTATTGAATTATTCAAAGAGAAGTGTATCGTGGAAGATTGGGGTGTTATAGGGATTACAAACTTTGTCATCTGGAAACTCAAGTTTGTGTAAGTCTCTAACTAAGTTCTTCCTAGTTAGTTTTCTAAGTTATAGGATATTGTAGTGTCCTAATCTTCTATGCCATAACCAAGATTCTTTATAAAAATCATTTAGGCAAGTAACATTTTGTTTGGCTAAAGAATTTAAATCAACTGCATAAACATTTTCATTTCTTAAAGAAAAAAAGTACTAAAACATTCTTATAATTAAAAACATTACAATAATTATTTTCAAATTTAACATTAAAGACATCATCACATAATTTAGAAATACTTAACAAGTTATATTTCAATCCATCAACAAATAAAACTTTAGAAATTAAAACTGAGTTACTGTTACCAATTTGGCCTAGGACGATGATTTTTCCCTTAGAATTATAACCAAAGGTGACATGGCCTCCATCAACCTTGATTAGGCTCTTTAAGAATGAGTATTACCCAGACATATGTCTTGAACATCCACTGTCCAAATACCATGTCTTCTTGTGGGAACTCTTCAAACAGGTTTCCTACAAAACAGATTTAGATGGAAAATGACTATGGTACCCAGATCTTCTTGGGTCCAGACAGGTTAGCAATCAATGATTTTGGTACCCAAATTTGTCTTATGGGTCTCATATAATTTACAGAATCAAAATATTTTGAAAGATAAACTCTATTTGATCTATAACCATATGGATAACTAGTTAAAGCATATGAATTTCCAGAACTGGAACTAACAGTATTCTGTCCAGATTTAGGAATAAATCTATTCTTAGTAATCTGTCTCTGTCCAGGTTGGTAGCCTATTCTAGTAGTGTATTTTGGTGCCACTTGCTTTCCTAGCTTTTGAGTAAGTGTTTCTTTTCCCTTTGTTTATTTTTATAAGTCCTTTCTAAGTTGCTCATTAGACATTTTTAATTCTGTATTTTCCTTTAAAAGTTGAGCATTCTTTTCTTTTTCAATATCAAGAGAATATTTAACATTTGAAGTGAGAGCATGCTATTTCTTTAATGACTTATATTTTTCCTTAAGTTCATTGAATTTTTCTTCTAGCATGTTACAATATTCAGATAATTCAGCCTTAGACATATCTTCAGAATCAGAATCAGATTCTGCATCATCTCCAAAATAATAGGAATTTAAAACAGAAGTATCTAAGGTTACCTCAAATGTGTTGGTCATAAAACACATGTTGGCACGATTCTTTTTAGAATCAGAGATTTCAGATTCACTTGTGTTGTCTTCTGAAGAACTCCAAGTAGCTTTCTTGTACTTCTTGTCCTTATAATCATGTTTCTTTTTGAACTTTAGTTTTGGACAGTCTGCTTTTATGTGACCTTTTCTTTTGCATTCATAGCACAAAACTTCATCATTTTTATCATCTTTCTTCCAGTCCTTTTTTCAATGACCTTTATTGTCATACTTTCCTTTTTAATTTTATTTTTTGAATAATTTCTTCTTCTTATAAAACTTCTTAAATATTCTGGATATTTGAGCCATCTCAGCATCACTGTCTGAATCTGAATCTTCACTGGTTGAGCTTTCAGTTTGTATTTGAACTTTGACTTTGTCCTTTCTCTTAGAATGAGTAGATTTAAAAGCTACATACTTTCTTTTTGGTTTATCATATTCCTGCTTATTCACTTTGATCTCTTCCTCATACATCATTAATTTACCAATAATCTCTTTGACAGGCAGAGCTCCAATGTCACATGATTCTCTGATTGAAACAGATATGCATCTCCATCGGTCTGGCAGACATCTCAATATCCTCATAATTTATTCCTTTGCTGGAACAGCTTTACCAAGTGAACTTATTGTATTGACTATCTCATTAAACCTGAGATACATATCAGAAATAGGTTCATCAGTTTTCATTTTAAAATTATCATATTTAATAGTATAAGTATTTAATCTCATTTCATTAACATTGGTTGTTCCTTCATGAAAAACACCTAAAGTATCCCAAATTTCATAAGCAGTTTTAGAAGAAGATATTCTATTAAATTCCTCATCACCTAATTCACAATAAAAAGAATTCATAGCTTTACAACTATTATTGTAAGCTACTTTAGTAGGTTTATCCCAAGTTGTTCTTTCAGTTTCTAGAATTTTAAATTGAGACTCTATAGCATTCTAGATATCAAAACCCATACTTTCCACATGAATTTTCATTTTAAGTTTCCATTGGGAATAGTTTATACCCTTAAAGAAAGGTGGTTGGTTAGTAGCATCACCCTCTAGTCTATTGTCCATAGCTAGATTTTAGAAAGTAAATTTAAAGAGATAAAATTTAGAACTAACAGAAATTTAAGATCTTTAAAGATGCAAATAAAATCACAGTTAAAAACAGAGTGTTTTGAAAACTTTTATTAACAAAAACCTAACCTCTTCTACCAAATCTTGGTCGGAGTGGATACTCAAGAGGGGGGGTGAATTGAGTTCCAATTAAAATTTCTGTTAAAATATTTTCTATTAAAATCCCCCAATTTATAAAAGAAGTTAAAATGTAGTTAATTTTGAAAAATGTAAAGGTTCAATTAGATTCTCAAAAATATTGATTAGTTCTCAGTTAATCTAATCAGAAGATTAAATTATCTTTTGAAACTAACCTACTGATTTATAATAGATACAAACACTTGCTAGATTAACTATCAAAGTAACTTTAAAACAGATTTGTATTTCAAAGTAATAAGAAACGGTATATAAATTAGATACTGTGTATTTTGAACTTAAACTAAAAATGCATAGAAAATATAACCAAGAGGTTCAGTATCAAGCCGAGACTTAGCCCTCTCAAATTTATATATATAAAAGGGATCCACACCATGGATCGGAGTTAACAACAATACAAGACTGTTCAGGCCACGCAAGGACATCTACCACTGTTCTTCATGGGAAATGAAAATAAAGACCAGGCCACACAAGGACCACTTCCACAGTTGTCATGGGTAAACAAGAGTATGGATTTTTGGTGTGAGGATTGTGATATCCTCTAGTTCAGCACAGGAGACAGTGTATGTGTAAAATAAACAGGATACACACACTGCTCGAAAGTAAATAATAAATCACTTAGAGAAAGTATATGTAAGTTTATAAAGATCTAGTGATTGGTAGTTCAGATCTAAACTCGTTGGATTCAGCAGAATAGCTTATGAGTCCTTCTCTGGTTTTTCTATTGAACTACAGACTGTCGTGGTTCAGATTTTGTTTCTCTAGGAGAGAAGATGTTATATTGACCCCAGAGTACTTTGTATGTTCTTCAGTAATATAGGATTTCATGTATGGAACTTCTTTGAGGATCGTGCAATGTGTTCTTCATAGTTGTTCTCAGGATTGTTCTTCTGTTCAGTACAGAGCTTGCGTGTATTATGGTATGTGTGTTGAGACGTGTCAAGCGCACGTGTGTCCTCTACTGCAACTCAATCTTCTTTATATTCCACGAGCTATAGAAATAGTAATGATTTCCTTTCCATATATATGAGGTACGGTGTCCTGACAGACCAACAACTATCATTAAATAACATTAATTGCATTAAAAACATCAAATATGACCGTTAGTATTATTTAAATAATATTGACAAAAAGGTTAAGAAATGGTGTCACAGTAGTTGTGAAAATGGTGTCTCTTTGAACCGGTGTCTCCTTCACGGTATGTCCTCCATGGTATGTGGCTCACGGTATGTGGCTCACGGTATGTCCTTCACGGTGTAACCTTCACGGTGTGTTTCTCACTGTGTGTCATTCACGGTGTCTGGGTCACCGTCTGTCATTCACAGTGTGTCCTTCACAGTGTGTCCTTCACGGTGTGTTGCTCATGGTGTGTTCTTCATGGTGTCTGGGTCACGGTGTGTCCTTCACGGTGTCTGAGACTTAGACTTCGCGGTGTCTGCTTCAGTGTTTCTGTTCACGGTGTCTGTTTGACTGTGATTGTGTTTTGCACACAGTCTGTCTTACTGTGTCAAACATCACGGTGTCTTGATACTTAGGAAAATATCTGTATTTAGACTTAAACAGTAATATGCAGAATATGAATTAAGCTTAACCATTAGAAATTAAGAGAATTTTAAACATAAATACAAAGGTTTGATAAGATAAGTGAGATTTGTGATCATGCATAAGATTTGTAAATAATAGTGAGAGTAATTAACATCAATAAGATTTTCTATCATTAAAACATGATGTGTAATTATTATTGAGATTTATGATCATTAAAACATGAGTAATACATGAGGAGTCCAACAATAACCATTTCATTGATTAATTATGTTTTGTTTTATATATTAAAATCATTTGAGGAAAAACCAGCACTAACATCGTCTCGTGATAGTAATAGTAAAGATTCCAAGATGTAACAAGTAAACATGTATTAATATTAATAATGAAAGTAATCCAAGGTAATTACCAAGGAATCCAAGACCTCAAGGGCTTCCAACTCAGAAGTAACTACATCCTGGTTAAGTTTAAGAGTGTAATCCATGAAGCTTCATCCAAGGCATTCCATAATAGTGTGATCTAACTAAGTCCAAGGAATACATCCCATGTCAAATGGGATAAGTTATGGGTAGGCCCAAGGATGTAATCAAGGAAAAAAAATTCATAGAATCCATGTTGGATCCAAGGATTTTATCCAAGGAATCCTATAATAGTAAAGTATGGATCTTATAGTGTCATACTGGGCATCCTGTAATAGAAAAAGAATGGGTTCCAAGGTGGGTCTTAATAAAGGAAACTAACATCCTAGAATTGGAAAGGCATCCATGAGTGATCAAGGATTTCCCTCCGAAATAAAAAATCTAAATCTAGTCTAACCACTTCCTATAATGATTTCTAGGTCTATATATATAATTAGGAACCTTACATTAGATTCATTTAAAGTCAAGTGATAGTCATATAATTTAATAAGTCATTTGGTTCAAGTCTTTCCTTTCATTAGTGTGACAAGGTCAATGGGCATGTAACCATTTAAGTCATTTGATATTCAATTACTTTGTTCTCTCCTTTACCTTTCATAACATGACAAGGTTGTTCTAAGGATGATAAACCACATTCAATCTATTTAATATAAACTTGGCCTAGTGATATAAATACTATATACTTCCCAAGTTACCATTTAACATTTTTTAATAAAGTGAAGCACTTACCTTAGGTGGGTCAAGTGATTAGAATACGTGGTAATTTCCATTTCTTGATTGAATAGACATCAAATAAATAATTATTACCATTATTAGGGTCAAACCAAAGCATAATCGAATGGTTTCTTAGATGAACATGAAAAAACACTAAAAACTAATTATGAACAACACCCTACTTGGGGTGGTCAGATTTTTGAAAGTAACCACCAATTATGAATTACATATATGGAAAGAGTCTTAGAAAGAGGTACTAATGACTATAAAAAAGGCATATTAATCAGATAAAATGACACCCGATAAAATCTTCACGCCCATGAGGCAATTTATAAAACACCGAATCTGGAGGAGTGAGTTATATAACACCAACCTCGTACTCGTGTAACTCTACTCATCTAGTATTAGCCTATGGTTTGACCTAGATTAGAATGGATATGAAGAATGGATCAATTAACTAAAATTGGGTCATACGATCCTCCATCAAAATAGCGTTGTTGATAGAAATAAGAATGAATAAATACTAAAAAGGAATCGAGAACGTACTGATGCAGATCAAACAAGACGAATGGTGATCGATTTGGACTTCAAAAAAGTGAGAGATCTCAAAATCTAGAATAGAATTAAAAAATAATCAAAATAGGATAAATGGGAGGGTTTTTCCATTGTATAAAGATAAGAAATAAGGGGTTTGTTAAAATATATCATTTAAGGAAAAAATGGTAATTTTGCCCAAAATTTTCCTTCACAAATTTTGGCCACATAGTTTGGCAAAATTATGTGAACAACATGCATTGGAAGCTATAGAGAGGGGTATAACATATGTTTAGGCCACCCGGTTTGGGAACCCATGTGCCAACCATGTGAAATGCCTCTGTAATTTTTTGTAGTTTTTCATATGGTCATGCAGCCCAAATCACATGGTTTAGGAAAACTATGTTCCCTATACCATCCCACTATCCAGCCTCACATGGTTAAAACTAACCGTACATCCTACCCTACAAAGTTTAAACAAACCATGTTTCAAACATTTTTCTCCCAAAAAGCTGGGCTCCAGGATCTGAACAAGATCTAGACACCCCTAAGACCTTTACAAACTCATTAGGCATCCATATTAGGTCCATAATAAATAATTAGACCAAAATTAAAAGTATTCTTACTTGAGTCAAAAATTGGGATCCTACAGTCTTCCACCTTAATGGAACTCATCATTGAGTTCACCTTACAAGGGTAACGAAACATTATCAGAGAACAACTCTGGCCACTGGGAATGTATGTTGGCCTCCTGCTCCCAAGTCTTTTCTTGTACACGGTTGTGATTCCATAGTACCCATACTAGAGGGACAGACCAGCCACTAAGAGCCTTATTGATCTGGTCAATGGTGTGTATAGGATACTCATCAAACAAATAATCATCATATAACTCAACTTCCTTAGGATAAAAAGTATGAGATGGGTTGGCATGATACCAGTGAAACTTTGAAATAGGGAAGATTTCATGCATGGCATGATACCTCTGAGGTAATAGAAACTGATAGGCTACTATCCAAACTCTCTCCAAGATATCAAATGGCCCTACATAATGAGTTGAGAGATTCCCTTCCCTCTATATCCATATATTCCCTAACCAAGGTGATACCCACAGGGAAACACAATCCCCAACCCCGGACTCTAAAGTTCATCTACGGTGATCAGAAAAATGTTTCTATCTATATTGATCATTAGTCATATTTTTCATGATCAGCAGAATTGTATCTAATGTCTCTTTAACAATATGAGTATATAGTAGGGATAACTCACTTACCACTAGAAAACATAGGGTTTAACGAAACATCTTACCATACAGGGCCTCAAAATCATCCATCTGAATCATTTACTAAAATCTATTATTATAGGTGAACTCAATGGGAGGGATATTATTCTCTCAAGAACCTCCAAAATAAATTATGCATTCTTGGATCATGTTCTCTAGTACCTGTATCATCTATTTCGATTTTCCATCAGTCTAGGGGTAAAAATTTGTGCTTATTAGCACCTGTGTACCCATATCTTTCTATAACCCCTGCCATAACCATGATGTGAAAGGAGTGTCCCAATTTGAAATGATGGAAAAAGGGACCTCATGTAGTCATATGATCTTAGAGACATATATTCTTCCCATCTCATCAACTGATAAATTCTATTAGATAGGAAATAAGTGGGCTACATTATTCAATTAATCAATGATAACCCATATCACGTCACTTCCTTGAGGAAACCTAGGTAAACCAACTAAGAATTCCATGGAAACATCTTCCCATTTCCATCTCGGGACAGGAATCAATTGTAACAAGCTAGAAGGTCATTGGTGCTCTGACTTCACCTACTAATAGGTATAACATCAAGTGATAAAGCTGATTATTTGACATTTCAACACAGACCACCAATACTGGCATCACATATCTCAATACATTTTGGATATTCCTCGATGAACTGCCTACTGATAAGTGTGGGACTCTCAGATCAACTCCTCTATGATATCAATAGGAACCTAAATGCATCCATGAATATGTAGGATGTTGTCTGTGTCCACAGAACAATCCAAAGGTGGGTTTGCTTCAGAAATACTCTCACAGAGAATCAAATCCTCAGGATCTGAAAATATCTTACACTCACCTTCTCAAGGAGGGAAGAGGTAACTATCTAGGATAATAGTTAATACTTCTTGTCACTATCTTGAAGCTCTATTTGAAACTCAAAAAAATAGGTCCATAAATTTCCATTCATGATTGGATACCTCTATGGCTTGTGCCTAAGTTTTTCAAATCAACACACAAGCAACTACATTGCCCTTTACGTGTGTATAGGCAACCTCAAAATCGAAGTAATAAAGATATTCGACCCATATTCACTATCTACAATTCAAGACACACTGTGTAAAGATATATTTGAGTATTTTTGGGTTTTTATACACCACAAAACTCCCACATAACTAATAATATCTCCAACAATATAAAGCATTGACAACTGATGTTAGCTCAAGGTTGTGTCTTGGGTAATTCTTCTCATGAGGACTCAACTACTGAGATCTGTATGCAATGACTCTATCCATTTGCTTTTTCACTACTCCTATGCCAATGGTTGATGAATCGTAGAACACAATATAGCCATTTCCATGCTCTAGAAGAATCATAATAGGTGTCAATACAAGCCTCTCTTTCAGATCCTGAAAGGTTTTCTCACATGCTTGACCATAGGAACTTAACACCCTTCTTTACAAGACTAGTGAGAGGTGAATCAAGGTGTGAGAAATACTATATAAAATTATTTTAATAACCATCCATCCCCAAGAAACTATTTATATCAAACATGTCATTGGCATGATCCAAGAAATCACATCACTAACCTTCTTTGGGTCAACAAAGACTCCCGGTTTTGAGATAATATGACCCAATAAGTGAACTTTTTATATTTATAAGTGACACATAGAAATCTTGGCATAAAGATGATTCTCTCTTGGGGTAATCAGAATGATATTAAGGTGATTATCATGGTCTCTATTAGTATAAGAATACAACAAGATGTCTTCCACAAAAACTATGATAAAGGAATCCAGATACAGTTGGAACACCCTATTCATCAAAGCCATGAAAATGGAAGGTGCGTTTGTGAGACCGAACTACATAATGATTTAATAATACAGACAATAACTTTTATAGAAACCTATATGAGGTATGTTTGATGGCCTAACTCACACCTGATGATAGCTCGATCTCAATTCAATCTTTGAAAACACCCTATATCCTCGATACTAGTCAAAGATATCTTCTATTCAAGGTAGTGGATATTAGTTCTTGATCGTAATTTGGTTCAACCATCTATAATCCACACATATATGAAGGTTCCCATCTACCTTCTTGGAGAAAATCATAGAAAAAACCCAATAGTAAGTGTTAGGTCATATGAAACCTTTAACCTCCAAGTCCTCTAACTACTTCTTGAACTCCGAGAGCTCTGTAGGTTCCATCTTATTTAGAGAAATAGACACTGGATCTGCTCCTAGAACAAGTTCAATTGTAAATTCTACCTCCCCCTCAAGAGTTAATCAAAAATAGTCTTCAGAAAAGACATCCCTGAAATGATCTACTACTGGATGGAATTTATCCTAATATAAACCCTGATCCTCCATGAAGAGATTGGTAATCTAGGAAGTCACTCCACCTAGACCATGATATTCTAGTTCAGCGCTACTAGTCTGGACATCCAACTCACCCTTGTGTAGATAACTGATACCTTCTAGTGATGTAAATAATACCCTACAATGATAGTAGTCTACAAAGGCATGATACGGAACTAATCAATCCATCTCGAGAACGGCATTGAATACCATCATCTCAAGAACAATGGGGTCCCAAAAGAAAGGTTAATTTACCAAATCATGGGGTAGTCCCTACATTGATGTATTCCACCTGATTGTACTCCTAACAGTGTGTCTAGTTCCATTACACCACATTAATACTATATTTTGAGCCCAAGGATTTCTATGATAGATAAGGAGATGAAATAGTGTGAACCACATGTATCAAATAAAATATATATTATAGTGGAGGCTAATAAAATAGTAACTCGAACTGTAGATGGTCTTGTAACCTAATGCTCAGGTATCGGCTGTAAATTATGCAACTAACCTGATCCATGGTCATGTGCAATAGCTGGACTACCATGATCAAAACTGCTATGTTGGCGGTTTTGGTGATAAGGAGTCGGGATACTATGGCCTTAACCTCCTCCTTAGGTAATCCTACTAGTTCTACTCCAAATCCCTTCCTAACATGGAATAAAAGAAAATGCCCCTAAAGGTGGATATAGTGCGGAACCTCTTCCACTATAAGATGATTAAAAGGTTTGACATAATCTCTGAAGATTCCCCATATGACCACAAGACCGACACTCCAGAGGTTCTCTATCACACTGAGGCTCTATGTGCCCCTATTGTCCACACCGATGACACACTAGGGAGCTACCATAACGAGAACTCTAGCTACCACTTCTCTAATGAGAAACCTCAAGGGAGTTCTTCATACTGACAGAAGAGTTACTGGCCTACTGTGATACTAATCCTCTATGCCTGGTACTGTCAACTTCCCCAAGTTTCACTCAGTGATAAGATCCCGATTGACTATTTTAGAGAAGGTATGTAAGTGAAATACATTCACCTTAGTACATATGGAATACCAAATCCCATCCTCTAAATGTCTAGAACGATAAAGCTCATCGTCGGTTAGAAGTGGTGTAAAGCACTATAACACAGTGAAATGCACTGAATACTCCATAACTGAAACAAAAACCTACTCTAGATTCATGAACTCTTTGGATAGGTTATCTCTCAACATTTGAGGAAAGAAGTGGTCATAAAAATCATTCTGGGAATCAGCTCATACCATGCCTTGATAGCGACCAGCCTGGGTAATAACATCCGACCAGTGCTTGGAAAAATCATGCATCATGTAAGTAGAAAAATTTCTCCTCCACTTTGGAGGAATATCTAGATTCTCAAAGATAGACAAGGTTTCCTCTATCAAAGACTTAGCAGCCTTTGGATCTCCATCCACTAAGAAGGTGGAAGGATTATTCTGCTGGAACTCATGGGTCAGACCAACCATTATAGCTTTAAGACGCAGAACACCTTACATGGATTGTATCTAATATAGGAAACTATCTATAACTTTAGTTTTAGTTCCCAAATTAGGTACAGAATGTGGTTCCTCAAGTATCACTTCTGGAGGTATGATTGGAAGCTCTTGGACCGCCATGTCTAGAGCATGATCATCACCACCCTCCTAGAACATGACTTGAGGAGGTCGTGGAGTCATTGGTCTAAAAATTCCAAGCACGCGCCTCAGAACACACTTTAAGAAGATAGTTAGGACCACTTGTGGAATTTAAATGAATGGAAGAGCTTAATACCCCAAAAATTCTATCTCAACTACCCGCATAGAAGGATAGGTATTTGAAAGTAATCGAGTATAAATTATAGGTGTTTCAGTAGATGAAGGGTAAACTATACATTGACTCATTATTTACTAGAAACCTTTTCATTTCAATTCATATTTAATTGAAAAGTTCACTCCTTTACCTTTCATAAAAATGACAAGGTAGGATAATATTTTGAAACCATTACATTTTCGAAGCCATTTTTCACTATTATAGTTTGTGTTTGATTATAACTTATATCAAAGTTCATTTAAAATGGATCATTATTCCCAATTAATCAGGGCACATACACCTTATCACTGAAAATGACACTCATTTGATTTTAGTCTAATGGATCGACTCTGTAAATTACTAATCCCAACCCACGAGGGCCCATAACACCTCATGAATTGAAACCAACAATCACCTAATCGCATCAAAAGAAAATCATAGGCATATTATAGCTGTTATAGTATCACTCAACAATCACAAGAATATCATGCAATGCAAGCAGTGAAATTCACCTATATGGCATGACAATATGCATGGAATCTGAATTCTAGGTACCTATAATGATCCATGAAACAATGATCCCTTCCCTCAAATCATCAGGACAAGGATGAAATAATATCCTTAATCAGAATAATAATTAACAACACCACATATCATGTGAGTCACCCAATGGTGAATGGATATCAACTGTAATAGGAAGAATCATAACAAAAAATTTAATTCACTAAAATCGGAATTTACCCTGAACATGGGTTCGCGATGCCCAATAATGGCTTATGAGAACGTTCCAAGTGTTAATACTCTTCAATATATTGTCTCCAAATATTAAACCAAGAAAATAAAAAGATTTAAAACCACTTTGTGATATTATGGGCCCATATGTCACTTAGGAGTGACCCAAGCCCGATTGGCCACATGGCCTCAAACACATCTCCCAAAATGCCAAAGGCTGCAGACTAGTAGTGAGGGCCTATGGTGTGTTTGTGGGGAGACTATTTCCTCATTACCAGATTGAATCATCGAGAATGAGTGTAATTTAATAGGAGACAAATAGAAGAAGCAATGAAATAAACAGATAACACAGCAGAAGCAGGATGAAGTAATAAATAACTAAAACAACTGGAATAACTGATAAAAATATAAAAAAGTTTATAATGATATGTCGTGTATCTATAAATCTTGAAAACATGGATACAAAGAATCAGACAAGAATGTTATAAAAAAGTAGTAAAAGAAAACAAAAACTACCCCCATCATCCCGAGCTCCAATTCAGTCATCTGCTACTAGCTCCATCCTAAGAAATAAGCAATCAAGTTTCCAAAGCGACATGCTTCCCTTTATCAACATTTACATACGTATAATCTGCTCGAGTACCAATGGAGGCCCAAATAGGGTGTGAGATAAATCTCAGTAGGCCACCACCAACGGTGTCTATAATATCATGTCCCTATAATATAAAGTATAACATTGTGTAGACATGCATATATAAAAGTAAAGCAATACAGTAATGTATATACCCAAGTACCTGCTTCATCCCTCAGCCAGTGTCTGAATAGGTAACCAATTCATTAATTAATTAATTTCAAGTTTATATATTTAAGTCACATGAGGGAAAACCATCAATGACATCACCTCGTGATAGTAATAGTAAAGGTTCCAAGATGTAACATAGAAACCTACATTGATATTAATAATGAAAGGGATCTACTGTAATAACCAAGGCATCAAAGACTTCAAGGGTTACCAGCTCAGTAGTAACTGCTACTTTGATAAGGGTAAGAATGTAATCCAAGGAGTGTCATCTAAGCACTACGGGAAAAACGAAATTTTGTGACGGGTTATTTGCGACGGGAATAGATCTCGTCACAAATAGTCCTTCAAAAATATTATTTTCGACGGGGACAATAACCCGTCGCAAATAAGTAGTTATTTACAACAAGAAAAGGGGTCTCGTTGCAAAAGGTTTGGTGTGGTTTGCGCACTAAACCGTGGGAAGGGTATTTGCGATGGCAGGAGCCTCCCCGTCACAAATACCCAGAGGCGATAAATACTATTTGCGACGGAGAGGCACCCCCCGTCGCAAATAACCGACGGTAGTAAATACTATTTGGGACGAGATATGCCCTCGTCGCAAATCATGTGTCGGCATGTCACTATTTACGACGGGTCCCATCACAATATCATTTTAATCGCTGGCAGTAACTAATGCGGACGAAAGTATTTACGACAGGTCCTATCACAAATAGTATCGTCACAAATAATCTAACCTATATATACCCCTCATCCATTTTTTCCTTCTTCCTTTCTATTTCTACTTTCTCTCCCACCCTAAACTCTAATTTTAGAGTTAAAATTTCTTTGAGTTAAAGTTTTTTTTACGAACAGATTTTGAAGTCATCTACACCTATAAGAGATCAAGTTTAGAGGTATTTATGTTTTATTTAATTTAATATTTTTTAAATTTTTTATTTTAATTTTAATTATTTTTAATTAGTTGTAATTAAATTAGATTTAGATTGTTTTGTTATCAGTATTTATTTGTAGTAATAAATTGAAATTATTAGTGCTAATTATTAATAATTAGTGGTAATTAGGAATTATTAACGATAATTAGTAATGAATATAAATATTAACAGTAATTAGTAATTTGTAGCGGTAATTAGTAATAATTAGGAATAAATAGTAAAAATTAGTAAAAATTAGTAATAAATACTAATAATTAGTAATAAATACTAATAATTAGTAATAATTACTAATAAATTGTAAAAATTGTAAAAATAGTAACAAATACTAATAATTAGTAACAAATACTAATAATTAGTAACAAATAGTAATAATTAGAAATAATTTCTAATAAATAGTAATAAATACTAATAAATAGTAATAATTAGAAATAATTAGTAACAATTAGCAATAATTAGTAATAATAATTAGCAATAATTAGTAATAATTAGCAATAATTAGTAATAATTAGCAATAATTAGTAATAATTAGAAATAATTAACAATAATTAGCAATAAATAGTAATAATTAGCAGTAATTAGAAATAATTAGGAATAATTAGTAATAATTAGTAAAAAATAGTAATAAATACTAATAATTTGTAATATTTACCAATAATTAGTAATAATTACTAATAATTAGTTATAATTACTAAAAAAGGGTAATAATTACAAATAAATAGTAATAATTACAAATAATTAGTAATAATTACTAATAATTACTAATAATTACTAATAATTACTAATAATTAGTAATAATTACTAATAATTAGTAATAATTACTAATAATTAATAATAATTACTTATAATTAGATTTGTAATAAATATTAATAATTAGTAATAATTAGTAATAATTAGTAATAATTAGAAATAATTAGTAATAATTAGAAATAATTAGAAATAATTAGAAATAATTAGCAATAATTAGTAATAAATAGAAATAATCAGTAATAATTAGCAATAATTAGAAATAACTAGCAAAAATTAGAATTAATTAGTAATAATTAGAAATAATTAGCAACAAATACTAATAATTAGCAACAAATACTAATAATTAGCAACAAATACTAATAATTAGTAGCAAATACTAATAATTAGTAACAAATACTAATAACTAGTCACAAATACTAATAATTATTAACAAATACTAATAATTAGTAACAAATACTAATAACTAGTAACAAATACTAATAATTAGTAAAATATACTAATAATTAGTAACAAATACTAATAATTAGTAACAAATACTAATAATTAGTTACAAATACTAATAATTAGTAACAAATACTAATAATTAGTAATAATTAGTATTTATTAGTAAAAATTAGTATTAATTAGTATTAATTAGTAATAAATAGTATTAATTAGTAATAAATAGTAATAAATAGTATTAATTAGAAATAATTAGTAATAATTAGTAATAATTAGTAATAATTAGTAATAAATACTAATAATTAGTAATAAAAAGTAATAATTAGTAAACAAATAGTAAAAAATAGTAATAATTGGTAAAAAATAGTAATAATTAGTAATAAATACTAATAATTAGTAATAAATACTAATAATTAGTAATAAATACTAATAATTAGTAATAAATACTTATAATTAGTAATAAACACTAATAATTAGTAATAATTAGAAATAATTAGTAATAATTAGGAATAAATACTAATGAATAGTAATAAATATTAATAAATAGTAATAATTGGAAATAATTACTAATAATGAGCAATAATTACTAATAATTAGCAATAATTAGCAATAATTAGTAATAATTAGTAACAAATTGAACGAATTAGTAAGAAATTGAAATAATTGGTAATAAATAGGGATAGTTGTGTTAAATTATAAGAACGTGGCACAATTTCTAGTGGATTGGTGGCACTCCTTTTGCCAGATGACTCTTCTCCTTTCCACTTTCACCAACTAAAAACATTATAAAAAATGTGCTCCTATATATGAATATCCAATCTCGTATGCACGAGATTGGATATGCATTCGTAGGACCACATTTTCCAGATTATGTTTTCAGAAAGTGATAGTTGTAAGAAGATGTTTCGTCAATGAAAAGGGGGTTCCTTTGTCCAATGAATCATTTACTTCCATCTTTCTCATACTGAAATCAAAATGAAGAATCTGGTTTGAGGTACACTTATGTATTCTTGAATGCACGGGAATGGATTTTCATACCTCCGAGCAGATTCTTCATTTTGATATCAGTGTGACAAAGTTGCAAGTAAATGAACATTCGGACAAAAGAGAATCCACCAATCCACTGGAAATTGTATCGCCCATAATTAGTGGTAATTAGTAAGAAGTAACAGTAATTATTTATATTCTCTTTTTTGGATAATTTTTTTCTTATATCAAATTATTCAAAAACATTAATGATTTTATGTTTTGTAGAAAAATATAAAACAAGGAAGTCAGAAAAATTCATTATTAGATGATCACGCTTGGATAAATCAGCGCAGAAATCCAAATGGTTCTGGTTTAAATCTTGTATATATTGAGGGTGTTGAATATTTCTTCTCATTTTCATCATCAAACCCATAATTTGTTTCAAAAGACACAATTAAGTGTCCTTGTAAAAAATGTTCTCTGAGAACATTTGAAACATTTGACAACTTTGGGTGAAATCTCTTGCATTTTGGTTTTCAACCAGATTATATTCCTTGGTATCAACACGGTGAATGATGTTCTAGATAAGATACTAATAATTTAATTTTGAATCCATCAAGGTTTCAAAATTTGGTACATGATGTTTTAGGTCTATCTGTACAACAAACTGAAACTCAGGATGATATTGATTTAACTCCTGAGTTGGCACCATCTGAATTTTATGATTTTTTGAGGTCTGTTGAGGATTCATTATATCCTAGTTGAAAGATAAGAAAATTTGAAGCGGTTGTAAAATTTATGTCTATTAAATCTGATTATAGAATGTCAAACAACTGTTTTGATCAGATATTTTATTTTATTAAAATATTGTTACCTGAAGGAAATGTGTTACCTGCAAATTACTGTGAGATCAAGAGGTTAGTTTGTAATCTGGGCCTTACTTATCAGAAGATTCATGCATGTCCAAATGATTACATCTTATATTCTGGTGAAAATGAGTCATTGGATAGTTGTCCCACATGTGGATAATCGAGGTATAAAGAAACTCAATCGGAGAAGTCTGGATTGATTTTTAAAAAACATTTGATATATTTCCCGCTTACACTTAGGTTTTAGTGTTTATTTATGTCTCAAAACACAGCAACAATGATGTCCTGGCACAAAAGTAAGATTTCAATCGGTAAAATCTTGAATCATCCATATTATGGTGATTCATTGAAACATTTTGACTGAGTGAATCTGTCTTTTTATTTAGAATCCTGGAACATGCGATTGGGTCTTTCTACTAACAGTTTATGTCTGTTTGGTTCTTATGGTAGTCAGTATTCATGTTGGTATGTCTTTATAATTCCATAAAATTTACCTCTATGGATGTTGATGAAGGAGCCTTATATATTTTTTACCTTATTAATCTCATGACATCCAAAAAAGAAGATTGATGTTTATTTTAAACCATTGATTGATGAGTTAAATTCATTATGGAGTAATAGTGTTAGTACATATGATATTTCTGTAAAACAAAATTTCCAACTAAAAGCTACATTGATGTGAAAAATTAGTAACTTCCCAGCATAAGGCATGTAATTTGGATAGATTACACATGGTACTAAATCATGTCCTTACTGTATGGGAGCCAATAAATCATGTATTCTCATTAATGGAAAAAAACCCTTTCTATTTTGATAGTCATCGCAGATTTCTTCCAATCGATCATCCTTTTCGAAGGAACAAATCTCATTTCAGAAAAGAAACAATTAAAATGTATGGACCTCTAAAAATTATCTTAGGTATAGAGTTAAAATTAGATGTATTTTCATTACCTCCCATCACATTTGAACCAAAAATAAACCAATAGAAAATTCATGGCTTTGGGAAATAACACAATTGGATAAAATGGAATATTTTTTGGGATCTTCCATATTAGTCTGATTTGTTGGTCCGCCACATGTTGTATGTCATGCATATTGATAAGAACTGTTTTGATAATTTATTTCATATAGTTTTGGATACACTAGGTAAGACGAAAGATAATGTAAAGGCACAATTAGATCTTTCCCAAATTTACAGGAAATCAGAACTTGAACTATTTGAACATGCCAGATCACAGAGGTTAATGAAGCCAAAAGAAACATATACATTGTCCAAAGAGAGTCACATATTATTTTGTCACTAGATTAAAGATTTGAGACTTACATATGGTTATGCTTTAAATTTGGGAATATTTTTTAGGAATGGTCATATTACAGGATTAAAAACTCATGATTGCCATGTTATAATGGAAGAACTTATTCCAATTAGATTAAGAGTTTTTTTGAATTCTATGATTTGGGATTTGATAATAGACATATCATATTTTTTAGAGAATTTTTTGTGGCAACAATAGAATACGATGCACTAAGAAAACTGGAAGAAGATGTTGTTGTAATTATATGTAAACTAGAAAAAATCATTCTGCTATCTTTCTTTGACTCAATGGAATATTTGATATTACATTTTCCACATGAAGAAAAATGTGGAGGTTCAATATAGTTTCGATGAGGTGGAATGGATGCAGGTGACCCAGTATCGACTCTCGATTGACTCTTGGGACTTATTTTGGTACCACTGCAATGTCATCATCAAGCTCGAGATGATCTCATGGAGAGGAATTTTCTTATGGCTCACAGTATCAGGAGCAGCTACGAGCTCAGAGTGAGATTATAGAGAGTTTGCGTAAGGAGCAGGAGGAGATGCATCAGCAGCAGCAGTATTAGGAGGAGTGTCGATGATAGCAGCAGTAGTACGAGGAGCAGATGTGTCGATGGCAGCAGCAGCAGCACGAGTAGATAGAGTATATGTGTCATCTGACTCATATTTTAAGGATGGAGTTTCATCCACCATCTCTTCCAGCTCCTCCACCTCCTCCTGAAGACCACCCCTAGTGGGTTTTTTTCATGCTAAAAACATTTGAATTCAAAGTTTGTTGTAATGTTAACAATTTATAGTTTCTATCTTTTATATTGGTGTGAATATTGCATAATTTAAATTTTATTTTTTATTCTTTTTTAATATTTTATTATTTTATTATTTATTATTAGTATTATTATTTTTTATGTTTTTTTATTTTACTAATAATAATAATAATATTTTTTTATTTTTTTATATATATTTTTGAATATTAAAAAATTTAATATTTCATATTTTTATTATTATTTTAATAATATTAATATTATTTTTTAATAAATATTAATAATAATAATAACATTATTATATTATTAGTATTATTTTATTATTAATATTATAATAATATAATTTTTTTATATTATTAATATTAGTATTATTATTATATAATATTATATTATTTATATTAATAGTATTATTATTATTATTATTTTCTACTATTAATTTATCATAATTTTATTAAATATTTTTTTTATTAAGTATTTGCGACAGCACCTTTTTTGAAGGGTTCCTATTGCAAAGAGTTTATATATATTTTAAATAACTATTTTCGACTGTAAAACGGGTTCGTCGCAAATACTTTTTTGGGACGGGCCCATCGAAAAAGGGTTTTATATAAAAATGGACAACTATTTGTGACTGGAAAATTTCCCGTTATAAATAGTTTTATATTTTTTAAATAACTATTTTTGACAAGAAAACGGGTATGTCCCAAATATTTTTTTGTGATGGGCTCATCGCAAAAAGGTTTTTTATATAAAAATGAAGAACTATTTGCGACGGGATGATTTCCCATTGCAAATAGTATTTTTTGTGACGATCTCATCACAAAAAATACTATTTGCGATGTTGTTTTCTACAATGGGCTATTTGCGACGGGACCCCATCGTAAAAGCTCATTTGCAACGAGATCCAGTTGCAACTAACCCATGGCAAATACCTCAAATTTCAGTAGTGAAGGAAAACCAAAATAGTGTGATCTAACCGATTCCAAAGAATACATACAAGGTAAAATTGGATAAGCTCTATCTAGGACCGAGGATGTAACCAAGGCACCTCATGTCCATAAAATCCATGTTGGATCCAAGGAATATATCCAAGGCATCCTATAAAAGTAAAGGAGGGATCCTACTGTGTCATACCATGCATCATGTAATAGATAAGGATTAGGTTCCAAGGTGGGTCTCAACTAAGGCAACCAATATCCTAGAATCATAATGGCATCCATGATCACCTGAGGCATTCCCTTGAGAATCGAAAATCTAAATCAAGTATTACCACTTTCTATAATGATTTTGAGGTCTATATATATATATAATTAGGCACCTTACACTAGATTCATTTAATTAATTAAGACAAGTGATAGTCATGTCATTTAATAAGTCATTTGGTTCAAGCCTTGCCTTTCATTAGTGTGACAAGGCCAAGGTACATGCAACCATTTAAGTCATTTGATATTCAATTACTTGGCTCTATCCTTTACCTTTCATAACATGACAAGTTTATTCTAAGGATGAGCGATCACATGCAATCCCTTTTATATAAACTAGGCAAAGTGATATCAATACAATATACTTGACAAGTTTCCATTTAACATTTGTTAATAAAGTGAAGCACTTACCTTAGGTGGGTCAAGTGATTAGAATACATGGTAATTTACATTTTTCAATTCAATAGACATCAATCAAGTAATTATTAATATTACTAGGGTCAATCTGAAGCACACTTGAACGGTGGCTCAGATGAACATGTCAAAACACTAAAAACCCAATTCTGAACAACACCCTAATTGGGGTGGTTAGAGTTATGGACGTAACCACAAACGATGAATTTCATATATAGAAAGGGTCTTAGAACATGGTCCTAATGAATTCGATAAAGATATATTAATTAGACAAATAATGCCCGATGAAATCAGTGTGCCCATACAGAAATTTATAAAATGATGAATCTGGAGGAGTGAATTATACACCATCTACCTCATACTCATATGACTCTCCTTGTCCAGTATAATCCTCTAGTTTAGCTTGGATTAGAAGTGATCTGAATAATGGATCAATTCCCAAAATTTGGGGTATATGAGCCTACATCTAAATATCATAGTCTTCGGATCCAACAAGATGAATGGTGATCAATTTATACTTTTGATGGGTGCTTGATCTCAAAAGTAGGAATAGACTTGAAAAAGTCTCAATAGAGGATAAATGAGAGGGTCTTTCCGTTTGAGAAAGAAAATAAAGTAGGGGTTTGTAGAAATAGATCATTTAAGGGTAAAATGTTATTTTTTCCCAAAATTTTCCTTTGTGCAGTTAGGCCACACAGTTTAGCCTAACCATGCACAAACCATGAATGGAATGATATAGAGAGGAGCATACCATCTGGTTAGGCTGCATGGTTAGGGAACCCATGTCCCAACTGTGAAAAATGCCTCTACAATTGTCTGTTGTTTTTCACACATCCATGTGTCCCAAATTGCACAGTTTAGTCAAAATATTCACCCTATACCATCCCAATATCTATCCTCATATGGTAAAAACTAACCATGAATCTTATCTTGCACTATTTAAACTAATTGTGCGACATGAATTTTTCTCCCAAAAAGATGGGCTTCGAGATCCGAACAAGCCCTCAACACTACTGATACCTTCCTAAACTCATTAGGCATCCATATTAGGTCCATAATAAATAATTAGACCAAAATTAAAAGGATCCATACCTCATTAAAAAATTGGGTTCTTATAGTTTTTATATTTTAGAGAAATGATCAATAATTCATTTGTGACATGTAGGAATCACCCAAACCTTGATCTAATAGATGATGTGCCCAATATGACTCAAAGTGTCCATTATCAATTTAAAATTGATATTTTAGTTCAAAAAGTTTCACTCAATGAAAACTAATCAAACATGCGCAGATTATCTTGATAATTTAAGACAATGATTCTTAATTCATTTTTGGCATGTAGAAATCACTCTCACATCATACTAACACGTGATGTGACAGGTATGACTCAAATTTCATGTTTCTATTTTAAAAATACATTTTAGTAAAAAAGATAATTAATATACTCAAAACTGAGAAAATATATTTATATTTTTTTTATACTTTAGTAAAACAAAACATAAGTTATTTTGGACATGTAGGGATCATATGTACCTCAATCCAATGCAAGGTGTGACCATTATGACTCCAAGTATGTCTTTTTATTTAAAATTGACAGTAATTTTAGTAAAAAAGACAACTGACATACTCAAAACTGAGAAAACACTTTCATATTTTTTATACTTTAGGAAAATGATTCATAATTCATTTTTGGTGTGTAGGAATCATCCTCACCTAAATCTGATACATGATGTTCCAAGTATGACAAAAAGTTTCCATTATGAGTTTAAAATTAACATTTTAGTTCAAAAAGTGTCACTCGTTGAAAATCAAGAAAACACCCTCAAATTATCTTGATAATTTAATAAATGATTCATAAGTAATTTTTGATGTGTAGGATTAATTCTCACATCAAACCGACACACGATGTGACTGGTGTGACTCAAAATGTGTGTTTCTAGTTTAAAAAGAAATATTAGTAAAAAAGACAAGTGATGTACTCAAAATTGAGAAAACAAATTTAGATTATTTTGATACTTTGATAAAATGATTCAAAAGTAATTCAGGATATGTATGAATCATCCACACCTCAATTCTACATACAGTATGACCGGTAAGACTCCAAGTGTGTCTTTTTATTTTAAATTGACATTAATTTTAGTAAAAAAGGAAAACTAACCACATAAAAACTAAGAAAACGCATTATTATTGTTTTGATACTATAGTAAAGTTATCCTTATGTAATTTTTGACATGTGGAAATAAACCTCACCTCAATATGATACACTATTTGTTGAGTATGACTCAAAGTGTCTGTTATCAGTTTAAAATTTCCATTTTAGTTCAAAAAGTTTCACTCACTAAAAAATGATAAAATGAACTCATATTATATTTATAATTCAATTCAATGATTCATAATTCATTTTTGAGATTTAAGAATCAATATCACATAAAACAAACACATGATGTGACTAGTATGACTCAAAGTGAAATTTTTCACTTTAAAATGACATTTTAGTAAAAAAGACTAGAGATGTACTCAAAACTGAGAAAAAACATTAGTAATGTTTTTATAATCTATTAAAATGATTCATAATTTATTTGAGACTTTTATAAATCATATTCACCTTAATCTGATGCACGATGTGACTAGTAAAACTCTAAGTGTGTCTTTTTTATTTAAAATTGACATTAATTTTAGTAAAAAATACAACTTACCAACTCAAAACTAAGAAAATTCATTTGTATTGTTTTAATACATTAGTAGAATGATCTATAAGTTATTTTTTATGTATAGTAATCATACACACCTCAATCTGATACACAATACACCCGATATGACTCAAAGTGTTCATTATTAGTTTAAATTAGACATATTAGTTCAAAAAAGTGTCACTCAATGAAAACTAATAATACATTCTTAGATTGTTTTGATAATTTATGAAAATTATTCGTAAGTTATTTGTGATGTGTAAGAATCAGTATCATTTCAAATTGGCATGTATTGTGACCATCATGACTCAAAGTGTGTGTTTCTAATTTAAAATGAAATTTTACTAAAAAAGATAAGTGATGTAATAAAAACCAATGAAACACATATATAATGTTTTTATAATTTATAAAAATGAACCATAAGTCATTTGGGATGTGTAGGAATTATAATCACCTTAATCTAACACATGGTGTGTCCGGTATGACTCCAAGTGTGTTTATTTATTTAAAATTGACATTAATTTTAGTAAAAAATAAAACTAATATACTCAAAACCAAGAAGAAGAATTTTCATTTTTTTATAATTTTTTAAAATTATCAATAATTCATTTTTGATGTGTATTAATCAGCCTCACCTCAATCGGATACACGATGTGATTGGTATGACTCAAAGTGTCCATTATCAGTTTAAAATTGACATTTTAGTTTTAAAAGTGTCACTCACTAAAAACCTATCAAACACACTTGGATTGTATTGATAATTTTTTAAAACAATTCATAAGTCAATTTTGGCATGTATTAATCCTTCTTACATCAAATTTATACACAGTGTGACCTTTATAACTCAAAGTGCATGTTTCTATTTTAAAATGGAATTTTAGTAAAAAACATAACTAACATAATCAAAACAAAGAAAATTCATTCATATTGTTTCTAAACATTATTAAATCAATCCATAAGTCATTTGGAATCTTTTGGAATCAGATTCACCTCAATAAGATACACGGTAAGACTGGTATAACTCCAAGTGTGCCTTTTTATTTAAAATTTACATTAATACTAGTAAAAAACACAACTGACATGATCAAAACTGATCAAATACAATCATATTGTTTTTATACTTTAGTAAAATTATCCATAAGTTTTTTTATGTGTATTAATTAAAATCACCTCAATATGATATACGAAGTGCCCAGCATGACTCAAAAGTGTTCGTTATCAGTTTAAAATTGATATTTTAGTTAAAAAATTGTCACTCACTAAAAAGCTATAAAATTCCCTTGGATTGTCTTAAATATTTATTAAAATGATTAATAAGTCTTTTTTTAGGTATAGGAATCAATCTCATGTCAAACTGACACACAATGTGACTGGTATAACTCAAAGTGCGTGTATCCAGTTTAAAATGACATTTTAGTAAAAAGGATAAGTGACGTGCTCAAAACTAATAAAACATGTTCGTATTGTTTTTATACTTTAGTAAAAGTATCCATAAGTCATTTGGGACATGTAGTAATTATCCTCGACTCAATCTGACGCATGATGTGATTAGTAATACTCAAAGTGTATCCTTTTATTTAAAATTGACAATAATTTTAGTAAAAACAACAATTGACCTACTCAAAATAGATCAAACGTGTTCAAATTGTTTTTATACTTTAGTAAAATTATCTATAAGACATTTATGAAATTTAGGAATCATATTGAACTCAATATGATAGCTGATGTTCTCAATATGAATCAATGTGTCCATTATCAATTTAAAATCGACAATTTAGTTTAAAAAGTGTCACTCATTGAAAACTAAGAAAACATGCTCATATTATCTTGATAATTTAGTAAATTGATTTATATGTCATTTTTTATGTGTAGAAATCATTATCATATCAAAAGAACACATGATGTGACCAGTATGACTCAAAGTGCATGTTTCCAGTTTAAAATAACATTTTAGTAAAAAAGACAAGTGACATGATCAAAACTGAGTAATTGAATTCATATTGTTTTTATACTTTATAAAAATTATACATAATTAATTTGGTATATTTATGAATTATACTCACATCATTATTAGTCATGGTATGACTAGTATGACTCCAAGTGTGTCTTTTTATTTAAAATTTACATTAATTTTAGTAAAAAAGGTAATTGACATACTCAAAAATGGTAAAATGCATTAATATTGTTTCAATACTTTATGAAAACAATCCATAATTCATTTTTTATGTGTAGGGGTTATTTTCACCTCAATATGATATACGATGTACCTGGTATAACTCAAAGTTTCTATAATCAGTTTAAAATTGATGTTTCAGTTCAAAAAGTTTCACTCCCTAAAAACCAATAAAGCGCACTCGGACTGTCTTGATAATTTAGAAAAACTGTCCATAAGTCATTTTTATCCGTATCAATAAGTCTTACATCAAATCGACACTTGATGTGACTGGTATGATTTAAATTGTGTGTTTCTAGTTTAAAATTACATCTTAGTAAAAAATATAAGTTACATTCTCAAAACCGAGAAAACACATTCAAATTATATTGATTATTTATGAAAATAATAAATAATTCATTTAATATGCATAAGATTCAGTCTCACCTCAATCTGACGCATGATGTGACTGGATTGACTATAAGTGTGACTTTTTGTTTAAAATTAGCATTAATTTTAGTAAAAAGGATAACTATCATACTCAAAATGGAGAAAACACATTAGGATTGTTTTTATACTTTAGGTAAATGATCCATAATTCATTTTTTATGTTTAAGAATCAGACAAACCTCAATCTGATACACAATGTGCTCAGTATGACTCAAAGTGTCCCTTATAAGTTTAAAATTAACATTTATTTCGAAAAGTGTCACTTACTAAAAACCAAGAAAATATGCTTGGATTATATTGATAATTTATTAAAATAGTTCATATTTCATTTTTTATGTGTAGGAATAAATATCACATCAAACCAACACATGATGTGACCGGTATGACTCAAAGTGTGTGTTTCTAGTTTAAAATGACATTTTAGTAAAAAAGAAAAGCGTTATTCTCAAAAATGAGAAAAAAACATTTTAATTGTTCTTATACTTTAGGATAACTATCCATAAGCTATGTGGGACATTTAAGAATCAAATTCACCTTGATTCGATGAAACATTTTACCAATAAGACTCCAAGCGTGTCAGTTTATTTAAAATTCACATTAATTTTAGTAAAAAATAAAATTTACCTACTCAAAACCAAGAAAACACATTCATATTATTTTGGTACTTTAGGAAAATGACATATATGTCATTTTTTATGTGTAGGAATCATTCTCACCTTAATCGGATACTTGATGTTATGACTCAAAGTGTCTGTTATTTGTTTATAATTGAAATTTTAGTTCAAAAAGTTTCACTCAATGAAAACTAAAAAAAGAACTTAGATTGTATTGATAATTTAGGGAAATTATTCATAATTCATTTGTAACATGTGGGAATCAGTCTCTTTTGAAACTGACACATGTTGTGACCATTATAACTCAAAGTGCGTATTTCCAGTATAAAATGGCATTAGACTAAAAAAGACAAGTGACATACTCAAAATTAATAAAACGCATTTTTATTATTTTGATACATTACTAAAATTATCCATAATTCATTTTTTATGTTTAGAAATCATCCTCACCTCAATCACACCCACAGTGTGACAGGTAAGACTCCAAGTCTATCTTTTTATTTGAAATTGGCATTAATTTTAGTAAAAAGGATAACTGACCTACTCAAATCTGAGAAAACATATTCATATTGTTTTTATACTTTATTAAAATGATCCATAATTCATTTTTGAAATGTATTAATTATCCACTCCTCAATCCAATACCTGATGTACTCGATATGACTCAAATTGTATGTTATCTGATTAAAAATGACATTTTAGTACAAAAAGTGTCACTCAGTAAAAATTAAGAAAACAAGATCCAATTGTATTGATAATTTATTAAAATTATTCATAAGTAAGTTTTGATGTGTAGGAATTATTCTCATGTGAAACTGACATATGATGTGACAAGTATGACTCAAAGTGTGTGTTTCCAATTTAAAATGACATTTTAGTAAGAAAGACAAGTGACATACTCAAAACTAATAAAATTAATTTGTATTGTTTTTATAAATTATTAAAATGATATATAAATCATTTAAGACAAATAGAAATCATTCACACCTAGATCTGACGCATGGTGTGACCGGTGTGACTCCAAGTGTGTCTTTTAATTTAAAATAGACATTAATTTTAGTAAAAAGGAAAACTTGCATCCAAAAAACTGATAAAAATCATTCATATTGTTTTTATAAGTTATAAAAATTACTTATAATTAATTTTTGACAATAATGAGTCATATGCACCTCAATTTGATACATGATGTTCCCAGTATGTCTCAAAGTGTATGTCAACGGTTTAAAATTGACATTTTATTTCAAAAACTGTCATTCACATAAAAACAAGAAAACACACTTGTATTGTCTTTATAATTTAAGAAAATTATTCATAATTCATTTGTGATGTGTAGGAATTAGTATCACATCAAACATACACACGATGTGACTAGTACGAATCAAATAGCACGTTTCCAGTTTAAAATGACATTTTAGTAAAAAAACAAAAGTGATGTACTCAAAACTAATCAAATTTGTTTGTATTGTTTTGATACATTATAAAAATGATCCATGAGACATTTATGAGGTATAGGAATTATCCCAACCTCAATCTAACATACAATGTATCTGGTATGGTTCCAATTGTGTCTTTTTATTTAAAATTGATATTAATTTTAGTAAAAAAGACAACTGACATACTCAAAACCAAGAAAAGACATTTATATTGTTTTTATACTTCAGGAAAATTATATAAATCAATTATAACATGTAGTAATCTACCTCACCTCAACATGAAACATGATGTGTTGGGTATGACTCAAAGTGTCTGTTATCAGTTTAAAATTGACATTTTAGTTAATAAAGTGTCACTCACTAAAAACTAAGAAAACATACTTTCATAGTATTTATAATTTAATAAAATTATTCATAAGTCATTTTTTATGTGTAATAATTATTCTCGCATAAAACTAACACATAATGTGACTGGTATGACTCAAAGTGAGTGTTTCGAGTTTAAAATGAAATATAAGTAAAAAATACAAGTGACATACTCAAAACTGATCAAATGCATTCGAATTGTTTTGATACTTTAGGAAAATAATCCATAAGTCATTTGGGAAATGTATTAATTAGACAGACCTCAATATAATGCACATTGTGACCAGTAAGACTCCATGTGTGACTTTTCATTAAAATTCACATTAATTTTAGTAGAAAAGAAAACTAACCTACTCAAAACTGAGTAAATGTATTCAAATAGTTTTGATAATTTAGGAGAACTATACATAAGTCATTTTTGATGTTTAATAATCATCCAAACCTTAATATGATGCACGATGTTCCCGATATGACTAGAAGATTCTGTTATCAGTTTAAAATTTACATTTTAGTTCAAAAAGTGTCACTCAATGAAAACCAATAAAATGATATTGGATTGTCTTGATAATTTAGGAGAACAATTCATAAGTCATTTTTTATGTGTAGTAATTATTCTCACATAAAAATGGCACATGATGTGACCGGTATGACTCAAAGTGCATATTTCTAGTTTAAAATGACATTTCTGTAAAAAATACAAATGGCATACTCACTACCAAGAAAACACATTCAAGTTGTTTTTAACTTTAGTACAATGATCCATAAGTCATTTGGGATGTGTATGAATCAACCTCACCTTAATCCGATGTATTGTGTGACTAGTATTACTCCAAGTGTGTGTTTTTATTTAAAATTGACATTAATTTTAGAAAAAAAATACAATTGGAATACTCAAAAACTGAGAAAATGCATTTGGATTGTTTTTGTGATGTCTCGGGCCCGGATTCCAGTTAGGAGTGCCCCGACCCAGATTGGACACATGGCTTTAAGCGTATCTCCCCAAACACAAAAGGCTTCCTACTAGCAGGGAGGTCCTAGGTTGTGTCAGTGGGGAGACTATAACCTCATTAACAGAGTGAATCGTAGTGGATCAATATAATTTAACAGGAGATAAGTAATATAAGAAATGTAATAAATAGATGTCACAATAGAAGCACACTGAAGTAATAAATAACTGAAATAGCTATAATAACTGATAACAATATAAAAAAGCTGATGAAGATATGTTGTTTATCTATAAAGCTTGAAAACATGGATACAAATAAGCAAACAAGCATGCTATAAAAAAGTATCAAAAGAAACCAAAAAATACCCCCAGTAACCCGAGCTCTAGCTCGGTCATCTGCTACTAGCTCCATCCTAAGCAACAAGAAATCAAGTGGTCAAAGCGATATGCTTCCTTTTGAAAACACCTACATACATATAATCTTCCTGGGTACCAATGGCTACCTAGGTAGGGTGTGAGATAAATCTTAGTAAGCCACCAACAATGGTGTCTATAACATCATGTATGTGTAATATAAACTATAATAGTGTGCAGGAATGCATATATAAAAGTAAAGTAGAACAGTAATGTAAATACCTAAGTATCAAAGTCATCCCATGGTTGGTGTCCGAACATATAACCATTTCATTACTTAATTAATTTCCAGTTTATATATTAAAGTCGTGTGAGGCAAAACCAACACTGACATCACCACATTATAGTAATAGTAAAGGTTCCAATATGTAACAAGGAAACTTGTATTTATATTAATAATGAAAGGGGTCCAAGGTAATAACCAAGGTATCCAAGACCTCAAGGGTCACCAACTTAGTAGTAACTTCATTTTGGATAAGGGTAAGAGTGTAATCCAATGAGCTTCATCTAAGGAATTCCACAATTGTGTGATCTAACCGAGTCTAAGGAATACATCCAATATAAAATGGGATAAGTTATGGCTAGGTCTAAGGATGTAACCAAGGAACCTCATATCCATAGAATCTACATTGTATCCAAGTAGTGTATCCAAGGCATCTTGTAATAGTAAATAAGGGATCGTACAGTGTCATACCGGGCATCCTGTAATAGACGGGGATGGGGTTCTAAGGTGGGTCTCAACCAAGGCAACCGACATCCAAGAATCAGAATGGTATCCATGAGCACTTAAGGCTTTCCCTCAAGAATAAAAAATCTAACTCTAGTCTAACCACTTCCTATAATAATGTAAAAGTCCATATATATATATATATATATAATTATTCACCTTACATTAGATTCATTTAATTAATTAATCCAAGTGATAGTCATGTCATTTAATAATTCATTTGGTTCAAGCCTTGCCTTTCATTAGTGTGATAAGGTCAATGGGCATTCAACCATTTAAGTCATTTGATATTCAATTACTTGGTTATCTCCTTTACCTTTCATACCATGACAATGTTATTCTAACGATGAGAAACAACATGCAATCCATTTAATATAAACTAGGCCAAGTGATTTAAATATGATATACTTCCCAAGTTTCCATTTAACATTTGTTAATAAAGTGAAACAATTACCTTAGGTAGATCAAGTTATTAGAATATTTGGTACATTCCATTTATTGATTCAATAGACATCAATTAAATAAGGCTTACCTTTACCAGGGTCAAACCGAAGCACGCTCAAATAGTGGATTAGACGAACATGTCAAAACACTAAAAACCCAAATATGAACAACACCCAACTTGGGGTGGTCAGATTTTGTACATAACCACCAATAATGAATTACATATATGGAAAGGTTCTTATAACATGGTCTTAATGACTTACAAAAAGGCATATTAATTAGACATAGGACACCTGATGAAATCGGTGCACCCATACATCAATTTACAAAATGATAAATTTGGAGTGAGTTATATACCACCTACCTTGTACTCATATGAATATCCTCATATAGTATAAGACTATGGTTCATCCTAAATTAAAAGGGACATTAATAATGTATCAATGCTAAAAAATTGGGTAATATGATCCTACATCAAAATAGCATCGTCGAAAGAAAGAATAATGATGAAATATTAAAAAGGAATCAATAACGTACCAATGCTGATCCAACGAGATAAATGGTGATATATTGGGACTTAAGAAAGATGCTAGATCTCAAAATCTATAATATACAAGAAAAATAATCAAATAGTAGAAATGGGAGGGTTTCACCACTAGAGAATGATAATAAATAATGGGTTTGTTAAAATATATCACTTTAGGGGAAAAAATAATTTTTCCAAAAATTTTCCTACACACAGTTTATCCACAGGGTTCGGAAAAACTGTGTGCAAAACATGAACAATAAGATGTATATAGGTTTATACCACATGGTTATTCTACATGGTTAGGGAACTCATGTTCCAACCATGTGAAATGCCTCTGTAATTGTTTTCAGTTTTTCACCTGGTCATGTAGCCCAAATAGCATGGTTTAGGAAAACTGTGTGCCCTGTACCAGCCCATTATCTAGCCTTTCATGGTTAAAACTAACCATGAATACTACCCTACATGGTTCAAACTAACCATTTGACCAACCTTTTTCTCCAAAAAAGTTGGTATATGGGATCCGAACAAGCCCTAGACACCCCCGAGACCTTTACAAAATCATTAGGCATCCATATTAGATCCATAATAAAAAATTAAATCAAAATCAAAATGATTCTTACCTAAATAAAAAATTGGGTTCTTATAGTCTTCCCCCATTAAATTAACTCATCCCCAAGTTCACCTTCTAAGAGTGGTGAAACATTGTCAGAGAACAACTCTAGTCACTGGGAACATACATTGGCCTCCCGCTCCCAAGTCTCATCCTCTACATGGTGGTGCAACCATAGCACCCATACTAGAGGGACATATTGGCCTCAGAGAGCATTTGTGCTTTGGTAAATTATTCATATAGGATACTCTTCAAATAAATAATCAGAATCTATCTCAACTTCCTCAGGATAAAAATTATGAGATGGGTTAGCATGATACTAGAGAAGCTATGAAATGTGTAAGATTCCATGCATGGAACGGTATCTCTGAGGTAGTAGAAACTGATAGGTTTCCATCCCAACTTTGTCTAAGATCTCAAACATCCCTACATAATGATCTAAAAGATTCCCTTACCTCTGTATCCATCTATTCCCTAACCATGGAAATACCCACAAGAAAACAAGATCCCAGGCCCCAAACTCTAGAGGTCATCTATAGCGATCGTAAAAATATTTCTATCTAGATCGAGTAGTAGTAATATTATTTCAGATTATTTGAACCTTATCTAAAGTCTCCTACATGATATGAGGACTTAATAGGGATACCTCACTTACCTATATCCAGCACACGGGTGAACAAAACATCCTACCATACAACGACTCAAAATCATCCATCTAAATCATTTCCTAAAATCTATTATTATAGGTGAACTCAATGATAGGGATATGCTTCTCCAAAGAACATTCAAAATTAAGTATGCATTCTTGGATCATTCTCTCTAGTACCTGTATCATCTGTTTTGATTCTCCATCAGTCTAGGGGTAAAAATTTGTGCTCATTAGCACATGTGTACCCATAGCTTTATGTAACCCCTTCCAGAACCATGATGTGAAAGGAGTGTACCTATTTGAAATGATATTATAAGGGACCCTATGTAGTAATATGATCTCAAAGATATACAGTCTTCTCATCTCATCAATATAGAAATTATCTCAGATAGGAAATAAGTGGGCTACATTTGTCAATTGTCCAATGACAACCCATATCACATCGCTACCTTGAGGAAACTTAGCTAAACTGACTAAGAAGTCTATGGAAACATATTACCATTTAAATTTCAGGATTGGAAGTGGTTGTAACCATCCAAAAGGCCACTGGTGCACCACCTTCACATGTTGATAGGTAGAACACTTAGTGATAAAGCTTGTTATCTAATGGTTCATCCCAGACCTCCAATACTGGCATCGCATATCTCGATAAATTTTGGATATTATTTGATAAACTTCACATTGATAATTGTGGTAATCTCACATCAACTCCTCTATCATATCAATAGGAACCCAAACATGCCCATGAATACACATTTTTTTATCTCTTTCTACAGACCAATCCAAAAGTGGGTCAGCTCTTGAAATAATCTCACGGAGAGTCACGCCCTCAGGATCTAAAAATCTTGTTCTCTTCACCTTCTCAAGGATGGAAGAGGTAACTATCAAGGATAATAGGTATGACTGCTTATGAATATCTTGAAATTCTATATGAAACTCAAAAAATAGGGCCATCAATTTCCATTCATCATTGTCTTCCTCTATGGCATGTGCCTAAGTTTTCTGGATCAACACTTCAATAACTACATTTCTCTTTACATGAGTATAGGAAAGCTCAAAATAGACCCATCCTCACTATCTAAGATTCAAGACACAATATGTAAATACATATTTGATGATTTTTTTAGTTTGTATACACCAAAAAATACTCACCGGATAGATAATATCTCCAGAAACATAAGGCATGGACAAATGATGTTAGCTCAAGGTCATGTGTTGGGTAATTCCTCTCATGAGGCCTTAACTAGTGAGATCTGTATGTAATGAATATATCCACCTACATAAGCACTTATCCTATTCCAATTCTTGATGCATCATAGAACACAATATTTCCACTTACATGCTCTATAAGAATCATAATAGGTGCCAATACAAGCCTCCCTTTCAGATCCTGAAAGGTTTTCTCACACGCTTCTGACCACGGGAACTTAACACCCTTTATTGTAAGACCAGTAAGAGGTGAATCAAGGTGTGAGAATTACTGTATGAAATTACTATAATATTCATCCATCCCCAAGAAACTATGTATATCAAACACATTCTTGGGATGCTCCTAGGAAACCACAACACTAACCTTCTTTGGGTTAATATAGACTCCTGGTTTTGAGATAATATGACCCAATAAGTGAACATTTTTTATCAACAAGTGGCACTTAGAAATATTGGCATAAAGATGATTCTCTCTTAGTGTAATCAAAATTATATTAAGGTGATTATCATGGTTTCTATGAGTATGATAATACACCAAGATGTCTTCCACAAATACTACGACAAAGGAATCCAGATAGGGGTGGAATGCCCTATTCATCAAAGCCATGAAAATGGAAGGCGCATTCGTAGGATATAACTACATAATGAGATACTCATACAGACCATAGCTAATATGGAAAGATATAAGAGGTATGTATGATGGCCTAACTCATTCCTTATGATAGCTTGATCTCAGGTCGATCTCCTCGATGAAAGTCAGAGAGATATTCTATTAAAGTTAGTGGATATCAGTTCTTGGCCATAAGCTAGTTCAACCATATTTAATCCACACATAGAAGAAGGGTAACATCTGCCTTCTTGGAGAAAAATCATAGGAAAACCCTAAGATTAAGTCTTAGGTCATATGAAACCTTTGTCCTCCAAGTCCCTTAACTACCACTTGAGCTCCTCGAGCACCATAGGTTCTATATTATAGGGAGAAATGGACACTGTAGCAACTCCTAGAACAAGGTCAATTATAAATTATAACTCTCCCTCAAGAAGTAATCAAGAATATTCATCAGTAAATACATCCCTGAAATGATCTACTACTGGAGGGAATTTATCATGATATAAACCATAATCCTCCATGAAGAGATTGGTAATCTAGGAAGTCACTCCATGTATCCCATGATGCTTTGGTTCAGCTATACTATCCTGCACATCCCACCCACCCTTGTTTAGATAACTTTTATATTCTAGGGATGTAAATAATATTCTATAGTGATAGAAATATATAAAGGAATGATATAGAACCAACAAATCCATCTCGAGAATGGCATCGAATACCGTCATCTCAATAAAAAAATGGTCCCGTAAGAAAGGGTAACTGAATACCTCAAGGGGAAGTCCCTACATTAACATATTCCCTCTGATTATACTCCCAACAACATGTCTATGGTCCTTACACCACATTAATACTATATTTACAGCACAAGGATTTCCATGGTAGATAAGGAGATGAAATATTGTAAATCACATGTATCAAATAAAATGGATACTATAGTGGAGGATAATATAATAGTACCTTGAACTATAGATTTTTCTGTAGCTTGGTCCTTGATTATCTACTGTAAAGAATGAAACTAACCTGATCCATCATCATGTGCAATAGCTATACTACCATGATCAAAACTGCTATGTTGGAACTTCTAGTGACCAGGAGTCAGGCTGTTGTGGCCCTAACCTCATCCTCATAAAATCTTACTAGTTCTACTCCAACTCCCTACTTGATGCAAAAAAATAACATGACTATAAAGATGGATATGGTTTGGAACCTCCTCTAATATAATATAATGGAAAGGTTTGACATAATCTTTGAAGATTCCATGTACAACCACAAGCTCGACACTCTCTAGGGTCGCTATCACACTGAGGCTTCAGGTGCCCCTATTTTCTACACCAATGAAACACCATGTAACTACCAATATGGGTACTCTGGATACCACAACTCTAATGAGAAACCTTGAGGTAGATCTTTCTACTACCAGAATAATTACCGGCCTACTACAACACTGATCCTCTATGCCTAGTATTGTCACCTTCTCCCAGGTTTTACTCAGTGATAAGATCTTGATTAACTATTTCAGATAAGGTAGGTAGTAAAAATATATTAACCTTAGTTTGGATGGAATTTTGAATCCCATCCTTGAAAATTCTAGCACAAGAAATCTCATTACCGTTTAAAAGTAGGGAAAATCACAGTAACTCAGTGAAACACACTGAATACTCATTAACTAACATATAAATCTACTCGAGATGCATGAACTATTTGGCTCGATTATCTTTCAATATTTGAGGAAAGAATTTTTCATAGAAATCATTCTAGGAATCAGCTTATATCGTGCCTTGATAGCAACCAACCTGGGTAGTCACATCTTACCAGTGCTTGGAAAAATCATGCAGTATGTAAGTAGCAAGATTGTTCCTCCACTTTGGAGGCATCTCTAGATTCTCAAAGATATAAAAGTTGGCCTCTAGACAATACTTAGTAGCCTATGGATCTCCATCCACAGAGAATGTGGAAGGATTATGATGCTAGAACTCATGGGTCAAACCTTCCATCATAGGTGCAAGACACAGAGCACCTTATATGGATTGCATCTGATTTAGGAAATTAATTATAACTTGTGATTCAGTGCCTAAATCTGGTACAAAATGTGGGGCCTCAAGTATCACTCCTGGAGGTATGAGTGGAAGCTCTTGGACCACCATGTCTATAGCATGATCATCGCCACCCTCTTAACACATGACATGAGGATGTCGTGATGTCATTAGAATAAATATGATTCTCTCTCAGTGTACTCATAACGATATTAAGGTACTTATTATGGTTGCTAGAAGTATAATAATACACCAAGGTTTCTTCCACAAATAGTACAATAAAGGAATCTAGATTGGGGTGTAATACCCTATTCATTAAATCTATGAAAATGGAAGGCACGTTTGTGAGACCGAATGACATACCGAGATACTCATACATACCATACCTGCTATGGAAAGATATACGAGGTATGTCTGATGGCCTGAATCAAAATTATGACAGCTCGATCTCAATTCAAATATTAAAAACACCCTAGCTCTTTGAATCCAATCAAAGAGATCATCTATTCAAGGCAATGGACACCGTTTCTTGACCATGAGCTGGTTCAAACATCTATAATCCACATATAGATGAAGGTTCCAATATTCCTTCTTGTTAAAAATCATAAAAAATCCCAAGAGTAAGTATTAGGTCATATAAAACCTTTGGCCTCTAAGTCCTCTAACTATATCTTGATATACTAGAGCTCTGTACGTTCCATATTGTATGGAGAAATGGACACTGGAGATACTCCTGGAACAAGATCAATTGTAAACTCTACCTCTATCTCAAGAGGTAATCTAGAATAGTCATCAGGGAAGACATCCCTGAAATAGTCTAATATTGGAGGGAATTTAGCCTGATATAAACTCAGATCCTCCATATAGAGATTGGTAATCTAGGTGGTTACTCTACCTAGCCCATGATACCCTTGTCAAGCTCTTCAATCCTAGACATCACACTCACCCTTGTGTAGATAACTGTTATCTTCTGGTGTAGTAAACTATACTCTATGGTGATAGCAGTCTATAAGGTAATGACAAAGAACCAACCAATCCATCTCAAGAATGGCATCGAAGACCATCATCTCAAGAAAAAAGGTGTACCATAAGAAAGGGTAGATGAATACCTCAAGGGGAAGTCCCTTCATTGACATATTCCCTCTAATTGTACTCCCAACTATGTGTATAGGGTCATTACACCTCAATAATACTATATTTGTAGCCCAAGGATTACCGTGATAGATAATGAGATGAAATATTGTGAAGAACATGTATCAAATAATATAAATACTAACATGGATGATAATAGAATAGTACCTCAAACTGTAGATGGTCCTACAGCCTGATCCTTGAGTATGAGTTGTAAAGCATGAAACAGAACTGATCTATGGTTATGTGCAATATCTATACTACCATGATCAAAAATATTATGTTTGCGCTTCTAGTGATTAGGAATCTTTCTAAAATGGCCCCAGCCTCCTCCTCACCCAATCCTACAGGTGCTACTCCAACTCCTTGTCTGACATGGCATAAAATAACATACCCCTGAAGATGGATATGGTGCAGAACCCCTTCTACTAGAAACAGATGGAATGGTTCAACAGAATCTATGAAGATTGCCCATATAGCCACAAACCCAAAACTCCAAAGGGTCTCTATCACATTGAGGCTTCAGATTCTCCTATTGTACACACTAGTGACACACCATGGATCTACCAATATGGGTACTCTGGCTACCACTTCCATAAAGAGAAACCTCAAGGGAAATATTTTTACTACCAGAAGAATTATTGTCCTACCATGACACTAATCCTCTATGCCCGGTACTACCACCTTCCCCTAGGTTGCACTCAGTAATAAGTGATTGATTGGCTATTTTAGAGAAGGTAAGTAGGTTAAAGACATTCACCTTAGTACATATGGAATATTGAATCCCACCTCAAAACAACTAGCACGAGAAAGCTCGTCACCAGCTAGAAGTGGTGAAAAGTTCTATAACTCATTGAAACACACTAAATACTCCATAACTAACATAGAAATCTTATAAAGATTCATGTAACCTTTGGATCAGTTATCTCTCAGTGTTAGAGGAATGATTTAGTCATCAAAATCATTCTAGAAATCATCTCATACCATGCCCTGATAGAGACCATCCTAAGTAATCACATCCCACTAGTACTTGGAAAAATCATGCAGAATGTAAGTAGAAAAATTGATCCTCCACTTTGGAGGCTTCTCTAGATTATCAAAGATAGACAAAGTGTCCTATATCCAGGACTCAACAACCTATGGATATCCATCCACCAAGAATATGGAAGGATGTTTCTACTGGAACTCACAGGTTATAATAGCCATTGTAGGTGTAGGACATGGATCACCTTACATGGATTAAATACGATGTAAGAAAATATCTCAAACTTTAGTGTTAGTACCCAAATCAAGTACAGATTGTGGTGCCACAAGTAGCACTCTTGGAGGTATGAATGGCAGCTCATGGAACACCATGTCTAGAGTATGTTCATTGCCACCCTCCTGGAACATGACATGAGGACATCGTGGTGGAATTGGTCTAAAAATTCCAAGAACACACCTCAGAACATGCTTTAAGAAGATATATAGGAGCACTGGTGGAAGTTTAATGTATGGAAGAGATCAATTCCCAAAGAATTATACCCCAACTACCTGATTAAAAGGATAGGTATTGGTAAGTGCTCATGTATAAATTATAGTGGTTCCATTAGATGAAGGCTCAACTATACCTTTCCTCATCATTTACTGGAAACCTTTTCATTTAATTTCATATTTAATTTCTATGTTCGCTCATTTACCTTTCATAAACATTACAAGGTAGGATAATAATGTGCAACCATTACATTTTAGAATCCATTTTTCACTATTACAATTTTTTTTTGATTAAAAATTATATCAAAGTTCATTTAAAATGGATCTCCATTCCCAATTAATCAGGGATCATACACCTTATCATTGAAAATAAAACCCATTTTATTCTAATCTAATGTATTGAATTGGTAAATTGATAATACCAACAAACAAGGGCCCATAACACCTCATTAATTGAAACCAAAAATCACTTAATCATAGCCAAATAAAATCACAGGCATACTACAGCTACCAGAGTATCATTCAACAATCACGTGCATATCAAGTAATGAAAGTAGTGAAATGAACCTATATGGCCTGATAATATGCATGGAATGTGAATTATAGGTGCCTATAATGATCCATGAAACAATAATCATTTCCCTCATATCACCGGGCTAAGGATAAAATAAGATCCTCATTCAGAATAATAATTAACAACACTACATACCATGTGAGTCACCCAATGGTGAAAGGATATCAACTGTAATAGGAAAAATCATAACAACAATTTTAGTTCCATAAAATTAGCATTTACCCCAAACATGGGTTTTTGATAGCCAATCAAGGCTTATAAACAAGTTCCAAGTGTTCCTATTCTCCAATCTATTGTCTCAAAATAGTAAACCAATAAAAGAAATGATCTAAAACTAATTTGTTAAATCTCGAACCCATATTCTACATAAGAGTTCCCCAAACTTGGTTGGCCACCTGGCCTCAATCATATCTCCCCAAATGCTAGAGGTTGTAGACTAGTAGTGAGGTCCTAGGGTGTGTTCATGGAGATATTATGCCCTTATTACTAGATTTAATCATATAGAATCAGTATAATTTAATAGGAGATAAATAGAGGAAGTAATGTAACAAATAGATTGCACAAGAGAAGTTGGATGAAGTAATAAATAACTCAAACAATTGGAATAACTGATAATAATATAAAAAAGTTTATAAGGAAATTTCATGTATCTATAAATCTGGAAAACATGGATATAAAGAAGTAAATAAGAATTATATAAAAAAGTAGCATAATAAACCAAAAACTAATCCCAACATCTTGAGCTCCAGCTCCATACTAAAAAACAAGAAATCAAGTGTCTGAAGCGACATGCTTCCCTTTTTAAACCTTTGTGTACATATAATTTTCCCGGATACCAATGGAAACCTGAATAGGGTGTAAGATAAATCTCAATGGGCCACCACCAATGGTGTCTATAACATCATGTCTATGTAATATAAAGTATAATAGTGTGTAAACATGAATATATAAAAGTAAAGCAGTACAATAATGTAAATACCCAATTACTTACTTCATCCCTCGGCTAGTGTCTGAATAGGTAAAAAATTCATTAATTAATTAATTTCTAGTTTATACATTTAAATCGCGTGAGGAAAAACAATCAATGACATCACCTTGTGATAGTAATTATAAAGGTTCCAAGATGCAACATAGAAACCAACATTGATATTAATAATGAAATGGATCCAACATAATAACCAAGGAATCCAAGACCTCAAGGGTTTTCAACTCAGTAGTAACTTCTGCTTGGATATGGGTAAGAGTGTAATCCAAGGAGCGTCGTCCAAGGTAATCCACAATAGTGTGATATAACTGAGTCCAAATAATACATCCAAGGTAAGATGGGATAAGCTATTTCTGGGCCCAAGGATGTAATCAAGGTACCTAGTGTCCATAGAATCCGTACTGGATTCAGGGATTATATCCAAGGAATCCAGTAATAGTAAAGGAGGGATCCTATGGTGTAATATTGGTCATCCTATAACAGACAGGGACCAGGTTCCAAGGTGGGTCTCAACCAAGGAAACTGGTATCCTAGAATTAGAATGGCATTCATGAGCGCTCAAGGCATTCTCTCAGGATTCCAAAAGCTAACTCAAGTCTTACCACTTACTATAATGATGTCATGTTCCATATATATATATATTCAACTTACACTAGATTCATTTAATTAATTAAGACAAGTGATATTCATATCATTTAATAAGTCATTCGTTTCAAGCCTTTCCTTTCATTAGTGTGACAAGACCAAGGGGCATGCAACCATTTAATTCATTTGATATTCAATTACTTAGTTCTATATTTTACCTTTCATAACATGAAATTTTTGTTCTAAGGAAGAGTGACCACATGCAATCCATTTAATATAAACTAGGCCAAGTGATATCAATATTATATACTTACCATGTTTCCATTTAAAATTTTTTAATAAAGTGAAGCACTTACCTTAGGTGGGTCAAGTGATTAGAATAAATGGTACATTACATTTTTTTAATTCAATGGAAATCATTCAAGGAAGGATTACTATTAGTAGGGTCAAGCTGAAGTACACCCAAATGGTGGCTGAAACAAACATGTCAAAATACTAAAAACCTAATTATGAACAACACCCTAATAGGGGTGGTTGAATTTGTGGATGTAACTACAAATGATGAATTAAATATATGAAAGGGGTCTTAGAATATGGTCCTAATGACTAAAATCAAGATATATTAATTATACAAATGATGCCTGATAAAATTGGTGTTCCCCTGCATAAATTTATAAAATAATGAATCTAGAAGAGTGAGTTATAGATCACCTACCTCATACTCATATGACTCTACATGTCTAATATCAGCCTCTAGTTCAGCTTAGATTAGAAGAGATCTAAATAATGGATAAATTCTCTAAAATTAGGGCATATGAGCATACATCTAAATAGTGTCATCGATATAAAGAAGAATGATGGAAGATTAAAACCGAATTGAGAACATACCAGTGAGGATCAAATGAAACGAATGATGATTGATTCGGAATTTGGATGGGTACTAGATCTCAAAAGTAAGAATAGACTTGTAAAAGTCTCAAAATAGGGGAAATGTGAGGGGTTTTCTTCTAAGAAATAAAAGAAAGAAGAGGTTTTTAAAATAAATCATTTAAGGTAAAAATGGTAATTTTGCCCAAAATTTTCCTTCGCACGGTTAGACCACACGGTTTGGCTAACCCGTGCCCAAAACATGAATGTGATTTTGTAGAGAAGAGTATACCATATTCTTATGTTGCATGGGTAGGGAACCCATGTGAAAACCGTGAAAAATGCCTCTAAAATTATATGCAATATTTTTCATGGTCGTGCGGACCAAATCTCATAGTTTAGGAAAACCGTGAACCTTATACCAGCCCAATTTCCATCCTAATATGGCTAAAACTAACCATGATTCATACCCCACGTAGTTTAAACTAACTATGCAATAGGCATTTTTCTCCCAAAAAGTTAATCTTTGGGCTCCAAACAAGCCCTGAACACTGCCGAGACCCTCCTGAACTAATTAGGAATCCATATTAGGTCCATAATAAATAATTAGACTAAAATTAAAAGGATTTGTAACTAATTAAAAAACATGGTTCTTGCAGTTTTTATACTTTAAGAAAATGATCCATCAGTCATTTTTTACATGTATAAATTATCCACACCTCAATATGATACACGATGTTCCCAAAATGAGTCAAAGTGTCTATTATTAGTTTAAAATTGATATTTTAGTTCAAAAGGTATCACTCAATAAAAACTAATCAAACATGCTCGGATTTTCTTTATAATTTAGGAAAATGATTCATAAGTTAATTGTGACAGGTAAAAATTAGTCTCACATCAAAATAACACATGATGTGACTAGTATGACTCAAATTGTGTGTTTCTATTTTAAAAATACATTTTAGTAAAAAAGATAATTAACATACTCAAATTTGATAAAATATATTCAGATTGTTTTTATATTTTAGGAAAACAATACATGAGTCAGTTTGGACATGTAGGAAACATATGTAACTCAATGTGATGCATGGTGTGACCATTATGACTCCAAGTATGTCTTTTTATTTAAAATTAACATTAATTTTAGTAAAAAAGGCAATCTACATACTCAAAACTAATAAAATGCATTCATATTTTTTTTTTACTTTAGGAAAAAAATTTATAATTCGTTTTTTATGTGTAGGAATCATCCTCACCTCAATACGATACATGATGTGCCTAGTATGACACAAAGTGTCCATTATCAGTTTAAAATTAATATTTTAGTTCAAAAAGTGTCACTCACTAAAAAACAAGAAAACACGCTTAGATTATCTTGATAATTTATTAAATAATTCATAAGTAATTTATGACATATGGTAATCATTATCATGTCAAACCAACACATGATGTGACTGGTTTGACTCAAAATGTGTGTTTCTAGTTTAAAAAGAAATATTAGTAAAAAAGACAATTGATGTACCCAAAATCGAGAAAATGTATTTGGATTATTTTTATACTTTGTTAAAATGATTCATAAGTCATTTGGCACATGTAGAAATCATCTACACCTCAATTCGACACACGGTATGACCGGTAAGACTCCAAGTGTGTATTTTTATTTTAAATTGACATTAATTTTATTAAAAAGGACAATTGGCCAACTAAAACCTAAGAAAATGCATTTTTATTATTTTAATATTATAGGAAAATGATCCATAAGTAAGTTTTTACATTTGGAAATCAACCTCGCCTCAATCTGATACACTATGTGTTGGGTATGACTCAAAGTATCTGTTATTAGTTTAAAATTCACATTTTAGTTCAAAATGTGTCACTCACTGAAAACTGATAAAATGTACTCAAATTGTATTTATAATTTTTTACATATATTCATAAGTCATTTTTGACATGTAGTAATCAATATCACGTCAAACTGACACATAATTTGGCTGTTATGGCTTAAAGTATAGGTTTCTACTTTAAAATTACATTTTAGTAAAAAAAGACAAGTGATGTACTCAAAACTACGAAAAAACATTCATATTGTTTTTATAATTTAGTACAATAATTCATAATTCATTTTGGACTTTTAGAAATCATATTCACCTTAATTGGATGCATGGTGTGACCGGTAAGACTCTAAGTGTGTCTTTTTATTTAAAATTGACATTAATTTTAGTAAAAAAGACAATTGACCAACTAAAAACTAGTAAAACTCATTCATATTGTTTTAATAATTCAGTAAAATGATATATAATTAATTTTTTATGTGTATTAATCATACATGCCTCAATTTGAAATGTGATGTGATCGGTATGACTTAAAATGTTCATTATCAGTTTAAAATTGATATTTTAGATCAAAAAAGTGTCACTCAATGAAAAATAATAAGACAAGATTATATTTTTTTGATAATTTATGAAAATTATTCATAAGATATTTTTAATTTATTGGAATCACTATCATGTTAAACTGATATACGATGTGACCGATATGACTCAAAGTGTGTGTTTCTAGTTTAAAATGACGTTTTAGTAAAAAAAGAAAAGTGACGTACTCAAAACCAATAAAAAACCTTTTTTAATGTATTTATAATTTTTTAAAATGATCCATAAGTCATTTGGGGCATTTCGGAATTATCCACACCTCAATCAGACATGTGGTGTGTCCGGTATGACTCCAAGTGTGTCTTTTTATTTAAAATTGACATTAATTTTAGTAAAAATGACAACTGATATACTCAAAACCAAGAAGAAACATTTGTATTTTTTATACTTTATTAAAACTATCCATAAATCATTTTTTATGTGTAGTAATCAACCGCACCTCAATCCAATACACGATGTGCCTGGCATGACTCAAGGTTTCCATTATCAGTTTAAAATTGACAGTTTAGTTTTCATAGAGTCACTCAATAAAAACCAAGTAAACACACTTTTATTGTCTTTATAATTTATTAAAACAATTCATAAGTCATTGTTGACATGAAAAATCAATATAACATCAAATTGACACACAGTGTGACCAATATAACTCAAAGTGCATGTTTCCAGTTTAAAATTTCATTTTAGTAAAAAACAAAATTGACATACTCAAAACCAATTAAACACATTCATATTTTCTTTAAACTTTATTAAAAAATAAATAACTCATTTGGGATGTGTAGGAATCAGATTCATCTCAATACTATGCACGGTGTGACCAGTATAACTCAAAGTGTGTCTTTTTATTTAAAATTTACATTAATTTTAGTAAAAAAAGAAAAATCACATGCTCAAAACCGATGAAATACATTCCTATTGTTTTGATACTTTAGGAAAATTATCCATAATACATTTTTTATTTTTAGTAATTAAAATCACATCAATCAGATACACGATGTTCCCGGTATGACTCAAAGTGTCCATTGTCAGTTTAAAATTTACATTTTAGTTAAAAAAAAGTGTTACTCATTGAAAACCAATAAAAAAACCTTGGATTGTCTTGAAATTTTAGTAAAATTGTTCATAATTATTTTTTGAGGTGTAGGAATCAATCTCATGTCAAACTGACACACGATGTGACTGGTATGACTCAAAGTGTGTGTTTCTAGTTTAAAATGACATTTTAGTAAAAAAGACAAGTGACATACTCAAAACCATCAAATTTGTTATTATTGTTTTTATACTTTAGTAAAATTATCCATATGTCATTTGGGAGATATAGGAATCATCCTTGCCTAAATATGACACACAATGTGACTGGAAAGACTCCAAGTGTATCTTTTATTTTAAATTGACATTAATTTTAGTAAAAACAACAACTAACCTACTCAGAACTGATCAAACATTTTCGGATTGTTTTTATGATTTATTAAAATGATCCATAATCCATTAATTAAATTTAGGAATTATATTAAGCTCATTATGATACATGATGTTCCCGATATAACTCAAAGTGTCCATTATCAATTTAAAATTTAAAATTTAGTTCAAAAAGTATCACTCACTGAAAATAGAGAAAACATGCTCATATTTTCTTGATAATTTATTAAAATGATTTAGAAGTAATTTTCTATGTGTAGTAATCATTCTCACATCAAACCAACACATTATGTGACCAGTATGACTCAAATTGCATGTTTCCAGTTTAAAATGACATTTTCGTAAAAAAGAAAAGTGACATGCTCAAAACAGAGCAAATGAATTTGGATTATTTTGATAATTTAGAAAAATTATCCATAAGTCATTTGGGATGTGTAGTAATTATCCTCACATCAATATTATGCACGGTGTGACCAGTATGACTCCAAGTGTGTCTTTTTATTTAAAATTGACATTAATTTTAGTAAAAAGGACAACTAATATTCTCAAAATTGATAAAATGAATTAAGATATTTTTTACACTTTATAAGAATAATACATAATTAATTTTTTATGTTTAAGAGTTATTCTCACCTCAATCTGATACATGATGTACCTAGTATGACTCAAAGTGTCCATAATCTGTTTGAAATTGATGTTTTAGTTCAAAAAGTGTCACTCCCTAAAAACCAAGAAAATTCACTCTGATTGTCTTGATAATTTAGGAAAATGATTCATAAGTTATTTTATAATTTTATCAATAAGTCTCACATAAAAAATACACTTGATGTGACTATAATGATTTAAAGTGTGTGTTTTTAGTTTAAAATAGCATTTTAATAAAAAAGACAAGTGACATACTCAAAACCGAGAAAACACATTCAAATTGATTTGATAATTTATGAAAATAATACATAATTCATTTTATATGTGTAAGAATTAGTCTTACCTCAATCTAACTCATGATGTGATCGTATTGACTACAAGTGTGTCTTTTTATTTAAAATTAACATTAATTTTAGTAAAAAAGGCAACTAATATACTCAAAATGGAGCAAACACATTCAGATTGTTTTTATACTTTACTAAAATGATCCATAATTCATTTTTTATGTGTAGGAATCATCCAAACCACAATATGATACATGATGTTCTCAGTATGACTCAAAGTATCCCTTATCAGTTTAAAAATGACATTTATTTCAAAAAGTGTCAATCATTGAAAACCAATAAAATACATTTGTATTATCTTCATAATTTAGTAAAATGATTCATATGTCATTTATGATGTATAAAAATAAATATCACATAAAACCAACACATTATGTGACCGATATGACTCAAAGTGCATGTTTCCATTTTAAAATGACATTTTAGTAAAAAAGAAAAGTGGTATTCTCAAAAATGAGAAAAAAAAATTGAATTTCTTTTATACTTTATAAAAACTATACATAAGTAATTTAGGACGTTTAAGAATTAAATTCACCTTAATTTGATACAAATTTTGACCGGTAAGACTCCAAGTGTGTCATTTTATTTAAAATTGACATTAATTTTAGTAGAAAAGAAAATTTAACTACTCAAAACCAAGAAAACACGTTCAGATTGTTTTGATACTTTAATAAAATGATATATATGTCATTTTTTATGTGTATGAATCATCCAAAAATCAATCTAATACATGATTTTCCTAGTATGACTCCAAGTGTCCGTTATTAGTTTAAAATTGAAATTTTAGTTCAAAATGTTTCACTCAGTGAAAACTAAAAAATCACTTATATTTTATTGACAATTTAGGGCAATGATTCCTAAGTCATTTTTGACATGTGGGAATTAGTCTAATGTGAAACCAACACACAATGTAGATATTTTAACTCAAAGTGTGTGTTTCCATTATAGAATGACAGTTTAGTAAAAAAGACAAGTGACATACTCAAGACCAATAAAACTCATTTTTATTATTTTGATACTTTATTAAAATGATCCATAATTCATTTTTTATGTGTAGGAACTAGCCTCACCTCAATCTGACCCACGGTGTGACTGGAAAGATTCCAAGTGTGTCTTTTTATTTGAAATTGACATTAATTTATTAAAAAGGATAACTAACCTACTTAAAACTGAGAAAACTCATTCATATTGTTTTTATTATTTAGAAAAATTATTTGTAATTTATTTTTTACATATAGTAAGTATCCACACCTTAATACAATACATTATGTGCCCGATATGAATCAAAGTATTTGTTGTCTCCTTAAAAATGACATTTTAGTACAAAAAGTGTCACTCACAAAAAATTGATAAAACGTCCTCGAATTGTATTATTAATTTATTAAGATTATTCACAAGTAATTTCTGATGTGTTGGAATTAGTCTCATGTCAAACTGACATATGATGTGACCGGTATGACCCAAAGTGTGTGTTTCCAATTTGAAATGATATTTTAGTTAAAAAGGCAAGTTACATACTCAAAAAAGATAAAATTAATTTTTATTGTTTGTATGCATCAGTAAAATTATTCATAGATCATTTTATACAACTAGGAATCATCTTCACCTCAATCTAATGCACGGTGTGATTGATATGACTCCAAGTGTGTCTTTTTATTTAAAATTGACATTAATTTTAGTAAAAAGAACAACTAACATACTCAAAACTGATAAAACTCATTCGGATTGTTTTGATAAGTTATAAAAATGATTTATAATTCATTTTTGACATGAAGGAATCATCTTCACCTCAATTTGATACATGATGTTCCATGTAAGTCTCAAATTTTCTATTATCAGTTTAAAATTAATATTTTATTTCAAAAGGTTTCACTCACTGAAAACCAAGAAAACACACTTTGATTGTCTTGATAATTTAGGAAAAATATTCATAAGTCATTTTTGATGTGTAAGAAATAGTCTCACATCAAACCGACACGCAATGTGACTGGTATGAATTAAATTGTATGTTTCCAATTTAAAATGACATTTTAGTAAAAAAAACAAAAGTGATGTAATCAAAACTAAGAAAATTCATTCAAATTATTTTGATACATTAGAAAAATTATCCATGGGTCATTTAGGATGTGTATTAATTATCCAAACCTAAATCTAACCTATGGTGTATCTAGTATGACTCCAATTGTGTCTTTTTATTTAAAATTGACATTAATTTTAGTAAAAAGGCAACTTACATAATCAAAACCAAGAAAATTAATTTAAATTATTTTGATACTTGAGGAAAATGATCTATAAGTAATTTTTGAAATGTATTAATCTAATAAACCTCAATATTATATATGATGTTACTGGTATGACTCAAAGTGTCTGTTATCAGTTTAAAATTGACATTTTAATTAAAAAAATCACTCATTGAAAACCAGGAAAACTCACTCAGATTATCTTGATAATTTAGGAAAATGATTCATAATTCATTTTTTTATGAGTTGGAATTAGTCTCTTGTTAAATTGATACATAATGTGACATTTATGTCTCAAAGTGTGTATTTCCATTTTAAAATGACATTTTAGTAAAAAAATAAAAGTGATATACTCAAAAATGATAAAATGAATTTGGATTTTTTTGATAATTTGTGAAAATGATCCATAAGTCATTTGGTAAGTGTGTAAATCATCCTCACCTCAATCTAACACATGGTGTGACTGGTATGTATCCAAGTGCATCTTTTCAATATATATGTTTCATTTTTTTTAAAAATGCACATCACATCACCAAAACTGGGAAAACAGGCCTAGATTATTTTATCATCATTCTATATTCTATTACTTAATTGATTTCTTTATCATTTTTATCTTATAATTATTTTGTTAATTTTTATAGATATAATTCTTGAAGATGAACAATAAATGGTGTCATGGGATATAATTAACCGCAACACAATATAATACACAATGTTCCTGGTATGACTTAAAGTTTAGTTTAAAATTAACACTTTCTATTTAATTTATTTCTTTATATTATTACTAAAATAAAAAAAATCTTATATAGATGTGTTATTTTTATCAATCATGGTCAGTTTATTCAAAAATAGCATGAGTCGGGGTCAGGGGAAAATAAAAAACACATTGATGTTTTTAAATGTATCTGATAATTTGAAATTACTCATGTAATTGTATAAACCAATGTTTGAAATTCCTATAATATTTTGTTTTCATGTATTTGTGTTGTAAATTTTATTTCATTTGAAATTTGTAATTGTACCTGATTGTTCATCTTTCTAGTGTTGTTTTTGGAGTTTTAGTGTGCTATTACAACACACTGCAGTATGACCCTTTATCTGTATAGACCCGAAGCTTAACGTACAAGGATATTACATTAATTTTGCGGAATACTTATTACATAACAAAAACACACACACAAGGACCGTAATAGTTTAGTGTCTTTGGAAACTCGGAATATAATCTTCTAATCGTGGTGAAAGATCTTCAAAATCTCCCATAAAGAACTTCCTTTTTTTTACCTAAAACCTTTCTTTATATCCTGAAGAAAAGAAAACATAAAAGGGTGAGCTCAAATGCTCAGTAAAGGTAAACAAAAGAAATATCAATCACATCATATACATAAGCACATAACTTTTGGAAATCTTAACCTGCAAAAGAGATCATAATTTCATAACATGGGATAAATCATGGCAGTGAAATGTAATCACAATAATCATAACTTAAAACATGAAACTTTGTGGCATACACACATAATCATAGAGAATAATATCTTATTAGTCAAGACTCGTTGCCAAGACTATCTTAGTGGACAAAGTCTCTTTCTAAACCGAGTCACCCTCGTTTCAGTCCTGTTTCACTGAACCGGTATAACCTACCGTTACAGCCATGTCTATCTCATGAGATATAAAATCTTTACCCAATGCATTGGAGGGAGATATAGGTCCCACCCATCTCATAATGATACCATTCTTATGTGTGCCACAAAATCATAAATCATACATCATTGCATAACCCATGTAGTAAAAATGGGATTCTTAAACAACATGACATCATAAAACAATTCATATAAGATAAAGGAATTCATAAAAATATTTCCATCACAACATAATCAAATCCATGTAAAAATAGGGATAGAAACAGAACCCTATATTATCTTATATGGAAAATAATTTTGATAAAACACTTGAACTCCATTCTTGAGGAAAATATCCTTTCTGCTTCAAAAACACTTTTCCTTTCTTAACATGTCGTAAAATTCTAAACTAAAAGAATTTGATTAAAAATAAACTTGAAAACTTGTAAAGGAAGCTTCTTGGAAATAATGTTTTAAAAATCCATTCATGTCGTATAAGTTAAAAAAAACATTATTTGTACTTTTTTCGGAAAAGTCAAAAAGTACCTTGTACGAAAAATGACAAAAGATTCCTTTCATATTCTTTACTAAAATCTCACCGAAGGGTAAAATTGGATTTAAACAATTGTAGGTGGATGGAAATAATATTACATATTCAGGAAACATGGATGTGGATGATAAAATACACCCCAGTAAATACTAAAGTATAAACAATCTCGGATAAAAATGAGATTGTGATATTTCCCTTACCTTAGGTCTGATTTGCTTCGTAAGTGTCTGAACCTCCTGTATAATGATTTAAATAATGTCATTGACTTATTAAATAATCATATTCATTGTTATGATATCATATATGGTTCACTTATGACTTTATATTACCTGTTCTTTTGTAAATTCCATGTTAAAGAGCGTTTTGGGTAAAATTGTTTCATTTGTCGTCCGTGTTTTGTCTTGTAATTATTCATATGATTACTTAGATCATGATTACTTAATTCCAGAATATAAAACATGATTTATATATATATATATATTCAGAATATACATATATATAATAAATCAGTAAATGGAAAGAAATACACCGTTCATGGAGACGGTAGGTCGTACGTATGCATGAACGCTGTTTTCGTTTCCTTATTGAGTTGAACGGAATTAAGTAGATGAAATTCATATATATATACACATAAATCCAGTATCATTATTATGTCATATATTTAATGATTACTTATTATTTATAATTTATAATCATTCATGAATGGTTTAAAGTGGAGAATGAATCTCATCGCGTCGCGGAGACGGTAGTCCGTACGTACGCACGAGCGATGATATCGTTCTCATGATCATGGGACTGTATTGGAGTGTATGTATAACATTTCAGAATCAATATCACTTTAAAATAATAATATATAGTTATTATTTACACCATTATACCCATCTAACTAAGGTGGTGGTGGAAAATAGATTTCACCACTGCGTGGAGACGGTATTCCGTACGTACGCACGCGCGGTGATTTCGTTTTCCGTAGGATGGATAGATGGTGAAATAGGATTGTTTCATACTTACAATAACATATCAGTATATGAGTGATACTGATGTTATTACTTCATAATTAAACAACCTAAGAAGAAGAAGTGGAAGAAGAAATAAAGGTGAAAGAATCGGTAACGGAAATTACCTCTTCTTTGAAGCGCCTCTTTGAGACCTCCTCTTAGTGCACTAAAATTGGTCTTTGAGGAAGACCAGAACCTCTAGGATGTTTCTAGGGAATTGGAGAAGAGAATTTTTCAGGGTTTTTCCAAGCTTGAAGGCTCAAAGTTGTGTGAGGAAGAGAGGGAGGAGTTGCCCTTTTATAAGGGAGGAGAGGGGCACCTTTGGAATAACTAAACATATTATTTTATTATAAAGTCAAGTTCGGTTTTAAATAGCTCCAAATTAATTTATTTAGAAGCTAAGGTGGTTATGGGTCGAAATCCTCTCATCCAATAGAATTTAGACAAGTTTAGGTTCCTATTTTAACCTTATCATTTAGATTTAACATTAAGTTAAATAATTTTACTTTTACCGTGTCTTCTTGTGTTCTTACACTATAAGGTTAATAAACTTACTATAAGAATCCAAACGAACCCCAAATTGTTTATTATTAATATATATAACCTTATATAAGTCATTTGGCCGAACCTTAGATTTTTAGGAATACAATAACAATTAATAATATAATATTTTGTTTAAAAACTATTTTATGTTAATTTTGACACTATTTAGTAATTGATTTTTGTGAAACTCATAACAGAATGATAAGTTCGAAAAAATTTAATTAAATCAATAATAACATGTCATATTAACCTATAAAATTATTGGAATTCATAAAAAGTCTCAAATTACATTTATTTGGGTATTTATAACATCAATTATGTCAATATTTCATTAATAAGATAATTACTACATCAACTTTGTGTCATAATAAATGATAATTATTTAATCCCTAAAAATTCTGAATAAATTCCTATGATGTAGATAATTGTATTAGATTTCTGGAGACTATTCATGTTCGAAGTTTCATGAAGTTTATCACTAGATTAAAATTATTATACTTATATAATTTAAGAAAGTGACATGTTGTCACATTCTTTGGTTTTAATAATAATTAAATTATTTTCATTGAAAAAATTTAATTAAATGAATCCAATACGACCCTTAGGTGATATGGTTCGACTTTTAGTCATCCAATAGGATTTTGACATTTTTTAGGGTAATTTTAAAATATTATATTTACCCTTAATTACCCGATTTACCTTTAACTATGGTAAATAAAATTTACCATAGTTACTATTCATAATTCTCAAAAATAAAAAGGAGCTTATTAAAATAATTTGGACCCACTGATTCCAAATATGGAATCCAGTTTTCCAAATTCAATACACAAAAGATGCAGAAATTAAATTAAAATTAATCATGTTGTCGAAAGAAAACGGGTTTTTCTTTAAAACATTGCAAAAGATTGAATTGATTTAACCTACGAATTCAAGGTAAAATCAATGCTAATGACATACATTATATTAAATGGTAAAAATATATTCTATTTATACTTTAAAACAATTCAATATTATAATTTAACTACATAAGATATTACGATGAAAAAATTTGTTTTTAATTAAAATATAGCGTGTTTTTACTATTCATTAAAATATGAAAGTTATCGGAAAAATATCAAAACTTTATCTAATGTAAATTTTTATATCCTGATTCAAAAGAAGAATTTTATTTTGTCAAATTGAACATATAAACATGTCAAAAACTAGATTTAAAGTGGGTGCGCCATCAAAAGGCGGCAAAACTGCATTTTTTGAAAAATACTTATTTTACCCGAAAAATTTATTTTGTTCTTATACCATGTTCTAGAAATGTGTAAGATGAATAATAATGTTATAAAATTAAAAATTTAGTTAACACTATTCATAACGGCTAGTTCATGACAATATTATAATAATATATCGTTGTTTATTAAAACCCAGTATTGCGCACAACACACGCTATCGAGGAAGGTCGTGATTGCGTGTAATGCAAGCCACGTTAGGGTTGCGTGTTGTGAAAGAATCCTTCGTTGTTTCGTATAACAGATTCCAACCATATTTCATTTATACATTGAATATATATATATATATACTCAATGTTCTGTAGAATAACTATTATCAAAATTGTGTGTAACACAATCCAAGAATAGTGTTCCGTATACTGCAAGCTAATACGGTGTTGCGTATAGCACAAGGTAATCTTGGTGTAGAATACAACACAAGACATTAATGAAATTAAAAGAATATTTTTCATAAAATCTCGGGGTGTTACATTCTACCCCCCTTAAAATGAATTTCGCCCTCGAAATTCGTTGGGGTTATAAATGGTTTACTATTCGAAAGTTTCTTTAATAGAAACCCACATCTTAAAAAGGAATACCAAAACCAATCTTTAAAAACAAAAGTATGAAACGTAACGGTTACCCAAATAAACTAATCACTGGGTTTCCACATAGGTTAAAATATGGATATGGAAGAGAAATCTAACCATCATGTTCTGATGGAGAGTGGTAGAGAATATGGCTATAGAAAAGCCAGCAATCACAAAGCCATAAATTTGTGATGATCTAAGGTACCATCTGATTCATCAGATATAAGAGCACTAGGACAACATTTTTGGTTTTCAAGATCATTTCCCTAAAGTTGATGAAATTGGAATTAGAAGAAATACTTTCGTGATTTTGGTATAGTCTCACCGTTTGTCGTTCATTGGACAATTTCCACTTCATCTATTAAAGAAATGAAGTTCAATTTTTCATTCGTGATGTGTTAGCAGATCATGTGATAGAATGATGGGTCATTCCATCTATCTCAAACAAAAGGTTAGAAAAGTTATCAAAAAATACATAAGTCCATCTATAGTGAGATTCTTCATATAGGGTTCCTAAAATGGACTTATACTTCATATATCATACTGCGTAATATAATAAAACTAGTTTCTACTGAACAGGGACTTCCTGTAGGTCAGTGGTAGGCAATAAAGGCCAGTCACACTTCGGTTGTGGGTTCGATTCCCACAGACTTGTCCGACGCAATGGGTTGCCGCCCGTCCTGCAGGTTGTCCTTTCTCTAAAGCTATATTACTATAATATCCCATCAATAATATCGAAAAACGTTTTATCCAAACTTATGTCCAACATAATCCATTCTAATATTTAGGCTTATCTAAAATACTTCGGTCCAAGATTGTAGTATAAAGAAAATGATTACTTGAAATGTCACAGAATAATCACGTGAATGTCATCACTTATCCCCCATATATCATAAGATATATCTTGTTGGTCAAATTACAAACATGTGAATACCTTAATCATGTATTCTCTTGAAGAATGAAAACCCATTGAACCTTAGTGAAAACATGAATGCAGTTAAAAGTTAAAACTTTCCACATACCAAAATCCTCAAAATTCTATATACTCAAACCATGATATCACTTAGTCCTTATATCAATCATGAGATCATGAATACAATCAAACATCTCATTATCTTCTTATCCCTTCATTATGATCATATCATCTGTTTACCAAAAATGTCTCAATCACTTTTCATGGTTACCGGTACCATAAAATTATTGAAAACCACAATAGACCAAAACATAAATATTCCAATATTCCACGATACTATATACAACATTATTTTGGAATCCCATTACATAAACACTTAATCATTCCACCACATCGTTGTCATATTCAACATCGCCAATAGTGATCGCATGTGACTTCCCTTTGTCCTTTGCCTTAAGTGGTTGCTCATGTTGATCATCACTAACCCTTGGATTAGGGCATTTATTAGCATAATGCCTCATTTCCTTGCACTTGAAGCATTGAAGTGTTGGTGGTGCGTTCTCTGCAGTGTTTTCTTTATTCACATCATTAGAAACCCTTTTTCCATTACCTCGACACTCAGTTGCTCGATGACCTTCTTTTCCACACTTAAAACATTTTCTAGTCCCTTTAAGACAATCTCCACCATGCTTCTTTCCACACTTTGAGCATAAGGAAACATTCATCTTCTTTTCACCATTATTCTGAGATTTCTCCTTGAACTCCGTCTTTCGTTTCTTGTCAAAACCATGAGATGGATATGTAACACCAACTTCCATTTCTACCTTGATAGCACAACGCACAATTTTTTCATATCTACTGAAGTCTCTTATAGATAATTCCCTTCGAAGACTTGGTTTTAAGCCACTGAAAAATCGATCAACTTTACTTTCAGGTTGGATGATAATGCCAGATGCATACCTTGCAAGTCTTGTAAAATTTGCTTCGTATATACCAACAGATTCATCATCCTTTTGCTTTAGTTCAAGAAACTCCTTCTCCATCTTTGTTCGAAGAATACGAGGGAAGTACTTACTGAAAAATAAGTTCTTGAACTCGTCCCATTCCATGGACTCAATTTCATCCCTTTGCCTCGTATTCTTAATAAGATTCCACCATTGATCAGCATCACCTTCCAAACGATACACTGCTAAGATGACTTTATCATGTTCAAAACATTGAAGAACTGAAAATATCTTTTCAGTGGTACTGATCCATTGTTCAGCAACAAGTGGATCAGAAGACCCACTAAAAGAAGGTGGACGTTGCCTCATGAAGGACTCAATAGAATATTGTTCCCTTCTCTGCTCATTTGGAAGTCCAGAATGATTCATAGCTTGTGTAAGTATAGAAATAATATTTTTCACTCCATCTCCCATAACATTTGTTTGTTCAGGAGGACAATCATTGCATTGTCCATTGCATTGATCAACACGGTTCCTTCGGGTTCCATCCATCGTCTAAAACCCAAAAAGAATAGTGTGAGAGGCAAAAATCATGCTAGGGAAAACAACATAATAAAAGGGGGAGTACCTTCAATATCTAACATCTTAGGTTAAATTATGTGATCGTTAGCGTAATTCTAGTACTATAACCTATATGTATACTTAACCTTAGGGACATCCCTAGACATACCTTAGAAATATCTCTAGAGATCTCACTAACGTTTTCGCATCCTAGTTTCCAAAGGTTGACTAAACCTTTCCTCTGATACCAACTGTAGAGACCCGAAGCTTAACGTACAAGGATATTACATTAATTTTGAGGAATACTTATTACATAACAAAAACACACACACAAGGACCGTAATAGTTTAGTGTCTTTGGAAACTCGGAATATAATCTTCTAATCGTGGTGAAAGATCTTCAAAATCTCCCATAAAGATCTTCCTTTTTTTACCTAAAACCTTTATTTATATCCTAAAGAAAAGAAAACATAAAAGGGTGATCTCAAATGATCAGTAAGGGTAAACAAAAGAAATATCAATCACATCATATACATAAGAACATAACTTTTGGAAATCTTAACCTGCAAAAGAGATCATAATTTCATAACATGGGATAAATCATGGCAGTGAAATGTAATCACAATAATCATAACTTAAAACATTAAACTTTGTGGCATACACACATAATCATAGAGAATCATATCTTATTATTCAAGACTCATTGCCAAGACTATATTAGTGGACAAAGTCTCTTTCTGAACCGAGTCACCCTCGTTTCAGTCCTGTTTCACTGAACCGGTATAACCTACCGTTCCAGCCATGTCTATCTCATGAGATATAAAATCTTTACCCAATGCATTGGAGGGAGATATAGGTCCCACCCATCTCATAATGATACCATTCTTATGTGTCCCACAAAATAATAAATCATACATCATTGCATAACCCATGTAGTTAAAATGAGATTCTTAAACAACATGACATCATAAAACAATTCATATAAGATAAAGGAATTCATAAAAATATTTCCATCACAACATAATCAAATCAATGTAAAAATAGGGATAGAAACAGAACCCTGTATTATCTTAGATGGAAAATAATTTTGATAAAACACTTGAACTCCATTCTTGAGGAAAATATCCTTTCTGTTTCAAAAACACTTTTCCTTTCTTAGCATGTCGTACAATTCTAAACTAAAAGAAGTTGATTAAAAATAAACTTGAAAACTTTTAAAGGAATCTCCTTGTAAATAATGTTTTAAAAATCCATTCATGTCATATAAGTTAAAAAAACATTCTTTGTACTTTTGTCGGAAAAGTCAAAAAGTACCTTGTACGAAAAACGACAAAAGATTCCTTTCATATTATTTACTAAAAACTCATCGAAGGGTAAAATTGGATTTAAACAATTGTAGGTGGATGGAAATAATATTAAATATTTATGAAACATGGATGTGGATGATAAAATACACCCCAGTAAATACTAAAGTATAAACAATCTCGGATAAAAATGAGATTGTGATATTTCCCTTACCTTAGGTTCGATTTGCTTTGTAAGTGTCCGAATCTCCTATATAATGATTTAAATAATGTCATTGACTTATTAAAGAATCATATTCATTGTTATGATATCATATATGGTTCACTTATGACTTTATATTACCTGTTCTTTTGTAAATTCCATGTTAAAGAGCATTTTGGGTAAAATTGTTTCATTTGTCGTTCGTGTTTTGTCTTGTAATTATTCATATGATTACTTAGATCATGATTAATTAATTCCAGAATATAAAGCATGATTTATATATATATATATATATATATTCAGAATATAAATATATATAATAAATCAGTAAATGGAAAGAAATATACCGTTCATGGAGACGGTAGGCCGTACGTACGCATGAACGTTGTTTTCGTTTCCTTATTGAGTTGAACGGAATTAAGTAGATGAAATTAATATATATATACACATAAATCCAGTATCATTATTATGTCATATATTTCATGATTACTTATTATTTATACTTTATAATCATTCATGAATGGTTTAAAGTGGAGAATGAATCCCATCGCGTCGTGGAGACGGTAGTCCGTACGTATGCACGAGCGATGATATCGTTCTCATGATCATGGGACTGTATTGGATTGTATGTATAATATTTCAGAATCAATATCACTTTAAAATAATAATATATAGTTGTTATTTACACCATTATACCCATCCAAGTAAGGTGGTGGTGGAAAATAGATTTCACCACGGCGTGGAGACGGTATTCTGTACGTACGCACGCGCGGTGATTTCGTTTTCCGTAGGATGGATAGATGGTGAAATAGGATTGTTTCATACTTATAATAACATATCAGTATATGAGTGATACTGATGTTATTACTTCATAATGAAACAACCTAAGAAGAAGAAGTGGAAGAAGAAATAAAGGTGAAAGAATCGGTAACGGAAATTACCTCTTCTTTGAAGCGCCTCTTTGAGACCTCCTCTTAGTGCACTAAAATTGGTCTTTGAGGAAGACCATAATCTCTAGGATGTTTCTAGGGAATTGGAGAAGAGAATTTTGTAGGGTTTTTCCAATCTTGAAGGCTCAAATTTGTGTGAGGAAGAGAGGGAGGAGGTGCCCTTTTATAAGGGAGGAGAGGGGCACCTTTTGAATAACTAAAAATATTATTTTATTATAAATTCAAGTTCGGTTTTAAATAGATCCAAATTGATTTATTTCTAAGATAAGGTGGGGATGGGTCTAAATCCTCTCATCCAATAGAATTTAGACAAGTTTAGGTTCCTATTTTAACCTTATCATTTAGATTTAACATTAAGTTAAATAATTTTACTTTTACCGTGTCTTCTTGTGTTCTTACACTATAAGGTTAATAAACTTACTATAAGAAGCCAAACGAACCCCAAATTGTTTATTATTAATATATATAACCTTATCTAAGTCATTTGGCCGAACCTTAGATTTTTAGGAATAAAATAACAATTAATAATATAATATTTGTTTTAAAAACTATTTTATGTCAATTTTGACACTATTTAGTAATTGATTTTTTGTGAAAATCATAAAAGAATGATAAGTTCAAAAAAAGTTAATTAAATCAATAATAACATGTCATATTAACCTAGAAAATTAGTTTAATTCATAAAAAGTCTCAAATTACATTTATTTGGGTATTTATAACATCAATTATGTCAATATTTCATTAATAAGATAATTACTGCATCATCTTTGTGTCATAATAAATGATAATTATTTAATCCCTAAAAATTATAAATAAATTCCTATGATATAGATAATTGTATTATCTTTCTGTAGACTATTCATGTTCGAAGTTTCATGAAGTTTATCACTAGATTAAAATTATTATACTTATATAATTTAAGAAAGTGACATGTTGTCACATTCTTTGGTTTTAATAATAATTAAATTATTTTCATTGAAACAATTTAATTAAATAAATCTAATACGACCCTTAGGTGATATAGGTCTACTTTTAGTCATCCAATAGGATTTTGAAATTTGTTTGGGTAATTTTAAAATATTATATTTACCCTTAATTACCCGATTTACCTTTAACTATGGTAAATAAAATTTACCGTAGTTACTATTCATAATTCCCAAAACTAAAAATGAGCTTATTAACATAATTTGTACCCACTGATTCCAAATATGGAATCCATTTTTCCAAATTCAATACACAAAAGATGCAGAAATTAAATTAAAATTAATCTCGTTGTCGAAAGAAAACGGGTTTTTCTTTAAAACATTGCAAAAGATTGAATTGATTTAACCTACGAATTTAAGGTAAAATCAATGCTAATGACATACATTATATTAAATGGTAAAAATATATTCTATTTATACTTTAAAATCATTCAATATTATAATTTAACTACATAATATATTACGATGAAAAAAGTTGTTTTTAATTAAAATATAGCATGTTTTTACTATTCATTAAAATATGAAAGTTATCTGAAAAATATCAAAACTTTATATAATGTAAATTTTTATATACTGATTCAAAAGAAGAATTTTATTTTGTAAAATTGAACATATAAACATGTCAAAAACTAGATTTAAAGTGGGTGCGCCATCAAAAGGCGGCAAAACTGCATTTTTTGAAAAATACTTATTTTACCCGAAAAATTTATTTTGTTCTTATACCATGTTCTAGAAATGTGTAAGATGAATAATAATGTTATAAAATTCAAAATTTAGTTAACACTATTCATTACGGCTAGTTCATGACAATATTATAATAATATATTGTTGTTTATTAAAACCCAGTATTGCGCGCAACACACGCTATCGAGGAAGGTCACGATTGCGTGTAATGCAAGCCAAGTCAGGGTTGCGTGTTGTGAAAGAATCCTTCATTGTTTCGTATAATAGAATCCAACCATATTTCATTTATACATTGAATATATATATATATACTCAATGTTGCGTAGAATAACTATTATCAAAATTGTGTGTAACACGATCCAAGAATAGTGTTGCGTATACTGCAAGCTAATACGGTGTTGCGTATAGTGCAAGGTAATCTTGGTGTAGAATACAACACAAGAAATTAATGAAATTAAAAGAATATTTTTCATAAAATCTCGGGGTGTTACATTCTACCCCCCTTAAAATGAATTTCACCCTCAAAATTCGTTGGGGTTATAAATGGTTTACTATTCGAAAGTTTCTTTAATAGAAACCCACATCTTAAAAAGGAATACCAAAACCAATCTTTAAAAACAAAATTATGAAACGTAACGGTTACCCAAATAAACTAATCACTGGGTTTCCACATAGGTTAAAATATGGATATGGAAGAGAACTCTAACCATCATGTTCTGATGGAGAGTGGTAGAGAATATGGCTATGGAAAAGCCAGCAATCACAAAGCCATAAATTTGTGATGATCTAAGGTACCATCTGATTCATCAGATATAAGATCACTAGGACAACATTTTTGGTTTTCAAGATCATTTCCCTAAAGTTGATGAAATTGGAATTAGAAGAAATACTTTCGTGATTTTGGTATAGTCTCACCGTTTGTCATTCATTGGACAATTTCCACTTCATCTCTTAAAGAAATGAAGTTCAATTTGTCATTCGTGATGTGTTAGCAGATCATGTGATAGAATGATGGGTCATTCCATATATCTCAAACAAAAGGTTAGAAAAGTTATCAAAAAATACATAAGTCCATCTATAGTGAGATTCGTCATATAGGGTTCCTAAAATGGACTTATAATTCATATATCATACTGCGTAATATAATAAAACTAGTTTCTACTAAACAGGGACTTCCTGTAGGTCAGTGGTAGGTGATAAAGGCCAGTCACACTTCGGTTGTGGGTTCGATTCCCACAGACTTGTCCGACGCGATGGGTTGTCAGCCGTCCTGCAGGTTGTCCTTTTTCTAAGGCTATATTACTATAATATCCCATCAATAATATCGAAAAACGTTTTATCCTAACTTATGTCCAACATAATCCATTCTAATCTTTAGGCATATCTAAAATAATTCGGTCCAAGCTCATAGTATAAAGAAAATGATTACTTGAAATGTCACAGAATAATCACGTGAATGCCATCATTTATCCCCCATATATCATAAGATATATCTTGTTGGTCAAATTACAAACATGTGAATACCTTAATCATGTATTCTCTTGAAGAATGAAAACTCATTGAACCTTAGTGAAAACATGAATGCAGTTAAAAGTTAACACTTTCCACATACCAAAATCCTCAAAATTCTATATACTCAAACCATGATATCACTTAGTCCTTATATCAATCATGAGCTCATGAATACAATCAAACATCTCATTATCTTCTTATCCCTTCATTATGCTCATATCATCTGTTTACCAAAAATGTCTCAATCACTTTTCATGGTTACCGGTACCATAAAATTATTGAAAACCACAATAGACCAAAACATAAATATTCCAATATTCCACGATACTATATACAACATTATTTTGGAATCCCATTACATAAACACTTAATCATTCCACCACATCGTTTTCATATTCAACATCGCCAATAGTGATCGCATGTGACTTCCCTTTGTCCTTTTCCTTAAGTGGTTGCTCATGTTGATCATCACTAACCCTTGGATTAGGGCATTTATTAGCATAATGCCCCATTTCCTTGCACTTAAAGCATTGAAGTGTTGGTGGTGCGTTCTCTGCAGTGTTTTCTTTATTCACATCATTAGAAACCCTTTTTCCATTACCTCGACACTCAGCTGCTCGATGACCTTCTTTTCCACACTTAAAACATTTTCTAGTCCCTTTAAGACAATCTCCACCATGCTTCTTTCCACACTTTGAGCATAAGGAAACATTCATCTTCTTTTCACCATTATTCTGAGATTTCTCCTTGAACTCCATCTTTCGTTTCTTGTCAAAACCATGAGATGGATATGTAACACCAACTTCCATTTCTACCTTGATAGCACAACGCACAATTTTTTCATAGCTACTGAAGTCTCTTATAGCTAATGCCCTTCGAAGACTTGGTTTTAAGCCACTGAAAAATCGATCAACTTTACTTTCAGGTTGGATGATAATGCCAGATGCATACCTTGCAAGTCTTGTAAAATTCGCTTCGTATATACCAACAGATTCATCATCCTTTTGCTTTAGTTCAAGAAACTCCTTCTCCATCTTTGTTCGAAGAATACGAGGGAATTACTTACTGAAAAATAAGTTCTTGAACTCGTCCCATTCCATGGACTCAATTTCATCCCTTTGCCTCGTATTCTTAATAAGATTCCACCATTGATCAGCATCACCTTCCGAACGATACACTGCTAAGATGACTTTATCATGTTCAGAACATTGAAGAACTGAAAATATCTTTTCAGTGGTACTGATCCATTGTTCTACAAGTTCCTTGAATTTGTTATATATAAAAATGTGCTAAAATTTATTTCAATGTAAAAATAAACATAATTAGGTGCTTAAAGTTCATTCACCAACCAAATAGTGTTTTCCTACATAGCTTGATGGAGACACCTTAAGTAGTTAATTATGGCATGTTTAGTCATAGACCATTGGTCACATGGGCTAGAATGTGTTAGTGGTTTAAAATTAAATGGATTCCACATTAAACTTTATAAGTTGTATGGGACATTATAAATTGGAAATGGTGAACCATATAATTCAACCATCTTAATTCATTACTATATAATTACGTATGACATTTTCTATGTATAAATTTTCAAATTAAATGGTGATTGTTAAATGGGAATACCTTTTTGTGAGTTGAGATTCTATGTAATGTTATATCTTGACCCTAACCTGACCTGATTAGTGGGAATGATGAGTGAATTTTATGTTTTTTTATGGTCTTCTTACCACCTAGACCAAGCTTTTGGAGCAGGAATATAGGTGTGACATGTTCCATAGGAAGTCTATATGCTTATGTTATTATATATTTATGATCCTTTTACTACTAAATTCTCCTCTAAGGTGTGTATTTGGAATTGTATAATCTGGTCCCCATGATGAACTCGAGTCGTATTCTAGGAGGGTAGTGATGACCATGCTTTAGAGGTGGTGGGCCCTGAGCCACTATTATTACCTTCAGTAGTGCCACCAAATCCACCACCTGTTATTTACAACTTGGAAACTGATTCCTAGTTTCAAGAGGGTTTTATATATATAATGTAGTTTGTGCAAGGTGATATGAGACTTACCCCTACTATGGAAGAGTTTACTCAGGATTCCAGCAACAAAATACACCTATTTTTAGGGGATTGTGAAACTCAGGCTGCTGAGACATAGATGGAGACCATGATTTCTATATTCGATCATCTGGAGATGCCTCTAGAGAGGAGGGTTAAGCTCATGGATTATATGTTATGCATTTCTTCCAATATATGGTGTGATGTCATTACCCTTGTAGGCCAACATTGGTATATGATCTAGAGGGACTTACAGATGGTCTAATATGATTACTTCTTTCCACGTACATTGAGGGCTGACGGAGCTAGATATTTCATGAATTTATAGTATGGAACTATGTCTATAATGGATTTTTATACCTATTTTACTGATCATTAGTGATTTTCGTTAAGTTTATCTAGTGATGAGCTTATAACCGTGAGGTAATTTTAGGATGGGATTGTATCCAACATCTTATAGTAGTTTAATGTTTTCTGATTGAGTATTATTTCTGAGATAGTCAACTAGACCCTCAATACTGAAAAAAATTTAAAGGAAGTTGAAGGTGTGATCCGGAGCAGTTCAGCACCCAAACATGGTGATAGTTCTTCTAGCGGAAGGATGTGTCACTTAGAGGTCACTTATGGAGAAATTGGAATTCAAAAAGATCATACAAATAGATTTTATATATTCCATTAGTGTGGAAAGTCAAGTTATACAAAACCTCGGTGTATATGAGACCCAGTTGAATGAAAAGGCTATGGTAGGATTGTCACGACCCATCAAAGTGGGGCCTGTGATGCGACTCCCCAAGCCCGCTTCCAATAGGCCAGAGGCTGGTGACTAGCACTGAGTAGGCAAATTACTAACATGGGAGGCATTTCCTAAGTACATGTACACACACACACACACATCTCCAAGCCCAGAAATGCTGAAATGTAAAAACCACTATGGAACAAAATGCATGCATACAACTAGACCCAACCAACAGAGTACAATGGAAAGTAAAGTACTAAAAGTAAATTGTTCCAGAATACAAGCCCACCAAAAACAAGAGTATGAAAACTACAAAGTCCAACCTGTAAACACAAAGAAGTACTGGGAATGCTACTCGTAGTTGTAGGAACACCACGGCCAGTAGGGAACTCAAAATGTTCGGTCATGTCCTAGTCCACCCTGGACTCTGTCAAAAGGTTGCTCGTCTGCACAAGACACGACATGTGTGGGCAAAGTCCATATAGAGATGAGTATAACAATACTCAGTAGAGGACCCCAGAAACTAAAAATAAATACACAAAGGAAAGGTACAGTCAACTCTACACAGAATACGTCTACTGAACATATAGTAAGAGTAACAAAATCTAGATATACTTAAAACTCAGACCCACGATCTAGAGACAAGTCACACAATAGCATACCCTCACTAGGGATTCAGTTCAAATATTCCACGAAGCACTCATCTAGTATAACTCACTCCACGAGTCTGATAGCTCTGATATCGTTCGTTTGAGAAGTACTATTCATCGGGAAAATCCACAAGAGATATATACACTCATTCCAGGAGAACACACTCTTGAGTGGGGAAAGATCATGATACACAGATGAGGATCACTACCAGGGCCTTGGTGGATATCATGACTCATCTGGATTCACCTGTTAGGTAAAAGATCAGTGCCCTATGGGAATAGTCACATCAATACCTAACTCTACCAAGGGTCAAGAATGGATAGAGGATCTCACTCTAGGCCTCTCGGAGGGATACCAGACTCTATATCGTAAAGTCCTATTGAAGGGGTCATACTCTTATAGAAGGAAATGATACCTGACCTTCAGGTGGATGATAAAAAGGGGCACTAACCCAAATGAAATATGTCCAAGATACAGTGTACAAGAAGATCAATCCATGTACTAAAAAGTACATGGTGTGTAGAAGTGTCACACGCCATGTTTTCTGACCCTGGGTACTGCCCGTGTACAACGGCCTGTGTCGCAAGGCTTGTCGTGTATAAAGGTCAGTACACGGCATGTAGTACAGATCACACGTTGTGTCTGAGTAACTGGGGTCATCTCTGTGTATGCGGCCATGTGCCCATACACGGCTTTATCCCATGTGTGTCATCTCGTGTAACCGGTACACGGTGTAACCTGTGCAGCCATCCTGGTCTGGCTATGTGGTGGAGTACACGACTGTGTACTCCATCCCGTGTCTATGTATCACCCGGGATACACGCCGAGTCAATAGTAAGGACCAACACACCGTTTTCTTAGGGGAACATGTCATTTCATCACTTCGTACATCACGGAACCCTAGCCACCACTGATTCGGTCCCACATGGCGTGTTCTTAGGGATACACACTATGTTCTTCTGGAATTTCCAGAAATGATGCTCGTCGTCGTTGTGCCCTGGTTTCACCTCGGATCCTCAATCTAGCCACCCGATTACCTCGAAACTCGATATCTGAGGTCATCCTACCATCATGAAGCTGATTCCATCGGTTTCGGGCCTCTAATCAGCCCCAAAAATGCATTCTGATCCACCCGCGTGAAGAACACTCGAAGAACGAGAACTCTCGAACTGTTTTGATCTGTCTTCCACCATCGTCGTCGCACCTCCTCTAGGTCGTCAAAATTTTGGATCTCTAATTTGGGATCATTGTGTTGCAGGATAGATGTGCAATGATCTGTTGTTTGTTACCCCACAAAGAATATGAAGAACACAAGTAAAAAGGGGGAAGAAATCCAAAAGAAAATCGAGGAACGAAGCTCCGCCATCATTTGTCATGGTGTTGATCCACTCCTATTAGTAGGACCAAATGGAGTAGAATCAAAAAAACCAAAGATAATATAGCATATATTAATTCCTCAAGATCAACCCAATAAAAACCCTCCCGCAAGAAGGTACGATCTGCAGATCAACCTGTTCATGGTTTAATCTGTGTTCATTGTTTAATAGAAGAACAAGGAAGAATTAAATAAAAATAACAAACCCCTACCTCAGTCATCGACGAATAAGGAGATCGTTTGTTGGTCGGGATTTGATCTCGATGCACAACAATCCTCTCGTCGTTGTTCGTCGGTGCCCATCAAAAATCCTCCAAGGTTGGATACTCTCCAACGCTCAAGAGGATTCTAGGGGAAAACTCTAGGGTTATGAGTCTAACCTTGGGATCCTACTTATTTAAAGAAAAATAAGAATCGTTGTGTTATGGAACCATTTTAAAATAAAATAAATTATTAATTTATTTTATTTCTTCTAAGACGACCCAAAAACTGACTTTTACAGCCAACCCATGCCGGTCAATGTTAAGCCCCGCCTAAGGTAAATTCGTTGTTCTGAATGCAATAGATCCCTCAGATCTCTGATCTGGACACCCGTTTAAAAGTTATTCCACTTTTACAGGAAAACCGCTCATGCACACTGTTTAAAATTTTAATTTATATCAAACATTTATTACGGTCACTCTGGGCCTTGGAATCGCACGCCATCAAAAGGTCTGGTCTCAAAATAATTCCATATAATATTAAAAAATAATACACAGAAAATCTGAGACATTACATTCTCCCCACCTTGTGGTTTTTCATCCCCAGAAATCCAAAACAAGAGCTACTAAAAAAGATGTGGGTACTGGGCACGGATCTGAGCCTCCCGCTCCCACGTGCTCTCCTAAAGATTCTCATACTGCCACTGGACATGCACCAAGGGAATCGATCACCCACGGAGGATCTTCTCCTGCTGATCCTTGATCTCCACTGGGTACTCAGCAAAGGTTTCTCCATCCTCGATTTCCAGCTCGACCCAGTCAATGATGTGTGATGGGTCATGCACGTACCTCCTTAGTTGCGACACGTGGAAGACATCATGTACTTGGTGCAACTGTGGTGGTAGGGCTAGGTGGTATTACACCTTGAATACTCTGTGTAGTATCTGGAAAGGTCTCATGAACCTCAGAGATAGCTTGCCTCCCCGACCAAATATCTATAACCCTCATCAAGGTGAGACCCGAAGAAAGACGTGGTCTCCCTCCTCTAACTCCATAGGTCTTCATCGCCTATCATCATAAGACTTCTTCCGGCTTTGTGCAATCTTCATCTGCTCCCAGATGATCTGTACCTTCTCAGTGGTTGCTCTCACCAACTCTGGACCCATGAGTGCTGACTCTTTGGGGCCGGTCCAGCAAAGCGATGAACGGAAGGGTCTCCTATAAAAGGCCTCAAACGGGGCCATACCAATGGAGGAGTGGTATCTATTATTATACACAAACTCCAATAGTGGTAGGTGGTCCTCCCAACTACGACCAAAGACTGAGATACATGCCCGCAACATATCCTCCAAAACCTGAATGGTCCTCTCTGTCTGACCATCAGTTTGGGGATGGAACGCTGTGCTCATGCATAGATGAGTCCCAAAATCCTCCTACAATCCATTCCAAAACTGGGATTTGAATTAGGTGTCTCAATCTGAGACTATTGATGAAGGGACGCCATGAATCCGAACTATATCCTACATGTAGAGGCATCCCAAGCTCTCTACAGAACTTTACTCTCTGATAGCTAGGAAGTGGGCCAACTTAGTGAGTCAGTCAACAATAACCCAGATGGAATCGTTCCCCTTAGATGTTCGTGTTAAGCCCGTCAAGAAGTCCATCTATATTTCATCTCACTTCCACTCTAGAACTTCCAGGGGTGAGATAATCCCGCTGGAACCTGGTGCTCAGCCTTCACCTGTTGGCACATAAGTCATCGAGAAATGAACACTGCTACTGCCTTCTTCATGCCTGACCACCAAAATTGTCATCAGAGATCCTGGTACATCTTCACCACTCTAGGATGTACCACCAAGGGGGATGTATGAAACTACCTCAGGACCTCCTCCAGCAACGTCACTGGCACCACAGTGCGTCCTCTGAAAAGAATTATCTTCTCTCCACCTTGTGAATATCCATCAGGAGTTTGTCCTATGGATAACTGGGCACGTAAAGCCTCACAGACGACATCCCCAAGTTGTGCCTCCCTAACTCACTGTAAGAGTGGAGGGGTGACAACCATCGACTGTAGGTAAGTTGTATCCTCTTTTTCCATGAAGGATAACTGCAACGTGGCTAACTGCTCTGTCTCCTCACTCAATAGTTGTGAGCTCGACCTTTTGCTAAGAGCATCTTCCACCCTGTTCCCCTTCCCAGAAGTATAGAGGATCTCAAAATCATAGTCCTGGAGGAACTCTAGCCAATTCCTCTATCTTATATTCAGATCCTTCTACAAGAAGATGTACTTGAGTCTCTTGTGGTCAGAGTAGATAATGAACTGCTCACCCAAAAGGTAGTGTCTCCACATCTTCAACGTGAAGACTACCACTACCAACTCTAGATCATGGGTCTCATAGTTCTTCTCATGTGGCCTAAGCTAGCGCAAACCATAAGCAATCACTACCTGTCTCTGCATCAGAACACAGCCAAGCCCAGTCCCTGATGCGTCGCAGAAAAGTACGTACTCGACACCCTCCTTCGGTAATCTCAAGATCGGGGCACTAGTCAAACTCTACCTCAACTGCTCAAAATCCTACTGGAACTTATCTGTCCTATGAAGGGTTTCCCCTTCCTGGTTAAGGCCATCATTGGTGATGATATTCAGGAGAAATCTTGAATTAATCTCTGGTAATATTCTGACAACCCAAGGAAGCTTCGTACCTCCGTCACGCTCCGAGGTGGATCCCATACTAACAATTCCTTCACCTTGGCTGGGTCCATAGCTACTCCATCTTTTGAGATGACATGTCCTAGAAATTGGACCTCTGGAATCTTGAACTGGCACTTCGAGACTTCCCATAAAGCTGGTTCTCTCATAGTACAGCTAGAACCATCCGCAGGTGTCTTGCGTGCTCCTCCTCTGACACCGAGTACACAAGGATGTCGTCGATGAAGACCACTACAAACCGGTCTAAGTACGGCTGGAAGATCTAATTCATCAGTCCCATGAACACTATTGGGGCATCTATCATGCTAAAAGGCATCACCAAGAACTCATAGTGACTGTAGCGGCATCTTAAATCCATCTTCGGTATATCCTCATCCCATACTTGTAACCGATGATAACCTGATCGAAGGTCAACCTTTGAGAACCACTTTTCCCCTCTTAGCTGATCGAAGAGGTAATTTATTCCTAGAAGTGGATACTTGTTCTTCACCATTAACTGATTTAGGCGCCGGTAATCCACACACAACCTCAAACTCATGTCTGCCTTCTTGGAAAACAAGATTGGGGCTGCCTAGGGTGAAACACTAGGTCTTACAAAACCCTTACTCTGAAAATCCTCTCACTGCACCCTCAACTCGCGAATCTCTGTGGGAGCCATCCGATATGATGATGAGGAAACCAGTTTCATCTCGGGGTGTAAGTCGATGCAGAAGTCGATTTCCCGGTGGGGAGGTAGTCCTGAAACATCTTCGGGAAAGACGTCCTCGTACTCCGCCACTACTACTGGGAACTTGAAGCTCGCAACATCTATTGATCCAAGGGTAAGGCTATCCAACTCAAGATTTATTGGCTACACCCTCCTATTCATGAGCCCATTCAGTGCTTCCTGGGTATCCTTTTCTCTGAAAATAGAAAACCTTGGAGTCCCTGGGTCATACACCTTGGTTGCATGCAGTTATCCCCGCCCATGTCCCCCCAGCTCCCTGAGCCTAGTGCGGACCTCCTCGGGGTGGTGGTTGAAGTATATTGAAGCATCTACCACCACCTGAAGTTCTCCCTTCTCCTCTGCCACGTCCGCCGCCTGGCGGGTCTCTCTGCTCCACTCTCTGCCATTGCCTCAGTGATCCATCCACCGCCTCCCTGTCATCAGCTCGACAAGTTGTACAATCTCTAGTGAGATGTCCCCTACCATCGCACGAGTAGCATCGCCTCTCCCTAGGCTGGCTAGATCCAGCCTGAGATCCCTAGACTATCGATCCCTTGTCTTGGGTCCTCCTATGACATCTCCCATGTCCTGATCCCTATGCCTGATGTCATCTCCCTACTGCTGAGGTCTCTCCACCTATGTGCCTGCTACTAACTGTTTTCGGTTATCTATGCTCCTCCAAGAAGCTCTTGATCACCAAGGCCCACTTGAGCACTCCAACATATGTCAATATGCATAGAGTCATGACACTAGCTCAGATGTCCCTTCATAGTCCTCTCTTAGAGGTCTGAGCTCTGAAGTACTGATCCTTGACCATATCCATCGAGTACCTGGTGAGGTTGATGAACCTCGATGAATAGTTAACTACCGTCAAACTGTCCTACTCGAGCTGAAGAAGATCCTGGATGCGCACTGCTCTCAGTGTAATTGGAGAGAACTCCTCCCTAAAGAGTCGCTCAAACTCTTTCCACAAAAGAGTCTCCTCTTCATGAGCCTATGCGGTCAGACTCCACCACCATCCCACAAAACCCTAAATAAGGACCTCTCTTAGGATATCTATCTGGTCTGCTGGTGTCCTCAGTAGATGGAAAACTCTAGTCACTACCTCAATCCAGTCCTCATCTGCCTGAGGGTCGGGCTCACCTCAGAACTTGAGGGATCTCTGTCTCTAGAACTCATGGAGTGCGCTCAGCCTGCACCACTCATCGGTTGGTACTACAGGTACCACAGGCTGCTCCACTGGTGGTGGTATAGCAGGTACACCACTTGGAGACAACGCCTAGGGAACTGGTCCCTGTATCGAAGCCTCTTCACTGAGGGGGTCATCCTCATGATCGCGCTGCGGAATCCTAGCGGGTATGCGTCGTGGAGGAATCCTGTAAGGAAACAAGATGTACCATGGTCAAAGAGTATATCGTGATAGCTGACACAAAGGTCATGGAAAACACAACCCATTCCTATATGTTGCATGTACCAATCTATTATTTCCCCACAACTAGTGTTTTCATGTACCGAGTCAAAAAGCAGGTTATCAGGGTCCTGGTGTATGGATACGTTGTCACCCGCACCAACACTGGAGTCTCTGGCTTGAAAGCCGAACATGAAACAGTTAACACTATTTCCCCAAACCAATCTCATAGACTCTTGATTCTAAGGTAGAACCAACCTCCTCTGATACCACTCTGTCATGACTCGTCCCAGTGGGACTCGCACCGCGACTCCCCAAGTCCGCCTCCAATAGGCCAGGGGATGGTGACTAGCACTGAGTAGGCACATTACTAACATGGGAGGCATTTCCTAAGTACCTATACACACGCACACATATCCAAGCCCACAAATGCTGAAATATAAAAACCATTAAGGAACAAAATGCATGCATACAACTAGAACCAACCAACAGAGTATGATGGAAAGTAAAGTACTGAAAGTAAACGGGGCCAGAATATAAGCCCACCAAAAACAAGAGTCTGAAAACTAAAAGGTCCAACTAGTAAACGCAAAGAGGTACTGGGATTACTGCTCATAGTCAAGAAACACCATGGCCTGTAGGGAACTCAAAAATCTCGGTCATGTCCTGGCCTACCTTGGACTCTATCAAAAGGCTGCTTGTCTGCACAAGACACGACACGCGCAGGCAAAGCCCGTGAAGGGGTCAGTATAACAATACTCAGTAGAGGACCCCAGAAACCACAAAGCAATATACAAATAAAAGGTATAGTCAGCTCTACACAAAATATGTCTACTGAACATATAGAAAAAGTAACAAAATCCAGATATACTCAAAACCCAGACCCGTATTCTAGATAAAAGTCACACAACAGCATACCCCCGCTAGGGATTCAGTTAGAAGATTCCACAAAGCACTCATTCGGGAGAACTCGCTCCACGAGTCTCATAGCTATGATGTCATCCGTCCGAGAAGTATTGTTCATTGGGAAAATCCAAGATAGATAGATACACTCATTTTGGGAGAACACACTCTTGGGTGGGGAAAGATCATGATACACAGATGAGGATCACTTCCAGGGCCTTGGCAGATACCGTGACTCATCCAGATTCACCTTCTAGATAGAGGATCAGCGCCTTGTGGGAATAGTCACATTAATACCTCACTCTTCCTAGGGTCAAGAATGGATAGAGGATCTCACTCTGGGCCTCTCAGAAGGATGCCTAACTCTATCTCAGAAAGTCCTACTAAAGGGATCATACTCTTGTAAAAGGAAACAATACCTTACCGTCAGGAGGATGAGAAAAAGGGAAACTAACCCCAAAAAAACATGTCCAAGATACGATGGACAAGAAGATCAATCCACTCATTAAAAATTACATGATGTGTAGAAGTTTCACACGTCGTGTCTTTTGACCCCGGGTATTGCCCGTGTACAATGGCATGTATCACAAGGGTTGTCATGTAGAAAGTTTAGTACACGGTGTATAGTACAGATCACACACTGTGTCCTAGTAACTGGGTTCAGCTCCGTGTACGCGGTCGTGTGCCTATACACGGCTTTATCCCATGTTCACCATTCCGTGTAACCGGTACACGGGGTAACCCATATAGCTGGCTTGGTCTAGTCGTGTGGTGGAGTACACGGCTGTGTACTCCATCATGTGTTCGTGTATCGCCCAGGATACATGCCAAGTCCCTCATAAAGACCCACACACCATTTTCTTAGGGATACACGTTGTTCTCATCGCTTCGTGCATCACAGAACCCTAGTTGTCATTGATCTGGTCCCACACTGCGTGTTCTTAGGGATACATGTCGTGTTCTTCGGAAATTTCCAGAAACGACGCCCATCACCGCCGCTCCTCAGTTTCTCCTCTGATCCTCGATTTGGCCACCCAATTGCCTCAAAAATCAAGATTTGAGATCTTCCTATCATCATGGAGCTGATTCCATTGGTTTCTGGCCTCCGATCAGCCCCAAAAATGTGTTTCGATCCACCCGCGCGATGAACACTCGAAGAACGATAACTCCCAAACCGTGTCGATTCGTCTGCTGCCATCACTATTGCATCTCTGCTAAGTCGTCATGATGTCAGATATCCAATTTTGGAGTGTTTATTTTCAGGATGAATGTACAACGATCCGTTGTTCATTGCCCCACGAAGAACGCGAAGAACACAAGTAAAAAGGTGGAAGAAATCCAAAAGCAAATCATGGAACGAAGCTCCGCCATCATTTTTCACGACGTTCATCCACTCTCATTAGTAGGATAAAATAGAGAAAAATCAAAACAACCAAAGATAATCTAGCATAGATTAATTCCCCAAGATCAACCTAATAAAAACTGTCCTGCAAGAACGTACAATCCGTAGATCAACATGTTCGTGGGTTGATCCGCATTTGTCGTTTAATCAAAGAACGAGGAAGAATTAAATCAAAATAAAAAACCCCTACCTGAGTCATTGACAAAGAGGGAGATCAGTCATTGGTTGGGATTCGATCTTGTTGTGAAGCGGTCCTCTCGTCATTGTTCGTCGGCGCCCATCAAAAATCCTCTAAGGTTGGCTCCTCTCCAAATCTCCAGAGGATTCTAGGGGAAAACTCCAGGGTTATGAGTCTAACCCTGGGCTCCTAATTATTTAAATAAAAATAAGTTTTGTTTCATTGTGGAAACATTTTAAAATAAAATAATTTATTAATTTATTTTATTTCTTCTAAAACGACCCAAAAACTAACTTTTGCAGCCGACCCGTGTCAGTCAATGTTAGGCACCTCCTAAGGTAAAGTCACTGCTCTGAACGTAATGGTGCCCTCAGATCTCTGATCCTAGAACCCATTTAAAAGTTATTCCACTTTTATAGGAAAACTGCTCACAGCGCTGTTTAAAATTTTAATTTATTTCAAACATTTATTCCGGGAACTCCGGGCCTCAGAATCGCACGTCGTCGAAAGGTATGGTCTCGAAATAATTCCATATAATATTAAAAAATAATACACGGAAAATCTGAGACATTACAAGTATGGTCCATATTCAATGTTTCTCTAGGACCTTCCTACCCATTCCCAGTGAGAGAGCATCTACACTGACTCCACATTCTGGAGTGGGGATAGTAGTAACTTTCCAGGAAGTTAACTAGAATACATAAGCCACTCAGGCCAAGGAGGTGGTTAAGGAAGAGGGAATTAGACTCATGATTCATAGCATCAGCAGAGCGGGCTTGCTCAAGGATTGTATCTCAATTCCATAGTATGGGCCAATTACATGCATTAAAACCTATACCCAAGGAGCAGAGCACCATACATTCTACTGTTCAAGGTACTATTCCAGTATCCTCTACTCTAGTGTCTGCTTTGTTTAATATAGGTTCATCACACTCTTTTATATCTGCAACAATTTTGGAGAGTTAGGACCTCAAGATAGAGTTTTTATATGATGTGATGACACTTCATACCCCATTGGGTATATGATCAAATAGTTTTCTCCAATGTAATGAATTTTCGTTAGAGGTGGATATTTATCAGTTCATGTGGAATCTTCTCATCATCGACATGATATAGTTTGATGTAATTCTCAGAATAGATCGGATGATTGCCTATCAATCACATAATGATTGTTATCACAGAATGGTGATGTTCACATCACCAGAGGGAGGTGGAAATATTCATCAAGGAGAATGGGATGTCCATGTGACTCGAGTTGGACCTAATCATCAGGGGCTAGGTAGAGTAATGGACAATATCTCTAGTCTCTATCTGGATGATCAGGGTATATGACCTATCATTTTCCATCATATAGTGGATTGTTTTAAGGATGTCTTCCCTAATGAATTTTATGGGATAACTTTGGTGAGAGAAGTAGAATTTACTATTTTTCTAGTGCTTTTAGTGGCACCAGTTTCTATTCCTTCTTCTAGGATGGGACTACAAAGCTTTATGAACTCAAGAAGTGAATAGAGGATTTAGAGGATAAGGGTTTTATACACCCTAGAACCTCTCTATTGGGGTTCACTAGTCCTTTTTTCCAAGAAGCTGGATGGTACCCTCATACTTTATGTGTATTACCGATAATTGAACCTTATTATGGTTAATAACTAGTATCCACTGCCTAGAATAGATGGAATCTTCAACTAGCACCTAGGATCCCAAGTTTTCTCAAAGATCGGTTTGAGGTTGGGCTATCACTAGGTGCATGTTATATCCTCAGAAAAACCTCGCACATATTTCTAGATTAGGTATGATCCTTATGAGTATTTGGTTATGTCGTTTGGTCTAACAAATGCACTTTTAGTTTTCATGTCTCTAGTGAATAGTGTTTTCCACCCGTATCTAGATTCTTTTACGGTAGTCTTTGTGGATGACATATTGGTGTATTCTCAAACTCGACATGACCGTGCCAAATATCTTGAGATCATGATGAATATACTGAGATAGCACTAGATCTATTCTAGGATTTTTAAATACCACTTTTGGATTGACAAATTCCACTTCCTAGGTTATATCATATCAGAAACATAAGTATCAGTAGACCCAATGAAGGTGAGATCTATAGTTTACCAAGATAATCCTAATAATATCATTGATATATGAATTTTATTGGGTATATATAGGTATTAAAAAATGTTTATTCAAGATTTTTAATTCCTATATTCACTTCTTACATGCCTGGATAAGAAGGGTGTGAAATTTTTATGGACTGAGGAGTGTGAGAAATCCTTTTAGGAGCTGAAGGGAAGACTGAATTAAACCCTGATCATAATTCTTCCATAGATAGGAAGAAGCTATATATTTTATTAAGATGTATAGGTCATTAGGATGGGATTACTTCTTATGCATGATAAGTGATCAATAGCATATGAGTCTTGTCAAGTGAGGCCTCATGGGCGGAATTACCCAACGCATAATCTTGAACTAGTAGTTATTATTCCTACCTTGCACTGTTAGAGGCATTATTTGTTGGGTGAGTGTTTTTTAGTGTTTAAAAATAATAAAAGTCTCAAGTACATCTTTACATAGTGTGATATAAATCTTAGGTAGCGCAGATGGGTTGAGTATCAAAATTCCTTTAATTTTGAGCTTTCTTATACACCTGGTAAGGGAAATACAGTAGCTGATGCACTGAGATGGAAGAATCAGACTCAGGAAATTATAGAGGTCAATGGTGAGTGTAAACTTATGGATTTTGTTTTCATAAATTCATTTTTATTTTCAGGAGGAGCATGAGAAAACAGTCCTCATAACTTTAGCAGTAACCTCTTCCCTTCTGGAGTGGATAAATATGAGATATATTTCCAATCTCTTGGGCCTAGTCCTAATAGAAAGTATCATAGATGAGGATTCATATCCTAGTTGGACCATTGTTTCTTCGGGATTTCGTGGTGTTGAATAAATTATAATTGTTTCATGACCATTTTCATGTTTCCCTGAAACTCCCAATGGTTCCCCCATCCTTACCTGGGTACGGACCTGATTTCCAAAGGCCGGTGATTGTCCATGATTTTAGGCCCAGTGACTCTTGAGGACTTGCATTGTTTGAGAGGATGGAAGGTCAGGCTCATCACACCCTTTTGGGGGGGGGGTCCTACTACGAGGCTCTCACTACTAGAAATACAGGTATTTGCAACGGGTCATTTGCGACGGGATCCCGTCGCAAATGGCCTTTTGCGACGGCGCCCCGTCTCAAATGACCCGTTGCGGAAAACAGCGTCGCAACTAATTTTTTTTGCGACGGGCTCATCGCAAATAAAATTTTTTGCGACGAAAAATGGGCCCGTCGCAAATAGATTTTTTGTTTTTTAAAAAAAACAATCTTGCGACGGGCCCGTCGCAACAAAGTATTTGCGACGAGCCCTTTTCCCATCGCAAATAGTTTCTTCGAAGAGCCTATTTGCGACGGGCCCGTCGCAAATAATAATAAAAAAATTAAAAAAAAAATTAAAAAATTATTTATTAATATTTAAATATATTAATCTATTTATATTGATATAAATATAATATTTATTTTATAAATATGTTTTTGAAAGGATCTATGGAAATATAATATTAATTTAGAAGATATTTAATAAAAGAGGAGTATAAATTAAATTAAAAAATATTTTTAATTAGTAATTATGTAATTTTTATCAATTAATAGTCATTTAATAACTCTTTGAATATAAAAAAAAATAAAAAAAATTAATGAAAGATCAAAAATAAGTTGAAAATGAAACTCAAACTTCAAACGTCCATAACTTTTAATCTGGGACTCTGTTTGAGCTCTACAGCATATCAAATCGAAGCCTGTGACGAGCTCTATAGCCTTATGGACGGGTAAACCCCGTCCAAGGTTTATTCGAGGCCAAAAAAGGCCCAGAATGCCTCCAAAACTGAGTTTTTAGTCGGGGTAACCCGATTTTTTACCATTCAAACAGCTATAACTTCTGATCCCGATGTCCGATAAACATGTAACATATATCATATCGAAGATCATTTCATGTTCTTCGATTTGACTGATTTTAAAGCTGAAACGGACTCCTGGATCAGAAGTTATGGTTGTTTTAACATTAAAATGGCTAGAACTTCCGATCCGGATGTCCGTTTGGCCTGTACCGCATATCATATCGAAGATCATTTCATGTTCTTCGATTTTACTGGTTGTGGAGTTGAAAAGGACTTTAGGATTAGAAGTTATAGCCATTTTAACATTCTCGATGTATTTTCACCCCCTCATTTCTATGTATTCATTCATAACTATACATATATATCTGTGTGTGTGTGTGTTGTATATATGTATGTATTTATTTATTTATTTATTTATAAATACACATAAAAAACATATTTTATAAATTTATTTAAAACTAAGTTTATAAATATATATCAATATACAAATAAATATACGAATAAAAATTTATAACTACATATATATATATATACGAATAAATATATATATTAATATATGAATAAATATATATATATATTTATTCATATAACCAAATATATTTATATTAATATAAATCTATATTAATATACGAATAAATATAACTATATATATATATATATATCATTAAATGTATAAAAAATGAAATGGATTAGTTGTAAAGGTTAATGTGTGCATGGAAGAGGTTTATTAATAATTATTAGTAATTATTAGTAATTATTAGTAATTATTCGTATTTTTTCTTATTTTTCGTAATTGTTCCTAATTATTTCCTAATTATTCTAAATTATTCTAAATTATTACTAATTATTACTAATTATTACTAATTATTACTATTTATTCCTAATTATTAGTATTTATTACTAATTATTAGTATTTATTCTTAATTATGACTAATTATTAATAATTATTCCTAATTATGACTAATTATTATTAATTATTCTTATTTATTATTAATTATTTCTAATTATTATTAATTATTCCTAATTACCATTAACTATGAACAATGAATACTAATAATTTAAATTTATTAAATAACAAAAAAATCTAAACATAATTAAATTACAACTAATTAAGAATAATTAAAACTAATAAAAAATTTAAAATAAATATTAAATTAAAATGAACATAAATACTTTTAAAATTGATCTGAGATTGATCTCTGATAGTTGTTGAAGACTTCAATATCAACTCCGGAAATAAAAATTAAACTTAAGAAACTGTGAACTCTAAAAATAGAGTTTTGAGAGAAGTAGAAGATAGAGTTTGAGAATGAATGAAAAAAATGGATGGGGGTATTTATAGGTTAGCTTATTTGCGACGGGACTATTTGCAACGGGTATCCCGTCGCAAATACTTTAGCCCGCATTTATCACGGTCAACGGTTAAATAGTTATTTGCGACGGGGGTATATTCCCGCCGCAAATATTTTTTACCGCCGCCGGTTATTTGCAACGGGAGGTAACCCCCCGTCGCAAATAACATTCCCGCGGTTTGGCACACATTGCGCGCCAAACCTTTTGCGACGGGTGATCTTTCCCCGTCGCAAATAAGTAGTTATTTGCGACGGGAAAATTCCCTCTGTCGCAAATAAGTTTCTAACGGGACTATTTGCGACGGGATTTATCCCCGTTGCAAATAACCCGTCGCAAAAACCCCTTTTTCCCGTAGTGTCTCTTATAGATTTAGTACATGTTTATGAATCTCTTTCTAATCCCAATATGGGACCAGTTACCCTAACAAAATAGCTATGGGTTAACTATCTTTTATGTGTGACAGACTGGGATCTCTTTTGTGAATCCATCTGTATGTATCTAAGTTTCTTCATAATTTTTCAGTAATGAATGGTTTCTTATATGCTAAAACCATATGAATGATTATTTTGGTCCATTCTCCCTTTTATGGAGGCGATTGATATTCTGAGGATGGTATTGAGTCATTATGAGGCATCCTACGTATCCTGGTTTTTGCAGGAATCAAAAACCCACAAAGTTTGGTTGATCCATAACGTTTAATGTCATGCGGTAAGGACTAATATGGGGGGTGTCATTGCCCCAAATATTTGAGCTCGAGACTGGAAGAGACGTTATACGTATCCTGGTTATGGTAGGAATCAGATTCATCATAGTTCGGTTGGAGATGTTGTGGCTTATAGACTAAGGCTTCCTTGGTGAATGGGTATTTGATGCCTAATGAGGTGTTAATTGCATCCCCCTAAGCCCATGTGATACATGATCAATGTGAAAAACAATTGGGGTTCATGATCAGCCTCGTGGTGAATATATATGGTATTTGTGTGTTGGGGAAGTCCTTGGAGTGTTTGATGTGGAGCTCTGACATTTAAGGAGGCATACTACGTATCCCAGTTCTGGAGGGAATCAAAGTCTTCATAGTTCTCTTGTACCTTAACTTGCTGATAGGATAAGGTAGGTGATAATGCTTGGATACATTATGGACATCCCTGGGATTTTATGAATTCTAGGGGATTGTACCGAAATAGATTCCCTATCAGTGGGAATGTATTATATTATGTCGACGATCAGAGCTTACACTCTGGAGTTGCCCATGATTGGTTGGGGATTACACTCGGAGGCTTCCCATGATTGGTTCACTCATGTCATGCTCCTGGTCGGGGCTTACACTCAAGAATTTCCCTAATTGGTATATTTACATCATGTCATTAGTCAGGGCTTACACTTTGAGGTTGCCTGCGATTGGTTCACTCATGCCATGTAGCTGGTCGGGGCTTACACTCTGGGATTTCCCAATTGGTATGCTTACATAATGTCATTGGTCAGGGCTTACACTATGAGGCTTCATGTGATTAGTTCACTCATGTCATTGGCCAGTGCTTACACTCTGAGGTTGCCTGATTGGTGTTATATTATTGTTTGGGGCTTACACTCTGAGGTTCCCCGATTGGTGTACTCATTCTCTATCCTCTAACGGATTGGAGAGATATTGTTATGATGATGATAACCTATCTGAAAGAACGATATTGGTAGATTCACATGAGTTCATGACCCTAGATCATCAAGGATACTTCCCTTGTCAAATGGGGCATGCAGATGGAGATTCTTAGCCAGGGTCCACGCATCATGGTTCAGGTAGGCATGCTGGGCAAGGTTAACATGTCCTAGAGGACTTGGTCGATGTGTCTTGGACATCTACTAGGAAAGTCTTGATTGGATACCCAATATGTTGGGGCACCTATCCAACATTAAAGACATGTTCAAGGGCGATTGTCTAATCAACTTTCATGCTCCATGAATTTTTTCATTAGAAAAGAAGACATATCTGAGACGCTTCTCATGACCAAGGTGGACATGTCTGGGGTGCTTTGCATGTTTAGGTGGACATGTCTGAGGTGTCGTGTGTGATCAAGGAGGACCTGTCACAGGTGTCTTCATCTGAGTGAAGCGGGAATCTCAAAGGTGCTTCTCATTTCTGGGCTGACATGTCAGGGGGTCTTATAGAGCTGTGTTGTAGACACATCACGTGTCTTTCAGCGACCGAGAACACCACCCGCCTCCCTCCTTTTGATCACCTTCACTTTATTTTACGAAGGCCTAGGATCACATGACTTGGTATGATACATACACATTATTTTCACTTGATTTTTTGACAATGCTTCACATGACTAATATGGGTCACGTAGAGCGTACACAAGAATATCATGGACATGTCTGTCTGCTTGTCTCCATGGTACCACGGGGTTTTCCAGGCATACCCAAGGACTTCCATGTGGCGAGGTGTACATGTATGGTGTCCTATCATCGGGCCATCGTATGCTAATATGGATATGTCTATTGATGATTGTGTGATTATTCTAACATATCAGTGACTCCTTCACATGATCAAAATGTGTTGTCTTAGGACGACTTCACGTGATCGAGGCGGGAAGCTTCGAGGTGCCTTGCATGACTGGTGTGACTTATCTTTGTGTCATCGTATGACTGGTGACACCTCAAAAGGTTTCTTCGAGATCAGTTTGACTCATCTGAGGCTTGTCTTGTGGTTAATATGGTGTTTGTCTAAGTACATCGTGAGGTCATTGAAGGGTCTCTCGAGTGTTCTTAGGGTCTTGTGCTCGTCCAAGTTCCATGAGTGAATATCCAAAGGGACTATGCCTTAAGTTTCATGGGAGGCATATGATTGTTCATGGTGAAGGTGTACACCCTAGGGTTTGCATGGAAAGGGTAGGTCATGTCCATGGGCTCCTGCACGTGACTTCAAAGAGGTCTCGTGGTGACGGGCTCCATGCTTATGCACAGGGGTTGTATATCAAAGCCAAGGTGTGCATGGGGTGATGAAGGTTGCATGTCTAAGAGTGCATGGATCATTGTTCGCATGTCCTCGATGTTTTCCTCTCATGTCAGGGGCATCTGCGGTGATCCTCCACATCAAGGCGGCCACTTCTAAGGACACATGCAGATGTCATGAGGCATAGGGTCTTCCTGCATGATCATGGATTGGGTCTTGTGATAGGCCCTGCGGTCATGAATCGAGGGCTATATCCATAATCCTCTGCATGTATGGGTGGGGGAGGATTTTATATGCATGACACATGGAGTACACATCCCGAAGCGTGTGGGTTTTTCTTTGGACGGCCAAACAGTTCTTTCATGTGATTCTTCTGAATGTTGCATGATCTCCAAAGGATCAAGTAGGAGGTCCACAAGCATGTATAAGGGCTACATTCTGGTCTAAAAAGAAGGATGCACGGTTGAGGGTAGGATTTGTTCTAAAACTCTCGGGGGTTCGCGTGACTTCGAAGGGGTATTGTGATGGAATCCCTGACCCTAAATGGGCCTTATTGTTGAGTCTGTATATACTAGGGAAAATGTAAACATGGAACCAAATGAGTTCAGCATGGCCACGTGTCTGATGGTTCATGAGTGCGTCGCTGGTGTGGGACACCCATATCAGGGACTATCTGTCTCGACTATCGAAAGCCAGATATTCCATTTCGCATGATCGCAGGTCGAAAAAACCCTGAAGGCCTTCCTATTCATTCAGTTCGCATGTCTTCAACAAAGGGTCTTGTGATGGTTTCTTCATCACGCTGAGGGATTGCGGGAGGCATTCACATTCCAAGACAATCAGGTCGATGGATGAATATGATCACCACAAGACAAGTACGCTCATGGAATTTACAAGATTGGGGTTCACATATTCACTGGTGTATAACTATGGGCACCAGTATGGGTTCCTTGTGTATTCTAATACTCGTGTTGTATGAGGTTCCATAGCTCATGTGATCAGGTGATCTGAGGGGAGGTCTTGCAGGAAATCCCACTAGCATTTGTAGGGGTCCATTATGCGATTGTGTGATCATACGAGGATCATGTAATGGGTTATTACGATGACATACCGTAGCAGGTTATCGTGAGAGGGACCTCTTTTATTACCTAGAGGTGATCCCTGATGGCAGCGGTTGGTGGCTCTGTCTCTCTACTACTTCTCTCCGCGGCCCCTCGTATTTCGGAGCTCTCTCCCCTCTCTCCCTTTGTGTTCCTTTTTCGAGATGTGTTGGGGTTTATTTATGCCACATGAGTCTGAGAGCGGTGCCGCTTTTTATAGGTTGAAGGACACATTTTCATGGTGTTTCATGATTCGGGAAAAAATCTAGAAAAAAAAATCGGATGAAAAATGCATGGAGGAGGAAGGGGTCCATGGTTGTAAAACGACTTGTGTCAACCCATTTTTTCCTTCTTCTCAGTCGCATGATCAAGGGTGATCATCCGATGGCTTCAGGTTCATCTGGAGGCACTCACGGAAGTCTAGAAAGGCTCGCGGAGACTTCTCCCGGTTGTCCTTGGTTTGGTCACATGATCAAAGAAGGATCATGCGACGGCCTTGAGTGCTGTCGGGCAGTCTTGTGAGAGGCCACTACGGTTTATAGAGGCCTCAAATCATTGTTTTAGTTCAGTCCCGCGTGGATATGGATGAAGTGCCTGATAGGTGGCAGCAATAAGGGGTGAGTGTCGGGTGTGCGTCCAACCAGAATGTTCAGAGGTTGAAGATGGGGGTCATGTGACGTGTGAGCTTGACTTGGTTCGCCACATGGGCCTTGGTTGAGCTTGCATCCATGGGTGTAGTACCGCGAATCCCGGGCCCACATGGGCCTTGGTTGAATTGGTTGGGCTGGGTGTAGTACCGCAAATCCCATGGGTCTAGTAGACTTAGGTCCCACATGGGCCTTGGTTGAATTGGTTCCATGGGTCTAGTAGACTTAGGTCTCACATGGGCCTTGGTTGAATTGGTTGGGCTGGCAAAGGGTGGCAATAAAAACTATATTGACTATTAAGAATAAGTTTATTAGTATAATTTCGGGTCTAAGGTGTATCTCCTTAAACCCTATACCTTCAAATATGCCCTTCTCTGTGTACTATTCCACTTTGACATGGTTCTTGGATCCTTTCTCCGTGTACTATTACACTTTGACATGGTTCTTGGATCTTTGGTGACAAAGTGTGACATTCATGAATATTGGTGCCAACAAAATCCCCCCCCCCCCCACCCTATGCCTTCAAATATGCCCTTCTCCATGTATTATTCCCCTTTGACATGGTTCTTCGATCTTTTCTATTTCACTTTAGCATGGTTCTTGGATCTTTTCTTGGATCTTTGGTGACAAAGTGTGACATTCACTCATACCATATGTATCACTCTCCACCCAAGCGGGCCTTGACCCAAATATTATGTGGAATGCCTATGGGATTTCGCACCTCGGGCACTAGACATAGGCCTGGCTCATGACTTGCATGAGCTACGCTCCCCCGGCCGCTGGTCTATTGGTCGGCCTATTTGAATCCCCCATGGGTGTAGTACCGCTGGTCCAATGGTCGGCCTATCTGAATCCCATGGGTCTAATAGACTTAGGTCCCACATGGACCTCGGTTGAATTGGTTGGGCTAGCAAAGGGTGGCAATAAAAACTATATTGACTATTAAGAATAAGTTTATTAGTATAATTTCAGATCTAAGGTGTATCTCCTTAAACCTTATACCTTCAAATATGCCCTTCTCTGTGTACTATTCCACTTTGACATGGTTCTTGGATCTTTTCTCCATGTATTATTCCACTTTGACATGGTTCTTGGATCTTTGGTGACAAAGTGTGACATTCATGAATTTTGGTGCCAATAAAATCCCCCCCCCCCTCGCCCTATGCCTTCAAATATGCCCTTCTCCATGTACTATTCCACTTTGACATGGTTCTTCGATCTTTTCTATTCCACTTTTGCATGGTTCTTGGATCTTTTCTTGGATCTTTGGTGACAAAGTGTGACATTCACTCATACCATATGTATCACTCTCCACCCATGCGGGCCTCGACCCATATATTATGAGGCATGCCTATGGGATTTCGCACCTCAAGCCCCAGACATAGGCATGGCTCATGACTTGCATGAGCTACGCTCCCCTGGCCGCTGGTCCACTGGTCGACCTATCTGAATCCCCCATGGGTGTTGTACCACTGGTCCACTGGTCGGCCTATCTGAATCCCATGGGTCTAGTAGACTTAGGTCCCACATGGGCCTTGTTTGAATTGGTTGGGCTGGCAAACGGTGGCAATAAAAACTATTAACTATTAAGAATACATTTATTAGAATAATTTCAGGTCTAAGGTGTATCTCCTTAAACCCTATACCTTCAAATATGCCCTTCTCTGCGTACTATTCCACTTTGACATGGCTCTTGGATCTTTTCTCCATGTACTATTCCACTTTGACATGGTTCTTGGATCTTTTCTGGGATCATTGGTGACAAAGTGTGACATTCATGAATATTGGTGCCAACAAAATTCCCCCCCCCCCCTTACCATATGCCTTCAAATATGCCCTTCTCCATGTATTATTCCACTTTGACATGGTTCTTCGATCTTTTCTATTCCACTTTGTCATGGTTCTTGGATCTTTTCTTGGTTCTTTGGTGACAAAGTGTGACATTCACTCATACCATATGTATCACTCTCCACCCATGCGGGCCTCGACCCATATATTATGTGGCATGCCTATGGGATTTCCAACCTCGGGCCCTAGACATAGACCTGGCTCATGACTTGCATGAGCTACACTCCCTAGACCGCTGGTCCACTGGTCGGCCTATCTGAATCCCCCATGGGTGTAGTACCGCTGGTCCACTGGTGGGCCTATCTGAATCCCATGGGTCTAGTAGACTTAGGTCCCACATGGGCCTTGGTTGAATTGGTTGGGCTGGAAAAGGGTGGCAATAAAAACTATTGACTATTAAGAATAAATTTATTAGTATAATTTCGGGTCTAAGGTGTATCTCCTTAAGCCCTATACCTTCAAATATGCCCTTCTCTGTGTACTATTCCACTTTGACATGGTTCTTGGATCTTTTCTCCATGTACTATTCTACTTTGATATGATTCTTGGATCTTTTCTTGGATCTTTGGTGACAAAGTGTGACATTCATGAATATTGGTGCCAACAAAATTCCCCCCCCCCTCACCCTCTGCCTTTAAATATGCCCTTCTCCATGTACTATTCCCCTTTGACATGGATCTTTGATCTTTTCTATTCCGCTTTGGCATGGTTCTTGGATCTTTTCTTGGATCTTTCGTGACAAAGTGTGACATTCACTCATACCATATGTATCACTCTCAACCCATGCAGGCCTCGACCCCTATATTATGTGGCATGCCTATGGGATTTCGCACCTCAGGCCCTAGACATAGGTCTGGCTCATGACTTGCATGAGCTACGCTCCCCCGACTGCTGGTCCACTGGTCGGCCTATCTGAATCCCATGGGTCTAGTAAACTTAGGTCCCACATGGGCCTTGGTTGAATTGGTTGGGCTGGAAAAGGGTGGCAATAAAAACTATTGACTATTAAGAATAAATTTATTAGTATAATTTTGGGTCCAAGGTGTATCTCCTTAAACCCTATACCTTCAAATATTCCCTTCTCTGTGTACTATTCCACTTTGACATGGTTCTTGGATCTTTTCTCCGTGTACTATTCCACTTTGACATGGTTCTTGGATCCTTTCTTGGATCTTTGGTGACAAAGTGTGACATTCATGAATATCGGTGCCCACAAAATGCCCCCCCCCCTAACCCTATGCCTTCAAATATGCCCTTCTTCGTGTACTATTCCACTTTGACATGGTTCTTCGATCTTTTCTATTCCACTTTATCATGGTTCTTGGATCTTTTCTTGGATCTTTGGTGACAAAGTGTGACATTCACTCATACCATATGTATCACTCTCCACCCATGCGGGCCTCGACCCATATATTATGTGGCATGCTTATGGGATTTCACACCTCGAGCCCTAGACATAGGTCTGGCTCATGACTTGCATGAGCTACGCTCCCCCGACTGCTGGTCCACTGGTCGGACTATCTGAATCCCCCATGGGTGTAGTACCGCTGGTCCATTGGTCGGCCAATCTGAATCCCATGGGTCTAGTAGACTTAGGTCCCACATGGGCCTTGGTTGAATTGGTTGGGGTGGCAAAGGGTGGCAATAAAAACTATTAACTATTAAGAATAAGTTTATTAGTATAATTTCGGGTCTAAGGTGTATCTCCTTAAACCCTATACCTTCAAATATGCCCTTCTTTGTGTACTATTCCACTTTGACACGGTTCTTGGATCTCTTCTCTGTGTACTATTCCACTTTGACATGGTTCTTGGATCTTTGGTGACAAAGTGTGACATTCATGAATATTGGTTCCAAAAAAATGCCCCCCCCACCCTATGCCTTCAAATATGCCCTTCTCCATGTATTATTCCACTTTCACATGGTTCTTCGATATTTTCTATTCCACTTTGTCATGGTTCTTGGATCTTTTCTAGGATCTTTGGTGATAAAGTGTGACATTCACTCATAACATATGTATCACTCTCCACCCATGCGGGCCTCGACCCATATATTATGTGGCATGCCTATGGGATTTCACACCTCGGGCCCTAGACATAGGCCTGGCTCATGAATTGCAGGAGCTACACTCCCCCGACCGTTGTTCCACTGGTCGGCCTATTTGAATCCCCCATGGGTGTAGTACCGCTGGTCCACTGGTCGACCTATCTGAATCCCATGGGTCCAGTTGACTTAGGTCCCACATGGTCCTTGGTTGAATTGGTTGGGCAGGAAAAGGGTGGAAATAAAAACTATTGACTATTAAGAATCAATTTATTAGTATAATTTCAGGTCTAAGGTGTATCTCCTTAAACCCTATACCTTTGAATATGCCCTTCTCTGTGTACTATTCCACTTTGACATGGTTTTGGGATCTTTTCTCCGTGTACTATTCCACTTTAACATGGTTCTTGGATCTTTTCTTGGATATTTGGTGAAAAAGTGTGACATTCATGAATATTGGTGCCAACAAAATGCCCCCCCTCCCTCACCCTATGCCTTTAAATATGCCCTTCTCCATGTACTATTCCCCTTTGACATGGTTCTTCGATCTTTTATATTCCACTTTGGCATGGTTCTTGGATCTTTTCTGGGATCTTTGGTGACAAAGTGTGACATTCACTCATACCATATGTATCACTCTCAACGCATGCGGGCCTTGACCCATATATTATGTGGCATGCCTATGGGATTTCGCACCTATGGCCCTAGACATAAGCCTGGCTCATGACTTGCATGAGCTACGCTCCCCCAACCGCTGGTCCACTGGTCGGCCTATCTGAATCCCCCATGGGTGTGGTACCTCTGGTCCCCTGGTCGGCCTATCTGAATCCCATGGGTCTCATACACTTAGGTCCCACATGGGCCTTGGTAGAATTGTTTGGGCTAGAAAGGGGTGGAAATAAAAACTATTGACTATAAAAATAAATTTATTAGTATAATTTTGGGTCTAAGGTGTATCACCTTAAACCCTATACCTTCAAATATTTCATTCTCTGTGTACTATTCCACTTTGACATGGTTCTTAGATCTTTTCTCCGTGTACTATTCTACTTTTACATGGTTCTTGGATATTTTCTTGGATCTTTGGTGATATAGTGTGACATTCATAAATATTGGTGCCATCAAAATGCCCCCACCCCCCTCACCCTATGCCTCCAAATATGCCCTTCTCCATGTACTATTCCACTTTGACATGGTTCTTCGATATTTTCTATTCCACTTTGGCATGGTTCTTGGATCTTTTCTTGGATCTTTGGTGACAAATTGTGACATTCAATCATACCATATGTATCGCCCTCCACCCATGCGGGCCTCAACCCATATATTATGTGGCATGCCTATGGGATTTCGCACCTCGGGCCCTAGATATAGGCCTGGCTCATGACTTGCATGAGCTACGCTCCCCCGACCGTTGGTCCACTGGTCGGCCTATCTGAATCCCCCATGGGTGTAGTACCGCTGGTCCACTGTTCGGCCTATCTGAATCCCATGGGTCTAGTAGACTTAGGTCCCACATGGGCCTTGGTTGAATTGGTTGGGCTGACAAAGGTTGGCAGTAAAAACTTTATTGACTATTAATAATAAGTTTATTAGTATAATTTTGGGTCTAAGGTGTATCTCCTTAAGCCCTATACCTTCAAATATTCCCATCTCTGTGTACTATTCCAATTGGACATGGTTCTTGGATCTTTTCTTTGTGTACTATTCCACTTTGACATGGTTCTTGGATCTTTTCTTGGATCTTTGGTGACAAAGTGTGACATTCATGAATATTGGTGCCAACAAAATGCCCCCCCCCCTCTCCCTATGCCTTCAAATATGCCCTTCTCCGTGTACTATTCCCCTTTGACATGGTTCTTCGATCTTTTCTATTCCACTTTGGCATGGTTCTTGGTTCTTTTCTTGGATATTTGGTGACATAGTGTGACATTCACTCATACCATATGTATCACTCTCAACCCATGCGTTCCTTGACCCATATATTATGTGGCATGCCTATGGGATTTCCCACCTCGGGCCCTAGACATAGGCCTGGCTCATGACTTGCATGAGCTACGCTCCCCCGACCGCAGGTCCACTAGTCGGCCTATCTGAATCCCCCATGGGTGTAGTACCACTGGTCTACTAGTCGGCCTATCTGAATCCCATGAGTCTAGTAGACTTAGGTCCCACATGGTCCTTGGTTGAATTGGTTGGGCTGGCAAAGGGTGGAAATAAAAACTATTTACTCTTAATAATAAATTTATTAGTATAATTTCGGGTCTAAGGTGTATCTTCTTAAACCCTATACCTTCAAATATACCCTTCTCTGTGTACTATTCCACTTTCACATGGTTCTTGGATCTTTTCTCCATGTACTATTCCACTTTGACATTGTTCTTGGATCTTTTCTTGGATCATTGGTGACATAGTGTGACATTCATGAATATTGGTGCCAACAAAATGCCCCCCCCCACCTCACCCTATGCCTTCAAATATTCCCTTCTACATGTACTATTCCACTTTGACATGGTTCTTCGATCTTTTCTATTCCACTTTGGCAAGGTTCTTGGATCTTTTTTGGGATCTTTGGTGACAAATTGTGACATTCACTCATACCATATGTATCACTCTCCACCCATGCGGGCCTCGAACCATATATTATGTGGCATGCCTATGGGATTCCGCACCTCGGGCCCTAGACATAGGCCTGACTCATGACTTGCATGAGCTACGCTCCCCCGACCGCTGGTCCACTAGTCGGCCTATCTGAATCCCCCATGGTTCTAGTACCGCTGGTCCACTGGTCGGCCTATCTGAATCCCATGGGTCTAGTAGACATAGGTCCCACATGGGCCTTGGTTTAATTGGCTGGGCTGGCAAAGGGTGGCAATAAAAACTGTTGACTATTAAGAATAAATTTATTAGTATAATTTCAGGTCTAATGTGTATCTCCTTAAACCCTATACCTTCAAATATGCCCTTCTCTGTGTACTATTCCACTTTGACATGGTTCTTGGATCTTTTCTCTTTGTACTATTCCACTTTGACATGGTTCTTGGATCTTTTCTTGGATATTTGGTGACAAAGTGTGACATTCATGAATATTGGTGCCAACAAAATGCTCCCCCCTCACCCTATGCCTTCAAATATGCCCTTCTCCATGTACTATTCCAGTTTGACATGGTTCTTTGATCTTTTCTATTCCACTTTTGCATGGTTCTTGGATCTTTTCTTGGATCTTTGGTGACAAAGTGTGACATTCACTCATACCATATGTATCACTCTCCACCCATGTGGGCCTCGACCCATATATTATGTGGCATGCCTATGGGATTTCGCACCTCGGGCCCTAGACATAGGCCTGGCTCATGACTTGCATGAGCTACGCTCCCCCGACCGATGGTCCACTGGTCGGCCTATCTGAATCCCCCATGGGTGTAGTACCGCTGGTCCACTGGTCATGTGACAACCGGGTCCCGATGAGAGCACAGACACCCCGCCTTAACATGGTGATCGTGTCCTGGCCTACCAGGTACCACCAGTTGCCCCGTAGACATGTGGGGCCCACCCTAGGGTCCACCCACATGCCTGGACGGGCCATCTAACTAATGAAAGTCTCCACAGGCCAACACATGTCCTTTCCATTGTGCTTTGTCCTCACTCACACACACCTTGGGAAGTGTCTCAGAAGGTCACCCATCCTGGTCACTACTCCAAGCCAAGCACGCTTAACTATGGCTACTCCAAGCCAAGCACGCTTAACTATGGAGTTCTAATCAGACAGGATCTCGAAAAGGAAGGTGCACCTTATTGACATGAGTCATATCATTTAGTCATTTAACCCTTTATCATTTGGGGGTGTTACAATCACCCCCCCCCCCCTTTAGAGCACAACGCCCTCGTTGTGGGCCCTACATATCAACCCAAGCAGTGCACCGCACTTAAGGCTGGGTTCCGCCTCTGATACCAAATGTGACAACCGGGTCCTGGTGACAGCACAGACACCCAGCCTTAACATGGTCATCGGGTTCGGGCCTACCAGGTACCACCAGTTGCCCCGCAGCCACTTGGGGCCCACCCCAGGGTCCACCCACATGCCTGGACGGGTCATCTGACTAATGACAGTACCCACAGGCCAACACATGTCCTTTCCAGTGTGCTTTGTCCTCACTCACACACACCCTGTGAAACTTCCCAGAAGGTCACCCATCCTGATCACTACTCTAGGCAGTGCACCGCACTTAAGGCTGGGTTCCGCCTCTGATACCAAATGTGACAACCGGGTCCTTGTGACAGTACAAACACCCTGCCTTAACATGGTCATCGGGTCCGGGCCTACCAAGTACCACCAGTTGCCCCGCAGCCACATGGGGCCCACCCCAGGGTCCACCCACATGCCCGGATGGGTCATCTGACTAATGACAGTCCCCACAGGCCAACACATGTCCTTTCCAGTGTGCTTTTTCCTCACTCACACATACCCTGGGAAACTTCCCAGAAGGTCACCCATCCTGATCACTACTCTAGGTAGTGCACCGCACTTAAGGCTGGGTTCCACCTCTGATACCAAATGTGACAACCGGGTCCTAGTGATAGCACAGACACCCTGCCTTAACATGGTCGTCGGGTCCTGGCCTACCAGGTACCATCAGTTTCCCCGCAGACACGTGGGACCCACCTAAGGATCCACCCACATGCCCGGACGGGTAATCTGACTAATGAGAGTCCTCACATGCCAACACATGTCCTTTCGAGTGTTCTTTTTCCTCACTCACACACACTCTGGGAAACTTCCCAGAAATTCACCCATCCTGATCACTACTCCAAGCAGTGCACCGCACTTAAGGCTGGGTTCCACCTCTGATACCAAATGTGACAACCGGGTTCCAATGACAGCACAGACACCCCGCCTTAACATGGTCGTCGGGTCCTGGCCTACCAGGTACCACCAGTTTCCCCGCAGACACGTGGGGCCCACCCCAGGGTCCACCCACATGCCCGGACGGGTCATCTGACTAATGACAGTCCCCACAGGCCAACACATGTCCTTTCAAGTGTGCTTTTTCCTCACTCACACACACCCTGGGAAACTTCCCAGAAGGTCACTCATCCTGATCACTACTCCAAGCCAAGCACGCTTAACTGTGGAGTTCTAATCAGACAGGCTCCCGAAAAGAAAGGTGCACCTTGTTGACATGAGTCATATCATTTAGTCATTTAACCCTTTATCATTTGGGGGTGTTACAGGTTGGCCTATCTGAATCCCATGGGTCTAGTAGACTTAGGTCCCACATGGGCCTTGGTTGAATTGGTTGGGCTGGAAAAGGGTGGCAATAAAAACTATTAGTATTAAGAATAAATTTATTAGTATAATTTTGGGTCTAAGGTGTATCTTCTTAAACCCTATACCTTCAAATATGCCCTTCTCTGTGTACTATTCCACTTTGACATGGTTCTTGGATCTTTTCTCCCTGTACTATTCCACTTTGACATGGTTTTTGGATCTTTTCTTGTATCTTTGGTGACAAAGTGTGACATTCATGAATATTGGTGCCAACAAAATGCACCCCCCCCCCCCGGACCATATGCCTTCAAATATGCCCTTCTCCATGTACTATTCCACTTTGACATGGTTCTTCGATCTTTTCTATTCCACTTTGGCATGGTTCTTGGATCTTTGGTGACAAAGTGTGACATTTACTCATACCATATGTATCACTCTCCACCCATGCGGGCCTCGACCCATATATTATGTGGCATGCATATGGGATTTCGCACCTCGGGCCATAGACATAGGCCTGGATCATGACTTGCATGAGCTACGCTCCCCCCGACTGCTGGTCCACTGGTCGGCCTATCTGAATCCCCCATGGGTGTAGTACCACTGGTCCACTGGTCAACATATCTGAATCACATGGGTCTAGTATAATTAGGTCCCACGTGGGCCTTGGTTGAATTGGTTGGGCTGGCAAAGGGTGGCAATAAAAACTATTGACTATTAAGAATAAATTTATTAGTATAATTCCGGGTCTAAGGTGTATCTTCTTAAACCCTACACCTTCAAATATGCCCTTCTCCATGTACTATTCCACTTTGACATGGTTCTTGGATCTTTTCTCCGTGTACTATTCCACTTTGACATGGTTCTTGGATCTTTTCTTGGATCTTTGGTGACAAAGTGTGACCTTCATGAATATTGTTGCCAACAAAATGCCCCCCCCTCACCCTATGCCTTCAAATATTCCCTTCTCCATGTACTATTCCACTTTGACATGGTTCTTCGATCTTTTCTATTCCACATTGGCATGGTTCTTGGATCTTTTCTTGGATCTTTGGTGACAAAGTGTGACATTCACTCATACCATATGTATCACTCTCCACCCATGCGGGCCTCGACCCATATATTATGTGGCATGCCTATGGGATTTCACACCTCAAGCCCTAGACATAGGCCTGGCTCATGACTTGCATGAGCTACGCTCCCCCGACCGCTGGTCCACTGGTCGGCCTATCTGAATCCTTCATGGGTGTAGTACCGCTGGTCCACTGGTCGGCCTATCTGAATCCCATGGGTCTAGTAGAATTACGTCCCACATGGGCCTTGGTTGAATTGGTTGGGCTGGAAAAGGGTGGCAATAAAAACTATTGACTGTTAAGAATAAATTTATTAGTATAATTTCGGGTCTAAGGTGTATCTCCTTAAACCCTATACCTTCAAATATGCCCTTCTCTGTGTACTATTCCACTTTGACATGGTTCTTGGATCTTTTCTCCATGTACTATTCCACTTTGACATGGTTATTGGATCTTTTCTTGGATATTTGGGGACAAAGTGTGACATTCATGAATATTGGTGCCAACAAAATGCCCCCCCACCCTATGCCTTCAAATATGCCCTTCTCCATGTACTATTCCCCTTTGACATGGTTCTTCGATCTTTTCTATTCCACTTTGTCATGGTTCTTGGATCTTTTCTTGGATCTTTGGTGACAAAGTGTGACATCCATGACTATCAGTGCCATAAAAATGCCCCCCACCCTATGGCTTCAAATGCGCCCTTCTCCATATACTATTACACTTTGGCATGGTTCTTGGATCTTTGGCGACAAAGTGTGACATTCATGAATATCAATGCCAGCAAAATGCCCCCCCTAGATTGAGATTCATCAGAACGACAGAATATTATTATAAGGTAAACGTAAATTACTTTTCTACATATATAAAATTTCTACATATCTGAATATCTAATGATTATGGCCCTGAAATCCTTGAGAGGCATCTGACATTCATGAATATTAGTTCCAACAAAATCCCCCCCCCTAGATTGAGATTCGTCGGAATGAAAGAATCTTATTATAAGGTAAATGTAAATAACTTTTCTACATATCTGGATATCTGATGATTATGGCCCCGAAATCCCTAAGAGGCCCTATCCCGAGTATGTCTAATGAGGTCTCAAGTGCTTATGTAGATGATATATCTAGCCACAACTGTTTGGCACAGTTCTTGGATATTTGGTGAAAAAGTGTAACATTCACGAATATAGGTGCCAAAAAAATGACCCCCCTAGATTGAGATTCATAGGAATGAAATATCCAAGAACCATGACAACAAAAACCATTGACTATTAAGAATAAAATTCTTAGTAGAATTTTGTGTCTAAGGTGTATCTCCTTAAACCCTATGCCTTCAAATAGGCCCTTCTCTATGTATTATTCCACTGTTTGGCATGGTTCTTGGATCTTTGGAGACAAAGTGTGACATTCACGAATATCGGTGCCAACAAAATGCCCCCACCCCCTATATTGATATTCTTTAGAATGAAAGAATCTTATTATAAGGTAAATGTAAATAAATTTTCTACAAATATGAATATCTGATTACTATGGCCCTGAACTCCCTGAGAGGCCTTGTCTCAGGTATGTCTAAAAAAATCTCAAGTGCTTATGAAAATGATATATTTGTCCACAACTGTTTGGCATGGTTCTTGTATATTTGCGACAAAGTGTGACATTCATGAATATCTGTGCCAACAAAATTCCTCCCTTGATTGAGATTTGTTGGAATGAAATATCCAAGAACCATGCCAACAAAAATCATTGAGTATTAAGAATAAAATTCTTAGTAGAATTTCGGGTCTATGGTGTATCTCCTTAAACCCTGTGCCTTCAAGTATTCCCTTATCCATGTATTATTCCAATATTTGGCATGGTTCTTGGATCTTTGGCAACAAAGTCTGACATTCATGAATATCAGTGCCAACAAAATCCCCCCCACCCACTAGATTGATATTCATCAGAATGAAAGAATATTATTATAAGGTAAACATAAATCACTTTTCTACATATCTAATGATTATGGACCTGAACTCCCTGAGAGGCCCTGTCCTGTGTATGTCTAAAAATCTCTCAAGTGCTTATGCAGATGATATATCTGGCCACAACTATTTGGAATAGTTATTGGATCTTTGGAGACAAAGTGTGACTTTTACGAATATCGGTACCAACAAAATCCCCCCCCCCAGATTGAGATTTGTCGAAACGAAAGAATATTATTATAAGGTAAATGTAAATAAATTTTCTACATATCTGAATATATGATGATTATAGCCCTAAACACCCTGAGAGGCCCTATCCTGGGTATGTTTAAAAATCTCTCAAGTGCTTATGAAGATGATATATCTAGCCACAACTGAACGACTAAATCCAATATGGTAAGTAGATTTGGCATTGGGCATAGATACCCTGAAATTGGAATGTATGTAAATTCCAAAATGAAGCAGGGATATGGTGGAATGGAAGTTGTGGCTGGATCCAAAGAAAAATACTTGGATGTCTATACATATCCCATGAGGATGGGAATCAAGTCGCACATAGTACTGAAATATAATATTATGAAGATCAAGATAATGCATAAGGGGCATAGGTTCATTGATATAGAACTCCTTGAAGAATTTCCTTACGTTGATCTATCTCATAAGTAGGAGAGGAAATGTCACTATTTTGTGACAAAATTCTGGGTAGAGAACCATGTCTTAGTGGAGGTGTTTATCTAATCATACACTATTTCTATCCTTTGTGTGTAATACCAAACAAACCGATTGCCTGGATTTGATTTCTTGACTTTGAACAGGTTTTTTTTCAAAGAAAGTTAATGAATTCACACTAATATGAAATCCTTCATTGATCTCTGGATCCATTAGTCTTGAGATCGTCTTGTTTATGAGGAAAATTTAGACATGGTATCCTTCCCAAATGTGGAATGCTCTAACTTTTTTTCCTAAGTCAAGGGGCTTAGAAATCATAGATTGATTTTTTCTAAGGCCATATGGGGGGCCCAAAATCTTTTTATATTTTCCATTTGTCTTTTCCATAACTTTTTCCTAAGATTCATATGGTATAAGACTTAGGAGGAATGGACTTGGATTTTTCTCAGGATTCCCTTCATGGGATTTCAACCTGACAAGTTTTGTGACACTTTCATTTTATAGATGATCAATGTCACCTAGATCACATAAAGTATATGTCCAACGAACAGGAACTTGACTTTTCCCATGATGCCTTTATCGGGTTTTCACCTTGGTGAGAATTATGTCTTCTACTACTTTAAGGTCCTACTAGCTCAAGCAACATTGTGTTGTAGTTTAGGGTCTTCTATCTTGGACCATTGGGGATGCCATGTAGTTTAAAGTCTTACTTCTAGGACTTTAGCATGCCACATAGTTCAAGTTTTCACCACCAGGACTTTGGTGTGCCACATATTTTAAAGTCTTACCGCTAGGACTTTTATGGAATATGAGGCTGGAAGACTAGAGATGAATCAAAACATTATGGGGTGTTGACTTCTATTTTGGCATTTTCAGGGCTCACAATGATTGTAGTTCCTTTATTATAAGGAGGATATGTCTTCAGTTGGTGGGTAAAATCCCTTATGCATCGATATCATGGCCAAGAAAATCTGATCTTCACTCTTTTCCATGGGATATGGAAGATTCTTGTGATTAATATGGTCGAGGGTGGAATGTTAGGGAAGCTAGGCCCATATGGATATTTGTGTTGTGGATGGTGCAAGTCAAAATCCAGAAGTCTGAGATGGGTGGTATGGAATGGGGTAGACATGCTGGGTATGTCCCTTGACATTATGGGGGTGTCATGTTTCTCCACGGTGTTTTTAAGAATCCGAAGGAAAAGGAGACCCTTTACACTGGGCCAATATGTTTCTGGTCGGTGGGTCTGAGCCCTTCCATCAATAGCATGGCCAAGCAAAGAGATCCCTTTTCCTTTCTAGGGGCTATAATATATTTATGATGGCTCAAACATCAAGATGATGAATTTGGGTATGGAAGGAATGCTATACAGGAAGGGTTATAGAACCCTAGGGAAACATAGCTCTTAATTTAATAGCTCAATCCCTAATCCTTGTGGTTTTGAATCACGAGGTGTGAACCATCAAAAGGTTCAAGAATGAAGGTTCACATTCCAGCTCTGAGAATTGGTACAAAACATGGTGACGCAACATCGAGGATATTGGATCCACTTGGATAGTCTAATATAGAGATTGTAAATCATAGTCCAAAGTGCTCAGGTCATGAGGAAGGTATGGTATAGTCACCCTGAAGAGAACCTATAACATAATGGGGTGTTTGGTTCCGTCATGATAATTCCAGGCTCACAAGAATAAAAAATTCCTTTACACTGAGTCAAGATGTCTTTGGTTGGTGGGTTTAATCCGTCACATCAATAGAATGGACAAGTAGAGAGATATATTTTCCTATTCAATGAAAATGAAATATTTGTGATGACCTGAGATACTTTAGATCATAAAGTGGGATATGTGGAAAATGTAAGATCTAAGAAGGGTTTAAGCACCCAAAAAGTTGTTCCACTACCAGTCAAATATATTCTCATGGCGAGGAGATGTGATGAATCATCACTCTAATTATTTCCTGGACCATGGGGTCTAGTGAGCATATCTTGGATTTTACTAGGGATACATAATAGACATTATGAGATTTATGACTTATTTACTTATGCACTAATTTTTTCCCAAAATCTGAAGGTGAAGAGTTTAGCAAGGGGAGACTTGACTTTTTCTTAGGCCGAACTTTGTGGGTTTTTGACCAGACAAGTCTTGTGTCTCTTTCGTTGGTAGTTTAAGGCCTTGAAATTTGGACCATTATGTGCTAGATTTTAATGTTGTACATCTTTGACCAAGGTGTGTTCAGTTTAAGGTCGTGCCACTTGGACTTGGTATGGGGATGTTACACAAGAAGATCATTAGGATACCCAAGGTCAAGAGTACTCAAACATCCCTTTGATTGGGCAATGGATATGTCGTAAATCAGGGATCAAGGTTCTCAGTTCATGAGTGATGATATGGGACAATCATTTTGGGGATAACCTACACCATAATGGGGTTTTGGGTTCCACCTTAGTGACTTTAGGCTCAAAATAATTAGAAATCCCTTTACATCAGGCCAAGATGTCTTCGGTTGGTGGTTCTGAGCCCTCTCATCAATAGCATGGACAAGAATAGAGTCCTATTTTCTTCTTCAAGGGCAGTATGGGGTGTGGAACATGGATTGAGTTTCTTAAAAATATGATGGAAGCACTCCATTCTCTAGTTGGCCAGGGTAAGCCTCTTGTGGTCCTTTGATAAGGAGGGGTGATGGATGATGACCTATGCAGTTTATTGTCATATAGTGGGGATGTGCTTCCATGCAGTTTAATATCATGTGATAAGGATGAACTTCCATGCAGTTTAACATCTTATGGTGAGGAATCTTCCATGCAGTTTAACGTCATGTGATAAGGATATGAGAACTGATGTGTAAGGTGGTAATGTTGCAGATGTGCCCTAAGATGAGGACTTGGGTGTCACTACATATCTCATAGGAATGATAATCAAGACACATGTTGTTCTTGTAAGATTACATACAATTTAAAATCATGTGGTAAGAATGAAGGTGACCTGTCATGATTTGATGGGGACATTCATCTCTATGCAGCTTAACATTGTGTGGTAAGGGCATGAGAACATACGTGAATGGAGGTAATGTTGTGGATAGGTCCAAGTATGAGAACTTGGGTATCACTTAATATCTCATGGGAGTGAGAATAAATCCACATGTAGTTCTTGAAGTACTGTGCAGTTTAACATCATGCGACAAGGACTTACTTCCATGCAGTTTAACGTCATGTGGTAAGGATGATGCGACACAGTTAAATGTCATGTTGTTGGGAAATATGTGGATAGTTTATGGTCATGTGATTTGGATTGTAATATGGAATCCATAATGGATATGCGCAATGTGGTGCCCTGAAGTGACCTGACGTGAATGAAGACCGAAGAGGTCTCAGCCACACCATGCATCTTTCTGAGAGAACTCAAGACAATGGGGCCAAAGGAGGCTATACCTGTGGTTGGTCTTGAAGACAAAATTTATGGGCATCACTACATATCTCATGAGTATGAGAATAAATCTAGACGTTGTTATGATATCTCCATGCAGTTTAACATCATGTAGCCAGGACATATTCCCATGCAGTTTAACATCACACGATAAAGAAAAAGGATTACCTATCATGAAAGGAAGACAGTCCTATGTCTAGGCCCATAAGTAGGGGTCTAGGCATCACTGTGTATCCTGTGATGATAGGAATAAAGTCATGTATAGTTCTTATAATTACATGCAGTTTAACGTCATGTAGTAATGATGAAGGTATTCCATACAGTTTAACATCATGCGGTGAGGATTAAGGCAAAACGACATGAAGATGACGGAATAGATAAGGTCCATGAAACATCAGGCTTGAACCCTAGGGAGGTTTCCTGCATATCACAGCTAGTTGGGAATCAAAGTCCACATAGTTATTGAAGGAGGTACTCTACGCAGGTCTAGCCCATACGTAGAGGTGGGAATTATCTCTTGTTGATAGTTGCACCTGGGCCTAGGATTAGAGATCCAGGAATCACTACCTATCTCATGGGAGTGAGAATCAAACTACACATATTTCTTTGAATTCCGTGTATTTTAACCCCATGCATTAAGGATGAATTCGGGGGGGTGAGGTCTCGAAGAGGATGTGCATGGTGTGATAAATAAAACATGACATGAATGAATACCAAAGATATCTACATCATTCCATACATCCTTGAAAGGGACTCAATACAAGAGGCCAAAAAGGAGGTAGGTTTTGCGATACTTGAGGCTGGACCTAAGAATTAAATGGCAGGGCATTCCTACGTATCCCGTAAGGGTGGGAATCAAGACACACGTAGTTCTGTAAGTACTGTTCAGTTTAACATCACATGGAAATGACAATTTTCTGCACATTTTAATGTCATGTGGTAAGGATGTGGGTCACCCGACGTGAGTGGAGATGGATGTCATGGGTTTGTGTAGTTTTATATCATGCAGTGAGGACATTGGCCATGTAGTTTAATGTCTTGTGGTAAGTACATTGGATCACCTGATGTGGAAGGAAGAAAATTCTATGGATGGGATCAGAAATAGGGTTTAGGGCATCACTACATATCTTGTGATGACAGGAATCAATCCATACATAGTTCTTGGAGAACCGTGCATTTAAGCATTCTGTAGTAAATATGTGATGGGGAAACACCTTCAGAGTGGTATGTATGACACAAACTGTTATAACCTGATATAAATGATAGAAATTAAGGTCCATGTTGTACCATACATTCCTAGGGAAGGCCTATGGTTGGGCCCAAAGGCAAAGTTTCTGAACGTCACTACGTATCCCATGTTGGAACCACTTTGTGTATAGGATTGTATTTGTTGTCAATAGTTGTCAATGGAATATCAAAATGAAAGATATTAAGAAGTACTCCAATAAAATGGAGGAATGGAAGCTCACAATGAGGGAGATCATGAAGTACTCCGATGGAGTAGAGGAGTAGTGATTCAGAAGATTGTTGTGCTGATCGTAAGTTCAAAGAACATGTGTCAATGGTGATACATTGTTTACAACAATGAAGAATGTGAGGTATAATCCATCTGAGGATCCATCCAAGGATGACTAAAGAAGAATGAGGTTTTTGGATGAAGTCCATGCAATTTCTCCTTATTGCATGAGAACCATGGGCTTTGATGAATACCATGAAATTCCTCATTATTGCATGAGACCCATGGGTTTGATGAAGACCACGTAATTTCTCATGACTGCATGAGAACCATGCAAGAGACTTCTTGATGAATTGAATTGGTTTGCATGAAGTTGATCATGACAGTTGATGAAGGAGGCAATGTTCCAATGAGTTGACTTATGAAATGGCCATGCACATCACATTGTCATAGAAGATGATGGTACTAAAGCTGTTCCTTCAAAGAATACATATCACAATATTGGAGTTTGTGATAAAAGCTAAAGAGTTGCTGAAGGATACAGTTCACCAAGAAGAAGTGATGTTGAGGTGATCGTGCTTGTCGACAAAGCAAACAAACGACATACAAATTTGTTGACAAAGGAGATTCCATGGTGACATGTCGAGTTCAAGAGTTGTGGTCAACGATCTAAGTTTGATTGAAGAACATCGACAGAGGAATGGTTGATCTGGAGGCGGTACAAAAAGAGCAGATACAAGGTGGCGCTGTTTTCCAGTGTTTGCCAAATTTTAGGGCCTCAAAATCAACAATTGAAGAAGAGTGATTTTGGCCAAGGGACTTGCGCGCCGTGCTCTTGGATGATAAAAGACTTGCGCGCCATATGTTTTTGAGGATCAGAACATCAAAATTTGGCTAAGGAAAGAAGGTCGCGCAAGTGTTGGTTGGGTCGCGCAAGTGACTTGCGCGATAGAGGTTATTGAAGACAAGACTTGCGCGCCGTCGTGGGACTTGCGCGCCGTCGAGGGACTTGCGCGCCGCCGCGCAGGGTGTCCAGTTTGCCTATAAATACTGGACCACCCCTCCTCATTTCTCACGGAGCTCAAGACTTTGAGATTGTTCGAGCTCTCGTCGCGCAGGTGGTAGAACCGCGCAAGTGGTAGTTGGGTCGCGCAAGTAGAGGTTGCGCGTCGATTGATGGTTGAGCGCCCCAGGTGATTTGGGCAAGGAAGGAAGTGATTCGCGCAAGTATTAAGTTCAAGAAGGCAGTGTCGCGCAGGTGCTTCAGTGACACTTGCGCGCCAGTTTAGACTTGCGCGCCTGAGACTTGCGCGCCGCCGGGAGACTTGCGCGCCGGGCTTGAAAAGGAGACCCAGACACTGTTGAAGCACGCCCGCCTTTCTGGAGCTGCACAAGAACTGAAGATAGCCCGATACTTTCGGTGCAAAGCGAGATTGAAGAAGAAATCTAAATGATAGATGCATGATCTCATGCATACATGGAGAACTGATTCTGACAACGCCGAGTAAGCTGAGCTTCATTAAGTAAGCAATCACATCAGTGATTGTGATTCAGGCAAACGAAGACAAGGGGATCTAGTGCATTCATTCATTGCACTAAAGAAGAAGTATTGAACTAAAAGGAGCATCAAATCTGAATCCTGATGCAAGCAATGTCTCATGCTGAACAGGAGACGAAGAACTTCATTGCACACCTATTGAAGAGACCTTTACGTCTATAAACTGAGTGGGACTTCACCAACGGCAGTGAGCCAGGGGGAGTCAACGGGAGTGACCCGAGGGACGCAGTGAGCTATCCCTGATCAATTGTAAAGGCAGTGAGCCTGGGACAGAGTGTCTGTACCCAAACACTTGTAATCTGCAGCTAGTGAAGCATAGTGGATTTAGGTTTACATAGTTCCTACCAACGTGGGAACAAGATCCACAACTTTAAGGAAAAAAAGTTGCCACCCTGATTCACCCCTCCCCTCTCAGGGTGTCCCGGGGTCCTACAAGTGGTATCAGAGCCAGGTTAACGTATGTTGGATATTCTCCAGTAATTTTATTGAGAAGAGGACTTGAGTTTCTTTCCTAGAGTCAACAATGAAGAGCAGTCTTGATAATGACGCAGTCACTTCTGAGCAGAAATCTATATCTACCAAGACTTTGACAAATAGGAAAAAGAAAGAGAAGAAGATGAAGAAGAAGTCCCCCACATCCAAAGAAGATGCAGTGTCTTGTTCTCCATGCCATTCCAATAATGAAGAAACATTATGCATGGAAAGTATCAAGCAGATGGCTCAGAACTCATCTAGAGGAAAGGATGATACCCCTAGTTCAAGCTTTCAGGAAAAACTCAGAACATATCTGCATGATTTTCCAGAAGAAAGGGTTGCTATTATTTGTAGCCTATTCCAATCTATGCAGGTTGAGATAAATCGATTAGAAAGGGAAGCTGACAATATGGAAGAGGGGTTGGAAAGAAAAGTTATGGAAAACATGAAGCTCACCAAACAGGTGAAAGTCTTTGAAGAAAATGAGGCAGTCAATAAGACTCTAAAAGAAAGGGTCCATGCACTTGAAGTTGAGCTGAAGAAGAGCAATGAAGTCAAGAATTTTTGTTTGGAAGAAACATCCATTAAATTCAGGGAACTTGACTCGTTGTTACAAAACAAAGTTAAGATGCATGAAGATGAGGTTGAAAGGTTGAAGAATACTTGTGAAGAGAAGATGATAATGATTGAAGATCAGAAGATCATCCTCAATATTGTGGGTCAAAAATTGGAAGATCAGTTGACCAAGATTGAGAAATCACATATTGAGACTTCACAAAAGAATGAAATGAGTGATGCTTGCACTCAATGTTCGTTGGAGGAGTCTAAAGCTGAAATACCTCCAACATGTGATAAGAAGATTATGACAACTCTTGATTATCCACATCAAGAATCAGTTGCTATTGGTACTCAATGCTCACTGGAGGATTCTATTGTCAAAAGAACTCCAACATGTGATAAGAAGATCATGACTGTACTCTTTGATCTATCACAAGCAACTGAGAAAGTGAAGGTACCATCCAAACCATCTTGTACTCATATTTCTAAATACACTCCTACAATCAGTGCAGGTGGGAAGAAAAGTTCTAAACAAGTATGGATGAGGATAGGTGAGAAGAAGAAACCTCCCACCATGACTAGGGTGGATGAGAAGAAAAAGGAGGAAGCTGACTCCTCAAACAGAGCACAAAAGATTAAGAAGATGGCCCAACAACTTAATACAGAAGACACAAAGAAGAAAAGATTTGTGGGTCAATGTTGGTGCTGCAACAGATTTGGGCACTGTGCATTGGATTGTCTTTATAATCCCTTACATGGAAAAGCACAGAGAATGCCTATATCAAAGAGAAGGAAGCCAGAGAAAAAGAAGCAACATCAGCAGGTCCAGAAGCATCTGTTTACTGCAAACAGATTTGGAATTCTTGATAACATCTGTGATGTATGCAACGACAGCGGTCACAATGTAGACACATGTCCATATCAACATGCTTTCACTGTTGAAAAGAAAAGAAGACCTCTGATGCCGTCAAAGAATGAAGCAGCTACCTTGGGGAGAAATCAGAAGAATGTTGTGAACACACATTTCCCCAAGAAGATCTCAAGTAGGGAAGCTGAGAAGACTCAAGATTTTAGATCCAAGAAATTGAAGGTTCATTCATTCAAAAGAAACACTAAGTGGGATGAATCTCGGATGAACCCATGTGGAAGACCTAAACCAGCTGCAAAAGTTCCAAATGACATATTGGTCATCTGGCCAGAAGATTTGAAAAGAATAAGGAAACTTGAAGATGAGAAGGCCAAGGCTGGTGAAAAAGGAAAAGGGAAACATTCACATGATGCAGACACAGTGCAGGAGAGATTGGAAACAAAGAGAAACACAAGTGTCAAAGAAGTTCTGTGTGAGAGATGCAAGAAGTCTGGTCACATAGCAAAAGGTTGTCTAACCTTAATACCAGAGCAAGAGGAAGTCCTTAAGAGGAGTAAGAATGTATCATTCATGATGGCTCCTAAACAGAACAATTCTCCACACAAAGCAGAAGAGAATGTGAAGAGAGCCATGCCACACCAACAGATGTCAGAACATATGTTCAGAGGAGCAGGCATGAAGACTGGAGTGAACAGAGGAACTTGGTTGAGAAAAGATCCTCAACCAAGCAAGTCTTCATGATGAAGCAAGAAGGATCCACCTTATTCCCTTATTCATTTGTGTATTGTATTTGTGCTAATAATGCAGGGAATTGAAGGTGAAGCATGCTCTCAGGGGGAGAACCTGAGAAGTTGTGAATGTTGTCAACACTTGACAGCACAGCTGAAGAAGTTTCCATCCTTAGTAGATTCTTCAATTGATATTCAAAGATTATGATGATGAAGGATCACTCTTGATGAAGATGATGAGGAGTTTTTCCCTTGAGGGGGAGAAAAATGAAGAAGCGTCCATAATCACTGTTTCAATCAATATCAACTCCAGGTGGACTCAAAAGCAGTTATTCTGTGAATCTCTCAAAGAACACACCAATGGAGAAGGTATGTCATTTCTCAATCTCTATCCCTTGGTTACTCAGATCAAAGATTATTTTGCAAAGGGGGAGTAACTACATTGATCAGTGACATAAAGAGAATGGAAGTGCCCCAAGGTCACTTATCCTGCCGATTGCACTTGAATGTTTTTGATCTATTTGCTGATGTGAGTGCAGGAGTTTCAGGTTGATTATTATCTATCATAGTTGATCTTATTCTACCTGGAATTAAAGTGGTAAACCCTTGAAGACAAGATACAAGAGTTATCATCTCATGTTGGTATCATGATTTGTGGATTACGGACAGCCTTGTTGACTTAATCAAATCCTCTTGTTTTCTACATCGAGCTTTGCTCAAGTAGACTTAGAGTGAAATGATTAATGAAACAATGCCTATGTGAGGATTGATACCCTCCCTACCATATGCTTTGTATTTCTTGTCAATAAGGGGGAGAGAGAGTGAAATGAAAAGAAACATTGTTCTGAGAAGATTCTCATTTTGACATTGACAAATTCATTTCAAAAGATGTATAAGGTATTGACAACAAAATACAAAGGGGGAGATTGTTGGAACCACTTTGTGTATAGGATTGTATTTGTTGTCAATAGTTGTCAATGGAATATCAAAATGAAAGAGATTAAGAAGTACTCCAATAAAATGGAGGAATGGAAGCTCACAATGAGGGAGATCATGAAGTACTCCGATGGAGTAGAGGAGTAGTGATTCAGAAGATTGTTGTGCTGATCGTAAGTTCAAAGAACATGTGTCAATGGTGATACATTGTTTACAACAATGAAGAATGTGAGGTATAATCCATCTGAGGATCCATCCAAGGATGACTAAAGAAGAATGAGGTTTTTGGATGAAGTCCATGCAATTTCTCCTTATTGCATGAGAACCATGGGCTTTGATGAATACCATGAAATTCCTCATTATTGCATGAGACCCATGGGTTTGATGAAGACCACGTAATTTCTCATGACTGCATGAGAACCATGCAAGAGACTTCTTGATGAATTGAATTGGTTTGCATGAAGTTGATCATGACAGTTGATGAAGGAGGCAATGTGCCAATGAGTTGACTTATGAAATGGCCATGCACATCACATTGTCATAGAAGATGATGGTACTAAAGCTGTTCCTTCAAAGAATACATATCACAATATTGGAGTTTGTGATAAAAGCTAAAGAGTTGCTGAAGGATACAGTTCACCAAGAAGAAGTGATGTTGAGGTGATCGTGCTTGTCGACAAAGCAAACAAACGACATACAAATTTGTTGACAAAGGAGATTCCATGGTGACATGTCGAGTTCAAGAGTTGTGGTCAACGATCTAAGTTTGATTGAAGAACATCGACAGAGGAATGGTTGATCTGGAGGCGGTACAAAAAGAGCAGATACAAGGTGGCGCTGTTTTCCAGTGTTTGCCAAATTTTAGGGCCTCAAAATCAACAATTGAAGAAGAGTGATTTTGGCCAAGGGACTTGCGCGCCGTGCTCTTGGATGATAAAAGACTTGCGCGCCATATGTTTTTGAGGATCAGAACATCAAAATTTGGCTAAGGAAAGAAGGTCGCGCAAGTGTTGGTTGGGTCGCGCAAGTGACTTGCGCGATAGAGGTTATTGAAGACAAGACTTGCGCGCCGTCGTGGGACTTGCGCGCCGTCGAGGGACTTGCGCGCCGCCGCGCAGGGTGTCCAGTTTGCCTATAAATACTGGACCACCCCTCCTCATTTCTCACGGAGCTCAAGACTTTGAGATTGTTCGAGCTCTCGTCGCGCAGGTGGTAGAACCGCGCAAGTGGTAGTTGGGTCGCGCAAGTAGAGGTTGCGCGCCGATTGATGGTTGAGCGCCCCAGGTGATTTGGGCAAGGAAGGAAGTGATTCGCGCAAGTATTAAGTTCAAGAAGGCAGTGTCGCGCAGGTGCTTCAGTGACACTTGCGCGCCAGTTTAGACTTGCGCGCCTGAGACTTGCGCGCCGCCGGGAGACTTGCGCGCCGGGCTTGAAAAGGAGACCCAGACACTGTTGAAGCACGCCCGCCTTTCTGGAGCTGCACAAGAACTGAAGATAGCCCGATACTTTCGGTGCAAAGCGAGATTGAAGAAGAAATCTAAATGATAGATGCATGATCTCATGCATACATGGAGAACTGATTCTGACAACGCCGAGTAAGCTGAGCTTCATTAAGTAAGCAATCACATCAGTGATTGTGATTCAGGCAAACGAAGACAAGGGGATCTAGTGCATTCATTCATTGCACTAAAGAAGAAGTATTGAACTAAAAGGAGCATCAAATCTGAATCCTGATGCAAGCAATGTCTCATGCTGAACAGGAGACGAAGAACTTCATTGCACACCTATTGAAGAGACCTTTACGTCTATAAACTGAGTGGGACTTCACCAACGGCAGTGAGCCAGGGGGAGTCAACGGGAGTGACCCGAGGGACGCAGTGAGCTATCCCTGATCAATTGTAAAGGCAGTGAGCCTGGGACAGAGTGTCTGTACCCAAACACTTGTAATCTGCAGCTAGTGAAGCATAGTGGATTTAGGTTTACATAGTTCCTACCAACGTGGGAACAAGATCCACAACTTTAAGGAAAAAAAGTTGCCACCCTGATTCACCCCTCCCCTCTCAGGGTGTCCCGGGGTCCTACATCCCATAAGTATGGGAATCAAGTCGTACGTAGTTCTGGAAGTGCTGATGTGGTAGGAGACCAACATTAACAATGTTGTCTCTATCAGGTGAGGTCCATAGGGTCATACAATTTCATGTCATTTAGGGTATATTGATCATGCAGTTTAACATCATGCAGTGAGGACTCATTTTCATCCCAAGCCTTCATGCCCTATTTTTTGCAGGTGGAAACCCTTACTAGAATTCCTAAACTTGTGTGATCTATGATCGGTGTGAGAAACAAGGAATAACAAGGGTCTCTTCTACTATTCATAGTCATGGAGGATAGGATAGGAGTATTTTATGTTCTGTATTTGCTAGTCCAAGATATAGTATCAAGGCATCCCTGTGTATCCCATTAGAAATGAAAATCAAGTCGTACATAGTTCTGGGGGGTCGTGAAGTTTATCATCATACGGTGAGGATGTGCCTACACAGTTTATTATCATGTTCAAGACATTCAATGATGTTTAACATCATGTATAAAGGATGATTATGGGACTTACACCATCGTGGATACCTAATTTCTGGTGATTATGCAAAGTATTTCTTGAGAAATCTCGCATTGGTGTGTGATGTGACATGCTCCCCATCCATGGTGTCCAGCGAATAGGCTCCATTATGATAGAATTTATGTATGAATTCAATTCCCTCCCACTTGGGTTCCAACTTAGGGGACTTCTTTCCTGGTATCATTGGGGTTCTGAGAGTTATCACCAGTTCTCCCTAGAGGAGAAAATGGAGGCGAACCTTTTTATTTAAGTCTCATGATATTCGGTTCGGGTGGATCTCGATGTTGGGTAGTGTGTGCATTCTCATCTAGCCGCTCTAACTCATCTATTCATTTATGTGCATTCTCATCATCTAATAGTTTCATGCAAATGTATATTCGGAGTGAGGGAAGTTAGACCTCTATGGGTAGCACTCCCTCTGTCCCGTACACCAATGATTATGGCATCACTTGTGTAGTAGTATGTGTGGTGGTACGGTAGGTCCATAAACCATAAAGGAGTTTTTCTAGAAAATACCTCTTATAATTATTCACCATCTTCTGTATTATGTTCGATAGGGTCTTATTAAAGGCATTTATCTTTCCATTTGTTTTTGTATGATAGCGAGATGAGTGATTGGATTCAATGTTATACTCCTGGTATATCTTCTTCAACTCCACAGAATAGAAGTTGGTGTTGTTTTCTATAAATATCGTATGAGGGACTCTGAACTTGGTGATGATATGGTACTTTATGAAAATTAATGATATTCTTAGTTCCTACTTCCTTGAGGGGTATCACCTCGGTCCATTTGGATAAGAAGTCAGCAGTGGTAAAGATGTACTTGAACTGCTTTATGGTGGTTGGGGATATGGTCCCACAACATCCATCCCCCAAACAGAAAATGGATAGGAATATTTGGTTGTATGCACTAATTTTGGGGGTTGATGGATGAAGTTTTCATGGATCTGTCATGCATGAAGAAAAAAAATTGAATTCCACACAATCATGTATCATGGTATGCTAGTAATACCCCAACCTTATAATCTGGTGGTAGAGCCTAGTTCTATATTGGTGGGAACTGCAAGAGCCTATGTGGACCTCTTCCATGATGGCAATTATTTCTCCTTATTCTATGAACCTAAGGATAATCCCATAAAAACTATTCTTTTATAGGATTTTTTGATCATTTGGTCCATCCTACAAGGTGAAGTTTGTTGCCCGATGCTGAATTTGTTCCTTTCTATAATGGTCCTTTGGGAGAGTTCCATACCGAAGATAGCTGATTATGGGCTCCATCCACCCAGAGTAGGTCACTGGTTTTTCACTCTCTAGGGTGGTGTTAACCTAATTAATCTCTCTCATATCACATAAGACGATTGATGAGACCATTCTTTGATGTGTTATGCGGATGGTTGCCTCCCCCTAATCAGGGTCTTCCAAGATGGCCATTGCATTATCCAATGCATCGTCACGAGCATTCTATGATTGGGGGGTATAATGAAATGTGGGTTCAAAAGGTAATTCTTTCATTAGTCCCTTGACATAGCTGTTGTGGGGGTAGTTCTTCCTTCATGATAGAATATTCATCATTTATCTACTTTATCACCATTTCTAAATCCCCTTTAATGTTAAGGTAGGATATGTGTAGCTTTAAAGGTAGTTCCAACCCAGTGATGAGGGCTTGGTATTCATCCTCATTGTTTGTGCATCCTTCGAACAGTGATAAAGAGTAGGGCAGAATTGATTTGTCTGGAGGGAAAAATATAACCCCTAAGCCAACATGATTGAGCTTCAGGTTTTCCATTATTATGCTGATAAGACTCTGGGAGGCACCATCGAAATACATATCCCATGTATGGGGAGTGTCATGGGCATAAAATACCTCTTTTTCTGGGATAATTGTGTCCTCTGATGTATTTTCTAGAGTGGGATGTGCCACTAGGAAGTCAGCCAGAGCTTGCTCTTTTATTGACATTTGGGATATGAACTAGATGTCATACTACTACAGAATGATCTCCCATCGATCCAAGTGACCGGTCAACATAGAGCATCCAAGGAAATACTTGATCAAGGTTATACAAAAAACCAAGTGGACCTCATGGTGATCTAGGTAATTCATCATCATTTTTACTATGAAGATGAGTGCAAGGAAGTGATTTTTGACATCAAAATATCCTGTATTAGCACCAAGAATAGTTTTTTTGAGGTATTAAAGACTACTCTTTCTCCCCATGTCATTATTATGTGCAAGGAGGGATCATAGTGATCTTTCCATGGAAGCCACATATAAGATGAGTGGCCTCCCTTCCACTGAAGGCATCAAAACTGGCAGGTGTAGCTGATACTGCTTGAGATTTTCTAAGTCTTTTTGACACTCATCCTACCATTGGTAAGTTACCCCCTTCTTCATTAGCCTCATGAAGGGGAGGGATTTTATGGCCCGGTTGGCTATGAGTCTCCGAATGTAGGAGAGGTTTCCTTGGAGCCCCCTTAGTTATTTTAGATTCTTAGGGGGTAAAATTTCTAGGATAGCACTAGTCTTCTCTAGGTCTACCTCGATACTGTAGTGGCATACCCCAAAAATGATAAATTTACCTGATGTTACCCTAAAATTGAACTTTAGCTTATTCATCTTTAAACTATGATTTTGTAGCTTGTCGAATATTTCTTGGAGATCCGTGAAGTGATCATATCACTGTCGGGATTTTATGAACAGGTCATCAACATAACACTTGATTATCCTTCCCAATAATGTCTTAAAGATGTGATACATGGAACACTGATATATACCATCGACATTATTTAATCCAAAGGGAATGACCTGGTAGTAGAAGATTCCCTGGGGCACCCTAAAGGGAGTGTCTTCTTCATCCTCAGGGGCCATTTTGATCTGATTGTACCTCGAGTACCCATCCATGAAGGAAAGGGATTTGAAGCTAGCAGTGGTGTCAATCAAGAGTTATGTGATGGAAATTGGAAATCTTCCTTCAGGAAATACTGATTAAGGTCTCTGAAATCAATGAAGACCCTAATTTTCCTATTATTTTTCTTGATGGGGGTGATGTTGGAAATCCATTTCGGCTATTTAACTTCTTGGAAAAAGTTAGATTTGATCAAATTTTTGACTTCCACCTCCACATTTTTGGAATGAGAGGGGTCTATTCTCCTAGAAACCTGCTTAAATCCTCAATGCTCTTCGAGTAGTACAAGATGGTGTGTAGCCACATATGGATTCAATTAGGGTATTTCTGTATAGTTCCAAGAAAACACATATCAGTGTTGCTTCAAGAATTAGATATACATCCTCTTCTCTTCAAGAGGTATGGAAGAGCTAATCAAGGTAGGTCTTGGGTCTTCCTCTATCCCCAGGTTTATCTATTAGAGCTCATCTATAGTGGTGAAAACACCTTACTCAAATTCTAGAGGGGAGCCTCTAAGATCATCCTCATCTTCTTCTATTTTTGAGTCATCTCTTGTCATATAAATTGCGGTAGAGAGATGATAATGATGATTGATGCTGAGGGTAGGATAGGTCTAGACCTCTAGGACTAGGTCTTTTATTTCAAACATGTTTATGTGGAGTATGTAATCCCTATCAATCATGCTCTGGGGATTTACAGGGGCGGTCCCTAAAACATTGGGGGCATCAACCTGTATAACATCATCCACCATCATCTATTTTTCTCCCATCTTGTAGAAGTCTACTTCATCATATATTGATCCACATGTCTCAAAGGGGGAATTTTCATTGTGAAGTATGTCAGCCTTTCCATTTATGGGATACTTCAAATATTGATGGAATGTTGATGGTCTCACTGAGTGGCTATGGATACAAGGACTTCCAAGAAATACACTATATGTGGTGTCTTACTAGATGACCATGAACTCAACATTAGATGTGATCTTCCCAAATTGGGTCTCTAGCTTAATCTTACCAAGGGGTATTTTCTCATGCTTATCATGTCCCTAGATGGTCATCTTTGTAGGGTATAAGTATCCTTTACTATACCCCAAATTTTGGATGGTTCGGGCTAGGATGAGATTGATCCTAGATCCATTATTTATCAACACCCTTTGGATATTGACTTTATTGAGTTTTCCTAAGACGTAAAAGGGTCTGATGTGTCCCTGGATGGCCTCCTCCTGATCTTGATCAGTGAATGATATGGTGACATGACATCTTAAGGACATGGTCTCCACTCAATAGACCTCATCTGCATATAATTCTATCTCAAATCTGTGTGTTCTTTAGAGGGCTGCAACAAGTGCCTCCTTGAGTTCTCTCGAAAGACAAAGTACATCAAGGATTAGGAGCTTGGTTGGGATCGTAGCTAGATATTTTATAACATCATACTTTTGCACCAAATGTCGCTACTTCATGACATGGGGATGCTCTAGGGTGTGCGGCTTAGAAGCTAGAGTATCTGAGGTTGATAGACTTGGGGCTTGTGCAGAGGTTTAGGGAGTATCCTCCTCCAGTGGAATAGGTTGTGCTGAACTTCCCTATTGCTTGGGTTGATCAAGTTGAACCCTTGTTAAGCAATCATGCAAGACAATCGGGTGCGGGTAACTACTGCAGGGCTCTGAGGCACCTCCCTACTTACTTTGAACCTACTAGAGTTCTTGCTCATGGGTTTTGGTTTCATATGTGTATTTTATGTGAATATGGCTAGGATACTAGCTTCGGTCATATCTGTGTTATCCCCTATATCCTCGGCTTCAGCGCATGAAGCCTCCTGTTCCCCTGTTATATGTGGGAAACCTGTATTTGTGGGCTTACTCATCATTGTAGAATATTTTTATCAAGTGTATCGTGTTGAAAGAACTGAATATGAGCTCTTCACCTAATGAGGATTCCATTTGGTGGGGTAGTGCTCGTGCCGCAGATGTTGCGGGGAAGAAATCTGCAAGTGTTAGAGTCTTCTTTAGAGAAGAATATGACTCTTAATCTTCTTTTTCTTCCTACTTATGGTGGTCACACCCACCCTTGGGAGTTACATAAGACTTATCCTTTTTGGTTGGTGGAGATTTTGTGAGTTTTCACAATTGTGTCCTTAGGGCCCCATGAGCTCAATCAACTATTTTATGAGTCATCCAACTATCAAACTTTTGTGCTTAACTGGTAGGGAATTTTTTTCATCCTTCCTATTCCTTTGACCAAGAAATGGTTATGAAAGTCACTTTTTTCTGGAGGACCATCTAATGTCACCTGTCCAGAGTCGACCATTCCTTGAAGGACATCCTTAAAGATGAAACAGTTTTGGATATTATGAATCATCCTTCTGTGGAAAGGGTAGTAATCAGGGTGATCAGTGAGGTTGACTTCATTAAGCTTCTGGGTTGTGGAAGCGTGAGCAGGATTTTGTCCATGGATGCTAAGAAGTATCTCAAGACTTGCTTATTTTTAAAGGAGTACACCTTGTTCATTTGTTCTTGAAATCCTAGGTGGTTCTGGTTTCTCTGTGCTTCCAACCGAGGGAGATTCTGTAGCTATCATCGATCAGTAGGAGGTTTTGGGTAGTTTGGAGCTTTCCTGGGTGCTTGGACTATTGTTTTCTTGAGGGTGACAGCTATAGCTTTTTCTCTTCCTATATTTTTCCCTTATTTTGTGGGTATAGGCCGAGACTTGGATCAGGTCCGTTGAATATCCTCTTCAAGACATTGTACTGTTTCAACAAACTCTTTGAATCCACCTGGATATTTTATGGGGATTAGGGGTGTGTATAGCTCATCCCTAAGATTTTTAGCACAAAGTTCCAGCAATTGTTTCTGTGAGAGAGGGATGTTGAATGAATAGGTCAAACCCTTCCACCTTGCTATGAAGTTAGACACCCTTTCATTCTTGCACTTCTTGCAGTTCTCCAGGTCATCGATCATCATCTTCCTCAGTGTTGAACTAAATTAGTAAAGTAATTGATGATGAAGGTCTTCCCATCCCATGATAGATCATGTGGGTAGACTATTATACAAAATGAAGGTTGGCCCTATCAATGTCTATATGAAACACCATAGCTTGGTTGCCTCCTACTAATCTCGAGGGCCCATCATTGGCCTGTATCGAGACATGAAGTGTGTGAGATACTGATCCAAATCACCTACACCATTTAAGGTGGAAAAGTTAGTATTACCAAAATTGGGTGAAGGTGGGGTATCATCTACCCATTCGGGATATGGATTCTTCTTGGGTTGTACTAGTGCATGTCACCCTTCCATGGATTCCATATGAGTAGCTAAGGATTCAATGGAAGTGATAAATTCTGGAGGAATTGTTGTTTGAGCCACCTCTCATCCATAGGGAGTGGGTGGGGGATGATAAGGTGGTCCCACTTTCATATTTCAATGATCCTCTATTTTTCCTATGACTGAGGATTTTCCCTGGTAAGGTAGAGGCTATCACTGTAATGGGGGGAATTCCTGATTGTTTTTTACTTCCTCATTTATATGGATGGGTTTTCTAGACCCAAAGCTAATCTAATATTCGGATGCTACTCTGGTTGGAGGATCAACCATAGGAGGGATAATATTCACCTATGGCTAGAGATGATAGCCAACGTGAATATTTCCCCTGAGTATCTCCTCATTGAGCTACTGGAGAGCTCGTATTTCACTCTCATATTGCGATAATCGCTCTTCGGAAGATTTCAACCTACGTTCGTTCACTTCTTTCCCTTTATCTTTAGAGATGTTTTGCTGAGGATATGGAAGTACATTATTTTGTGGTGCCAAATTCTAGAGCCTTCTTTTATTCCAGGTGCATGAAACCTCATTTAGTGCATCCAAACCACCATCCTCTTGGGGTATGTCCTCCCTATTGCGACCCTCTAAATCTGTATCTTGATCCATTTTTACCATGTTGATAGTGACGATGTTCATATAGGCATATCAAGCATTGGTGTTTGTGCCATTACTTTCCACATGGAAATCCATTTCTATAAGGATTTCATTAGGGGTTTTATTCAAACCATTTTCATTATTGGTCCATTTTGGCTTGCAATCCTAGAGGGGCCTGATTTCTTTTACCATACGCTCTTCTAATCTTGTTTTATGAATGGTGACCTAGAGATAATTCTCGGTCGGGGTTTTTGAAGGTATTCCAACCAACATAGGTTTGTCTTTTGGTGGGAGGAACTGGTGGGACGTCGACGGTTGATCTCTTCCTTCCAACCTAGAGAATATTGATTCCCTCTATGGTGTTGATGATGATAAAAATTCCCCCTACCCTATGGGATGGGCTTTATCTGGGGCTGTCGTTAGACATGAAGTTGTAGTTATCCCCATCCCATTGGGGTTGAGGTGATCTGGAATCACCACTGATGTATCCCATCCCTTTTCAGGGGATAGTGAATTTGGAGATGGAGATTGAGATATAAATTCCCCCATCCCTATAGGGTGGGGCTTATCTGGGACTAATGCAAGAACATCCTGAATTTTCTCAGGAACTAAAGACCTAAGGGGTGGAGGCAGTAGAAATTATTCTCCTAGTCTAGGGGGCCAAGTCCATTCTTGGGTAGCTACTATGGCATCTGCTACTGTGGTCTCCATGATGCATCACAGTTGGGCTTGCATGAGAGTTGGGTTTGATGGCAGCCCATGATGAGGATCGTTCCTTGTGGGTAGTTTTCTAGGTGATCGCAACTTCAATTTCCATGTTCAGGACATCCTTCTATTATCTTGAGGGTCCCAGTTTGAGGTCTTTTTGGCTATCCTCTCTCCCTTTCTGTGATGTCTAGGAATTGTTGGAGTGGTGGTATTCTATTGCAGCGACCAACAAAGCATTTCTCGGTCCCATGACCTCATCGAAGGCTATAACATTGCAGGATTCCATGTTTGAGGGGATCTATTATTCCATGGTAGTGACGAAGTGTAATGATCTATATTATCCCCATCCTCAAATTTGGATGCCTGATGTGGCTTTGGAGATCAGCTATCGTAGTTTCATGATGCAATGACGGCAAGCGTGTTGCAAATTTGCACTATGCTTTTCTAGTTTTGGATCTCAGGACATAGAGATATCAGCTAGGTAAAGCTAGAAATAGAGTATCTTAATGGTCTGAAGGTGACACTCATATCATGGATAACAGAGATGTTGATCCTTCAGTCAATGATGAGTAGGCCACATATTATAGCATAGATAAGGAATGCACTCCTTTTCTATCTTATTTAGAATCTCATAGATGGAAGTAGAAAGGGGCCAACACTTTATGGGGAGGTTTTTTCTGGATAAATCTATCTATATTTCAATGTTGGCCTCTTCTTCATCAAACTTACATGACTCCATCCGTTCAGACCATAAAAGATGACTCTGATGGTCGCCTGCTGATGGAAGTGGAGTGTTACTGGATGCTGGTGGGGAACTATATACAGTTGACCCTGGTTCTTCAAGCACCTCTCTAAATAAAGGTTTAGGTGTTTGGTTCATCTCTCTATGCGGAGGTGTCTGGACAAAGGGAGGATTTCCTTTCCCATGGGAGATATCACCGTGGGGAGGTTGACCACGATGGATGTTAGGAGTAGAGTCCCTGCAATCCATATCCACATTACCATAATGAGGATTATCATGGTAATGAACATATCCTACTTCTACTTCAATAAAAGATTCAATGGACCCTTGTGGTGTTGAGAGTGTGTCTCGAACAACCTCAAGGAAACTGGAATTAATAGGATTAGAAATATTAGTCATGTTATGCGTCATGGTCAGAGTATGTCGACCTACCTTTCCTGGTTGTGTAGTGATATAGTCCTATTGTACAGTGGTTTCCAGAATTTATATATAACTACGTGGTGTTGTGGGGATATGATCTCATTGGTGAGGATCTATCATAATATGTCAATAAGATGCCTCATTCTCGAATGTTATATGAACCTGTCTTGAAGCATGTGCCACTCTCACTTGGTGAGCCTCGGTCAAGATGGGGGTATGTACCCGATCTTGAGACTTTAGGATATGTCATCTGTCTTTGTTGGTAGAAGTATTAGCCTACCCCAGGGCATGTTCCACTCTCACCTAGTTGGCCCTAGTTGGATTAGAATTATATGCCTAGTCTGAATATTTATTCCCTGCCAAAATATATCGAAAGACCTATGGAATGGGAGAAGGAATGTGATCCTCCTCCTATATTTCCTAGGAATGATGTTGGTGTAGTCGTTCATTGGAAAAATTAGGAATATATGCCTTGCTTCTGTGATCTACTGGAGTATGCTGATCAGATTCATTGACAGTAATATGAGCATATCATGAGGCTTGTGCCACTCTCACCCAGTTAGCCTCAGCCAGAATGAGGATTTGGACCCAATCCTAGGCCTCCGAATTATGCCGCAGGACTTCTTCCACATGCATGTTCCCCTACTCCGAGGCATGTGCCTCTCTCACATGGTTGGCACCAGTTGGAATGGGATTATGAGCCTGGTCTGATGCCTCTCCCTTCATCAGGATATGCCAATAATCTTCTCAGGAAGGATCAAGAATGTGTGCTTGATCCGGTACAACCACATGATCCTGATGATCATAGTGTTGAGTTTTCCTAGATGTAGATATAGTATTATGAACCTATCCCTTGATCTAAAATATTAATGGAATATGCTGGCATAGTTCTTTAGCTGTCGCTAAAATGTATTAGCATTTTAGAAAAGTGTGTGCAGGGATGTAAGCCTGAACATTTTCTATCTCTATGACTTGTTGATAGATATATTCTATTGAAGTGGGGATGTGTGACCACTTATGTCCTCCATGTTCCATCAGGATATGTTTATGGTCTTTTTACATGGGGGTAAGATTATGATCCTCCCCCATGTTTACTGTGGGAATATGCCCACAAACTTTTTTTGAGCAAGTAGGGATATGAGCCAGTCAGTTAGTCCCTGCCAGAGTATGTTGTTGAGTGTTGTCAGCAGGATTGGGGGTATTATCCCTTTCCTGGGTATTTTAGCGGCTTCTTTCTCTAATGATTCTTCCTCATCAGAGACCGTGCATGGGTGTCCAAGGTGGATGTCTATTGGGAAATACCCTCAGCAGGTGGATGGTAGGTATCAGTATGATGATGCTGGGGATGACGATTAGTAAGCGCCCTCCTTGTCAGTACCTGAATCATGGGGAATACAGATCTGCCCCCCTAATCCACCTTCATCAGGTATGGAAGCTGGTGGTTATCACGCTCCAGGGATAGGCTCCTGAAGTGATTGGTCATGGTGATGGGGGCCACTGGTTTAGCGACAACCTTTGTTGAGTGATGTGGACTCACCAGCTTCCGCACTTATAGAATATCACAAGTAGATTCCACAGTTGGTATTGTACCATATCATTGGTACTCCTAAATCATCATGTTTTCTACCTACTGCTGGAGCCGTTTGGCAGGCAAGACTATTTTACGACCCGTGGGGGTCGCGGCGGCAGATAGAGTACCAGAACGAGTGCTGAAAGATTAATAGATTCTCTCAGATCAAGAGTCTAAAATCATGAAGACAACAATGAACAAGGCCACCAATCAGTTCCATATCATAGGTATAATAATGCTCAATTAGATATGCATAGTCAACACAATTGTCATGTATTCCCTTTTCATCCATTCCGCTCGCATGGACTTGTCAGCACGAGGATGGACTTATAGGAATCTCGGTTTACGATGGTCTTATTACTTTATTTGTATATGGTTTACAAAGAAAATTATCCTAATAGGTTCATGTTAATATTATCAGTGTTTTTAGTTTGTAAGGGGAGAGCAACATAGCTTGAAAAATTATAACCCAATTGTATGTTATTAGAGGGATTCACATCAGATTCGTCATTTTTGTTTGAGTATTTGGACAAATAGAATGGTCCGACAGATTATAACCTGATCATTTTGTTATTTCATATATTCAAATTGGGTTAACTATTTTTGTTTCATCAGGATTTCATGGTGTGGAATGGATTCCACTCATTGTGTGACCATTTTCACTCTTCCCTGAAACTCCCAATGGTTCCCCCATCTGTAGCTAGGAACAGAACTTCTTTCCAAAGGCCAATGGTCGTCTGGGTTTTCATCCCCGGTGAATCTTGGGGACTCCTATTGGTTGAGAGGATGGGAGGTCAGGATCATCTCACCCCTTTGGGGGGAATTGTTTCCTACTCCAGGACTCTCTTATAGATTTAAGACATGTTCATGAATCTCTTCATAATCTCGATGCAAGATAGGTTACCCTAACAAAATGGATATGGGTTAACTCTATTTTATGCGTAATAGGTTAGGATCTCTTTTTTTTAATCCATTTGTATGTATCTGAGGTTCTTCATCATTTGACATTAATGAAAGGTCACTTATATGCTGAAATCATATGACCGAGTGTTTCGGTCCATGCTCCCTTTTATGGAGTCTGTTGATATTCTGAGGATGGGATTGATCCATTATGAGGCATCCTACATATCCTAGTTATTATGGAAATCAAAATCCACATAGTTCGGTTGATCCATACAGTTTAACATCGTGCGGTAAGGACTAATATGTGGGGTGTCATTGCACCAAATATTTGAGCTCGAGTCTGGAAGAGACGTCCTATGTATCCTGGTTATGGAAAGAATCAGAGTCATCATAGTTCGATTAGATATGAATATGTTGGGGCTTACACATTGAGGTTTCCCTAGTGAATGGGTATTTGATACCTAATGAGATGTTCATTGCATCCCCCTAAGCCCACGTGATCCATGATCGTTGTGAGAAACAAGTGGGAGTGCATGTTCAGCCTCATGGTGTATGGATATGGGATCTGCGTATTGGGGAAGTCCTTGGAGTGTTTAATATGGAGCTCGGGCCTTTAAGTAGGCATCCTACGTATCCCAGTTATGGCAGGAATCAGATTCCTCATAGTTCTCTTATACCTTAACCTGCTGATAGGCTAAGGTGGGTGATCATGCTTGGAGACATTATGGAGATCGATGGGATTTTATTAATGCTAGGGGATTATACTGAAATGGATTCCCTATCGGTGGGGATGTATTATATTATTTCGATGATCATGGATTACACTCTAGGGTTTCTGTGATTGGTTGGGGCATATGCTATAAGTTTTCCCATGATTGGTTCACTCATGCCATGCTACTGGTTGGGGCTTACACTCTTGGATTTCCCCGATTGGTATATTTACATCATGTCATTGGTCAGGACTTACACTCTGAGGATTACCGTGATTGGTTCACTCATGCCATGCTACTGGTCGGGGATTACACTCTGGAATTTCCCGATTGGTATACTTACATCATGTCATTGGTTGGGGCGTACAATCGGAGTATTCTCGTGATTGGTTCACTCATGTCATTGGTCAGGGCTTACACTATGAGGTTGCCCAATTAGTGTCATATTATTGGTCAGTGCTTACACTTAAAGGTTGCTTGATTTGTGTACTCATTCTCTATCCTCTAACAGATTGGAGAGAGATGGTGATGACCATTATAACCTGCCTGAAAGAACGAAATATGTAGAGTCACATGAGTGCATAACCCTAGATCATTGAAGAAACTTCCCTTATCAAAGGGGGGATGCGGGTGGAGATTCTTAACTGGGGTCCACATGGCATGGGTTCAAGTAGGCATGCTGGGAAAGGTTAACATGTCCTAGAGGAATTGGTCAACGTGTCTTGGCCATCTAATAGGAAAGTCTTGATTGGATGCCTGCTATGTTGGGGCACCAATCCAGCATATAATACATGTTCTAAGGTGACTGTTTAATCAACTGTCATGCTCTGGGCATTTTTTCCTGGGCAAAGCAGACAATTCTGAGATGCTTCGCATGACCAAGGTGGACATGTGTGGGGTGCTTCGCATGTTCAGGTGGACATGTTTAAGGTGCCACACATGATCAAGGAGGACCTATCTCAGGTGTATTCATCTGAGTGAAGTGGGCATGTCATAGGTGCTTCCCATGTTTGGGTGGACATGTTAGGGGGTCTTGCGGAGCTGCGCAGTGGACATGTCGTGTGTCTTTCAGCGACCACGAACACCACTTGCCTCCCTCCTTTTGATCTCCTTCACTTTATTTTATGAAGGCCTAGGATCACGTGGCTTGGTATGATCCAAACACGTGATTTTTACTTTATTTTTTGACGGTGATTCACATAACCAATATGTGTCGCGTAGAGAGTACACAAGCATATCATGGACATGTCTTTCTGCTTGTTGCCATGGTGCTGTCGGGTTTTCCGGGCATACCTGGGTACTTCCATGTGGCGAGGTGGACATGTATGGGGTCTTGCCCTTAGGCCACCGAATGTCAATATGGATATTTCTGTGGATGATCGCGTGATTATTTTGAAATATCAACGACTCCTTCGCATGATAAAAATGTGTTGTCTTAGGACGTCTTCACTTGATCGAGGTGGGTAGCTCCAAGGTGCCTCGCATGACTGGTGTGACTTGTCTTTTGGTCATCGCGTGACTATGGTGACATCAAAAAGTTTCCACGAGATCAGTTTGACTCGTCTGAGGATTGTCTTGTGGTTAACATGGCATTTTACTGAGGACGTCATGAGACCATCAAAGGGTCTCGCGAGTGTTCTTAGGGTCTTTCACACATCCAAGTGCCACGAGTGCATATCCAAAGGGATTATTCTTTAAGTTTCATGGGAGGAATATGTTCACGAGTGCTCATGTTGAAGGCATACACCTTAGGGTTTGCATGGAAAGGGTAGGTCCTATCCATGGGCTTCTGCACATGACTTCAGATAGGTGTCATGGCGACGGGCTCCATGATTATGCGCAGGGGCCGTATATCGAAGCCAAGGTGTGCATGGGGAGATGGTGGTTGCATGGATAGGAGTTCATGGATCGTTGGTCGCATGTCCTCACTGTTTGCATCTCATACCAGGGGAATCCACGAGAATCCTCCATATCGAGGCGGCCACTTCTAAGGTTGCATGCAAATGTCAAGAGGTAAAAGGTATTCCCTCATGATCCTGGATTGGGTCTTGCAACAGGACCTGTAGTCATGCGTTGGGGGATATATCGCAAAGCCTATTCACGTATGGGTGGGGGAGGACATCCCGAAGCATGCGAGTTTGTATCTAGATGGTCGAACAGGGGTGTCGCGTGATTCTTCTGCATGTTTCATGATCTCCAAAGGATCACGTAGGTGGTCTGCTCTGCAAACAAGTATAAGGGTTGCGTCCTGGTCTGCAAAGAAGGATGCTCGGTCGAGGGTCTGCTTCGTTCTAAGCCTCCCGGAGGTTCGCGGTGACCAGTGGATTTGTCTCTCTGGTGCTTCTCTCCGCTGCCCCTCGTATTCCGAAGCTCTCTCCCCTCTCCCACTTTGTGTGCCTTTTTCTGGATGTGTAGGGGTTTATATAGTTCGTTTGAGGTCGAGGGCGGTGCCTCTTTTTATGGGGTGAAGGACACGTTTGCATGGCGCTGCATGATCTGGGAAAAATCGGAAATAAATCGAATGAAAAACACATGGAGGTGAAAGGGGTCCATGGTCGTAAAACGACTTGCGACAACCCGTTGGTTGTCTTCGTCTCAATCGCATGATCAAGGATGATCATGTGATGGCTTCAGGTTCATCTGAAGGCGCTCACGGAATGCCAGCACGGCTCGCGGAGGCTTCTCTCAGTTGTCCTTGGTTCGGTCTCATGATCAAATAAGGATCATGCAACGGCCTTGAGTGCTGTTGGGGAGTCTTGCGAGAGGCCACTTGGGTTTTCGGAGGCCTCGTATGATTTCTTTGGTTCTGTCTCACATGGATATCGACGAAGTTCCAAAGAGGAGGTAGTGATAAGGGGCGACTGTCGGGTGCGCGTTGAACCAGGGTGTCCGGAGGTTGAAGATGAGGGTCATGTGGCACGCGTGTTTGGCTTGGTTCGAATTCGTGATTGGAGGGATCGATCGAATGGCTGGGATTAGTGGGAGGAGAGATCTGACGACACGGATCACTGGGTGGCTTGATCGGACGGCTCCGATTTGATCCCACGGAAAAATCCACATCCCACATCGAATTCCCTTGATGCCTGCCCTCCAGTATAAAAGCTATTATATGGCTTCTATTAGTGTGAGCTGGTTATGGGTCGGTATCCATACTATATTTAATAGTCTCCACCCATGCAAACATGTTTTTGGGTCATTTTGGGTCCTCATTGAGAGGAATTGACGTGGGATTCTCATGCCTCATATTTGGGAAATACATCTTGGTATTATGTCATCGGACAAGCTATGAAGGGTATATGTCATGGATATGGGAATTTCTAGGTTCCGAACTCTAAGAGGCAATGATACATTTTGGGTCATCATTGAATGGTTGATGAAGGTCACTCACTTCTTACTTGACTATTAATAAAAACCCTTGGTTGAATGAGGATGATATATTACATCTGTATCCATGTATTATTCCACTATTTGGCACAGTGCTTGGATCTTTGGCGGCAAAGTGGTACATGCCCGAATATCGGGTCCAACAACCATGGATGAGGATGATATATTACATGTATATGGGAAATACTGGTGATGTGAGATTCTCATGCCTCAGTTTGGGAAATACATCTTGGTATTACCAAGATGTACTGAGACTTACATCACCAGTATTGGTAGCCTAATATGAAATGAGAGATAGTTGGATTTATTACTCGGTGATCTACCTATCAGTAGGTGAAGGCAGAACACCAGCAACCAATAAGACTCTTATAGCCATTGTCTATTCCCAAGTGTAAATGGGATGATTTCACCATGGATTTATTGATAGGTTTTCCTAGATCACCTTGAGGCAATGATACATTTTGGGTCATCATTGAATGGTTGATGAAGGTCGTCCACTTCTTACTTGTTCGATAGACCTCAGTGGACAAGCTATGGAGGGTATATGTCATGGATATTATAAAACTTCACGGAGATCCTTGTTCTATCATATCAGATAGGGATTCATGTTTCACATCGTGGTTCTGTTAGGGGTTTCAAAAGGCCTTGGGTACACAGGTACTTCTAAGCACGACCTATCACCTATAGATCGATGGTCATATAGAGCGTATGATTCAGGTGTTAGAAGAAATGATTTGTGCATGTGTACTTAACTTTGGGGGTTCTTGGTAAAAGCATATAGCCCTAGTTAAGTTCACTTAAAATAACAGTTTTCAGGATACCATCTAGATGGATCCTTATTAGGCCTTATATAATAGCCCATGTTGATCACCTTTGTGCTGGTTAGGGGTAGGGTAGACAACTTTACATGGGCCATGTCTTTTTTAGGATACTTCATAGAAAGTTTAGCTAATTAGGAAACACGTGATAACAACTTAGTATGGGCATTAGTTATAGGCCAATCGTCATCGACAAACTCTAGATTTTGAGGTTATGTGTAAGAACCCAGATCTTCTTTTCAGGTATAGATCCTGTTTTTTTTTTGTGTTTTGAGGAAAAGAGGAGAATCTCGAAATTTAAGGAGCACACGACGTGTACTTAGGAGTACACGTCGTGTACCCAGTTGTCGCGGGTGACCGTGTACTGGCCGTGTAACGGGTGAGTACATGGCCATGTGGGGTGACCTGGAGACCGCCTAAAGTGGGGCCCCATAAAGGCATATACACGCCATGTACTTTGAAAAGACATGTCATGTACTTTTTCTTTTATCTCATTAAATGGACCGGGGTCGCATCTCATTCCCAGTTTCGTCTTCTTCTAACCCCATCTCATCCAGGAACGACTGGGAGCGACGATTTTTCTTTGAGCCACCAGCCCGCCATCCATGCTTTGAATCAACCGCCTTCGATTGCATTAGAATCACCACGGTGAGTTCTTCCTTCCTCTAGAGCCTCTTCTCTTGATTTCTTCTCTTGTGTGAGATATTCAAGGATGAATGTTTTTGACCTTTTTATAGATCTACGTCATTCTAGGCCGATTCAAGGGCTGACGTTTGAGAGTGTTCTTTGTACAACGTCGAGGTAAGTGGTTTGTGTCTTTCTGTAGTTAGTCTTTGAATATTATATGCAAAAGTGCCCAATACCCTAGAATGGGGTATTACGTGTTTAGGGATTTTAGCCCTATTAATGCTTGCATTGCCTTGTGTGCCTGAGTAGAGGTTGTTTGATTGTGAAGAGGGTTATTTTCCATGCTATGGTTGTGTTTCCCATGTTTTTTTATATTTACCACTTGGTCTAGCTTGTCGGTTAGGCTGCTTGTTTTTCATGCCTAGTGTTTTAGGATGGAGTGATTTTATCTGATGTTGTTATATGCTTGTAGTTGATTAGCCAAGTAGTTATTAAATTTTACTTTGGTTGTTGAACATCGTTGTGCACGATTGACTTACACAGGGTCGTGAGGACCTGGTGTAGTAGACCATAGGGGGAATTGATGTTGAGGGCTTCTCCAGAGTGTCTGTTTACTTTTACGTTGCGAGACCATAGGGGGGATAGACATTGTGCTCCCTCAGAGTGTATGTAGTTCCACTTTGCGAGACCATAGGGGTAATTGGAGATTGATTTCTTCCTCTGATTGTCTATAGTTACCGATATGAGACTACCGGGGGAATTGAAGGTAAGTGCTTCCTCAAAGAGTCTTTTCTAAAGCTAAACCAGAGGGGTTAGACTATGAGTAATTCCCAGAGGGTTTCTTGTGTTTGATTAGTTTAACCAGAGGGGTTAGACTGTGAGTACTTCCTAGAGGGTTACTTGTTTTTTATTAGCTTCTTACTTGATATATGAAAATGAATGCAATTGAAACTGTAGGATTGCTTACTTTTGAGTACTTCCTTGTTTACTGGTTCAATTTTCTTATTGTCTACCATATATATTCACTGACTGTTAGGCACTGATCTTTGGGTGGTTGCCTACTGGGATTCGTCCCACACCCTGTTTGGGTCATGATTTTGGTCCCAAACAAATTATATTGCAGCAGGTATAGATAAGGGAAAGCACCCTTCTATGTCAGGTACTTGGTTGTTGTGGAGCTTGAGAGCATGGGACTAATATGAGGCTTGCAATGCTACTGGAGTTTATTTGTTTTCTTTGTACTTTGTTTTAGTACTGTATTCCAGCATTGTGAATTTTTTTGTTTTTTTTCTAGACATATGTATCATGCATCATTTATATATGTGCTCCAGTTGTTTATTACTTTTAGTCTTCCACTATTTACTTATTTCATGTTATTACTGCTTCCTCTATTGTTATATATTTATTTCCACTGCTTTACTCTACCAATGAGGGCATAGTTTCACCACTATCACACCCAAGGTCATCACTACTAGTCGGAAGCCTCTAGCATTTGGGGAAATTCACTTTAGGCCATGTGACCAACCGGGTACGGGGCACCTCTGGCGGCACCCGGAACCGGGACATTACAAAGTGGTATCAAAGGGATTCTTTTCTTCTTGACTTACTGTTTGGATCCTATAGACAGGGATAGGAAGAAATTGGTATTTGGTAATAATTTATGCTCGGGAGTAGCTAACCCATGTACAGGGGAAAGCTAATTTACCTCGATTATTGCAATTTTACAGTTGATTTGATTTCACTGTTGGGTGATTCACATATTTTGTGTTGTTATTGTTGATAATATTGATGTTCTATTTTTGTTGCAACCTGATGAGATGAGGGTATTTCATCTCATGAATCATATAGGCACTTGCTAGAGATCACATGTCATGCATTCTTGCCATGCCATTTAGGATGCATTACTGATTACAAGTTGTTGTGATAGATGTTGTGCTAGATATGCATGTTGTTGTGATAGATGCCTTGATAGAATACCTACTATTTGATAGGGTACTTCTAATATGTAAGGTTTCATTTGAATGAGTTCCAAACATTGGTTCTTAAGGTGTTATGGTCCCTTATGGATCAGAATTTGATGGATCATTGCTTTTTTATTCCATGTATATGACATGGATATGATGCCAAGATTTGATTCGTGGAGAGTATGGGCCCTCATGGATCGGAATTTGGCACTTTAATGTTCGTTTCAGTGTTTTTCTGGGTTCCAGAGTAGTTTTTGAGGCTTACTGTTTGGAAAAACTCAAAATACATAGTGTGTATTGCTGAATACACGCTATGTATCCTTCTATTCTGGAAGGAACTGATTTTCTTAAGTATATGCTGTGTACTTTATGTACACGCCGTGTAGTATCTAACCGTGTCACTGACTGTGTGGGCAGAAACACGGGGTTGTGAAATCCGTGGTGGAACACGCCATGTACCAGACATACATGCCGTGTGTATAGACCATGTTTCTGGTTGTGCGACCAACAACACGGGTGGATTATGGGTAGTTAGTACACGTTGTGTCTGGCACAAACATGTCATTTATTTTAACCCATGTATCCGTTTGTGTGACTAATAAAACAGGTTGGTGAAATACTTCTAGTACACGCCGTTTTTGGCACGAATACACCGTGTAGTCTCGTTCTAGTAGAACCGTGTGGGTTATTCATGTAGAAGAACTCGGGCAGGGGGAAACGATTCAAGTACACGCCATGTCTTGGGATAACACACCGTATGTATGGGGTGTTACACGACCAGGGTTGGTAAGAGTACACGCCCATGTGAAGGCTTAAAGGAACACGTCGTGTAGTGGTCATACATTCCATGTATCCCTGTTTTGAAAAAATTCAATGTTTTCCTTATCCTATTCATTTTTTTCACTTCTAAGTTTCAGTCCTTGATAATCTTGAACTAAGGTGTGTGTTTGACCTTTCAGAGTCATTCCACTGAAACATCCTCCGGTTGTACTTCAGATTCAGGGTAGTGACCAGACACTGGACATAGATGATCAGGGACTACCAGAAGATCCTCCAGTCATGCCTGTCATGGCACCAGCCGTTATTCAGGATACAGGTGCTGATGTACAGTTCCGAGAAGGCTTCATTGAGGTTTATACAGACCTTCCAGGGAGCATCGCATCCTGCCCCGTCAATGGAAGAGTTGATGTGGGCCTTTCACTAGCAACATCCCTTCTCAAGGGACGGAGGACCTCAGGCTGTAGAGTCATGTTTAGAATCAATGTTGTCGATATTTGAGCATCTAGAGATGCCTCAAGAGAGGAGAGTGAAGCTCATTGCATATATTATTTAGGATTCCACCAAGAGATGGTGGTATATGATCTCACAGGTGGGACGCCATCAGGTTATGGCGTGGGATGAGTTCCAGCATGCCTTCTACGACTACTTCTACCCAGAGACTTTGAGGGCTGATCAAGCCTGAGAGTTCATGAGTTTGGAGCAGGGTACTCTCTCAGTCATGGAGTATTATTCTCATTTCACAGAGCTGCAATGCTTCACACCCATCCCAAGAGGTGATGAGTTATTCCTAGAGAGGAAGTTTTAGGATGGTCTCAGGCACGACATTTGATCTCAGGTGAACATCTTCAAGTTGACTTCCATCACCTCTATAGTCAACCAGGTGCTCATCACAGAGTGAAATCTAAGGGATTTTTGGGCTATCACTACAAAAAAAATAGTACATTAGAGGGGGTTATTTAGAGGTTTTATACACAACCTCCTCTAAATTCATTTTATGTAACATTAGAGGGGGTTCTGCACAGCCCCCTCTAATCATAAAATTTAGAGGGGGTTATAAACCCCCTCTAAATTCAGTTTCTATAAAAATTAGAGAGAGATTATGCACAACCCCCTCTAAATTTTTTATCATTTTTTTTAATATTTGGTTTGATTTTAGATCTGATTATATCAAATCCACTGCTAATTTAATAATTAGTGGCAATATATATTCTGTTGGATTTTAGAGGAGCTATATATATAACATTCATTTTGATATATATATATCTATACATATATATACATATATATATATACATATATATGTATATATATATATAATTTTTTTAAAAGAAATAGTGGGGGTTCACAACCCCCTCTAATTTAAGATGTTAGAGGGGGTTCATGAAATGCCACTAATCCCTTAGATTATAGGGGGTTTTGAACCCCTTCTAATTTAAGAAATTAGGAGGTGTTTTGAACCCCCTCTAATTGATTACATTAGAGGGGGATTTTAACCCACTCTAATTCATAACATTAGAGGGGGGTTTTGAACCCCTTATAATTTAAGAAATTAGAGGGGGTTTGGAACCCCATCTAATTGATGACATTAGAGGGGGATTTTAACCCCCTCTAATTCATGTCATTAGAGAGGGTTTTGAACCCCTTCTAATTTAAGAAATTAGAGGGAGTTTGGAACCCCCTCTAACTGATGACATTAGAGGGGGTTTGAACCCCCTCTAATTGATGACATTAGAGGGAGTTTTAAATGCCCTCTAGTTTATGGAATTAGAGGGGGTTGTTAACCCCCTCTAATTCATGAAATTTGATGGGGTTATAAACCGCCGGAAATCCCTTTGATTAGAGGGGGTTTTAAACTCCATCTAAATTTTTATTTATTTTCTAAAATAAATCTCATATAAATTCAAAAAAATTAATATGTATGTGGGTGTGTGCATGTGTGTGTGTATATATATTACATAAACACATTACATAAATGTATTTAAATACTTTATAACACATATATATAAGAACATTATATAAATATTTTAAATAAATACTTATACATATAAACAAAAATGTATACATATATATAAATATTCATATATATAATATAAATATAATTATAAATATATTTATTCGAATTTATAAAATTTATATATGGTTTTATAAATACTATATATTTATATTATGATTTATATTATACATATATTATATTAAATACATTTTTATTATTGATTTTTGTATAAATATGTTTATATTATATTATGTATACAAAAATATATAATATAGACAACATTAAATATAAATTTACATAAACATATATATTTTATATAATTATATAATATATATATATATATATATATATATTTAATTATATATAAATTTATATGTATTATATAATTATTTTACATATATTTTATCATACCATTTTAACTATAGATTAATTTAGTACACACACACACACACACACACACACACACACACACACATATATCATACAATAATTAATAATATTATTGTTACACACACACACATACATAAATACATTTGTATTGTATACTTATGTATAAATACATTTATATTAGATTATGTGTACTAATTTATATAATTTAGACAAAATTAAATATAAATATAAATATATTATTTATTTATATTATATATTATATTATAAATATTTTATTGTAAATAAATTTATATGTATTATATTATTATTTTATGTATATTATAGTATAGCATATTAATTATAAATCAATTTAGTACATATATATATATATATATCTTATAATAATTAATAATGTTATTCTTACACACACACACATAAATACATTTTTATTGTATACTTATGTATAAATACATTTATATTACATTATGTATACTAATTTACATAATTTAGACAAAATTGAATATAAATATAAATATAAATATATTATTTATTTATATTATATATTATATTATAAATATTTTATTATGAATAAATTTATATGTATTGTATAATTATTTTATGAATATTTTAGTATAGCATATTAATTATAAATTAATTTAGTATATATATATCATTTAATTATATTATTTATTTCCAATTATATGAATGCATTTAATTTTGTGTGTGTATATATGTGTGATGGTGATATAATATAAATGTATATAATTAAATACATTAATATATAGTATAAACGTATTTAATATAATATGTGTATAATATGTATTATAAGTATATTATATCTATAAATACAAAAATACACACACACACATAAATATAAATATATTTATTAATATATGTATAAATATTTATTTATATATATTAAATATACCCAAACATGTGTGTATATATATATATTATACACAAATATATTACAATTATACATAAATACATATTATATATAAATATTATACATAAATATATATTATATTATAGCGAAATATATTGTATATATACAAATATATTATATTTTTTATATTTCTAAACACAAATATATACATATATATATATATAATAATATAATACTTCAGAATATAATTAAATATAACACAGTGTAAATGGGGGGCGCGGGTGTCATGGGGGGGTGCGGGTGTCACGGCAGGGTGTCATGGGGGTGTGCGGGTGTCAGGGGTGGTTTGTCATAGGGGGCACGGGTGTCACGGCGGGGTGTCATGGGAGTGTGCGGGTGTCAGGGGTGGTTTGTCATGGGGGGAGTGGGTGTCATGGTGGGGTGTCATGGGGGCATGCAGGTGTCAGGGGCGGGGTGTCATGGGTCGCGCTGGGTGTCAGGGGGGGCGCGGGTGTCAGGGGTGGGGTGTCAGGGGGCGCACGAGTGTCAGGGGACGTGCGGGTGTCAGGGGGTTGGGTGTCGAGGGGGGTGTTATGGCGAGGTGTCATGGGGCGCACTGGGTGTCAGGGGCGGTGTGTCATGGGGGGCGCGGGTGTCACGACGGGGTGTCATGGGGGTGTGCGGGTGTCATAGGTGGTTTGTCATGGGGGGAGCGGGTGTCATGGTAGGGTGTCATGGGGGGCATGCGGGTGTTAGGAGTGGGGTGTCATGGGGCGTGTTGGGTGTCAAGGGGGCGCGGGTGTCAGGGGGGTGTCAGGGGGGCACGCGGGTGTCAGGGGACAGGCAGGTGTCAGGGGCTGGGTGTCAGGGGGTTGGGTGTCAGGGGCTAGGTGTCAGGGGGCATGCGGGTGGGGCGTTGGGGTATTAGGGGGCATGCTGGTGGGGTGGTGGGGGTGTCATGGGGGCGCTTGGGAGTGTCAAGGCGGGTGTAAAGGCGGGTGCACGGGGGTGTCAGGGGGCACGCGGGGGTGTCACGGGTGGCAGGGTGGGGTGTCACGGGTGGTAGGGTGGGGTGTCAGGGGGTGCGCGGGGGTGTCATGGGTCGTCGGGTGGGGTGTCACGGGTGGCAGGGTGGGGTGTCACGGGTGGCAGGGCGGAGTCTCATGGGGGTGGGCGGGTGCACTAGGTGGGTGTCCCGGGTGTCATGGGGTGCGTTGGGGTGGGTGTCATGGGGCGCGTTGGGTGTCAGGGGTGGTGTGTCATGGGGGGTGCGGGTGTCACGGCGAGGTGTCATGGGGGTGTGTGGGTGTCAGGGGTGGTTTGTCATGGGGGAAGCGGGTGTCACGGCAAGGTGTCATGGGGGTGTGAGGGTGTCAAGGGTGAGGTTCCATGGGGCACGCTGGGTGTCAGGGGGCGCGCGAGTGTCAGGGGCTGGGTGTCAGGGGGTTGGGTGTCAGGGGCTGGGTGTCAGGGGGCGTGTGGGTGGGGCGTTGGGGTGTCAGGGGGCCTGTGGGTGGGGTGCTGGGGTTTTAGGGGGGCACTTGGGGGTGTTAGGGAGGGCGCACGGGGGGTGTCAGGGGGGCACGCGGGGGTGTCATGGGTCGCAGGGTGGGGTGTCACGAGTGGTAGGGGGTGTCACGGGTGGCAGGGCAGGGTTTCACAGGGGTGGGCGGGGTGCACTGGGTGGGTGTCTCGGGTGTCATGGGGTGTACTGGGGTGGGTGTCCTAGGGTTAGGGGTTGTTTGAATCGCCCCTAAATCCCTATATTAGAGGAAGTTTTTGTTATAACTACCTCTAATGTGGTAAATTTTGAGCAACATTAGAGGGGGTTTAAACCCCCTCTAATGTAACCGCCGCTAAATTCACTATGAATTTAGCAGCGCTTTCTCACAATCGCCTCTACTAACATAGGCGAGCACATTAGCGGCAGTTTCCCACAACCGCTGTTAATGTCTTTAGAAGGGGTTATAACCCCTTCTAATGTAAAAAAATAACCCCTTCTAAAGGGGTCATTTTTTGTAGTGTATGATGCAGGGCAGATCGGCATCCGAAGTTGGTACCCCTCCGACTGACAATAGGAAGCGTCATAGGGAGTCTACGTGTGGAGACCTGAGGAAGTAGGATACTCCTTCTGGTAGCCATGTGGTGTGCTACCAGTGCAAGAAGAGTGGGAATATAACGACACATTTCCCAAGAGGCCCAGTGGAGTGACGATATTGCGGCAAGATGGGCCATATTCCACAGTTATGTCAAGTTTTCTCACCAGCAACTAGTGATAGGGGTTTTGTTTCGACTCCTCGTACTGGAGCAAGACCACCAGTCCCACATCAGTCAGGGAACTTGAGTTCGTATGGTCATTCAGGCTGAGGTGGAGGTCATGGTAGCGATGGTCAAACTCAGGGTTTTTGAAATCCATAGGGTGGATCGGCTCAGGGATCTCAGTCAGGGTCGCAGGGTTGTGATACAGGCTAGACTTTTGCAGTGGAGAAAACCTAGCAGGAGCAGGATCCCGAACCCTCTACAGTTAGAGGTACGATCCAAGTTGCCTCCATTTTAGCTTATGCACTTTTTGATATAGGGGCTTCTCATAGTTTCATATTTTTTGTTGTTGTGGAGAGCCTTGGGCTCTGTATCTTTATTTCTGTTAATGTCTTGACGCTGGACACACTGTTGGGGGATAGAACGGCTAGTGTACGTCGGTGCAAGGAGTTCCCTATTGAGGTTGGTAGATGTCACTTATTATGGGACCTCTATATCTTAGAGATGGAAGGATGTGATTTCATTCTCGGAATGGACTGGTTGGTTCCCTTCCAGGCTGTTGTTGACTGTTATCGTCGTAGGGTGAGTTTCACATCACCAGAGGGTGGTTTCTTTCTTCATAAGGGGGGATGGGATGTCCAGGCGAGTAGAGAAGGAACCGAGCATCATGGGTTGGGAGGAGTTACAGACCATATTTCCAGTCTATATCTGGATGAATAGGGGACTTCACAAATGGACTTTTCTCCAGTGATGTATTGTTTCAGGGATGTCTTCCTAGATTAATTTTCAGGTTTTCCTCCAGAGCGAGAGGTGGAATTTTCTTTTTAGTTTGTTCTAGGAGCGGCACCGGTGTCCATTCCTCCTTATTGGATGGCTACACCAGAGTTACAAGAGATCAAGAAGCAGTTAGAGGAGTTATAGGCAAAGGGTTTCATCTGACCCAGTACTTCACCTTGGGGTTCTCCTATCCTGCTTGCGAATAAAGCATGTGGTACCCTCAGACTTTGTTCGGATTATCGTAGACTGAACCAGTTGACGGTCAAGAACCGATATCCCTTGCCGAGAATCGATGATCTCTTTGATCAACTTTGAGGATCCCAAGTGTTCTCAAAGATTGAATTGAGATCCGGGTATCATTAGTTTCATGTTAGACCATCATATATACCTCTTACATCCTTTCAAAGCAGGTATGGTCTATACGAGTATGTGGTTATGTCGTTCGGTCTCACGAACGCGCCTGCAGTTTTCATGGAACTGATGAACCGTGTGTTCCATCCATACTTGGATTCTTCCATGGTAGTATTCATGGATGATATCTTGGTGTACTATCACTCTTGACACGACCATGCCACACATCTTTAGATCATTTTGAGTACACTAAGAGAACATTAGTTATATGCTAAGATCTCAAAATGCCACTTTTGGATGGACCAAATTCACTTCTTGGGTCATGTTATCTCAGAGACATGAGTATCAGTAGACCCATAAAAAGTGAGAGCAGTAGTTTCTTGGGAGCAGTTGAAGAAATTCTTTGAGGTGCAAAGTTTTCTAGGTCTGGCTGGTTACTATAGACATTTTATACAAGAATTTTCATGCTTAGAAGCACCACTGATGGGGCTCACTAAGAAGGGTGAGAAGTACTTATGGACAGATTCTTGTGAGTCAGCCTTTTAGGAGATGAAAGGGAGGTTGAATTCAGAACCTATACTAGTATTTATAGAGTCAAGAAAGAGATATATTGTTACTTTGATGCATCAGGTATCAGGTTGGGAGTAGTTCTTATGCAGGGGGAAGGAGTCGTTGCATACGGGTCTCAGCAGTCGAGGCCACGTGAGAGGAATTACTCGACGCACGATCTTGAATTGGCTGTAGTTTTTCATACTTTGCGTTGTTGGAGACATTATCTTTTGGGAGATAATTTTTTGGTTTTCACCAATAAAAAAAGTCTCAAGTATATATTCACTCAGCGCGATCTGAATTTGAGAGAATGAAGGTTGGTTGAGTACCTTAAGTCTTTTGACTTTGAGCTTGCCTATACACCTGGGAAAGGCAATACAATGGCTGATGTATTGAGTAGAAGAACTAAGATACAGGAATTTCAAGATTCCAGTAGTGAGTGGAAGTTTATGTCTCTATTCTCTGAGATGCATTTAGAGGTGCACAACAGACAGGGGCAGACGTTTCTTTCTTCTATAGCTGTTACCTCTACTCTTTTTGATCGAGTGCAAATGAGGCAGCTATCATATTCTAAAGGCCTAGATCTATGGGAGAGTGTGTTAGGAGAGGACCTTATTCCTGTATGGACCATACGTGAGGATGAGATCTTGAGTTTTCATGGGCACGTATGGGTGTTAGCAGACATACGTGAGGAGCTGATGCAGTATTTTCATTCTTCAGTTTGGGCAATTCATCCTGGTGTCACCAAGACGTATTAAGATCTACACCATTAGTATTGGTGGCCAAGAATAGAGAGGGATGTTTCTGGTTTTTTTATGAGGTGTTCCACCTGTCAGAAGGTGAAGGCGGAGCATCAGCGACCAGTAAGGATTTTGCATCAGTTACCCATTCCCGAGTAGAAGTGGAACAATGTCGCGATTGACTTTGTGATAGGTTTTCCTAGGTCGCCTCGAGGGAATGATGCAGTTTGGGTTGTCATTGACAGAATCACGAAGTTTTTACACTTCTTTCCGATCAAGTATAACTTCAGTGTTGATGATATGGGAAGGTTGTACATCCGAGAGATTATATGTTTACATGGGGTTCTGCACTCCATCGTTTTAGACAGGGACACCCGTTTTACTTCTCGGGTCTGGAAAGGACTACAGAGGGATTTGGGTACACAGGTACTTCTAAGTATAACTTATCATCCCCAGACAGATGGCCATTCTAAGCATACAATATAGGTGTTGGGGGACATGCTTCGAGAATGCATCCTAGATTATGGAGGTTCCTAGGAGAAACACATACCTCTTGTGGAGTTTTCCTACAATAATAGTTTTCAATAAACTATTCAGATGGAACCTTATGAGGCTTTTTATGATAGGCCATGTTGGTCGCCCCTATGTTGGATGGAGGCAAGAGAGGCAGCTATGTTGGGACCTCATCTTGTCCAGGAGACCACAGAGCAGATAGAGTTGATTTGGAAGAGGATGACTACTGCACAGTCATGACAGAAGTCTTATGCTGATCGACGGAGACGACCTCTAGAGTTCAAGGTTGGAGATCAGGTTTTTCTGTCACACCGAGGTTAGGACACGGAAGTATTAGGATACAGGGCAAGCTATTAATAAGATATGTTGTAACATTTGAGGTTTTGGAGAGAGTCGGGCCAATTTCCTATTGGTTACTATTACCTCAGAGGTACCAGGCTATGCACAAACCCTTCCATGTTTCTTAGATATGACATTACTTCTCAGACCCATCCCATTTTTTTCAACCTGAGGAGGTTGAGTTGGATGTGGATGCATCATTCGAGGATCATCCTATCCAGATTGTTGATCGCAGTGAAAGGGTTCTTTGTGGATGGTCTATTCCTCCGGTATGAGTGCTATGACAGTATAGGCGAGTATAGGATGGGACTTGGGAGAGGGAGACTGATGTACGATCGCAGTGGTTATAGCTGTTCGAGGATTCTTCTTCTTCTCCACCTTCTTAGGGAAATTTGGGGATGAATTTCTTTAAGGGGGGAAGTTTTTAAGAATTCAGATCTTCTTTTTAGGTATAAATACTATTTGTTTTTTGGTGTTTTGAGGAAAAGAAGAGAATCTGGAAATTTAAGGAGTACACACCGTGTACTTAAGAGTACATGCCGTGTACCCGGTTGCCACGGGTGACCGTGTACTGACCATGTAAGGGATGAGTACATGGTCATGTGGGGTGACCTGGATACCACCTAAAGTTATGCCCCATAAATAAATATACATGTCGTGTACTTTTAAAAGACACATTGTGTACTTTTTCTTTTATTTCATTAAATGGACCAGGGTTGCATATCATTCCCAATTTCATCTTCTTCTAACCCTGTCTCGTCCAAGAATAACTGGGATCGATGATTCTTCTCCAAGCCACCGACCTATCGTCCGTGCTCCGAATCAACCGTCGTCAATTGCGTTGGAATCACCATGGTGAGTTCTTCCTTCTTCTAGAACCACTTCTCTTGATTTCTCTTCTTGTGTGATATATTTAAGGATGAACGTTTTTGAACTTTATGTAGATCTATGTCGTTCTAGGCCGATTCAAGGGAAGAAATTTGAGAGTGTTCTTCGTACAACGCTGAGGTAGGTGGTTTGTGCCTTTCTGTAGTTAGTCTTTGAATATTATATGAAAAAGTACACAACACCCTAGAATGGGGTATTTCATGTTTAGGAATTTTAGCCCTGTTAATGCCTACATTGCCTTGTGTGCCTGAGTAGAGGTTGTTTGATTGTGAATAGGGTTATTCTCCATGATATGGTTGTGTTTCCCATGTTTTTTTTATATTGACCGCTTGGTATAGCTTTTTGGTTAGGCTTCTTATTTTCCATGCCTAGTGTTGTTAGGATGGAGTGATTTTATCTGATGCTGTTATATACTTGTGGATTTTTATCCAAGTAGTTATTAAGGTTGACTTCGGTTTTTGAACATCTTTGTGCACGATTGACTTACACAGGGCTGTGGGAACCTGGTGTAGTAGACCATAAGGGGGATGGATGCTGAGGGCTTCTCCAAAGTGTTTGTTTACTTTTACATTGCGAGACCATATGGGGGATAGACTTTGTGCTCCCTCAGAGTGTCTATAGTTTCACTTTGAGAGGCCACAGGGGGAATTGGATGTTGAGTGCTTCCTCAGAGTGTCTATAGTTACCGATACGAGACCACAAGGAGAATTGATGGTGAGTGCTTCCTCAGAGAGTCTTTTCAAAATCTAAACCATAGGGGTTAGACTGTGAGTACTTTCTAAAGGGTTTCTTGTGTTTTATTGGTTGAACCAGAGGGGTTAGGTTGTGAGTACTTCCTAGAGGTTTACTTTTTTTGATTTTCTTCTTACTTGATATATGAAAATGAATTCAATTGAAACTATAGGATTGTTTACTTTTGAGTACCTCCTTGTTTAATGCTTCATTTTTCATATTGCCTGCCATATATATTCATTGATTGTTAGGCATAGATCTTTGGGTGGTTTCCTACTGGGATTCGTCTCACACCCTGTTTGGGTCATGCTTTTGGGCCCAAACAGATTATATTACTGCAGGTATAGATAAGTGAAAGCACCCTTCTACATGAGGTGCTTGACTATTGTGAATCTGAAGAGCATGGGACCAAGATGAGGCTTGCGATACTACTAGAGTTTATTTTTTCTTTTTACTTTAGTTTAGTACGGTATTCCAGCATTGTGACTTGTTTGGATATTTTCCTAGACATATGTATCATGCATCATTTATATATGTGCTCTAGTTTATTATTACTCTCAGTCTTCTGTTGTTTACTTATTGCATGTTATTACTACTTCTTCTATTATTATCTGTTTATTTCCACTACATTACTCTGCCAATGAGGTAATAGTTTCCCCACTATTACATCCAAGTCCCTCACTTCTAGTCAGCAGCCTATGGAATTTGGGGAAATGCGCTTGAGTCCATGTGACCAACCGGGTATGGGGCACCTCTGGTGGCACCTGGAACTGGGACGTTACATCAGGAATCAAGTTTTCTTGGCTGTTTCACCCAGGTTGGTCCATCGATAGATTCAAAGATTGGGTAAGCTTTTGCCTCTATTTATCTGACCCTTTAAGATTGTGGAGTGGGTTGAACCAATGGATTATATAATAGTACTTATTCATAAATAAAAGTATGTGCACAATGTGTTTCACATTTCACAACTTCATCGGTATTATCTATATCCATTACATATTCTATAACCTGAATAGGATGAGTTGGATGAGGATGCTTCTTTTGAGGAGTACCCAATGTGTATCATGGATCGGAGCATAAAGACTCCCTAAGGAAGGTTAGTTCCTCTATTTTGGGTGTTATAATAGCATGGTCAAGTGTAGGGAGAGACCTAGGAAAGAGAGGTCAATGTATGTTCCCAATGGCCGGAACTTTTCTCAGACAATGTTTTACCACCCTAAGAATGGAAACTTGGGGATGAGTTTTTTTAAGGAGGGTAGTTGTAATGAACAAACTTTTCAGAGAGGTGTAGATTATTTTAGATTCGTTTAAACCCTCATTCAGTTTTCTTTTTGTCTTTAACTTGGAAACTACACCTTAGGGCAGATCATTTTAGTTTTTGGAAGGAAGGTTGCAGGGGGGTCGAAGCCTTTCTACAGGCCAAATACGTGATGTGTATTTAAATACATGATATGTATTAAATACATGACGTTTGTTGGTACGGACATACCCTTTTCATGATGTGTATTGGTTTTTTCCTAGAGGGAAAAACCTGAGATTTACACTGCATGTAAAGGTTATACATTGTGTAAATTTCTTAGGTATATTTTTTTAAAAGGATTTAGGGCCTCTTATTTTATAGATCCATCATTTCTTCCCCCTCACATGGAAGGAACCACACACGGGATCTTCTCCATGCTAAGATCTCAGTTCCTTTGGTTCTCTCTTGTATGTCATCCATTTTATCCACCATCAGTCACGTTGGATCACTATTAATAAGAGTTTAGATACCTTATCTCCTTTTCTTAGTTTATCTCTCCATATTTTGTGTTATTTTAGTGTGAGTTCATATTCCCTTTTTTAGGGATTTTGTATGTTTTTATGATCTCTTACATTTTTCTTTGATTAAAAGGTTGATACTGGATAAGTGGTCATACACAGACATAAGGTAAGTGGTCTAGTAATTTTCCTAAAATTTTAGATGTTTCATAGCATATATCATTATGCTGTACACCAGACATTTCCATGTATTTCCTTAAAATGTGTTTTCCTTTCTAGATTAATTAAATCATGTTATGATACTCCCTTAGAGCCTTGTTAAATTGTTAGAGGCTATCTAACTCATTGTTTTACACCCATTTGGGTGTGTTGAATTAAATGACTCATTGATATAAATGTTTAATTGACCAAACCACTTCATAAGTGGTTTGGATTGACTTAAAATTTTGGTTTTATTTGATACCTAAATTAAATGGTTTCAATTTAATTAAATGGATGTGAGTGGAAAGACCATATCATGTGTTATAAATAGATAATGAATTATGTAATTTGCAATACCCATGGTCATATTGGATCAAATGAATTTAAATGGTTTAAATGGAAATTACTTATGATTATTATTATTAGACCATGGATATTGGTCATTATACAATGGTTACGGGATTTGTTGAGCATAGAATTTCACACTCCCTTATGTTGGGTGTTGGGAATGACGTCTCACACCATTTACATGGATGATGGGCATGATGCTTCACTTTCCCTTGATTAATTTTTTGTTCTCGATGACTCACCCCACTATCTCGAGTGATGGGAACGTCGCCTCTCATTCTCATGAGATTCAAGGATAGTTCCCTTGTTGGAGAATACAACTCATTTGACTATTCTTGGATGCCTGAGTTATGCCCCAGGTCCATCTAGCACCTAGTATCTATGTATATTCCTATATATATCCTCACATAGAAAGTGTATATGCATATATATATATATATATGATTACTTATAAATGTTTGGATAGGGTGAATTGAGATCAGAGTTATTTCGACCTATGATGAAGTAGGTAGTGTTAGCCAAGAATCACTTAGGAACCTAATCAGAATAGTTTATGGATTTCATATTTTTTTATTATTACTTATACTTGCACACTACTATGCTATATACACTGAATGGATTATTCTAGACACTGTTGGTGGTGGACTACTGAGATTTACCTCACATCATATCTAGGCCTTCATTGGAACCTAAGAAGACTTTATGGTTGCACATATAGACAAGTGAAAGCACCTGGTCATGGATGCTTGATCTTTTTTTTATAGCATGGGAGAATGGGAGCATGTGATCGAGCATATTCTCATGATTCTAGTGTAGATTCCTTTTAAATCATTTGTATTTTTTTCACCATGTTGTATATGCCTGTACTTTTTATTCCATGTATCCCATTTTTTTATATCAGCATGACATGAAATCATTTTGTATATGAATTAGCTTATGGATTTGACTTTTAAAACTACTCGGATGTCTCCTATTCCACTGTGTTTTATTATGGTGTTTTTTCTATTGTGATATTAGTTATCTTTTATGCTTCTTCTATTTATTATTTCTCTTACTTTCATTGTGATACTATAAGATGAGGGTATAGTCTCCCCACTATACCACCTTAGACCCTTGATATTATTCGACAGCTACTAGAGTGTGAGGAGGCACACTTGAGGGCATGTGACCCACTGGATCAGGGCATCATTGTAGTGTTTACTGGGTTGGGATTTTACAACTAGAATATTCCAAGTACATACTGAACCAAACCTATAACATCCCTCTTGGAGGATAGTCTCGAACATGCATCAAATATCACTTTCCATCAATCCAGTGTCATATCTCACATGTCATCCAATGTATACCAATACATGTGTCACATCTCACATGTTGACCAAATAGGACAAACCTACAATAGATAGAAATATAGCATATATGATACTTAGAGAAAATGACAGGTCATTATCACTTCAATAAACAAGTATCATAATCATAGTCATAAAAATACATATGCAAGTAAATAAACCACAAGTCAAAGATTACACACACACACACCTCGTGGGGTCAAGCATCAAACATAGGTCTCACGGGCTACACACACATTCCAAAAAATCATGCCAATAACCTGGATAAAACTTGTTCTAGATTCAAATAATTCAAATGGCTATACACACACACCAATAATCATATCAATAACCCATATGAGACAAGCACAAAAGCTAAGGACTTCTCTCCTTAGGTACAACAACAATTGACAGTAAGGGTTGAAGTTTGAGTTTAATTGCACCATTGAATCCTCAATGCCTCAAAAAACAAAAATAGGTTTAAAATTCTACTCATTGATAAGAACCCAATGAAAACTATGACATATCAATCTGGTCAATATCGCATGAGATATTGAAAAGAGATATTTTTAAAAATAAAAAAATAATATAAAAAAGAATAATAGAGAGAGGGGAGAGAGAAGATAGAGGAGGCATGGTAAGAGGTGGTAGGTTCACCCTTCAATGTTTTATAGTTTTTTTATAATTAAATCATTAATTATTTTTAGTTCATTAATGTTTGAATTTTTCAATTCCATGCATTACCATGGACCAAAAAAACTCCTCCTCTTCCTGTATAGTACCCCCCCAATACCCCATTCAATTATCATTATTTTTTTATTACCTCCATTTAATTCCATTTAACTACTCATTAAATATATATATTAAAAGTTAACCGTAAATATATTTATACCGATTATATACATATATACACCCCACCCCCCACACACATAGATATATATATATATTCCATATATATCCACATTATGTATATATATAAACCCATGTATACATATATACACACGCACATACATATATATACATATATATTTAACCCATATATATACACATCATATATATATACAAACACCAATATTATTTTTCCAATTTAATAATAATAATAATAACATTTTATTATCATTATTAAATTTTTATCGCCACTACCACCATAAACATGTTATTAAAAACTTTTATGAAATACCAACAATAGATTAATAAATTGTTTATTAATCACACAAAAACATTCATTTAGAACAAATAATAATATCACTATTATTACTTTTACCACTCATTATTTCCACTGTAACACAATTATTAATTACAAAAGTATATTTCCATTTTTTTTCTTCGACACAAATAATAATAATAATAATAATAATAAAATTATTATTATTATTTCTAGTTATCCATAAAAATATTCATATACTAATTATTATTACTCTTCTGTGAGACATAACTAAACGTCTGACATACACAAAAATTATGTCATGCATAGGGTAAAATCATATTTTGGACCTAATGGTGGTCTCATATTTTTCACACAATACACTTTTCGGGAGATATTTGATTTTTTTTTTAAAAAAATATAATAAAAATATTAAATAAATTACCCTCACGTGTAATCTGTCCAAACATCTGATGCACACAAATATTATGTCACTCCTAGGGTAAAACCCACATTACGGACTTAATGACGATATCAGATTTTTAATCGGAAGTACTATGGTAAAAATATATTTAGTATTTTTATTTTATCAACATCGAGCCACTACAGGCCCCAGAATCCCATGTTGACTCAGCTCCTAACTCCAAAAATATTACATTAAATATTATAAATTGTTTCAATGAAAAAATAGATTTATTTCATTAATAAGAATTTTACCCCTTTTTTAAAACCATAATGAACATAAGTATTGAAAATTTTAAAATTTCACAATAAAAATACTTGTAATTTATCAAAAAAATTGATTTTATTATCATTTAAAATTGAGGATGTTGAAATTATACTCACCATAAATCTTATCTTCCTCAAGAATTAATTCAGAAATTGGAACCACTACTCCTCACCATAGGAGTTTCCATATAAAAATTAAAACATTTTTAATTAAATTTTTTTAATTAAAACATTTTTTTAATTAACTTTTTAATTCCACCATAGGTGTTTAGGATCAATTCATTATAATTCCATTCAATCTCATTGAAAGGAACATATAAAACACTTACCGCCTATTCAAGACTTAATTCCATATTACCACATATGAACGTTAGTCACAGCCACATATATACACTCAAGTATTGAATAAAACATGATCAAAGAAAATAATTCTAGAAATAATTCACCATGGAACATATCATTATTTCAACATGCATTTATTTATTTAGGATCTATCTAATGCAAGCAATAGGTATATATAAAATGTTAACCTATGTCCTTAACATGATGCATAAACGCACACCAAATATCATAAATCATATATTAACATCATGTGAAACACCCAAGGGGAATTTAATCGATGGTAACATCAAAAGGTAAAAATATAAATTCTCACTTTATGGAAACTCAGAGGTCCACTATGCAGTGCTGATCAGACACTTACATAGTTCCCCTGCTTGAGTCCCAACCAATTGAAATCTTATCTATCCTATCCCAAATCAAGGTAAAGAGAAAAGACAAGTTAGGGAATCCTAGACCTCAAATACCATTTTGTAACATCCCAACCCAAACCAATGAGTCTGAGATAGAGTGTCGCATGTCCTTAGGCATGCCTCCCCATACACCAGAGGCTTCCGACTAGTAGTGGGGGTCTCGAGTGGAACAATGGGGATATTATACCCTCCATCAGAATGCATATAATAAATAAATAACCAATGTAATAAATAATCAGAGTACATGTGGAAAATAAAATATGGAATACATGATATAATAAATGAAATAAAATAAGGATCTCGAGTACAGGTAAAGCTAGTGAATAAAGGAAGTAGCAGATGTTCTTCTCGAACTCCATCTAAAAATGACTGCATCCTCTTGCTCTGCATGCTCAACTATCCATCATAGGGTCTTTTCCCTTTACCAGGTCTCTAGTTATGAATTCTACAAGTGCACTGAAATGGATAGGTACGGTGTGAATACAAGACTCAGTAAGACACCACCAAAATCCCTTAACATTAGTGCATAAAATATATAAGTTCTTTTCATGGACATATACAGGGTACATATATAAAAAATATATATCACATAGGTATTAACCACATATAGGGTCCTCGTGGAATGGATCTACCTATTTAGGCACCATTTCGAGAGAAACATATCTACTTATATATAATGATGGATGGAATCATCAGTAACCATCTTGAAACATCCTCCTTGAGTGGATATCCCTAATCATTTTTTACATTCCTCTGATCGTAATAGTCCAAGTACATGAATACCACTATGGTCTTATCACATCTCTCTTGATTAGAAAGCCAAAACATGCATCATGTCTCACATTTCGACCAAAGTCTTATCACATACCTCCTATGCAGATAGGCAAAATCATGTGACACATCCCACTGACTATAATTGTCCAAGTACATATTGAACCAGTACTAGAACATCCCTCTATAAGGATATTCTCAAACATGAATCAAATATATCTCATTTAATCAATCATGTTTCATAACTCACATGTTGTCCAATGTCGACCAATACATGTGTCACATCTCACGTGTTGACCAAATAGGCCAAACCTGCATGCTCAACTTTAGTAGATAGAAATACAACATATATGACACATAATGCAAATAATATGTCAATATCTTTTCAATCAACAAGTATCATAATCATATTCACTATAATACATATGAAATAAATACAATCACAAGTCAAAGGCTACACATGCGCACACACCACCATCTAGTCATGCATCAAACATAGGTCTCACAGGATACACACACATGTCAAACAATCATGTCAAAAACCTGTATAAAACATGTTCTAAAGTAAATTAATTAATACTTCTACACATGCACACTAAAAAACATTTTAATAACCCATATAATACATGCATGGAAGTTAAGGACTTCCTAACTTAGGTAAAAAGACAATTGATGGAAATGTTTTATATAGAGACCCTGTCCTTTTACACATATTATTACATGATTTTAAGCATAATTATCCATGAAATACAAACCAAGAATTAAATATTATAGTGTATTTGAAAGACTAGGTACATAATTAGAAAACATGAAACTAAAATAAAATATATTTTATTAATATTCATAATGAGCTCCTAAATTCCTTTGATCTCCTACAACTGCATAGGATAACCTAGGGAATACATAGATAGAAGGGATCAGCTGAAATTCCAGTAAGGTGATAAACATGGAAACGAAGAATAAATAATGAGTCGGAAGGCATAACATGGTAACATAAAAGGCATGGTGCATGAATAAAAATATAGATAAATAACATATAAAACATAGAATCATATGATCATGGAAATATAGGAATGTGGTAATGACACATAACATGAAATAAACATGAGTCAATACCAACTTACAAGATGGCATCACAAGGTGGAAAAAGCCTCATAATGAATTAGGTTTACTCCCTAATCCCATACGTAATGTATCATGATACAAAACATTACCCAATTCATTGGAGTGATATCTGAGTGAACCTATCATAACATGTTCATGAATATGTGTTCCACATGAAGAATAAAACATAGGGAATAAACATAAGGGTTTCCCATGGAAATAAATGGGTTTCATTATCATGTCATAAGGCATAACCAAAGTGTGTATCATAATGGTATCCATGAAATAAGGGATCAAATAATTTTCAAAAATTAATTAAGGAAATGTAAGAATATATCATGAATAATGAATTCAAAATGAAGTGAAAGTGTGAAAAAGAGCGGCTAGGTAACTTTAGAAATGTTCCACTTAAGCATAGTATTAAGGAAAATAATAAAGAGTTTTTAAAGAGGATAAAAGAATAATTATTTACATTAAACCAGAAATTAACTAAAAGGTTTTTCATGATAAAATGAGTGATTTTAGAAACATAATGGTGTATTAAATCATTTTTTATAGTTTACTTTAAAAGTTTTAAAAACATATAAGTTCCATTTTAATCGGTTTTTCTTATTGAGGCCAGACCCTAGCATGTTCTATATATAAATCGGGTTTTCTTATCATGAGGAATTGGGAAGGGAACCTTTTAAAATGTGTATTTACCAATAAAATAAAGATTAATTGAGATATATATACATGTGTGGAATATATATATAGAATAGAGGATAATTTTATGAGAATAATAAATAAATGCATTGTGTTAAGGAAAGAAATCATAACCCAAATGAAAATTAGAGGTTTAGAAAGATCTCTTACCTTATAGTTGAATGTGTTCTGCACTTACACTTAATATCCTGGATAATCAAATTAGATCCATTAATTACTTAATTAATAACGTCTTCCACATATATTTTATTAATTATAATTATATTAAGTTCATTTATGTATTTTTTGATGAGTTATAAAGTTCAATTTCATCGTTTTGGGAGCGTTCATTTCATGGTTTCGTGATCAGTTCACTTGTATATAATTATGGAAGTTCTTGTAAAATTGGAATAATTATCTAGAAGTAAAACTATATGGTATTAATACACATATATAAGTTCAAATGGTCCCATATGTCATTTTTTTCTAAAATGAGAATGATTTATTTGATAAAATGTTAATAAAAATTGTTTAGTTTATATTTGGTGGTTTTTATGACTATCACAAATTAGTATCGTTTTATTTAATATTTTGTCTATATATTAGTTTCAGAACATTAAATAAGTTATAATATACATATTAAAATATTATTTAACTATTATAATGGTTTTATTACCAGCCATGAATATGATAATAGAAAACAAAAAACTCACGGTCCACGAAGGCGACGAACCAACATATTATGGATGATGTTTTAATTTTTACAATAAAAGGAGGAGAGAAGGGATTTGATGAAGGATATTATAATAACACAATGAAAGTAAAGTATATATATGATATTCTAGATATCATGCCACTTGGGACAAGGGGTGAGTAAAAGGTATAAGAAAGAGAGAAGTTAAGAGAGAAAGACGGAGGGTTTTACCTCTTGAATGTCATCTCCTTGTGAACCTCCTTAAGGCACTTGAGATTGACTTTTTTATGAGAAAAAAAACACTAGGAAGTGGGTAAGAAGATTAGAAAGGGAATTTGGTAGAATATTTTTAAGCTCAAAATCTTAGAAGGTGTGAGGAGAAGGGTTGGTAAAGGGTAGTATTTATAAGGGGGGAGAGGGGTGTTTTTTATTATTATATTCATTAGTTTATAATTTTGGATCAAAACTATAAATAATAGTGATTTTTTGACTATATATAATAACTAGTGTATTTTATTTGAAACTAATTAGTGCTTAAATCATCCATGACTCAAAAATTCATGTATTTGGATTATAGTGTTAAATACCGTAAATTATTGTATATCACTAATCACCAAAAATTCAACTATTTTAGAAAAATACCAAAAATTCACCCAAACCATTATTTGAAATGTATATTTAAAAAATGTAATCTATTTTATGAAAATAATAATATAAATATTATAAATTTAATTTTTAAATAAAATATTCATTTATTTGAAAAATACTAATTGTAAAATTATAATCAATTTCATGACCCTTTGAAAATTTACTTATGGTCTCATAAAATTATATTATAATTATAATAAAAAATAATATTAATTTATGAATCCATTTTATAAAAATTAATTTTCTTTTAAATAATTATATTCATTATAAAATTGGAAATAAAACATTAATGTTTTACAAAAAATACTAACACTTAATTTATCATTTTTTTAAAAAAATCTTATACTATGGTTAAATATATTACAGTTTAATTTTATATGATTCCTAAATATTATTTTACATTTTCATATGTGAGGTTATTATTCTATCGGTCATACTACTATTCCTAATGGTGATATTACTATTCTAATGGTTAGATTTCTATTCCAACGGTCAGATTTATAATGGTCACATGGATTCCTTAATTTCTATAAATAACTCTTGTTTCATTCATTCTTAATTCACTTATATTTTCTCTTCAAAATGAATTTTTTATTTTTAACATTATGTTTTATTTATACATTTTTTTTGTAAGTGCAATCATTATGTTGGATCGAGAAATTCTAAATTTTCCTTTTCTTATTATCTTATTTTTACTTTCTTATCCCACTGTAAAATTTGGAATTATTGTTGGGTTATTTTTTGAATAATGTATCATTCTTCATTTATGATAATAATGTTTTTTTGGTATATCTATGTGATGTATGAACTTTATGACATAATTATAAGAAGGTAAATTCCATTGATAAAAAAATTTGGGTCGTTACAGTTGACATCTGAGTTTAATTGCATCACTAAATCCTCACCACCTTCATGAAAAAATAGTTTTAAAATTCTACTCGTTGAGATGAACTCAATGGCACCAACAGTGCATCAATATGATCAAAATATTTCATGAGATATTAAAGAGAGAAGTTTGCAAAATTAATAAAAAAAATAAAAAAAAAGAATAATAGAGAGAGAGAGAAGAGAGAGGGGTAGGTGGTGTGGGAAGAGGTGGTAGGCACACCCTTCAATTTTTTATAATTTTTTATAATTAATAAATTAATTATTTTTAGTACATTAATGTTAGGATTTTTAAATTCTATAAATTACCATGGACCAAAAAAACTCATCCTCTTCTTGTATAGTGCCCCGTATACCCCATTCAATTATCATTTATTTTCTTCTTTATTATTTTAATTACCACTATTTAATTCAATTTAACTACTCATTAAACATATATATTAAAATTTAACCACATATATATACACGCATTATATACATATATATACCCACCTGCATATACATATATACACCTGCATATATATATATATATAATCCATATATATGCACAATATATATAAAAACACTCGTGTATACATATATACACATGCACATACATATATATACATATATATTTAACCCATATATATTTACACACATTAAATATATATATATATTTAACTCATATATATACACATCATATATATATATATATACACAAATTCTATTTTCCCAATTTAATAATAATAAAAATAACAATAATATTTTATTATCATTATTAACTTTTTGACATCATTACCACCATTGACTTGTTAATAAAAACTTCCATTAAACACCAACAATAGATTAATAAATTGTTTATTAATCACACAAAAACATTCTTTTAGAACAAATAATAATATCACTATTATTACTTTGCCCACTCATTATTTCCTCTATAACACAATTATTAATTATGGAAGTATATTTTCATTTTTTTTCGTTGGTAAAAATAATGATAATAATAATAATAATAAAATTATTATTTTTATTTTTAGTTTCCCAACAAAATATTTATATAATAATTATTATAACCCTTATTTATGATATAATTAAATACCCAATCCACGCAAAACATTATATCACATCTAGGGTAAAACCCGCATTATGGACTTAATGTTAAATTAAAAAATGACCATGCCCAAAATATACATTGGGATTCTATTCAGCGATGGTTCTGAACTATTGTTATTTATTAGTGGTGGTTTATAAAACTCTTACAAATAAAATAAACTACTATGAAGTAATTATTTTAAGCATTTTAAAGAAATAATCACTAATAAAATTTAACCACTATTAAATTAATAAAGACGCACCATTTGGAGGTGTCTTACTAAAAGCGTCAGGAAATGGTTTAACAGTGGTTTTAACTACTTCTAAACCTTACAAAAATCAATGTTGTCACTTGATTTTCATGTAGTGTACTATCTATTCTTGGATCCCCCTGAATATAATCGTCAACATATATAAAATTTTTATCTGAACTAAGTATCACGCACTCCAACAACCAATAGTTCACTCCCAGCTATAGGAATTCTCTTACATTTCTCCTTGAGTGAAATGCCCAATGGATTCCTAGCATCATGCCTCTTTGAAAATACATGTCAAAGAAAAATATCATATTTACCATACCATGGTACCCCAATCCATATCCTATGTGGAATCTCACCACAGAGGGATACCCCCATTCTCATTAGAACCCGTATAAACCATGCCCGGAAGCGTTTCATTGAATCCATCTATCCTCAACCCACACACAGCTGCTCAATGGTCTATAATCAATGACCAGAATATCCTAATCTTTAGACTCTATTCAAGCTATCCTGCTCAATCACTTGACACCAGGCCTCTTCCCTACCTGAACCCATGAACAATGTGATCTTCTCAGGTACCCAAGTGTCATGGTTTACCGAGTAGTGTGTGAGTATAACTTTATAGGGAACCACCAATGTGACCCCTAACATAACCAATGTATGCACTATGTGATATGATCATTATAAAACATATAGTATGAAAGTATAATAAAATAAATGTCATCAATACTCAGGTTCTAATGTGAAACTTGAGATTGACCCTGCTTAATTTTTTCAGTGCCGAATGTATCTAATAAAAATACCATTATATGGAAATCAGGGGTGTACATGCAACCTTCCAGGAAATACGTAACTAGTCAACCAAATATTAGGGGTGGAATCTCCTGATAAGGAAATAACTAACATCATTTAATACTCAGGGGCGTTCCTTCACCCTAATGGGAAGATAGGTCCTATATAAATCAAGGTAATACTATACCTACCGGGAAACAATTAGCCTCATATAGAACTCAGGAGCATAGTTTTACCTTACTGGTAAATGAGTAGCATCATCTGGAACTCTGGGGCATATACACCCCCTGCCAAGAAATAAGTAACAGAAATCAGGTAACTCGAGGAGTAGACTGGACCCTGTCAAGAAACACATATATACCACATTACACATCAAGGTAATACTCTCTCCCTATAACCATTACACCACATACACTCTATGGGAATTACAACTACCCATGAACTCGCTATATAGTCATTAGAGTGTTAGCCACTCAAGACTAACCTCACATCTCAACCCAAGCCTATGTGTCCTATTATCTACTCAACCTACCTCTCAATATCATCCTATTCATGAAATCACATTATGATAAACTAATTGGAATCCTCATATTTCATGTAAGGGTGTCCACTAGGGTCCTCCAGACCCATCCTGGTCATGATAGCTATGGTAGGCTCACACCGTCAACCTTATGGTTCTAAAGTGACACCTGAAATTGATTTTTCCCATATTCTTGCACTCCCCTCTCTATATTCAATGTATAACTAGATAACCCACCAAGGTTACCTAGGTCATACCATATCCCGACACCCTACATGGGATCCTCCATCTCACTCTCATCTCTTCATAAAACTTGTTACTTAGAGCATCCCTCATCTTTACTGTAACTAATGGACTTATCGACCACTTAGTGAAATTCCAATTAGCACCACTCTAGGAAGGTATCATAATTCCCATATCACATACCATGTCATCCTAGGTTAGTTGAATTACCCATCCTTTCATCAATTCACTTAGGGTATACCCACCCAGATACTCACATGCTAGTGGGGGAGGAACCTCTCTCCCCACTCTCTAATCAGCTAGCCCAAGGATATAAAGCACCTAAAGTCCCATATATTTTACCCTAAGGTTATAAGAAGACACCCAAGGTTTCTAATACCTAGTCCATCCTTGATCCCTAATCAAGGGTGCTAAAGGAACCTATAATAAGATCTATTTCACCTCACTTATTTTATTTAATTAATATCACTCATGGGGTTCACATTCATCGAGATTCATAATTTTAATCAATCTCCATCTATTATTGGGGTCCATTGTGGAACTTGACACTTGAATTTTATTCATAGGAGTTTAATTTTAAATGAAACAATTTATTTATACTGAAAAAGTCAACTTCTCGTGGTGGAAACACCCCATATCACATGATACATAAATAAAATTCATAAACTTTAGGGTGATTCATAGGGACCACCTACCTCCTTTGTGGATTTTCCATCCTCAATAATCCTGCGCATGCCTCCATCAAGTTCGTACCAAGCTCGAACGACCATCATCTATCCACATGAGGCCTGAATTCCATTTTTAACACTTTAATTAATTATAAAATAATTATTAATTAATCTCACAATTTATTCCATAATTAATTCTACAATTAATTAATATGGAATAAGTAATAAATTAATCATCTCAAAAACCATTTTTTATACCTCAAATAACTATTTTATAAAAACCATGAAATCCTTTTTTTTAATATTTACCCTTACTCAAAAAGGGTCCCCCTATGTATGGTTTTGTAACACCCTAGAATGTTCAAGGGTTGAAAGTATAAATGTTACTACCCATGTAAATAAGGTGAAACATTATTTTTGGGAGCCTATCTGAATAGAAATGCATAGTTAAAGAGGTTTGTCATGGAGTAGTGGTCATGATGGATGACCTCTTGGGAAGTTTCCAAGGGAGTGTGCGAGTGAGGACAAAGCACATTGGAAAGAACATGTGTTTGCCTATGGGGATAGTAATTAGTTTGATAAACCATTTGGGTTCATAGAAGAGGCCCATGTAGGGGAAAACATGTGTCGGTGGGATAATTAGAGTGCCTATGGGGCCCAATTATTACATTGGTATCAGAGGAGGAACCTAGGTAGAAGTGCAGTTGCACTGGTTGGGTTGAGATGTAGGGTCCACAACAACGACGTTGTGCTCCAAGGGGGGTGAATGTAACACCCTATAACATTAAAGGGCTAAAATGATAAATGTTACTACCCATGTCAACAAGGCACACCTTTATTTTTAGGAGCCTGCCTGATTATAACTCCACAGTTGAAGAGGTTTGGCCTGGAGTAGTGATCTGGATGGGTGACCCCCTAGGAAGTTTCTCAGGACTTGTTTGAGTAAGGAAAAACCCCCTGGGAAGTTTCTCAGGACTTGTTTGAGTAAGGAAAAAACACACTAGAAAGAATATGTGTTGGCCTATGGGGATATTCATTAGTTTGATGACCCGTTAGAATAAGTGGGTGGACCCTAGGGAGGGGAAAACATGTGTTTTCAAGGCAACTGGGGTTCCTACGGGGCTTAGTTGTTACAGGTTTACTCTGGTTACCCTTACATAGTGCATAACCCTTGTGTAAGGGTAATAGTGGTTACCCTTACATAGAAAAGGTCCCCTTCATAAGGGTAACACATGTTACCCTTATGGGGAATTGAACCCATGAATATATGCAGTGGGTCACCTCTATTTTCCATTATTTTTTTCTTATCCTTTACAAAATACACAACCCTACAATCTGTAGACTCTTCTCAAAACACCAAAAACCCACTGAAATAAAAAATTAAAATCCCATTTTACCTAAAAATTACTCCATAACAACCCTTGACCAAACGATTATAGCCCAAATCCCATATAGAAAAATATAAGTAAAAACCAATGAAAATAGTAAAAAAATCTGGGCAATCAGCTACCTTATAGTGAATTACCAAAGATTCAAGTTCAGACTTGTGCTTCATGGCCACTGGATCCTGATTCGGCTCCAATTGAGCTCCCCAGTGAAACCACTCTTCCTTCTCCCTCCTTCCCTTTCTTGGCTCGAATAGCTTCTAGGGGAATCCTACCCTTCCCTCATAAGAAAATGAGAGAGAGATGGGAGAGGATCAATAAAAAAACAAAACAATTTAATTTTCTTTTAAATACAATTAAAATCCATTTAAAGGCTTTCCTCGGGATTCAGAACCCAAATAGATATTATACCACATTTAGGTAAAATCAATTGTCCTGAACTCAACTCTAAAGTTTGAATTTCTATCTAGGACTTTGTTTAGAAGATATCAACGTTTGGGTATGTGAGATAATTAATATTTATTAAAATATATTAAAATATTTCAAAAAACTAACACCACATTTTGAGATTGAAAAGATTTTCAGAAAAAATATTTTGGGATCATCTACTATGGAATATTACCATTTTACCCCTCATAAGCATTTGAGATCCAAAAAATTAAAATTTTCCCTTGTTTTCACAACCCAAAAAAAACACGGGTCTTTACAAAATATATCTAAAAATGATTAACTGCACAAATATATAAAAATCAATGAATGCATATATATATATATATATATTGTATTTTTACACACTACTAAAAAATGTGGAATATATAGAATTAGCCTTTATCAGTGCTAGTGAAAAATGTTGACAAAGAATGCATTTATTAGTGCTAAAAAACATTGATAAAGGGTACCTTTTATCAGTGCTAAAAAACACTGATAAAATTATCCTTTACCATATCTTTTTTTAACGTTGATAAATGATTCATTTATCAGTGCTTTATTTCTAGCACTGATAAAGGTTAACCTTTATCAGTGCATTTTCTAGCACTAATAAAGGTCTTGATCACGTGTGTGAGCCCCGCGTCAAAATAGCAGATGTTTGGTTGCTTCTTTATATATGATTCCACCACGTTTGAACTTCATAAGCCCACTGTAGGGATGGGCTCCCCCATACACTTCACATACTCATATGGGCCCTAGATCATGTAATCTTTAGGCCACTTTCAACTTCCCATGGGTCTATACACCTACTAACCCACCTTCTTATGCTTCTCGCGGGCCTATATACGGCTCGACCCACCCATTTTGCCCATGGTCCCTTTCTAAAATTAAATAATTATTAATAAATTTAATATATATATATATATATTATAAAAATTAATAAATATTATATATTAAATATAGATATATAAAATGAATAAAATAAAATAATTAAAAAATTAAAAATTAAAAATGATTAAATTAAAAAAAATTATTAAAAAAATTATTAATTATATAATTATTAATAAAAATGAATAAATTTAATATAAATATATATATACATAAATTATAATATTAATAAATATTATATATTAAATATATATATATATAATAAATAAATTGTGATAATTAAACCAAAAATTAAAAATGAATAAATTAAAAAATTGATAAAAAATTATTAATGAAACAATTATTAATAAAAAAATAAAAAATTTAATATATATATATATATATATTAATTATAAATAGTAATAAATAATATATATTAAATATAAATATAGAAAATGAATAAAATGTAATGATTAAAAACATATTACTGACTTATCTGTTTTAATGGTTTTTATACATAATTATCCATTAATATATTTAATATTTTTAATATAGAAATATATTCATATATATTTCTCTATATATATATATCAATGTATATATATATATTAATATATATAATATTTCTTAAAATATGATTTATATAATACAAAATATTTATATTTACATTAAATAAGTCGTATATTTAGTTAAGAATGGTCTATAATTAAAAATTAATATTAATTAAAAATATTGCCTAATTATATTGATTAATGGACATTTAATTGAATATTTTTTTATTTTTCAATTTAACATATATCAAACGCATGTTACATTGATTTCACACATACATATATGTAATTAATGTATTTTTATATACAACACACACACATAATATTCTTGTAATTTATTCAATTTTTAATATTAATTTTAGAATTATGTTTATTAACAAAATATATTTAATATACATTATGTTTCTAAACGGAAAATTTTATCATTTTTTATATTTTCATTCAATATATATTATTCATTACTTTTTCATATTTTTTCAAATTTATTCATTCATATTATTATTTATTTCACTAATAGACTCTACATATTATATAATTTCATTAATTTAAAACACATAAATATTTACATAATTAATGAAATGTTATATAGAAATAAAAATAGCTAATATTTATGTAATTTATTCAAATTTTAATATTCATTTTAGAATTACATTCAGTAACATGATATATTTAATATATTATTTTTTTTAATCAGAAAATTTTTTTATTTATTTTTAATATTATTACTGTTAGTATAATTTATTCATTTTTAATATTTTTCATTTTTTTTTGAATTTAATCATTTTCTTATATTTATTTATACATATTTATTTACTATGTTTTAATATTTTCAATATGTATTCATCTTTATTTCAATATATATATCGATTTTTTTATAATTTATTTAATTAAATAAACTTATCCTTTTTTCAATATTTTTAAAGTGCACACATTTTTAATTATTCAATATCACTCATTTTTAACATGCATACATTTAAGATTATATATTCATTAATAATGTTAAAAATATATTTATAAATAATATTTAGAAATAAATATATTTATAAATGTATATTTACTATATTTATAAAATTATATATTTATAATTATAAATGAATAAATTTAATTTTTTAAAAAGTATTTATATAATTATAAATAAAATAATTATATATTTAAATAATTATAAAATTATAATAAATATATTTGAATATTGGATATATTTACTATATATATATTAAATAAATATATATATCATTATATATATCATTATATCATTATATATAATGATATAAATATATATAATGATATAAATATATATAAGTATCGCTTGAAGTCAATAAGATATTTGTTAGCAACATTATAAATAAATGGTGATGGCGGGTGATATTGGTCTTGGGAACCTCAACGATGTCGATGGATGGTCGGTGATAGGCTTTTCTCGAGAAGCAAGGTTTGCTGAGGTTTAGGTGTAGAAGACTGGTGGTCCGGCAGATGGCTTGTCCGAGACAGCGAGGCGTAGTGATAGGAATAAAATTATGGTTTTCTATGTGCAGGCTGTGGTAGGGAGTTCAGATCCAATGATACCTAGGTCGTCTAATGTTGGAGATACAAATCGAGCTTCGGCAAAGGTGATTCTCATATCTCAATCTTCATAACCTGCTGATTTAGTTGATTTGGAGGCTCATAATGTCACATAATCAGGGATTGCTGCTTGTGATCGATATTTTCCTAGCCTTCGAGATGACTCAAAGATTTTTCACAACTACATCTCAAGAAATGGTGCTTGACTGTTGTTGAAGAAACCCCTAAATTTTTTGAAGTGCAGTTGGAGCCATGTAGACATTCGATTATTGTGTGTCTTACCCTATAGTCGAGGAATAATCACTGGAATATGGATGATCTAAAGAATTGGTTACTCTAAATATGGGTATTTGATGGATAGCACTTGGTGTCGATTGGTATGGGTATTTTCCGCATTAATTTCCCTTCTCAATATCTTAAGTTAATGGCGTGGATCTATGGATTCATCAATCTCAAACTCGGGGTCCTAATATTTCACGATTAGGATCCCTGGTTTGAATTATTTCAAACCAAGAATCATGTTGCATAGTCCTGGATTCATATTAAAGGACTCAATTGTTTTTCTGGCTCCTAAGAATTCTATGGGATGTTGCTCGAGATATTGGATCCTAAATTAAATTTTACAAAAAGACTGATATGAATAGGTATGTTCATTATTCTTGAGTCTTGGTTGAGTTCCATCTTAGTTCACCTCTTATTGAAACAATATATATGGTTGTTGGGGATTTCAAATTTGAGCTTACAATTGAATATGAATATGTCCTTGATTTTTTCTTCAATTTCTTATATATTGGACATGTATAAAATAACTATTGTAGGGTCTTGCGATGTTCTAATTGTAAGAGATACGGACATCATGTTGAATCTTGTAAGTTCAAGTTACCCATTATTAATGGGAATAAGTAATCAGTTGAAAAGAAAGCAGTGGTCATGAATGGGAAGAATGGTTATGGCACATCTCATTTTCAAGGAGGTGATGATGGATTGGAAGCAAGGCAGGGAAGGAGCGATGAGGATTCCTCACTCACCAAGAAACCAGTGGGTGGTAATCAAGTCCAACATTTTGTTTCCTTGCTAAGGTGGTTGTTGGAATAGGTCCTACCTCAACCTCATCTCCACCTAATGCTAAAAATGTGGATTTTTAAGTCTTTGTTCTTGATGTCCGTGATAAGGGATCTCACCCTGACTTGAGTGTCAATGAGGATGTCAGTACGTTGGATAGAGATTTGGATGCTCAATATGGAGGATCTCATGATTCTCATCACGTGTGTTCATCTAATTTTGAGGATGGTTTTGATTTTGTTGGTGTTTTAGGGGATGAATATCTCATTGCTAGTAATGAAAAATGAAAATCTACCTCTTTGGTTAAATCTCAGAAGAGTAATAAGGTGCACAGAGGTTCCTCTTCCTTTAACCTGGTAATGTCAAATGATAGAAATGCACGGGGGATGACCTCCCCTATGCTTGATGTTGGTCTGCAGCAAATCAGTTCAACTAATGACACTACTTTCACCTAGAATGTGACCATTGCTCAAGATGTGGGAGAAGTAGCAAATGCTGATAATTAGCCTAGAGATGTTCATCAACTAGTAGATGTAGGTGTAAAGGGATCTTATATGGAATATGTGACTATTGTTGGCTCCATTAAAAATTGTTTTAGTATCCTTGAAAACTTAAATAGATTTAATAGTAAGGTAGTCTTCCGTGAGGAATTTGGTAATGTTCAAGGTTTTTTCCCAAGTTAAAATGAAATCATCAGTCACTGAGGCTTCTAAGGAAAGGATTAATTCTGATTTGAAGGCTTTATCAGAGGGCCTTGGTCCAACTAGAGGTCAGGAGCCTCAGATTCTTGAGGATCCCACCCCACCGGATGACATCATTAACCATCAATTTGGTGATGAAAAGACATAGAAAAATCCCAAAACATGGAGGAGGGGTCGTCATCCAAGAGGTAGGGGTGGTGGATGATCTCAATCCACAAGATGAACTTTCTTCTCTTGGTTCCTGACAACTTTTATTTTTTTAGCTTTGCGATAGTGGTTTGTCACTATTTTCAGTATGCCATCTCCCTATGTACTTTATATTTATATTCAATAAATTTTACTATCATGGGTATATCCCATAGTTCGCGTTGTTTTGGGTATCAATATATATAATGATATAAATATATTTATAATTATAAAATTATAATAAATATATTTAAATAATTAATATATTTACTATATATATTTATATTTATATTTATTTATTAAATATATATATATATATATATATATATATATTTGGTGCTTGGGAGTACAATTACATTTAAACACACACACAAATCTCTCACACATGTCGGAAAGGCTGGCCATAACCCCCCAAGGGGATAGCCCACCCATCTAACCTTATTTATTCGGTACATGGCTCATAGGCCTGGTGGGCATGAAGCCCATTACATGGCTTGTAGACCCATATTTTTTACCCAAATGTCCATCGGTGAACAATGCTGCTACAGTACTCGGGTCAACCTGCGCCTAATGGGTTTTGAACCCCCAACAACGATGTAGTATTACGGGGTTCTTACCACTAAGCCAAACCCCAACTACATATATATATATAATGATATAAATATATTTACAATTATAAATAAATAATTATATATATATTTACAATTATATTTATTTATAAATGTATATTTACTATATTTATAAAATTATATATTTATAATTATAAATAATTATTTATTTATTTAAAAAAACATTTATATAATTATAAATAAATAATTATGTTTTTAAATAATTATAAAATTATAATAAACATATTTAAATAATGAATATATTTAATATATTTATATTTATATTGATATATGTCTATTAAATATATGTATATAATTATATAAATATATATAATGATAGAAATATATTTATAATTATAAAATTATAATAAATATATTTAAATAATGAATATATTTATTATATTTATATTTATATTTATATTTATTTATTAAATATATATAATTACATAAATATATATAATGATGTAAATGTATTTATAATTATAAATATATTTATTTATAAATGTATATTTACTATATTTATAAAATTATATATTTATAATTATAAATAAATACATATTTTTTTTAAAAAGTATTTATATAATTATAAATAAATAATTATATATTTAAATAATTATAAAATTATATAATATATATTTAAATAATGAATATATGCAATATATTTATATTTATATTTAGTTATTAAATATATCTATAATTATATAAATATATATAATGATATAAATACATTTATAATTATATACAAATATTTATAAAAATATTCATTTATAATTATAATTATAAATCTTTGTCAATGCTAAACAAGCACTGACAAAATCCATTGTTATCGGTGCTAAATATTTGGCACAGATAAAGATATATTTTATTAGTGTTTTTTTAGCACTAATGAAGATATATAAAAAAAATGCTGATAAAAGATATCTTCATCAATGAGAAAACTTTAGCACTGATAAAGATGGATTTTATGAGTGTTTCTTTAGCATTGATAAAGATATGTCTTCATCAGTGCTAAACAAGCATTGATTAAGGAGTCTTTTATCAGCGTTTATTATTTTAGCATTGATAAAACCCTTCTTTATCCGTGCTTTTTCTGAAGCATTGATAAAACCCTCCCTAATATTTTAAAAATAACCCTAATAGCATGGATTTCAATCACATCATTCAAGCTCTCGCAGAATCCCATTACCATCACTGCTTCCCCTCGACCTTCTCTCAGACGAATCAAGCCTCTCTCAATGCTTTCTTGTTCAGGTTCAGTGATATATGATAGTGCGGTGTTATATTGGCTCAGTGGTCTAGTGGTTCCATGTTTATGATCTCTGTCGATGAATTCTCCATCATCGTTCATCCTCCTCATATGGTTTCTTGTTTGTGGGTCTCTACGTTCCTGATTTTACCCTACTATGACTCGCATAGGTCATACTCGATTCGCGTGTTGTGTTTTGGTTTTTGTGTTTCCAAGCCACTCTGTGACCATTAGTTTCCTCATGGTCTTAGTTTCACCTCATTCTAAGATCTCTCTAACACTACCCTATATAGGTTCTCTTCCACTTCTTCACTACCTAGGATTTCTACAATAGAGTGTGGCCATTGCCTCATGATGGAAGAGCATATCTCCTATGGATTTCTTAGGGCTGAAATATATTTTAAAAAATATTTCACATATTCTATATTAGACCACATTTCAATAAATTATATATTATTATATTTTAACACTCAAAGAATAAAATTTACCTTTACATATTCAAAGAAGATACTTTTATCTATACTTCAAGCTGAAATTTTTTACCATTGCATATTATATATTGATTACATTTATGTATTTTGAAATAAAATATTTTTTGATGTTGTATATTTATATGGGATTAATGTTTGAATTTAAATATTATAAATGTTTAATATATTTTATAGAGGTATTATTAGTTTGATTCAGTTTCTAATTTTAAGGATGTCCAAAGCCTCTCTCAACAGTAATGAGAAATTATAGATAGTGATTTTTAAAAATATGGTTTTAGATTTATAAAATGTGTTTTTTCTTATGTTGTTTTTAGATTTATCTATTGAATGTGTTTGTCAAATATATATATATATATATATATATATAAAAAATTCAATTTTTTAGGAAAAATAATAAAGTTTATTAATTTCAGGATTTTCTACTTTCAAGGATAAAACCATAGATTACATTGACTTAATTTATTTGTAAATAAGGGAGAATGGAATGGTCGTATTTTTTTTGAATTAGATATATGAATTTTGGGTAGTTTTATAAAATCTATAATGGATTGAAAAATTATGAATATCATGATTCTTTTTAAACTGCTAAAATTCAATATAAATTAATAGAAAGAGAATGGAGAATAAAGAAAAAATAAGTCTATTACTATTATAAAACATTGATGATTATATTAATGTATTTTTTACACATTCAATTTTAAGAAATACATATTCTCTTGAAGAAGAGTCATAATCTAAAAATTATGGATTCTACTATGTGTTTTAAACTGTATTAAACTTTTTACATTTGTTTATTTCTATTTTAAGTGCTCACTTCTAGTACAATGTATAAGATATAATGTTTCAGTTACTTTTAAAAAGTATTTAAAGGAAAAATATAATATTTTTAATGGATATCATGGTAAAATATCTTGGAACCTTGTACATAGTTTTATCTTCTTTCACTTAGTTGTGAGATCCCATGGAAAATGATCTAAATAAATATCATCAAGACTACATTGGGTGTTGATGGAGTTTACTGGGGGATATTATTTGTAGCAATGAACCACTATAAAAACAACTTTTTTCACAACCTTTATTTACATTTTATTTGTTTTATAATATAAATAAAATATAAAGTATTTAACTAAACCAATATGAATAAGGGAGTTCTTATTTTTTTTAAAGAAAATAAATCACTCAATCCCCCCCCCTACATGTGTCTTTTTCTATGATAGTGTTGGGAAAAAATTTCAGTAGTGAAATAGTAGAGAATCATAGATAAAGGAGATAATGAGGAGTATTTATAGGTATAATAATATTAGGAAGATAAATAGAAGGCATGAAAATATCATGATGTAATTATATTCTTGGTGAAGACTCACTTTTTATGAAATTTTAAAATCTATATCAGTGTTAATGAGGGATAGAATTGCATAGGTTAGGAAACATTTTATTTTATAAGAGTTAATGGATAATCACTACTCATTTGTAATCTATATAGTTATTCTAGTGAACTATGGGAACATGAGTTTTATCTAAAAATTCCAAGGATATATCTACCCATTTTAAGTAGTGAAACTTTTTAAAATACACTATGTGTTAACATTAATTTTTTTAAAAATTTAAAGAAAAACTTGTAAGAGGACTGACTGAAAATTAAATTTTTATTAGAAAACACTTTTAAGGAAAAGTGAAAAACTACACAGTTCAACCAGGAGGACAGGCCATAAAAGAGATCTCAGAAATATTGAAACATAACTTAAGCCTGTTATATGATTCCTCCCTAAAGAGTTTCTAGGAGATAGAGTGTACCTGTGTATTTGGATTGTCCAAATTGATGTCTTCAAAGCAATCTTCCAGCTTGTCCCAAGTTTGAGATTACTCCTCTTTACTTATCATCCCTTCATTAAAACCCATTATTAGTATAAGGTCATGTTTTTCAATCCAACCATCCTTCTCACTATTGATATCCACATGAATCATCCTACCCATCATCTTGTCTACCTCTTCTTGAGTAACATTGATAAAAAAGAAACTCCTCCACCATTTATTCTTCTGAAAGGACAATAAGTCCTAGGGATTTCTCTTTATCACAATTTTTCACACCAGTGTTTTTTGAACCAACCTCACCCAAATAGGCCATAACATCTTCAGAAGTCCCCTGTATATTATCACTAGAAGTAGGCATGTATTCCAACTTATTTGATTTAAATTTTTTACATGACCTGGTCTCCATTAGCTTTGGAAGATATGGGTAATCCCCTATCCCTTTGTTTTTCTTACCTATGACCAAGGTGTGACCTCCCAGGTCAGACTTCTGGCACATTCCCTTCCTTTCATTGTGTATGTTTTTACCATGTTTCCCTCCCAACTTGTTCGAACAAATATATAGGGATATCTACATCTATCTCTGTCCTACTTTGTACTTTTTCATCAATGGTGTTCTCTTGGTCCTGATACAATCCCTCAAAACCAACAAAATGATTACAGGTTGGGATGACCTCCTACCCCTGATGCTGGCCTACATAAGCCAAGGAAACATGAGAATCGTTATCATTTACTTTGTCATTAACATGCTTCTCATTCTTGGATTCTTGCATAGGTGTATCAACACTTCTCGGTTGCACTAAGCTATGGCCCATGAACTGTGGTTGAATATTGGTTTCCTCTAAGAATAAGCATGGAGGATCATCCCTAATTGTGTGGTAATTACTTTTAGCCTGCTGATACGCCACTTCCTTACTCAGATCCAAATGGGCCTCCGCCTCTTGATGATTAGCAACAATATCCTAGACCAGACTAGCATTAACCCCAAAACTCACTGCCAGTGAATTTCATCTTGACAATCCATCATTCACCTCAAATTGAAGAGCACTTCCATTCTGTATGTGCATATTCACATCCACCATATTCCTCATATGTGTAACCCCTACAACCTCAGTAGCTCCTGAAGGGCCTACCAAATATTGTCTCAACCTATTGAAGATTTTGGTGACACTTGGTTCAGAAGGAAACACCCTTTCCTGATTCTTCTTAACTGGTACATCTATAGAACCATCAATCAAAACACTTTCAGCTCCCCTAATTTCATCCTTTCGATTTACCTCTGATATCTTTCTACTCCCAACAGTAGGACCAACTGAGGCCCGAGTCACATGATCATCCCCAGCACCCAAGGGTCTCAACCCCCTGCGCCTACAAACTTTCAAGTTGTGCCCCAGTTTCTTGCACGAAGAACAGAACTCATACCATAACTCAAATACCACGCATTGATTGTAACGGAACTCCTCACAGATGGAAATATAGAATAATTAAACAGGTGCTTTAGATACATCTAATTCGACAAAAACCTTTAGCAAGATCGGATGACACACTACCCTGGTCCTACTCTCCGAACAGAGATATCACCATACCATAATCCCTAGCATAAGAATAATCGAAGGGTTTTGAAAGGCGATAGGAAGCTCTAGAAAACTTATTATCAATGAATCCCATTGAATATAAAAATCATACAACCATTTAATGAGAATAAATTGAGAACCATCAAAGGTACGAGGAGTTATCGACCAAGCGATAATCATGTCATCTTCAGAATCAAATCAAATCATGATATGTTTGGAGTCAAGCAACCCAACCATCGCTCATTTTTGCTGACCCTGTGTTTCAAAAATCCAATGACCGAAGAAATCTACCAATGGTCGGCGATGCTTAAAGTTCACAATCAAGGTTAAATGGAGAAGAGAGGACACCTCAGTGAATTAAGAATTTGATATCAATAATTTTAGGAGACCTTTGAAGTGTTCAATGACTTTTCAAGATTAGACAAATTTGGGGGAAATAAGGAAAGAAATCAGGATTCAAAGCATTCAACGACTTTCATAGGTAGATTCAAATGAAAATAGATATTGGTAAACCTTGAAAATAATTATATCAATTTAATGGGATTTTGGAACATAATATTATTTTCTATATGAAGTTTATAAATTCATCTACAAAAATAAATAATAAGAAAATAATAGGTGTGTATAAATAAATAAAACTAGTGAGGAGATGTAATTTTTTTAATATTTATAGGTTTGGTCTAAAAATTACAAAAATTTATAAATTATCATTCATGATGTTTTAAGATATATATAACTACCCTGGTTTTGAAATAGTAATACAATATTTTTAAAATGGTATGAAACATATTTTTATAGAAAAAGATATATAAATATGGTGGAATATATATAAGGAATAAAATTAAAAAAATAGATGAATAAGAAAAATGAAAATCTATAAAAAAAATTAACCAGGATATGTATATCATTGTTCATAAAAAATGACCAATTTAGTTATGACTATAAAAATATTTATTCAAATATCAACATTATAAATTTATAAAAAGGTTGAATCATGTGTGAATAGAATGGAAATTTTTATCTTATTAGAAATGTTTTGGTTAATGAAAAAGGAGATATCATCGATATTACTACATGAATAATTAATATGATATTTGATAATGCTTCCAAAGGTTATGAATAGAAACAAAAAAATGTGTTCAGTCATTATATTAATTTACGAACTGTGATAAAGAACTTGAATTTAGTGGGTTATAGTACAAATATATTTGTTGATATTCCTATAATACATGGTCTAGAATAATCTATAGAAAAAGTGAGTAACATGGAATCTAACTTTACTTCTTTCATCAATAACAATTTCATCCATTGGTTTCATGAAATTCTAGGATCCTTGACCCTGTGTCAAAATCTGGTGATTACATGACCTTGTATGTTTTGAGGAAATATATTTTTACACAAATTTATCAATCCAGGTCACAATTAAATAGAAGTCAAGATATAAGAATTTTCAAGGGAAGTCTATCATCTGATAATAAATAAATTTTGTTTTCAAATATATTTGTTAGTGATTATTAGATTAATATATGGTTTTAAGTGTTTCAGTTGAGTAAGAAATCCATTTTATTAACATTGTTAATAAGATAATTTATAATTATACATGAAATAATGATTTGAAATCCCTTGATTTATGATGTAAAGTATATCAAAACATGGTAAATGGGAATAAATGATAAAGGAAACATTTATGATTGAATTAGATACCTATAATTGTTAAGATGTCAAAATTAAAGGAAATAAGGATCAAGGGTTGACCGATACTTATCAATGGACAAATGTCTCATGTGATTCCAATTGCCCGCTACTTTTTCAAGATCATTGAATTAATCATATGTGACAATTTTCCACTGAAAGGTAATGGTCGCGTAAACATTACCACTCCTTTAAAGCTCCACTCAGACTATCAATGAAACACCACTTGGCCCACCACATGCCAAGTGAAGAAATTAATAAACATCAACCCCTCTCACTTTTTAGATTACCACCTAGAAAAGTTACAGAACCCATTCTAGAATTACTGCCTTTTTTCCCACATGACATAAAATCAAGAACCTATACCAAAATCCACATATTTAACCTAGGTTGTTTCTTTTAATGTCACTCTTGTGTAAAATGATAACTTTTCAGGAATCATAGATGATAACATTCAAATTTTTGGGTTCCCCTTGTTAAAATTATCTATAACTTTCTCCTTTTATTATGAATATATTATGTGTATTTATTTATTTATTGTACAAAATAAATATTTTATGAACCTAATAGGATGGATATGAATAAAAAATGTATTCACGTTATTCGTATAAAAAAATAGTATGAATATGGAGTTAAAGAGTTCATCAAGTTTTCAATAGAGTATACATACGACCCTTCCCAAATCCTTTTTTCATGTTTACATTGTTGTTATTCATGAAAAATTATTCCTAAAGATTTGGAAGAACATTTGATTTGTCATGGAATAGATTATAGCTATAAATATTGGACTAAACATGGGGAAAAACTAAACGTTCACACTGATAGGGATGACACTGCGATTTATGAATCTTTTGATATGAATACCAGTATAAATGATGATGGAGATTGTATGGAAGAAATGAAAATGGTAATTGAAGGTGACCTTCATGATTTTCCAAAGTTATTTGAGATGTTAAATAGATATTCTAAGAGACCATTGCATGCCATTTATACTAAATACACAACATTTTCAACTATATTGAATTTATATAATTTGAAATATGGTAGCAGATGGAGTGACACCATCTTTACAGAACTACTTGGTCTCCTAAATGATATGCTATTAGAAGAAAATAAACTTAATTATTGAACATATGATGCTAAATTAATTCTACATTTAATGGGAATGATATATAAAAATATATATTCTTGTCCAAAGATTTCATATTGTTTTGAAAGGACCATGAATCACTCATAAAATGCCCTAAGTGTGGCGTGGATCAATACAAGAAAGATGAATCAAGTCCTTCGAAAGTTTTATGGTATTTTCTTATCATTTTAGAGTTTAGAGGACTATATGGATGTTAGGAAACTGTCAGACAATTGATATGACATGTAGTAACAATAATTAAAGATGGGAAACTACATCATCCAGCAAAATCTACTTAGTGGAAGAAAATTTGTTATGATTATCCTAAATTTGGAAATGAGCTAAGAAACTTATGTCTTGAATTATATATCGATAGAATAAATACTTTTTGTGTACAAAGTATTAATCATGGTACATGGATATTCATATTGGTAAATTATAACTTGCCTCCATTATAAAGACCTGAGCCTGAGCTACCAGACTCAGCCTTATAAATGTTGTGTATTTTTTTCAATAAAAGAAACTTGAAAAAATACACAACATTTATTACAATAGAGGACCTTTTACCGGTCTAGGTTCTAGAAGATTAGATACATTACTTACAACTATAAAAATAAAATAAAATAAAATCGATATTCTTCGGATGTGCTAACTCTGAAAGTGACGATGTCCAACTAACTTCCAAGATACCTGTGAAAATATTTTTGAAACATAGGGTGAGAAAATTTGTATGCTTAGAAAGGGGATTTGAAAAAATTAATAAATAATTGTAATACATTTATTTAAAATAAACATACATACATAAAAATATATTTTTTACAACACTTGAATATATTTAGAAAACCAGTATTTCACAAGATAATTATAACTGAAAATTGTTGGTAATTCTCCTTCAAAAGTAATAATTTTATGTGGGTCGTTAATAATACTCAACATACTATATTAAAATCCATACATAAGACCACCGGTCATAACTTAAACTTATGGGATCACTCCCCATAATGTCGCATATTTCACTAGTGCCAATCTTTTGAAAACATTTTCCCATGGACGTTTTTTCTAATTTCTTACCCAAAACGTTTATAAAGTACTTACATATTATTATTTTCCTTAAAGGAAAAATAATAATTTTATCATATTTCATCAAAAATTTATCAAGAGTTTCTAAAATCATTTTAGGGAGAATTCCTTTCCTAAAATAACTATCTTTTGTAAATCATAAATAAAAATATCGAGGTCTTAATTTCTAAATAAATGAATATTTAAATTTTAATATAAAAAAATTTAAATCACACAGATTAATAGATACATAATCATATACATGCACATACAAATAGACATTTTAAGTAAAACATTACATCCATGAGTATTCCGCAACTAAAATCTTGTACAAGATTGATGTCATGTAATTTATCTCATATTTACACATGTTTTTCTTGCGCATAAAAAACATGTATTAATTTCTTAGTATGTCGATTTATATATATATATATGTTCTTAAAAATATAAAGTTGGAGATTAATATATACACATGGATTTTGTGATACCCATATTAGCATAAATTCATTCTTACACAAAACTTAAATAAATGATAAATTCACTCAACTCACATGCATTAATGTATATACATAAATAAATTTACATATAAAAAGTATGAAATGACATCAAAAATTAATGATGTATGGATATAAATTATAATCATCAAACACAAACTCAAAAATCACTTATGTATTTATAAACCATAAATTTATGTTCTAAGAACCTAAAGTTTTCCATAATCATGTATACATAAATATATAAATGATAAAAAATTCATATTACACAATATCGAGGAATAAATTCATGTTTATTCAAGACTTTGATAAAAATATAAGTTTCAAACAAGAATCAAAACTTATTTTTGATAATCATAAAATACCATTTTCAAAATAACACAATTAATATTATCACAACACCATATATTAAATCATGATTTGATAAAAATAATTCATTACATATCAAATTTGAACATATAATTATAACATAAATTATGTACAATACTAAATAAAATACATGTTATAGCAGATTTAACATAATTTCCATAAAACATAAATTATGTACATAAATAAATAAAATTATGGCATATTTATGAATTTGAACATAGTTATATATCACTACTAGAAAAATCTCCTATACCCATGGTTTTGAACCATGCACAGTATAGACCACAAGTATTAAGCCTAAATATCATCCAAATCGGATTATGCTACACCAATATAACAAATTTAGACACCCATAGTTCACAAAAGAATGATAAGTTAGATTTGGTTCACAAAAATTTATTCGGGATGGATCTGGTGCATTGTCATGGAGGATCACTCTTATATGCGGCCTTTATTAATGATACCACATGCCAATTTTGGGTGAAATTCATCAAGAATAAATATGATATTAGTGAAATCATCATATCATAAAGGGGTGTCATAGAAAAATAGGTAAAATGAAATGGAAGATGATTATGGTTAGAACATGTTTGGGAGTATCAAGAAAATGGTAAGAGAGACTATGCTGGAGGAATTAGATTAGTTTGTAAATGGTCATTCCATAGACACTGGAACATGATAGAATTGTAGAAATGGTGAACTATATACTAGTATATAAGGAAAGAAGAATGAGGATTTGAGAGGGTATCTATAAGTTTTTTTGGGTTGAAGTAGTGAACAATGGGACTTACATAATCCATAAGATTATATCATCACAAATTGGATAATGACATTATCTGAACTATTTCTTTATAAGGAATATTTACTTCATCCACATAAATATTTTTAGTGAATTTAATTATGCATATAATGATTCCAAGGATTGATACATGATGGATTATATGTTTTGATCATGTTACATTTTTGAATATAGTGGCAATAAAATAATATTTTGACTCTAGGGAAACAACTCTCATAAGGTCATCAAAATTCAGAATTTAATGAGGAGATCCTATGAATGGACTAGATCCAAGAGGAAAATTTGGTTGAAAGAAAATTATCATAGAAAGATATGATTTAACTAGATAGGCATCTCGATATTATTGATGTTCCAGAAGATCTAGAGACCACATTATAATTGAATCACCGATATATCTGGAGTAATTACTAGAAGGTGGAAAAAATATAATAGTGTTTTGAGGCCTAAATTATGATAATTATCAAGGAATATGGAATCATGGTAAAAATATTTTATGGATAAGACCTAAAAATTTTACTATCAAAAGGATCACAACTATAGAAGAAATTATAGAGAACTACTAGGTGGAGGAAATGAGTGTAGTGATATGAAATTTATTTTCACTATTTGCTTATAATAGATGATGGAAAGCCAAAAAAATTTACAATGTTAAGAAGACTCAAATTTGTGGGTGTTAACTATGAGGGATGTAATTGATTCCCTTACTGTGTCTGAATTAAGGGATCTGAATGAGAGACTTACTTTGAAAGAATACCGTATAAGAAAAATGGGTTTATCAGATCATGGAAGAATTAGAAGATAAATTAAGGTTCAAAGAATAGCTAGTTGTAAAATATTTTCAACCGATGGAAAGTGTATATTTCTAAGAGTTAATTTCTCAAGTCATTAAACATGTGAATATTTAAAAATTGTTAAGTACGATTGCATTGGAAGCACATCATCTTGAGTAGTTATATGGGGAAAAAATTTCCTCATGGTGACCTAAATGAAGAAATTTACATGGAGTAACTAGCAAGTTTTATGGATCATTATAACTAGGATGTTGTGTGTAGGATCAACTAGATCCATTATGGTTCAATGAATGTTCCAAGAGAGTGGAATAGAAATTTCAATGATTTAATGAAGGAGACATAGTTTTTTCCTAGAAATTATTAACATTTATTCTACTAGAATTTATTTAATTTAGGATGTTTCATTATGCTTCTATTAGACATTGATTACATACTAATTACTCATTTGATAATTAAAATAAGCAGTGAGTTGAAGCCTAATATTTTTGGAACATTTGAGAGGAATTATCTCAACCATATGAAGTTGATATTAGGGATGTGGATAGTTAGTGAATTGTGTTTTGGAAATTTTAACCTAATACAATGAGATTAAATATAGATGGTAGATGATTACATAGACATGGGTGAGGAGAAACTGGTAACTTTGTCAGTATGAAGCTTGAAATTATTAGAATTCAAGTTTGGGATCCTCTTTTAATCCTCTAAATATTAATAACTTCATTACTCAAATCTGGTTCCAAATTAGAGGACTAAGTTCATTCTTTGGGCATGCCCAAATCTTGTGGGAAATTCCCTCAGCTATTAAGGGGGCAAATTTATTCTCTATGTTTGACTCTCCTAATGTCACTGAAAAAATGTGTTAAATGTAACGCATGAGTCAACTTCTGATCACACTGTAGTGAAGAAATTTTAAGAGGGGAATCCCACAACATGGGGGACCATATGGTCATTCATTCCCTTAAGATGGTTTAATCATTCAGGTAAAAATTATTGAAAGGTCATTAGGTGCACTAATGAATTTGGTTGATGGTTTTATCATTCAGGGTCAGTTTTCTTTTGGAATATCTCATGAGATCAAATTTGGGAATCACTGCTTAGGAATGATTTCTCCCACAAACAATTAATTAAAAAAACTGTGGAAAATAAATAAAATTTCGGAATTAATCATATCTATGTCAGATGTACATGTCGGGGGAAAAAATAAACAAAATTCACTGAGGCATTATCTCTCAATCCAATACAAAGTCTTAATTACTAGAAGATCGGTTATCCCAATAGGAGTCTTCACACATCTCATGTGACAATCAAGTGGAATTTAAAATTTTCACTTCTCCTTCCATGTGAAAACAAAACACATTAAAGTTAATTTTCACTTCATTTGGGAGAATTATGAGATGAACATTACTCTCAGACATGTTCACACTACATATCAACTTGTAGATATTTTCTACAAGGGATTCCTGAAGCTCTTGTTCAATTCTTACATACCAAGCTAGGAAAGACAGATATATATTTTTTAGCTTGAGGAGAGATGTGGGAGATATTATGAATCAAATTAGGTTTATCCTTTCTAATGTGTGTGAGATTAGGATTATCCTATATTGAATTTTAGAGTGAGCTTTATGGCGATATCAACATATTTCGGACTTTTTGTTAAAAAAAAATAGGTCAGGTTTGGTTTTAGTCCATTATTTTATACATATCACTAATGTAAAATCCTATTCCAAACCCAACAAACCCATCCTGTATAAACCTCAAGACAAACACCATAAATTAACATTTAAATAATTAGATCCCTAAAAAACAAAACAAGAAGTATTTTTGTGGTCAAAAACAATAATAATTGACAAGAAACAACATACCACACATTCAGCTCTTGTACTTCATGGATTCTTTCTACAACCTAATAGTCGGGAATTTTTTGGCATACTCTTTAACCTACTGTTGAATGATTTCTATCTCAGATAGGATGTGAGCATCAAACTGCATTGCCATCAAAAAATCCTTCAACTTCGTCACGTCATACAAAACAAACAATATAAACCAAAAAATTCTCAAACTACTTAAACTCAAGTGAGTTACATCTATGAATAAAAAATTTAATTGAAAATGGATTTAATTACCTTTCACTACTGGAAATCTGGGCTATAGCCACGGTTCTAAACCGTGGCTATAGGCCCTCAAACCGTGGCTATAGGTAATAGCCACGGTTCCTCGAACCGTGGCTAAGTTTGGCGTGGCTATAGGCCTAGTCCTATAGCCACGGTTCCAAACTGTGGCTTTAAATCTATAGCCACGGTTTCAACTGTGGCTATACTAAAGGCCGGACAGAATATATTTCCACGGTTTAAAACCGTGGCATTATGTCTATAACCACGGTTAAAACCCGTGGCAATAAACCAATAGCCACGGTTTAGAACTGTGGCTATAGGGTGTCCAAATCCATAAAAAAAAATACCCCCTGGACACCCCCCTGGACACCCCCTGGACACCCCCTGGACACGCCCCTGGACACCCCCCTGGACACCCCCTGGACACCCCCTGGACACACCCGGGACACCCCCTGGACACACCCTGGATAGACCATGGACACCCCCTGGACACCTCCTAGACACCCCCCTAGACACCTCCTGCAGACCCCCCCCCCCCCCCCGCAACAGCCCCCCCTGCCCCAGCACACCCCCTACCCCCCCCCCACCTGCACACCCCCTCCCTGCCCCCCACAAAATTTAATTTAGTTAGCATGCTTACAATACAAATGAAACCTACTAAATTAACTGTAAAAGTAGTTTAATTCATAAATTTTTCTTATGCTCAATTCATGATTACAATAAATCTTTACTTTTATAGTAATCCAACTAAAATATACAGATTGTTTTTAACTTCTAAATATTCAGTTCATTAGGAAATATGAACTCATAATTATACTACATGATATAGAACTAAAATTTAAGAATGATATGTAAGTAAGTTAGTCTAAACCCCGGGACACCCCCCCCCCCCACCTTCACACACCCCTTGGACACCCCCTAAACCCCGGGACACCCCCTGGACACCCCCTGGAACCCACCCCAGGACAGACCCCCCCCCCCCAGACCCTGGACACCCCTGCCAGTCTGCCCCCCCCCCAGACCCTGCCCCCCCCCCCAAAACCTGCCCTCCCCCCCAAAACCTGCCCTCCCCCAGAACCTGGACACCTCCCCAGACCATGGACACCCCCCCCCCCAGAACCTGGACACCTCCCCAGACCATGGACACCCCCCCCCAGAACCTGCCCCCCCAAACACAGACCCCCCCCCCAGAACCTGACCCCCCACCTGCACACCCCCTCACTGGACAGACCCCTTATAGCTCCTCCCTTCCCCCTTGGACAGACCCCCCCTAGCACATCCCCCACCCCTTTACACACCACCACTCTCCCCTCTGGATAGAACCCCTTAGAACCCCCCCCCCCTTGACACCCCTGGACACCCCCCTTGACACCCCCCTGCACCCCCAATACCACCTGCACCCAGCCCCCCCCCCCCATCCCCCCTGCACCCAGCCCTATATCCAGCCCCCACCCCCTACACCCAGCCCCCTCACTACCCCTTGCACCCAGTTCCCCCTCCCCCCCACTGCACCCCCACTATTCACCCCCACCCGCACCCCCACTGCCCCCCTGCACCCAGGCCCCCACCCCCCTCCCCCCTGCCCCCCCCCCCCCACATCCCCCTGCACCCAGCCCTATATCCAGCCCCCACCCCCCTACACCCAGCCCCCTCACTACCCCTTGCACCTAGGTCCCCCTCCCCCCCACTGCACCCCCACTGCCCCCCTGCACCCAGGCCCCCATCCCACCCCCCCCCCCATCCCCCCTGCACCCAGTCCTATATCCAGCCCCCACCCCCCTACACCCAGCCCCCTCACTACCCCTTGCACCCAAGTCCCCCTCCCCCCCACTGCATAATCTGTTGAAGTCCAAAAAAGAATACCAGCAATAGACACCACTGCTGGACACCCCTCCCCCTGGACCACCACCCCTAGACACCCCTGGACCACCCCCCTGGACACCCCTCCCCCATGCTGGACACCCCTCCCCCCTGCCTGGACAGGCCCTCCCCCTGCTGGACACCCCTCCCCTTGCTGGACACCGCTTCCCCCTGCCCCCAGCCCCCCTGCCCCCTGACCCTGGACACCCTAGGACAGACCCCACCCCAGGACAGACCCCCCCCCCAGACCCTGACACCCCTTCCAGTCCTTCCCCCCCCAGACCCTGGACACCCCAGGACAGACCCCCCCCCCCCAGAACCTGGACAGCCCCCCAGACCATGGACACCCCCCAGAACCTACCCCCCAAACTCAGACCCCCCAGGACAGACCCCCCCCCCCACTGGACCCCCTAGACACCCCATGGACAGACCCCCCAGGACAGCCCCCCCCCCCCAGACCCTGGACACCCCAGGACAGACCCCCCCCCCCCACTGGACCCCCTAGACAACGGATGGATGTCATGGTCTATTGCCAAAAGACCGAATCCGGCTGCTGAAATCAACAGTAAGTAAGAAGAGGTAAATGAAGAAAAATGAATAAAATTTTCCCAATATACTTGGGGAATTTTATTCATCAGCAGGAAGAAGAACAGAAGAACGGTAGCTGAGAGTTCATTCCCCGGAGGTGGAGAATGATTTTTTTACATAGGATCTGTCTAATATTTAATGGAAGAAAGAGGGAGAAGAAATTAAGTACCTCATTACAAGTGGCAGCATCCAACAAATTCTCTTCCAATGGAATAAAATATTACAAAAAAAATCTATAAACCTTCTCTCTCCTCTTGTGGCTTCTAGGTGTCCAGGTGGTTAATAATTTGGTTGAGGTGAGGCTGTGGACTCATGGGGGCAAGCATGAAGGAAACTAAGTTGGACTGGATTTTAAGTAGGCTGCTCTTGTTTTTCTGAAGTGGCAGGGCTGATTGGGTCTAAAATAAGTGAGTTGGAACAGGAATTTAGATGAGGGCTTCAAATGTTAAGGGGTCTGGTTTATTTGGTTAGAATTGGGTGAGGTTTGGAATGGTTTTAAAGTGGGATTCCTGGTGGAAAATGTGGGGTTAGTGGCTTAGAAGTTGAGAGGTGGGTAGGCCTGATTGGTGGTCAAGTTGTGGATGGGTTGCCTAGGTGGATTGAAAAATGGTGGGGGACTGGGAAGGAGTTCATAGTGGCTAAATTGAAGTGGGAGCTTGGAATTGTAGTAGGGATTGAGTTTGGATTTTTTAGTGAGTGGAAATGGCCTTGGAATAGCTGGTTTGATTTTGGTGGGTTGGCCATGGGATTTTTATAGTGCATCGAAAAATAGTCACTAGCAGGGCTTGGTTTGGTGTGAAATTCAGTCAAATGGTTGTGGGAACCATCATGGAAGCAACTACCAAATACAGACCAGAGCTAGTCTCCTCTACAGTGAAGACCCTTCATGGAAACTCTTCAAGAAAACCAGGTCTCCAGTTGCATCTTTGTCCATAACAAACAAGACTTGTTTGTATAGGCCCAAACAGACCTCCCTTTGCCAGCTTGTGGGGGAAATGTGGGAACTCCAGCATGAAATAGGCCCTCAGAATAGAACAGCCTCTTTGGAATTGCATCAAACAGATTGTGTGCAGTCTTTAAAACTCAACTTGGCAGTGATCATCCTCCTCCAATGAGTGCTACATGAGATGAGGGAATTATGGAATGAATTTCATCTAAAACAGCCAAAAGCAGACATTGAATTTCCATCACAACAGGCTGATCCGGTTCAGACGACATGTGCAGAGGATGAGGATGATCTGGTTCGGACAACATGTGAAGAGGATGAGGAAAAAGAAGAATTACCGAACAAATATTATGTGATACATGTACAATAAAATATTCCAGACAATTCCAAACCAATGTTTTTAGTTTAATTGAGCCTTTGTACCACCTTCTATGCACGTTTTGTGGAAAGATGGATGAGAGGTAGCGTTGAGAGGAGATATAGTTTAGGAATGAGGAAATACGAAAAATTATAGAGCTAACCATTCAATGTTTCTCTAAGGAGGAGTAACCGTCGCAGGGTGTCGTCCTGGAGCAGGGGTCGCGGCGTGACCGCGGCGTGACCGCGGCGTGATCGCGGCGTGACCGCCGCAGGGTGTCGTCCTGGAGGAGTAACCGCCGTAGGGTGTCGTCCTGGAGCAGGGCTAAATCACGGCGTGACCGCGGCGTGACCGCGGCGTGACCGCATCGTGACCGCAACGTGTTGGCCCAGTCCAGCGACATTCACGGGGCAACATCTTCCACTTAGTTTCAAATAGGATGATATGGATGGCATGAGAGGATGTTTTCTCAGAAGATTTAAAGAAATGAATGCTAATCTGTGATGACTAGAGGATTGGATGACCCCTGATATACCTAATTCGGTGAGGTTTGGAGATCTAGAAATGTGTAGGAATACCTAGAGGAATACCCCATGGGATCAGACAATTCCAAACCAATGTTTTCAGTTGAATTGAGCCTTTGTACCACCTGCTATGCGCGTTTTGTGGAAAGATGGATGAGAGGCAGCGCTGAGAGGAGATATAGTTTAGGAATGAGGAAATACAAAAAATTATAGAGCTAACCATTCAATGTTTCTCTAAGGAGGAGTAACCGCCATAGGGTGTCGTCCTAGAGCAGGGCCAAATCACGGCGTGACCGCGGCGTGACCGTCGCAGGGTGTCGTCCTGGAGGAGTAACCGCCGCAGGGTGTCGTCCTGGAGCAGGGCCAAATCACGGCGTGATCGCGGCGTGACCGCGGCGTGACCGCGGCGTGACCGCGGCGTGACCGCAGCGTGACCGCGGTGTGATCGCAACGTGACCACAACGTGTTGGCCCGGTCCAGCGACATCCGCGGGGCAACATCTTCCACTTAGTTTCAAATAGGATGATATGGATGGCATGAGAGGATGTTTTCTCAGAATATTTAAAGAAATGAATGCTAATCTGTGATGACTAGAGGATTGGATGACCCCTGATATACCTAATTCGGTGAGGTTTGGAGATCTAGAAATGTGTAGGAATACCTAGAGGAATACCCCATGGGATCAGGAAAATCACAGGTTACATAACATGTAATCTGAAATTACTGGTACTGTGGGACCCCTGGGCTGTAGAACTGAAATTTTGGTTGGATTTAAATATCACATGCCATGTGACACTGTCACACAACATGGGACCCATCTTAAAAGTCTAACGGCACTTAAAGATTGTCTTGGTTCAAACAATTGTTTTAATAAAAAGAGGGAAACCCCCTACAGGGATATAAAAAGGGTCAAGTACGATGTGTGCTTTATGACTAACAATGACATCAAGTATAAGGAAAACATCAATGCAATAATGTTAAGCAAGGTATACCACTGTGAGTTTTCGCAGACAGCGCACCTCCGTTGGAGGGGTTTTATTACAAAACCAGGACTTATTTATCAAACGAAACAATTATCTGAACTAACACTTATTCAAGAATTGCAATTTAATATAAACATGAAAAATTAAGAAGCCAACTAAATGTAATTTAAAACATTCTCGAATTAAATGGGATGGCAGAGGGACCCTACCTCAACCTCAAGGCACGTTTTCTTTTGACGACGACAACTCGAATCTTCCTTTTTTCCACTTGCACGCATATGAAACTTAACATATATGTAAGGACACCTAGCCCCTATGTACATATTTGCATGGCCAAATATGCACAAGGGGGGCCTTAGATATATGTTTATACTTGAATGTACCCCTTTATACTTACACGCGTATGCATTTTTCATATCTATATATAAGCACACCTAACCCCAATATATATATTCATACTGCCATGAGTGAATATATATAAAGGGGGAACTTATATATGCATATTTCTACCTATGCATACACATGTAAGCCTTCGTCAACGGCGACTCGAATCCACCTCAATGAAATCCAAAACACACAACAAAAATATAAAGAACCCAAGCCCTGGACACCCCTGCCAGTCCCCCCCCCAGACCCTGGACACCCCTCCCCCCTGGCTAGACAGCCCCTCCCCCCCTGCTGGACACCCCTCCCCCCTGCTGGACACCCCTCCCCCCTGCTGGACAGCCCTCCCCTGCTGGACAGCCCTCCCCCCCTTGCTGGACAGCCCTCCCCCCTGCTGGAAAGCCCTCCCCCCTGCCGGACAGCCCCTCCCCCTACTGGACACCCCCTCCCCCCTGTTGGACACCCCTCCCCACTGTCGGACACCCCTCCCCCCTACCGGATAGCCCGCCCCCCTGCCTGACAGCCTGCCCCCCTGCCGGGCACCCCTCCCCCCTGCTGGACACCCCTCCCCCCTGCTGGACAGCCCTCCCCCCTGCTGGACATCCCTCCCCCCTACTGGACAGCCCTCCCCCCTGCTGGACACCCCCCCTGCTGGACAGCCCCGCCCCCCTGCTGGACAGCCCGCCCCCCTTCCGGACACCCCTCCCCCCTGCCGGACACCCCTCCCCCCTGTCGGACACCCCTCCCCCCTGCTGGACACCCCTCCCCCCTGCTGGACAGCCCTCCCCCCTTGCTGGACAGCCCCTCCCCCTGCCTGGACACCCCTCCCCCCTGCTGGACAGCCCCTCCCCCTGCCTGGACACCCCTCCCCCCAGCTGAACACCCCTCCCCCTGCTGGACACCCCTCCCCCTGCTGGACACCCCTCCCCCTGCCTGGACACCCCATCTGTAACGCCCCGACCCTAGTTACCCAGAGTCGGTGCATTATTACATAACATTGGCATGATCATGAGAAAGATCAAGTCTCGAAAGACCGATTAGTTTAGTAGCCTTGGAATAACTAGATACATCCATAAATTTTTACATTACATCATAAAAAAACATCTTGTCTTCATATCCCCTCATACTATCCCTGCAGGTCATTCATAAATTACTTCTTCATAATCCTGGGAAAAATAAAACATTGAAAGGGGTGAGCTCAGATGCTCAGTAAGGATAACATTATAGCATAAGATTTCATAAATAAGCATAAACACTTAAGGCAATTTATAACTAAAACAAAAGCCTTTTAAACTTGAACTTCAGCATAAAATGGAAAAGGTAAAATGAAATAATGCTATTTACATACTCACATGGATATTCTACTAGTCGAATGATCACATGCAATATCAATATCCACTTTCATAATGTTGGAATGCATAATGCCAGACTATCATAACCACTTAGCCAAGGCCTCGTGCCAAGACTACAAATAAGATTTTGTCAAGGCCTTGTGCCAAGACACTAGTTTGTCTCATGAGACCTACTGATGCATCGAGGAGCTATAGCGGGCTCCACCCGTCACTTATTAAGTCCAATGCATTCCTCATATGAATAGGTTTAAGCATAAAATAAACATTCGTATTAAAACTAGCATACGAAATGTAAATACTTTAACCACAAACCATGAATGGTATAAAAATAGAACATCCACAGTCAAAAATAACTCATTTGATACAATATGGAAGATTTTATTGTATCACATTAACCTCAATCATGAATAATGAAGGATGTTGACATAGATGAAAATAATCATCAAAACTATTTGAGAGAAATATCCCCCTTTTCTTGAAAACATTTAAAAGTCACACTATTTGTCAAGAAGCCATTTAAAAGTAGAATTTTGAATCAAAGTGTCCCATACCACTTTGAAACTTTTAAAAGGAGTTTTAATTTTAAAACTTTAATGTCCATATAAATAAATCCTTAAAACCATTTTTAAAACATGGACATTAATGAGCAAGATATAGAAGAATAAGTCTTTAAAAAATTTTAAAATGGTATTTTGGTTAGAGGTTCTAACCAAAAGAGAGACACTTGAATACAAATAATTGAGGTAATAAAAACTTTGTAATATCATGAGAATAAAGGGATTCATGATATACTATGTCAAGTACATTATATACACCGCATAAAAGTGATTTGGTGTATATCAACAAAGAAGTCTCAGTTCAATGTAAATTGAGATGAAATCTCTCATAAAGGCCGTATCCTTAGGTTAAGGATAAATCAACGACATAATTATGTGTGAAAAATATAAATACACTAAATATGATTGAATATTCAGTGTAAAACAATCAAAGGATATTCACACATATTCTTGTAGAAACAACACCAACGAATTGGATGTTTAACTCAACAAATGGAGATTGAGTTAAAATTACTCTTATCAAGTTCATACCGATCACTTGAGAATTTATCAATGGAGTGATTATGTGTATCAAAAGTATATCCACAGAAAGGGGAGTGGAAATTAAGGCATAATCAAATGAATAGCGATTCCACACATAATCTTGGAGTAATATAATCAATGAAATATGTGTAAAGCCAAATGAGTGGAAATTGAAATCTCAAATTCCCTTATCGATTAGGTAACTTACGAAACATACACCCATGAAAGAAGTATCATAACATGATGATGTAAATACCCATAAATTAAAGTATATTACACAATGAATACAATCATGGGCAGTACACCACATGCAATAATTAAGCGGTGAACAATGGAAATCTCACGGAATTGAAAGTGAGATAAGAAAATCCCTTACTTTGTACTTTTTCCTTGGTCGATGGTAGGTTTACCTCCTGTATAATGGTGAAATAATTGTTATTGAATAATACAAGAATTAGTTACTTTAATATGATATCATATATGATCTTTTAACATTGATTTGTTAATAATATCTTAGAATTATCGTCATTTCAGGTGTTAACGGGTTCATTTTACTTTATATTCTTTGTTATGTGAGCCATATTCATTATTAATGGGATGTATATTATTCATATCTAAAATGGTATCAAGTCCTTAAACATCATTTTTAAATCATCAAATGATAATTATACTTGAATGGATACGATGGAGAATGAATCTCATCGCGTTCGTGGAGACGGTAGTCCGTACGTACGCACGAATGCTACTTCCATTTAATTTTTATTTTAAAAGAATCGAATCCAAATGATACATAGGTATATTACTATTCCAGTAAAATATAATATTTTATATATGTTACTTAATTTCATTAACACCATCCTTTATACGTTCCATGTGTGGTATGAATGAGTCATATCATTTTAAGGGGGCGGTAGTCCGCACTTCCTCAAATGAAATTATCGTATGTATATACAACATGAAACGAATAATTGTATGAAATAAAATGGAATTACAGAAGCTTATATATAAAATATATATCATTAATATCATATTTAATTACAGTGCCATCCTAATGGCCACCATGAGAGGCGGTAAGATGTATTTGAACAATCATCGTTTCGTGAGGCGTTAGTTTGTCATCCACAGAAACATTATGTTCATCATCCATTAGATGGAGTTGTGTGAATGTGTAGTTTGAATACTTCTTTTAACAACATCCTAGTATATTGTGGATACTGGTGCTGTTACAAAAGAAAGGAAATAAAAAGAGTTTGGGGGTTGGAGAAGCAAAATAATTGAAAATAATTTAAGAGAAAATGTTACCTTTAATTTAGGTAACTCAATTTGGTTGGAACCAAAGGACTTCTTGAAATGCTTTCTGCCTAAGTGGAAGCTTCAAGGAGGAGGAGAGGGATGTGGGGAGCTTAGTTGGGCAGAGTTTGGACGAGCCAAGTGGCTTGAGAGGTGTGAGGAATGAGTAGAAGTGGTCTCCTTTTATAAGGGAGAGGAGGGGCTCTTTAGGAAAGAGTGAAAGTATTACTTTATAATATAATTATATTCGGTTTATAATGGTCCAAAAATCATTGAGGTCGAAGATAAGATGACTCATATTCTAAATAACATCAACCAATAATAATTGGACAGGTTTTAGATAATATTTTAATCATTATAATCTTATTTATTTAAATGATTTATTAATGAGGTAAACATTGCATCATTATTGTGTCATTAATAATTTAAATTATTTGATGTCTAAAAATTATAAATAAAATATCATTATGTAGGAAATCTTTTTATCTTTCTAATGAATATTTATAATCGAAAATCCAACATGTATAACCCTATGTAAAAATTGTTCTTTTAAAAGATGTAAGCTTATGCCATTTTTGTATTCATTTTAACTTAATTAAAATAAAGTGTCATTATCACTTACAAGTGGATCAATGGGGTCCCAAAATTGACCCAAAGATGCCCATGGTCGACCATGTATCAACCAATAGGGTTAAGACACGTTTTAGGGTAATTTAGTATTATTATAATATTATTTTTTAACCCTTATTTACCGGATTTACCCTTAACCATGGTAAATAAAATATTTACCGCAGTAATTATTCAAAATGTCTAAAAATAAAAGTTACCTATTTACACAATTTGAACATCCTGATTCCAAATATGGAATCCATTTTTCTAAATTCAAAACACAGAAGTGGCAGAAATTAATTTAAAATTAATTCCTGTTGTCAAAACAAAAAGCGTGTTTTTAAGAGATAATAACTATCAAAAGATTGACACTTGTTTATGTTCGGTTTAATTGTAAAATTATGTCCAATGACCAAAATTATATTAAATGGTAAAAATATATTCTAAATATACTTTAAAACCACTCAAATTCATAATTTATCACTATTAATTATTTTGATTTAAAAATTTGTTTTTAATTAAAATTTAGTAATTTTTACTATTCATCAAAATATGAAAGTTATCCGAAAAGTACCAAAATTTCACCTTAGGCTAAATTTGATATTCCGAATCCAAAAATGAAGTCCATTTTGAAATATAAAATATAATTTCAAAAAATTAAGTATTACTATTCATAACGGCTAGTTTGATCGGTTGTGGTGTGTGTTAAAACTCGAAGTTGCGTACAACACACGCTACTGTTTTATTCAAAGGAAAGCGTACCGTGGAAGCTTGGGATGTTTTATTTTAAATTTTTTGATGTCCCCATTTAGTCAAAAAGTTTAAAATATTTTATTTAAAAAGGGTTCACTATTAAAAGTTGGTAAAACTACAATACTGAAGATGAATTTGTTCTTACATTATGTCTAAGAAATTAATAATATGGATTCTAAAATTATAAGGATTATATAAAGTTTAAAATTTAGTTAATACTATTCATAACCTTTTTTGAACGGCTTGTTTGGTAAGTCATGGTGCGCTTGAACTCGGTGTTGCGTGTAGTGCAAGTTATTGAATTATTTTTAAGAAATAACACACTATGAAATCTTGGGGTGTTACATTCTCCCCTCCTTCAATAAATTGCGTCCTCGCAATTTGAAATTGTTCTTCGAAAATAAAAGGTTTAAAATAGAAAATATATTTGTGGGAAAACCCACATAGGAAATTGGTTTACTAAAATTTAGTCTTAATATGAGGAAAAGAGAAATGAAAGGGTCACCACCAAATTATGATCTCGATTAGGAGAACATTGGTGGCAATTAGAGACATATAATTGGAGGAAAAACGTAAATATTTATAGGTAGTGGTTGAGGTCATCAATCACAAACAAGTATAAAATTGAGGTCCTTAAACTCATCAATCTATGATGATTTGAAGTACCATCGGTTCAAAAAAATATAGGGTATTGGGATCACACATTTTTGACATTTCAAAATATCTTAGTTGAAATCCCACATCGAAAAATGAATTAATGAGGCCTCTATTTAAAATAAAGAGTGGAAAGTATGAAGATTACCGAAAATAACACATACTAGGGTTCCATGTAGGAAAATATGGATATGGAGGAGAAATCTAACCATCAATTATCTGATGGAGAGTGGTAGAGAACATGGCTATGAAAAGGCCAACAATCCCAAAGCCATAAATTAGTGATGATTTAAGGTACCATCTAGGACAACATTTTTTTTTAAAGTTACATTACATAAGGAAGAGGAATTAATTTATGATATTGACTAAGAACATTATGAGATATACTTAAATTTTAAGTAGATTTTCATTCTTTAATAAATTTCCACCACTAACTCAATTTTTTTTAAACGATGAGTATTCAAGAAGACTTGGTCACACTGGAAGAGCTAGAATAAACTTCTATAGAATCACATGATCCATGCAGGATAAACCATATATTTACATTGTCTTTGAAGATTAATCAAAACCAAAATGGTTAGTGAATGATCTAATGATCCCCCAAAAGGATATTCATTGAGATAAATATGCACTAATCTTAATTTCTAAAATTAAACCAACAATACCCCAAAGTTAAATAGATACCATTCAATAACGAATTGTCCTTAAAATCCTTTAATATAATCCAAACTAATATTGAAACCCAAAACATAGAAGAATTTGATTATGTAGTCTCCCATGTTACATTGTATCTCCAAATGACATCAAATACTCTTAAAGTCACATAATTAAAAGTAATTAACATCATCACATATTCTCTGTTATAGGTTAATCATTTCCATAAATAACCCAAATCACTATAAATCAACAATAAAAATGTAGATAAAAATCCACCATTACTCTACAAATGAAACCTCATTGTATTCTATTTTCCTTGGGCATATAGTGTTCCTAACAAAACGAACATCTTCCAAAATAACATTTATCACTTAATCACCAAATCATTTTCCTATACCAAGGGTATTCATTTGATAAGACATAAGAACCCAAATCATCTTATTATTGATCAATAAAATCATTTTACAAAAAAAAATAGTCACACTAACCAGGGACTTCACGTAGTTCAGTGGTAGGTGATAAATCCCAATCGCACTTTGGTTGTGGGTTCGATTCCCACAGCTTTGTCCGACGCGACGGGTTGTCACACGGTCTACGTGTTGTCCTTTTTCAAAAACTATATTCTATAATATTACCAAAATGAGATAAATTTTTCAAAATAACATAATTTAACCACAAATGTTATATCATACTTTGCATTTTCATCCCAAATTATAATAACTTATCATTTTCTCAAACCCCAATGATCATATAAAACCAAATGGTTATTTATACCTATATCCACAAGAGAAGAGACAATTATTCCTCAAATATCATTCTCACATGGCAAACTGAGGGGTTACAAATACAAGAGAAAATTATTCCAAAGTAAACCCATCAACAAGGAGTGCTAATACTTTTTAAATTTTTCTCCAACCATTTATTTCCACATAGCTTCTTCTTTGAGCAAGAAAATATCCTATAAAATAGGACATTCACTCGGGTAATGGCCAGGTCCCCTACATTTACGGCAAATGACTGTAAATGGACTCTTGGGACCATTTTTATCTTCTTCCATAGTACTCTTCATTTTTCTTCGGCAATTCTTCACTTTATGTCCTTCCTTCCCACACGTAAAACATTTCGTTGTCCCATTGAGACACTTTCCTGGGTGTCTCTTTCCACAATTCCTGCATGATGAAAATTGAGGTTTCTTTTCTCCATGGTCTCCATTGCTGGAGATCTTATCATTTATCACCTTTCTCTTCCTTGTTGAGTCTGGGAGTTGGTTAATATATATGTTGTTGATCATATTTTTGGAAAACTGATTTGGCATAAAGACGATATCTTTTACGCCTATCAACATTCCATTTTGTTGCTCATTTCCACCATCGTTCCCACCTTGTACATCATTCTCAAAGTCACTATGACTTCCTTGGAATCCAGCCATTGACTAAAACCAGAAAGCATTGTGTGAGTAATAGTAGTCGTAAAATCATTTAGAGATTAAAATGTCACCATATTCTCAATTTGAAACATATTAGGATTAACCAAGGTCATTTACTCTCATCTTATGTATATATTACTTAAATCGGTTTGTAAAGAAAATGTAAATTATCCTAAGCATATCCCCCGGAAGTGTCGTAACCAAGAGTGCAGCAAGGCCCGTTGTCGTGCACCAGTACCCGTTCGAGTCTAGCTCAATTTGGTGTTTTCGGGTTTTACCCCTAGGTACATCTGTGCCAGAGCCGCCTCTACCTGCTCGTATCCAGATAGGGATGTATTGCTCAGAAAACTCACAAAATCTTTACAATACCAAAATTCTAGGAAGTTCTTTTATACTAATCCTCAAAGTTCATCTTAGGTCTACGTGCTCTAATCAGAGTTTATCTAAATCTAGCTACCAAGGTTTGTACTAAACTTCATCTGATACCAACTGTAACGCCCCGACCCTAGTTACCCAGAGTCGGTGCATTATTACATAACATTGGCATGATCATGAGAAAGATCAAGTCTCGAAAGACCGATTAGTTTAGTAGCCTTGGAATAACTAGATACATCCATAAATTTTTACATTACATCATAAAAAAACATCTTGTCTTCATATCCCCTCATACTATCCCTGTAGGTCATTCATAAATTACTTCTTCATAATCCTGGGAAAAATAAAACATTGAAAGGGGTGAGCTCAGATGCTCAGTAAGGATAACATTATAGCATAAGATTTCATAAATAAGCATAAACACTTAAGGCAATTTATAACTAAAACAAAAGCCTTTTAAACTTGAACTTCAGCATAAAATGGAAAAGGTAAAATGAAATAATGCCATTTACATACTCACATGGATATTCTACTAGTCGAATGATCACATGCAATATCAATATCCACTTTCATAATGTTGGAATGCATAATGTCAGACTATCATAACCACTTAGCCAAGGCCTCGTGCCAAGACTACAAATAAGATTTTGTCAAGGCCTTGTGCCAAGACACTAGTTTGTCTCATGAGACCTACCGATGCATAGAGGAGCTATAGCGGGCTCCACCCGTCACTTATTAAGTCCAATGCATTCCTCATATGAATAGGTTTAAGCATAAAATAAACATTCGTATTAAAACTAGCATACGAAATGTCAATACTTTAACCACAAACCATGAATGGTATAAAAATAGAACATCCACAGTCAAAAATAACTCATTTGATACAATATGGAAGATTGTATTGTATCACATTAACCTCAATCATGAATAATGAAGGATGTTGACATAGATGAAAATAATCATCAAAACTATTTGAGAGAAATATCCCCCTTTTCTTGAAAACATTTAAAAGTCACACTATTTGTCAAGAAGCCATTTAAAAGTAGACTTTTGAATCAAAGTGTCCCATACCACTTTGAAACTTTTAAAAGGAGTTTTAATTTTAAAACTTTAATGTCCATATAAATAAATCCTTAAAACCATTTTTAAAACATGGACATTAATGAGCAAGATATAGAAGAATAAGTCTTTAAAACATTTTAAAATGGTATTTTGGTTAGAGGTTCTAACCAAAAGAGAGACACTTGAATACAAATAATTGAGGTAATAAAAACTTTGTAATATCATGAGAATAAAGGGATTCATGATATACTATGTCAAGTACATTATATACACCGCATAAAAGTGATTTGGTGTATATCAACAAAGAAGTCCCAGTTCAATGTAAATTGAGATGAAATCTCTCATAAAGGCTGTATCCTTAGGTTAAGGATAAATCAACGACATAATTATGTGTGAAAAATATAAATACACTAAATATGATTGAATATTCAGTGTAAAACAATCAAAGGATATTCACACATATTCTTGTAGAAACAACACCAACGAATTGGATGTTTAACTCAACAAATGGAGATTGAGTTAAAATTACTCTTATCAAGTTCATACCGATCACTTGAGAATTTATCAATGGAGTGATTATGTGTATCAAAAGTATATCCACAGAAAGGGGAGTGGAAATTAATGCATAATCAAATGAATAGCGATTCCACACATAATCTTGGAGTAATATAATCAATGAAATATGTGTAAAGCCAAATGAGTGGAAATTGAAATCTCAAATTCCCTTATCGATTAGGTAACTTACGAAACATACACCCATGAAAGAAGTATCATAACATGATGATGTAAATACCCATAAATTAAAGTATATTACACAATGAATACGATCATGGGCAGTACACCACATGCAATAATTAAGTGGTGAACAATGGAAATCTCACGGAATTGAAAGTGAGATAAGAAAATCCCTTACTTTGTACTTTTTCCTTGGTCGATGGTAGGTTTACCTCCTGTATAATGGTGAAATAATTGTTATTGAATAATACAAGAATTAGTTACTTTAATATGATATCATATATGATCTTTTAACATTGATTTGTTAATAATATCTTAGAATTATCGTCATTTCAGGTGTTAACGGGTTCATTTTACTTTATATTCTTTGTTATGTGAGCCATATTCGTTATTAATGGGATGTATATTATTCATATCCAGAATGGTATCAAGTCCTTAAACATCATTTTTAAATCATCAAATGATAATTATACTTGAATGGATACGATGGAGAATGAATCTCATCGCGTTCGTGGAGACGGTAGTCCGTACGTACGCACGAATGCTACTTCCATTTAATTTTTATTTTAAAAGAATCGAATCCAAATGATACATAGGTATATTAATATTCCAGTAAAATATAATATTTTATATATGTTACTTAAGTTCATTAACACCATCCTTTATACGTTCCATGTGTGGTATGAACGAGTCATATCATTTTAAGGGGGCGGTAGTCCGCACTTCCTCAAATGAAATTATCGTATGTATATACAACATGAAACGAATAATTGTATGAAATAAAATGGAATTACAGAAGCTTATATATAAAATATATATCATTAATATCATATTTAATTATAGTGTCATCCTAATGGCCACCATGAGAGGCGGTAAGATGTATTTGAACAATCATCGTTTCGTGAGGCGTTAGTTTGCCATCCACAGAAACATTATGTTCATCATCCATTAGATGGAGTTGTGTGAATGTGTAGTTTGAATCCTTCTTATAACAACATCCTAGTATATTTTGGATACTGGTGTTGTTACAAAAGAAAGGAAATAAAAAGAGTTTGGGGGTTGGAGAAGCAAAATAATTGAAAATAATTTAAGAGAAAATGTTACCTTTAATTTAGGTAACTCACTTTGGTTGGAACCAAAGGACTTCTTGAAATGCTTTCTGCCTAAGGGGAAGCTTCAAGGAGGAGGAGAGGGATGTGGGGAGCTTATTTGGGCAAAGTTTGGACGATCCAAGTGGCTTGAGAGGTGTGAGGAATGAGTAGAAGTGGTCTCCTTTTATAAGGGAGAGGAGGGGCTCTTTAGGAAAGAGTGAAAGTATTACTTTATAATATAATTATATTCGGTTTATAATGGTCCAAAAATCATTGAGGTCGAAGATAAGATGACTCATATTCTAAATAACATCAACCAATAAGAATTGGACAGGTTTTAGATAATATTTTAATCATTATAATCTTATTTATTTAAATGATTTATTAATGAGGTAAACATTGCATCATTATTGTGTCATTAATAATTTAAATTATTTGATGTCTAAAAATTATAAATAAAATATCATTATGTAGGAAATCTTTTTAGATTTCTAATTAATATTTATAATCGAAAATCCAACATGTATAACCCTATGTAAAAATTGTTCTTTTAAAAGATGTAAGCTTATGCCATTTTTGTATTCATTTTAACTTAATTAAAATAAAGTGTCATTATCACTTACAATTGGATCAATGGGGTCCCAAAATTGACCCAAAGATGCCCATGGTCGACCATGTATCAACCAATAGGGTTAAGACACGTTTTAGGGTAATTTAGTATTATTATAATATTATTTTTTAACCCTTATTTACCGGATTTACCCTTAACCATGGTAAATAAAATATTTACCGCAGTAATTATTCAAAATGTCTAAAAATAAAAGTTACCTATTTACACAATTTGAACATCCTGATTCCAAATATGGAATCCATTTTTCTAAATTCAAAACACAGAAGTGGCAGAAATTAATTTAAAATTAATTCCTGCTGTCAAAACAAAAAGCGTGTTTTTAAGAGATAATAACTATCAAAAGATTGACACTTGTTTATGTTCGGTTTAATTGTAAAATTATGTCCAATGACCAAAATTATATTAAATGGTAAAAATATATTCTAAATATACTTTAAAACCACTCAAATTCATAATTTATCACTATTAATTATTTTGATTTAAAAAGTTGTTTTTAATTAAAATTTAGTAATTTTTACTATTCATCAAAATATGAAAGTTATCCGAAAAGTACCAAAATTTCACCTTAGGCTAAATTTGATATTCCGAATCCAAAAATGAAGTCCATTTTGAAATATAAAATATAATTTCAAAAAATTAAGTATTACTATTCATAACGGCTAGTTTGATCGGTTGTGGTGTGTGTTAAAACTCGAAGTTGCGTACAACACACGCTACTGTTTTATTCAAAGGAAAGCGTACCGTGGAAGCTTGGGATGTTTTATTTTAAATTTTTTGATGTCCCCATTTAGTCAAAAAGTTTAAAATATTTTATTTAAAAAGGGTTCACTATTAAAAGTTGGTAAAACTACAATACTGAAGATGAATTTGTTCTTACATTATGTCTAAGAAATTCATAATATGGATTCTAAAATTATAAGGATTATATAAAGTTTAAAATTTAGTTAATACTATTCATAACCTTTTTTGAACGGCTTGTTTGGTAAGTCATGGTGCGCTTGAACTCGGTGTTGCGTGTAGTGCAAGTTATTGAATTATTTTTAAGAAATAACACACTATGAAATCTTGGGGTGTTACACCATCCCCCCTGCCGGACACCCCTCCCCCCCTGCCGGAAACCCCTCCCCCCCTGCTGGACAGCCCTCCCCCCCCCTGTTGGACAGCCCTCCCCCCTGCTGGACAGCCCCGCCCCCTGCCTGGACACCCTCCCCCCTGCTGGACACCCCTCCCCCTGCTGGACACCCCTCCCCATGCCTGGACAGCCCATCCCCCCTGTCAGACACCCCTCCCCCCTACCGGACACCCCTCCCCCTGCCAGACACCCCTCCCCTTGCCTGGATAGCTCTATTGGTACTCACACAATTTTTGGGAAATTTTCTCAGTCGTGGGGAACTCAATTTGGTTGGATATACATACCGATAACCCAAGGTTTGGACACTATGTGATAACCCATGTGAATTTGGACATGTATATAATGATTCTAGAAGAAGTAGTCTTAACTAACTAGATGAATGTATAGACTTTTTGATCCAATACGAAAGGAAACCACAGTTCTACATGAATTATATGTTTTTTCAATAGGATGTGAAATTATTCTCACCAAAGTACTAAAAAAATAGAAATTATAACGTACATTCACTTATTCTATGTGAATAACATAATTTTTTTTAATAAAAATCAATAAAAAGGAATGTTTAAACAATGATTTAGAATTATAAAATTTAGGATTAGAAAAAAATTGTGTACCCTTACCTCACACTTAATTTGAAGTATATAATAAGAATTTAAACTCTTAAAAATTTAAGGTTGGAAGGAAACAACCTGAAAATTTTCTTAGAGTGAAAGAAGTTACTCAAAATGGGCTGCCATGACCCACCTAACTTCCTACAAAAAAAGACCTCAATCAAAAAAACTTTATTAAAGAAGGTCAAATAAAAAAACTAAAAAAAGTAACAAGATAATCTTGGGTTTATCCCCCAGGGGGTTCTATATTTAGATTGCTCACAGTTGAAAAATCATTGATTCAACCCCAATTAGATGGAGGATGTGTCTTCTTACTTAAGAACTAGCATAAAATCTTCTTTCTAGCTATAGTAATCAACTCAAATAGTTTTTTAACACCCCATTTTCATATACTTTTAATTTCACCACTTTGAAATTATAACTTCCTAGGACTAGTGGAAAGGGGGGGGAAGGGGGTATATTCCCTCTTCTTCAACTTGAGGAGTGATGTGCATAAATAGTAAAAATTCAATTCTTGGATGTGATTTTTCATCCGATTCAATATCCTATATAAATTCATTATTAAAAACCACATATGTATCAATATCCACTTTTTCATTAGTGCGCAACTTCAAAATATCCTCTTGCTCTTCGACCACTCCCAAACTTTGAATTACAATTAGATTTTTTGAGTTTCAAAAGTTTCTCATCAGGTGTATTAATAACCTTCTCATGTACCTCTAGTAAATCATGAAGTTCACTTGAATCTACACAACATACATAGGGAGAAGAGAAATCAAAATCATACACAAAAAAATCACAATAATATAAAAGAAAAGCTTGTTCAATTAAATAAAAAACTTCATTTTTTTTGGTCATCTTGCTCTTTTTAAAGAAAAAACGATGATCCTAGGAGTGTTTCTAAGTTAGAAGTGATTTATTCAACCTCCTCCAACCTCTTATCAAAACAAAAATCCTCAATTTTATAATTTTTCAAAGTAAAGGAAAGGGTATCTTTAATTGGTTCATCATCTTATGATTTCACAAGAATTTTGAAAGGATTATCATGAATATCCCACTACTAAAAGACCACCTTGGAGAGGTGGGTTACATTCCTTCTATTTGTCCTTTGACATATTCATAGACCTAGTCCCCATTGGTAGAGAAAAATATGAGTAATCCATTTTATCTTTCTAGTTGACCCTCCCTATCTTACTCTTCTCATACATGGATACATTTAATCCTGAACCTCGTCCTCTAAATCACCTAAAAATTGGAAAGAACATTCATCACATGACCAATTTTCAGGGACCTGCTCCTCTCCAACGGTTCTGACCAGGTATTGTTCAAAATTATGGACTAGTTCATCATATGACAAAAGATCAAAATGGTTATCCATCACAATACCTCCCACTTCGGTAGAACTCTTCATGAATGTGGCCTCACTCCCTTAAACCTATTCTGATACATTGCCGCTTGTTGAAAATGAGAAAACGGAGGGATTCTTGGGACCACCCTCATCCATATTCTTCAGTTCCATAACCGAGTAATCCTCACTGACACCATGGAGAGGAGGGCGCGGCGCGGAGGGCGCGGCGAGGAGGGCGCGGCGAGGAGGGCGCGGCGCGGAGGAGGCGTCGACGAGGAGGCATCGGGGAGGAGGGCGCGGCGAGGAGGCGTCGGGGAGGAGGGCGCGGCGAGGAGGAGGGCGTGGCGAGGAGGGCGCAGCGAGGAGGGTGCAGCGAGGAGGGCGCGGCGCAGAGGAGGCGTCGGTGTGGAGGCGTCGGGGAGGGGGAGGGCGCGGTGAGGAGGAGGAATCGCAAGGGGGAGGAGAAGGAGCCCGATGGGTTTGGGAAAAAAAACGGGGCTACTGGATATAACCACGGATGAAATAATTAACTGTGGAAATATAAAAGATATAGCCACGGACCTATAAAACTGTGGCTATAGGTCCGTGGATATAGCTCAGATTTGTAGTAGTGCATGTTATAGAATGGTTGAGCTGAACACTTGAAAAGTTTAGCCACATTCTTATATGATCCTGAAAATGATGATTTGATCATCTATGTGGCCTATCCAAGGGTCATTGTCCCCATTCCATTTGAGATGATGATAACAAGAACCTAAACCAACTTTCCTTTAGTGATTATATTCTATGACCCTAAAGTCACCCCATAGTAGAGGAAATAAACTATTAGATCCCTCCCTATATCGAGTATCCCTAGCATGGTACTCTCCATCGCGACTGAGCTGAGCATAAGTGAATCCACTGGTAAGCCTTGCCGTTTACACTCCAGGGTATGAATAAATTAATGCCACCCTCAAAAGATCTGGGTTTAATGAAATTATCGTATATTACAACCAAATATATGGGATACCTCAGGTTATTTTGGAGGTCAATGTTGGGTCCAAATTCACCCATCATGTGGGACTGAATCACTCTCAACAGATACTATTATTGGGATACATTTAGCCCTCCATGCTCCATAACTACACCATTTTTTCTCAGAGTTTTCATGGGTGTTAGAGACATTCAATTATTTTCCATCAACCATTATAGATCCTCCACACCACCATGTAATATTTTCCTTTTGCACTATGGGGTCTCATATCATAGGGCCATACCCACTAGCAAAATATATCCTGTTATAGTTTATTCTAACTGAAATGGTATTCTTCTCCAAGTGGGAAGAAGTAGTTATCGTCAATGATGTTAAATCTATGTTTGTGATCATGTTTTTGATCTACCACACCATATATCAATTTGGATTTCTTCATTCCATTCTCAAATAATAAGGCACTAACTTTTAGGATTAGGATTTAATGAAATTTTACACGAAGTACAAAATCTGGTCCAACGTTACTACTTACTAGAATTCATAGGAAAATGTGTAGATTGAAGAATGAAATAAGAAACAATCTATTATCCTATAGAAAACACTGGGTTATAAAAAATAAGAGTTGGCCTGATAATCTCTTGAATTTCCTCTATACCTATTGGATGATGACTCTTAATTCCACCCCAGTGACCTCATATACCTAGTATGTGAAACCAAGTAAGTCATTCCCATCGAGGATTAGATACCATAGATCTAAATAGATTTATACAACAACAATAGTCTAGAAAGAATGAAAGAAGATCACTTGGATGATTTGGAATCCCTCATAGAGAACAACTTCCAAGCATTTCCCAATCTAGAGAGAAACCAAAACTAGATGAAAATATAATTCAAAAATATGGTTTCCTCTGCTCCATACAATATGGTGACATGGTACTGGATCTCAGAACAAGGATGATACCCAAATAAATAAACCGAAGTTGGTGCCAAAGTGGGAATGACCTTACCTCATTCATAAGGTCTATTCCAACGGGGTATACTCTTTGATCACCATATATAGAGATCGTATCACACCTCCCACCAATGTGATGTTTCTGAAGTAGTACTTCACATGAGGATACCCATGGTCCAAGAAAGAAAACCTAAAAATATTTTCATGGTTCCAAGAATTATGAATATAAAATATTCACAAATGTTCCAAGATTTATGACCCTAAACTACCAGAAACCCCATGGTCGAGCTAGTATGACCTTAAAATATTCATAACTGGTCAAAGCAACAAGACCTTAAAAATATCCTTAATCTAAAATCTTTGAACATAAACAAGGAGTCATATTCCATGAATTATTAAAATAACTATTTTCTACCAATATTGTTTGAGTTTAATGACTTTAAACTATAGATATTGACATCCTAGGCACACAAAATTAAATAATGATCTTACTCGATATAAAATTAAGATGACTCATATGATAACTATGGGATGATATGAAAGGTCTTACAATTTTTATAACCATGGTGCCTCATAATATATGTATGATATTGTCTAAAAAATCACCCCACTTGGAATCAATATGAATCATATGATATGAGACGAACTAAACCATCATCCATATAACACGATGCTAAACTCTAGCATTACCCATGTCATAAATTTGGGATTCCCTCACGAGAGAGGATTTCCCCCAATTTTGGAATTGAAATCCTACTATTACATAATTTTGAACCATGTGTGGATTGACTACCATTTTCATGGGATACGTTGTGATTCATATACCTCTCATTTATAGGTCTAGATAAATATATTTCAACCCTATATCCCCTTAGTCCCATTTACACACACAACATTATGACTTTAACTTGTGTGTAGTCCATCTCAAGGTGTGAACATGGTATATAAGACTATTTGGGTCCATTTACAGTAGGTTTTACCACTTCTGTGACACATATATTACTGTGAAACCAAATTACACATATTCCAAGAATCATGAATTTAAAATATCATCTACATTCATCTCGGTCTGATCATTATAACATTATATGATATGGAATTTTTTTTCTGAGGTATTTGTGTGGTGCGTGGGATGTCCTGCCCTCAATTCAAATCAAATTCAACCTCATTCATGAATTGATTTTTTTTTCAAAATATACCTGTTTCAGTAGCCCATGAATCATGAATGTAAATTGTTTTCTGTCATCCAAGAGGTATGACATTAAACATTGATCAACCGTCTTCAGGATCACTTCATTTGTTATAGGACATCCTAGTATCCGTTCACATGGGTTTTAAGCATTTTTCACTGCATTATCGTCCTTAAAGATCCTCTGTATACTCAAATCATCAAGAATATAAACTATTTTCATTTTCACTAAGCTCCATGAACTCAAACAAGAAGACTAGATCAAGGCATTGTGAACCTAAACTATATGCATGCACCCATTATTCACATGGTTTTCACCATCTCTGGTGTTGCATAAATCTAACAGCTCTACCATACAAAACTATATAAGGCTTGATTCCTATCCTTATCGGATGTGCAATGATGGATAGACCATCTATCTCTAGGAACAACCATAGATTAATTGTAAAATCATATGTTACATATGGTTATATCACCATGATATTCTCATATTTTCCTCCTTTTGGGGAATAAGCCCCATTAATTTCGCTTGAACAACTAGAAATCTAGTATTCCCTCAAAAATAGATATATATGGTAGAAAATAATTGGAAGATGAAGGCATATCCTACACTAATGTTCCTAGTTCTTGATGTTAATCTACAGTATTACCCTATACAAAACCACGATGCCTCATACGATATTTAAGGGATGGAAATCAAACCAAAATCCATGGAACACAATTCTAAAATGTTGACATACCCTATATAATTTCTGGATGCCTCAGATTCGAAAATGGTATGATTTAGTATCCTTATTCATGAGGATCGACCCGAGCAGCAGAAATATCTTACATAAAAGAGTGGAAATATTCTTGAGAAGGATCTAATTACTACTGATATGGATTTTGAAAAAACTATTGTTAAAGATAAAGATACTGGAAATGATAAAAAATGGAATGATAAAGATATCGGCAATGAGGTCGTCCGGAGGAGGCCGTCGGGAGGAGGAGAGTTCGTCGGAGGAGGAGATTCCGTCGAGAGCAGGGGAGTTGCGGTCGTCCGGAGGAGGGGAGTCCGTCGGGAGGAGGGGAGTCCGTCGGGGGAGGAGGGGAGTCCGTCGGGGGAGGAGGGGAGTTCGTCGGGGTCGTCCGGAGGAGGGGAGTCCGTCGGGGGAGGCGCGGTCGTCCGGGGAGGAGAGGTCGTCGGGAGGAGGGGAGTGCGTCGGGGGAGGAGGGGAGTCCGTCGGCGTCGGGGGAGGCGCTGTCGTCCGGGGAGGGGGGAGGCGCGGTCGTCCGGGGAGGGGAGTGTGTCGGGGGAGGGGGAGTGAGTCGGGGAGGGTTCCGTAGGAGGAGCCCGAGAGAATATTGGCCAAATCGCACATATAGCCACGGATGAATTTTCATCCGTTGGTATAACCATGCTATAGCCACGGACTTATAAAACCGTGGCTATAGGTCTGTGGCTATAGCTTCATTTTGTAGTAGTGTTTATATTCAGCCTTGATGTGAAAGTGATTATTCTTTCTATACCTTATTTTTCAAATTCACCAAAATTAAATGGTTCTCAGTTCCACTAGAAACAAGTTCATATCCATTTTCTAGAAATGCCTGCAAAATTGGTCAGAAGTTGGATGTCATGGATTCAATGAGGTATCATTAAATTTAATGTTGAACCCGTTGACATTGATGAATCGTACCTGTGAAAGCTTCGAGCAATTACTCAGAACCTATTCTTGATAGGCTTTGTACTTTGGAGTCATGGCCTGCATTTTTTAAAATAAAAAAAAAACAAATGTTTGCATTCCATTGTAGAGAAACTTCAACAAACCCAAAGAGAATAGAGAATCTAGCCTTGAAACACCAAACTAAAACCAAAGAACCTAATAAATCCATGGAGAAGGTGGATTCATTCATACATAGGGATCCTTTATAACTAGATCTAATGAGGCAGAGGTGAAGGCAGACGCAACTGGGAGGAGGCAGAGGCAGAGGCAGAGGCTACCGTGGAGGTGAAGGCGAGGGCCAAGAGGTGGAGGCAGAGGAGGCCATAGCCTGGTGGAGGTTGAGGTGGAGGCGGAGGCAGTGGCCTCTGCGGAGGCGGAGGCAACCGCGGAGGTGGAGGTGAGAGACAGGAGGTGGAGGTGAGGTCCGAGAGGCGAAGGCGGCCGTAGAGGCAAGAAGGTAGAAGGAGGGAGGTGGGGGCCGGGAGGCGGAGGCGAGGGAGGGAGCTCGAGGTTGGGGAGGGTAAGAGAGGGTGAAGAGGCCAGGGCTTGGGGGATATGTGGGGGAGACATGAGAAATCGAGATGAGGATCCCGATAAAAAGTTCAAATCAGTGTTAGTATACCCACGGTTTTAACGAAATGGTGGGTATAGGTCAAAACATATCATTTATACCCATGTTTTTTTTAAACCATGATTATAAATGCAAGGGTATAAATCCATTTTCCAGTAGTGTATATAAATACCTTTCAGCATAACAATTCACAATAAACTTTTTGATAAAAATATTATAATCCCTTGCTTGAAATGTGGACACATGCTAAGGTAGTTCTGCTGGTGCAACATCATTGCGCACCCTTACTCTCACCGGACTAGAAAACTGTTTTTTTTTTTTTTTTTTTTTTGCCAATTCATTTTCTTGTTTAAGGATTTTATAGCCATGGTCTCCATAAGAGTAAGCTTTCAGTGCAAGCTATAAGCAGCAAATTGATACTGACGTTGTGAACTATTCAACTGAAAAAAACATTGGACCATAGCATAATAAGGACAATAGTAAAATAAAATTGCACTCAAAGAGAATTTTGTGGACCAAAACAAAACAATATGTTCATAGAGTAAAGGAAAGATATAAAAAATAAAAATGGACCACAGTGGTTGGAAAATGATTGACGAAGAAATCAGAAGGTAAACGAAAACATCAAAGTTTTGCGAAAAGAAAATTGGACACCCTAAAAAGAAAACAAAGACCTACCTCACATATCAGACAAACCAAAACCCTAACCTGCTCGAACTCCTCACCAGCACTCAGCCTGCTCAACCTGGACCCTCGCCCTGCCTCCTGAGGTCGAAGCTCCATTAGGGCCTGTCTCCCTCTGCTCAAGGTCGCTACGTGACTCCCATTCGTTTGAACTTTCCCCGGGCATGACCTCTTGCTGTGTGACCTCGAAGCCCAGGTCTCGGCGCATCCCCCCTCCCCCTCGGTGAAAACCAGAGGTTGGCGCCCCTCCCTAGAAACCCTAAGCATGGACCCACACCTCTCCCCTTTTCACGATTCTTTATTATTATTATTATTATTATTACATCATTATTATTATTTAATTGAAGATTATAGTATATGTATATTATATTATAAGTTTAACTTTAATATTAAAATAGTTATATCGTATAATTATAATTTTATTAAACACAAATCATAATATTAATAATTTTATAAAAATTGATCTAATCAAAACTTATAATTTAAACTAATAATTATTACTTCATATATATATACACACATACTTTTGAAAATCAAAACCCATAAAACCCAAATAATTTTAATATAATTATTCATATGTTAGATTAAATATTTATTTTCATAAATTAAAATGTGAAAATTAATAGTTTTTTTTTACAAAATAATATTACTTAAAATATTTGACATTATTATTATAATAATAATTTTAAATGGCATGTATATTTTCAATATTAAAAAATTTACAATGTAAAATTATAATTTTATTAAACAAATTTTATAATAATATTACCTTTAATTATTTTTATTTATTAAAATAATATATTAGAAAATATCATTTCATGATACTATATTTAATAAAAGTATAATTAATTTATATGTCATCATGTATTTCAAAAAAAATGTTATTTTGAAAATAATATAAATCAAAGTGATAAAATTTCATTTCGGTTAAATGAAACCACGTGGTTTTATTAAAATATTTCATGATATTATTTATTTAAATTATAATTCATTAATAATTCTTTTATTGAAACTCAGGGTGTTACAGCCATAGTTATGCATGAAGCGCAAATACATTATGTTGTCTTTATTTATATCTAGACCAAAACAACCTGATAATGATATTGATGTCTATTTCACTCCATTGATCGAAGATCTAAAATTGATGCGGGATACAGGTGTTACAATGCATAATTCTCATAGAAGTGAAGAGTTCAAATTGAGGTCCATTTTGTATGGGACGATAAATGACTTTCGTTTTTATGGATGTTTTTCAGGCTATAGCATTCAAGGAATGTTGAGATGTCCCATTTGTAAAGAATTTACACATTCGGTTCGGTTGAAACATTCTTTGAAGACTGTGTTTTTAGGAAATCATTGTCACGACCCGTCCTCGGGGCTCGTGCCGTGACTACCCCAAGCCCGTCTTCCATAGACCAGAGGCTGGCGACTAGCATCAAGGCGTAAATCCCGGTAAAAAGGGAAGGCATTGCCTTTGTAAAGTAAACAAACACTACAGAGCAAGCAAGCAGTAGAAGTAAACACTACATAAAAACTGAGTACAACAGTAAGCGTGGAAAAATAATGGACCAGAATACAAACCCAAACTGAAAGTAAAGTACAACTCGAAAGGGAAAACAACAACTAAAAAGTAAAGCCGCAGCCTCGATCCGTCCACTCGACTCCCACCTGAAGGGTGAGTATAGATAGCCTCCACAACTCCTCGGGTCCAACCGTCCACTCCGAGTACATCCTGCCAGTGGTCCTCCTCCAGTACCGTCCTGCTCCGCAAGCCTCAACCACGATCAGCGCTGTCCGTCGTCTGCAACCAACACAACGTAGTGCGGACATAGCCCGTGCAGGGGTGAGTATAAGCTACTCAGTATGGACCCCGAGACCCCCAAAGGTCTCCCAAAATCCACAAAGGATAATCCACAAAGGAAAGATACAATCACGAAGTAACATCCGACACTGCTTAGGTATATGCTCATACATATACTTAAGTCATCAATTCTCGTTCGGCTCCAACATCCGAGCTCAAGTACAACCCAGTCCACACGGGAAAGCAAAACGTAAATCAACACAGGATAGCACAATACAATCCACAAAGGAAAGCAAACATGAATCAGCTCACACAGGTATACTTCTTTGTATGACGATAGAGATGATCAGGTATTGCCACTGATTCATCTAAGTCGTCGGACCCACAAAGGATCGATAGGTACTAACCCCCGCAATGACCCACAAAAGATCTGACCCACACAGGATCGATAGGTAACTAACCCCCGCAATGACCCACAAAGGATCTGACCCACACAGGATCGATAGGTAATTAACCCCCGCAAAGACCCACACATGATCGGACCCACACAGGATCTGTAGGCGCTGGCTCACACAGAACCGCTGAGCGCTGACCAGAACAGGATCGGTAGCACTGATCCACGTTGGATCATTGAGTGCTGTAGTCGTCGTCGTCGAATCCACTGAGGATCTCTGTACAGTCGTCGTCGTCGTCACAGTCGCAAACGCAGCCAGCTCTAGGGTTCCCGCACACAGCATGCTCGTTCGGGAGGGTCCGCTCCACGAGCCGAGAGGCTGATACATCAACTGACACATAGTCCAGAGTTGATGTATCCAAAAGTTCTGTATCGTCAACAGGAACTCAACGTCGCAGACGGCGCGTCAATCGGACGCCCGGTCTGAGAGTTATTGGTTTTTTCGTCCCAGGGGCCCGGTTGGTTTTTTAAGGCAAAACCAACCCGACCGTACTCCACTTACGTCCAAATCTCGGGCGGAGTAAGCCAAAAGATCTGTCTCACTAAGAGGAATCCAACAAAGTCGACGGCACATCAATCGGACGTCTGGAGATTAAGATATGAGTGTTTCCGCTCCGGGGGCCCGGTTGGTTTCGTGTACGAACCAACCTGGACGAACCCAAAGTATTTTGAAACCTTGAGCGTGATATACCGAAACGACCGTCTCGATCCAAGGATCGCATCGCCGCTGACGGCGCGTCGATCGGAGGTCCGTAGCCCGAGATATGGGCAAAAGACCAAAAAGGTTCTGAAAACGGGGGTTTTGGGCCCGGACCGACCCGACCTGAGACCCCCTGGGTCGGCCCGAACTGGGTCGACCCGACCCGGGTAAGGGTCGGCCCGCCTGGGCGCGGCCCGGCCCGGCGACCCGGCGCGCGGCGCTAGCTGGCTCGGCCGAACGGCCGAGCCGTTCGGCTTTTGCGGGGGGGGGGGGGGGGGGGGGGGGGGGGGGGGGCTACCCCCCGTGATTTGAAACCGCGGCCCCCCTTAATGGGGGCCGCTAGCTTGGCCGGCCGGGGGTTTGAACCACCGGCTTCCCTCCTGTTCGGTCGGCCGGTTTCTGCCGCCACGGGACCGGCGTCTGCCGGTCCCCTCCCTGCTCGACACCGGCGGCCCGGAACCGGTCCCCTCCCTGCTCTGACACCGGCGGCCCGGAACCGGCCGCCGGTCACCCTGCTCTGCCGCGGCCCCGCTCCGGTCGCGGTGTCTTCGGTTCTCTCCGACGCGGCGCGACGATGTCGCGTCCTTGTTTGATTTCACGGCGCGGCGCGACGACATCACGCATTCTTTGCCGCACGATTCCGCGTGGTGCGTCGGCACCACGCCATTCCGTTCCAATCCACAAGAGAACCAACAAGGATAAAGGAAGTGGGTCGGTCGTGTTTGTGCGGTCCGGCCCCCCTCTCGTTAATCGATAGCATTTGGTCATATTACACGAAGAACGTCAAAGTAATATTCACGAACAAAATAAAATAAACAAACCCCTACCTCGAGCGTAGCTTGAACGGAGGTTCGTCGAACGAGGATTCGTCGCGGAAAAAGACGTCGCGGAAGGAGATGTTGCGGAAGGAGACGTCGCGGAAGAAGACGTCGCGGAAGAACCGTCGCGGTCTACGGCGTCGCTTAGTCGGTCTCCGAGGACTCGGTGTTCTTCGACGGAGTCCGATGTGTTCTTCGCGTTCTTCGTCGAAGATGAAGAAGTTCCTCAATCTTTAGCCTTTTCCTCCCCAAGACTCTACCACAAGAAACTAACCCAAAATAAATTAAGCCCTCACTTAATTTATTAACTAGACATGAGTTTGAAATTCAAACCTACACACACATTAAACTCACACCATTAATAACATAAGTTATTAATACTTAAGTTATCAAAATTAAAAGGTGAGTTGAGGGGGGTTGAAGAATATGAAGGGTTGGGGTTCGTGTGGGCCCCACCACCCTCATAACCTCCCTTGGGAAGTTGGGTAGTTACCCAACTTCCACCCAAAGCCTTAAACCACTTAAAGAAAATAAAAATTGTAGTTAAAAAATAAATTAAACTTCCACAATTTTTATCATCTTCTCTCGTGAAAACGCAACCCCGGAACAGGTGTTTCTAAGCAATTACCGGCTCTACGGTTCCATCGGTGCCCTCGGAATTCGATTCAGAGCACCGGTTCAAAATTTAGAAATTCCTGCTCGTTCGTTCACTGAACGTACCCGAGTTAAACTTTGGATAGAAATTCCGGGCACACCGGGCCTCGGAATCATGTGCCGTCAGAAACTGCGTTCTTGTAAAATCCCAAAGAAATTTAAGAAAATATTTTCCTTGAATTTTACGGGTCTTTACATTACTCCCACCTCAGGGCTTTACATCCCCGTAAAGTTACATCATAAACTAGAGAAACAAATGTGGGTACTGAGCACGCATCTGAGCCTCCCGCTCTCAAGTGCTCTCCTGGAGATTCTCGTGCTGTCATGTGATGCGCACTAGAGGAATTGACCGTCCACGTAGGACCCGCTCTTGTCGATCCTCGATCTCCACCGGGACCTCCGCAAAAGTCGCCTCATCATCAACGTCTAGCTCCTCATGGTCAATGATATGCGTCAGGTCGTGCACGTATCTCCTCAGCTAAGATACGTGGAAGACGTCGTGTACCCGGTGCAACTGAGGTGGTAGAGCCAGGCGATAAGCCACCTCGCCAATCCTGCTGAGGACCTGGAATGGTCCGATGAAGCGTGGAGACAACTTGTCGCCTCGACCAAATCTCCGTAATCCACGTCGAGGCGAGACACGCAAGAAGACGTGGTCGCCATCCTCGAACTCTAGTGGCCTCCACCTCCTGTCAGCATATAACTTCTGCCGGCTCTGAGCTGTCCTCATCCGCTCCTGGATGATCTGGACCTTCTCTGTCGTGGCCTGGACCATCTCAGGTCCCACAAGTGCTGACTCCCCAGGGTCTGTCCAGCACAAAGGAGATCTGCAAGGTCGGTCGTACAATGCCTCGTATGGTGCCATCCCGATGGTGGAGTGGTAGCTGTTGTTGTACGCGAACTCCACCAAGGGTAGGTGGTCCTCCCAGCTACGACCAAAGTCGAGGACACATGCGCGGAGCATGTTCTTGAGAGTCTGAATGGTCATCTCCGTCTGACCATCCGTCTGAGGGTGAAAGGATGTGCTCAGATGTAGCTGTGTCCTGAATGCCTCATGTAACCCTTTCCAAAGCCAGGAAGTAAAGCGAGCATCTCGATCGGAGACGATAGATGATGGCACACCATGAAGCCGCACAATCTCCTGAACGTAGAGTCGTCCCAAGCTCTCCACTGAGCCCTGCTCTCTTATGGGTAAGAAGTGTGCCGACTTGGTAAGTCGGTCGACAATCACCCAAATGGAGTCGTGACCTCTGGAAGTGCATGGAAGTCCAGTCACGAAGTCCATAGATATCTCGTCTCACTTCCACTTCGGGACCTCCAAGGGCTGTACCAAGCCTGCTGGTACTTGATGCTCTGCCTTCACCTGCTGGCAGGTGAGGCATTGAGAAACGAACTCTGCAACAACCTTCTTCATGCCCGGCCACCAGTGTTGTCGTCTGAGATCCTGGTACATCTTCGCCACTCCAGGATGTACCGCCAAAGGAGAAGTGTGAAACTCTCTCAGCACCTCCTCCCGTAAAGCAACTGGTACCAAGGTACGTCCTCTGAAAAGGATGTCATGCTCTGCTCCAAAGGAGAAACCATCAGGTGCATGTCCTGAGGATATCTGTGCACGCCGCGTCTCACAGTCAGCGTTCCCACGTTGTGTCTCTCTGACCCACTGCAGTAGTGGAGGAGTGACTGTGAGAGACTGAAGAAAAGCTGCCTCATCTATATCCACGAAGGATATCTGCAAAGCGGCTAGCTGCTCTGTCGCATCCTCAAGTAGCTGAATGCCCGCCATCCTGCTGAGAGCATCGGCTACCGTGTTCCCCTTCCCAGGAGTATAGACTATCTCAAATTCATAGTCCTAGAGGAACTCGAGCCATCGCCGCTGTCTCAGATTCAGGTCCTTCTGAGAGAAGATGTATCTGAGACTTTGATGGTCAGAAAAGACTGTAAAGCGTTCGACCATCAGGTAGTGTCGCCATGTCTTCAGAACGAAGACCACTGCTGCTAACTCCAGGTCATGGGTAGCGTAGTTCTGCTCATGCGGCCTCAACTGACGTGATCCATAGGCGATCATGGCCCGCTCCTGCATCAGGACACATCTGAGTCCGGTCCCTGATGCATCCCAGTAGACTACGTACCCTACTCCCTCCTCAGGCAACCTCAAGATAGGTGCGCTGGTCAATCTCTATCTCAGCTCCTAGAAGCTCTGCTGACATATGTCTAACCACACAAAGGGTTTCCCCTTCTTCGTAAGAGATGAGAGTGGTGCCGCAACTCTGGAGAAGTCTGGCACAAATCTCCAATAGTATCCGACTAGTCCCAAGAAACTCTGCACCTCCGTCACGCTCTTGGGTGGCTCCCAAGCTAGCACTGCCTCGATCTTCGCAGGATCCACTGCAACTCCCACCTCAGAGATGACGTGCCCCAAGAAGTGGATCTCGCGTATCCAGAACTGACACTTCGAGAGCTTTCCATAAAGCCGGTGCTCTCGGAGTGTGTCTAGTACAATCCGCAAGTGGTAGGCGTGCTCCTCCTCAGTGGTCGAGTAAATCAAAATGTCATCGATGAAGACCACGACAAATCGATCGAGGTATGACTGAAAGATCCTATTCATGAGGGCCATGAACACTGCTAGAGCGTTGGTTATGCCGAATTTCATAACCAAGAACTCATAGTGTCCATACCGACGCCTGAAGTCCGTCTTCTGCACGTCCTCGTCCCGAACTCTGAGCTGATGATAGCCTGACCTGAGGTCTATCTTTGAGAACCACCGTGCTCCCTTGAGCTGATCGAAGAGGTCATCAATCCTCGGTAGCAGATACTTGTTCCTCACTGTCACCTGGTTCAGGCGACGATAGTCGACACAATGTTGCAAGCTCCCGTCCGCCTTCTTGGCGAACAAAATCGGGGAAGCCCGGGGTGAAACACTGGGTCGGATGAACCCCTTGCCCTGCAAGACCTCCAACTGTACCCGTAGCTCTCAAAGCTCGGCGGGGGCCATCCGATATGCTGGAGTCAATATCGGGGCTGTCCCGGGGTATAGGTCAATATAAAAGTCTACCTCTCTGTGAGGAGGTAGCCCTGGAACGTCGTCGGGGAAAACGTCCTCATATTGATCCGCACCACTACAGGAAAACTAGGACTCCGCATGTCAACTACTCCTAGGATGAGGCTAGCCAACTAATGAGTGATGGGTTGTCCTCTCCTCTGTGAGAGTCTATCCTGTGTTGCAAAGGCTCCTTTCTCGCTGGTGAAGGTGAACTTGCTCCCGTCGGTGCGTACACATCGCACCTTGCGCCTAATACAGTCAATCTGTGCATGGACTGTAGATAACCAATCCATGCCCAAGATGACGTCGTAAGGCCTCGACGCCTCTACAAGAAGATCCCAACCGAAGCTCTCGCCACCTAGAGTAAGCTCACACTGCCGGCACCAGTGCGTAATCGTCGAGTCTGCTCTCGTAGGAGTCTCTAGCCGTAAGGATCGAGCCAACGGCTCTGTCGGAATCTCCGAGCTCCGAACAGGGGCAGCGGCTATGAAAGAATGACTCGCTCCTGTATCTATAAGTACTGCAGCAAGGGTGGAATAGACACAGATAGTACCTCGAATCATCTCGGGTGCGCCGTGGTCGTAGGCCTCTGCTGCCTGGAGTTGTGCCTGTCTCTGTCCGCCAGCTCCCTGTGGTCGGGGTGGACCTCCTGGTGGTGGTGGTGGTGGAGCCTCAAAGCGTCGCCCACCACCTGCTGCTCGGCCAGCTCCTCTGCCTCATCTGCCTGCTCCCTGCGGACCGCCACGGTCGACCCTCTGCCTCTGCCTGGGTGGCCCCTCAACCGTCTGCTGCTCCTCGGCATGACGGGTCGGGCAGTCACGACCCATGTGGCCCTGCCCGCCGCATGAGTAGCACTGCCTGCCTCTCGAAAGACTAACTCCGCGCTGTGTTCCCCGCACTGCTGAGCCAGTGTCCTGAGGTCGTCTGCCTGAGGGTCTGGTCTGCCTGGACCCATGAGTCATCCGTCGACTGCCTGCTGCAGAAGACTCTGCTACATACCGCCCCGCGGTAGGTCTCGCTGCTGAAGAAGGCTCAGCAAGAAAGATCTCGATCAAAAGGGCTCGCTCCAGTACCCCTGCCTGAGTCAGAATACTGAGGGAGATCAGCGATGCCCTGATCTCATGTCTCAATCCCTGCTCAAAGGTCCGGGCCCGGAAGAATGGGTCTCGTACCATATCTGTCGAGTAGCGTGAGTGATCGGTAAATCTCGCCGAGTACTGGGCGACCGTCAAGCTGCCCTACTGCAGCTGTAGAAGCTCCTGGATGTGCACCGCACGGAGGGTGGCTGGGACGAACTCCGAGCGGAAGAGGCTCTCAAAGTCCGTCCAGAGGAGAGATGCCTCATCGTGCACCTGGAGCATCAAGCTCCACCATCTGCCTGCTGTCGCGTGCAGTAGGCTCGCTATGAGGATCATCATGAGGTCTGCTGGTGTCCTCACTAACCGGAAAACTCGTACAACTGCCTCCAGCCAGTCCTCGGCTGCCTGGGGGTCCATCTCCCCGCGGAACCTGGGTGGTCGCTGGCGCTGGAACTCGTGCAGTGCACTAAGGCGACGTGCATCGTCAGCGGCTGGGGCTGGAAGCATCAGTGGCTCGACGGGTAGAGGTATCGCCGGTGCCTCTGCTATCAAAGGGCCCTGCACCGAGGCCTCGTCACTCGGTGGGCTGTCGTCACGCTCAACTCTTGGAACCCTAGCTGGCTGCCATCGTGGGGCCATCCTGAAAAGAAACAGGTGCGCCACAGTCAAACAGTATACCTGGTGAGCTGACATAGAGTAAACACATAGAAAACTTAAAACACACATACAATCAATGTTTTCGTGCATTAAGTCGGAAATCAGAAATCATGGTCCTGGTGTACGGATACGTCGGCCGCTGCACCAACACTGGACTCCCTGAACTGATAACCACACCCAATACGCTTAACACTATTGCTTCACATAGAAAAAGATCAGAGTCCCAAGTTCTGCGGTAGAACCGAACTGCTCTGATACCAATTTGTCAGGACCCGTCCTCGGGGCTCGTGCCGTGATTACCCCAAGCCCGCCTTCCATAGACCAGGGGCTGGCGACTAGTACCAAGGCATAAATCTCAGTAAAAAGGGAAGGCATTTCCTTTTTAAAGTAAACAAACACCACAGAGCAAACAAGCAGTAGAAGTAAACACTACGTAAAAACTGAGTACAACAGTAAGTGCGGAAAAGTAATGGGCCAGAATACAAACCCAAACTGAAAGTAAAGTACAACTCGAAAGGGAAAACAGCAACTGAAAAGTAAAGCTGCAACCTCGATCTGCCCACTGGACTCCCACCTGAAGGGTGAGTATAGATAGCCTCCACAACTCCTCAGGTCCAACCGTCCACTCCGAGTACGTCCTTCCAGTGGTCCTCCTCCAGTACCGTCCTGCTCCGCAAGCCTCAACCACGATCAGCGTTGTCCGTCGTCTGCAACCAACACAACGTAGTGCGGGCATAGCCCGTGCAGGGGTGAGTATAAGATACTCAGTAGGGACCCCGAGACCCCCGAAGGTCTCCCAGAATCCACAAAGGATAATCCACAAAGGAAAGATACAATCACGAAGTAACATCTGACATTGCTTAGGTATATGCCCATACATATACCTAAGTCATCAATTCTCGTTCGGCTCCAACTTCCGAGCTCAAGTACAACCCAGTCCACATAGGAAAGAAAAACGTAAATCCACACAGGATAGCACAACACAATCCACAAAGGAAATCAAACAGAAATCAACTCACACAGGTATACTTCTTTGTATGACGATAGAGATGATCAGGTATTGCCACTGATTCATCTAAGTCGTCGGACCCACAAAGGATCGATAGGTACTAACCCCCGCAATGACCCACAAAGGATCTGACCCACACAGGATCGATAGGTAACTAACCCCCGCAATGACCCACAAAGGATCTGACCCACACAGGATCGATAGGTAACTAACCCCCGCAAAGACCCACACAGGATCGGACCCACACAGGATCTGTAGGCGCTGGCTCACACAGAACCGCTGAGCGCTGACCCACACAGGATCGGACCCACACATGATCAGTAGCACTGATCCACGTAGGATCATTGAGTGTTGTAGTCATCGCCGTCGAATCCACTTAAGATCTATGTACAGTCGTCGTCGTCGTCACAATCGCAAACGCAGCCAGCTCTAGGGTTCCCGCACACATCAAGCTCGTTCGGGAGGGTCCGCTCCACGAGCTGAGAGGCTGATACATCAACTGACACATAATCCAGAGTTGATGTATCCAAAAGTTCTGTATCGTCAACAGGAACTCAACGTCGCAGACGGCGCGTCAATCGGACGCCCGGTCTGAGAGTTATTGGCTTTTTCGTCCCAGGGGCCCGGTTGGTTTTTTAAGGAAAAACCAACCCGACCGTACTCCACCTACATCCAAACCTTGGGCGGAGTAAGCCAAAAGATCCGTCTCACTAAGAGGAATTCAACAAAGTCGACGACACGTCAATCGGACGTCCGGAGCTTAAGATATGAGTGTTTCCGCTTCGAGGGCCCGGTTAGTTTCGTGTACGAACCAACCCGGACGAACCCAAAGTATTTTGAAACCTTGAGCGCGATATACCAAAACGACCGTCTCGATCCAAGGATCGCATCGCCGCTGACGGCGCGTCGATCGGAGGTCTGTAGCCCGAGATATGGGCAAAAGACCAAAAAGGTTTCAAAAATGGGGGGTTTCGGGCCCGGACCGACCTGGCCCGAGACCCCCTGGGTCGGCCCGAACCGGGTCGACCCGACCCCGGTCCGGGTCGGCCCGGTGCGGTGACCCGGCGCGCGGCGCCAACTGGCTCGGCCGAACAGGGGGGGCTGCCCCCCGTGATTTGAAACCGTGGGCTTGGCCGGCCGGGTGTTTGAACCCCCGGCTTCCCTCCTGGCCGGCCGGTTTCTGCCGCCACGACACCAGCGTCAGCTGGTCCCCTCCCTGCTCCGACACCGGCAGCCCGGAACCGGACACCGGTCACCCTGCTCCGCCACGGCCCCGCTCCGGCCGCGGTGTCTTCGGTTCTCTCCAACGCGGCGTGACGGCGTCGCGTCCTTGTTTGATTTCACGGCGCGGCGCGACGGCACCGCGCATTCTTTTCCGCACGATTCCGCGTGGTGCGTCGGCACCACGCCATTCCGTTCCAATCCACAATAGAACCAACAAGTATAAAGGAGGTGGGTCGGCCGTGTTTGTGTGGTCCAGCCCCCCTCTCGTTAATCGATAGCATTTGGTCATATTACATGAAGAACTTCAAAGTAATATTCACGAACAAAATAAAATAAACAAACCCCTACCTCGAGCGTAGCTTGAACGGAGGTTCGTCGAACGAGGATTCGTCATGGAAAAAGGCGTCGCGGAAGGAGATGTTGCGGAAGTAGACGTCGCGGAAGAAGACGTCGCGGAAGAACTGTCGCGGTCTACGGCGTCACGTAGTCGGTCTCCGAGAACTCGGTGTTCTTCGACGGAGTCCGATGTGTTCTTCGCATTCTTTGTCGAAGAGGAATAAGTTCCTCAATCCTTAGCCTTTTCCTCCCTAAGACTCCACCACAAGAAACTAACCCAAAATAAATTAATCTCTCACTTAATTTATTAACTAGACATGAGTTTGAATTTCAAACCTACACACACATTAAACTCACACCATTAATAACATAAGTTATTAATACTTAAGTTATCAAAATTAAAAGGTGAGTTGAGGGGGGTTGAAGAATATGAAGGGTTGGGGTTCGTGTGGGCCCCACCACCCTCATAACCTCCCTTGGGAAGTTGGGTAGTTACCCAACTTCCACCCAAATCCTTAAACCACTTAAAGAAAATAAAAACTGTAGTTAAAAAATAAATTAAACTTCCACAATTTTTATCATCTTCTCTTGTGAAAACGCAACCCCGGAACAGGTGTTCCTAAGCAATTACCGGCGCTACGGTTTCATCGGTGCCCTCGAAATTCGATTCCGAGCACCGGTTCAAAAGTTAGAAATTCCCGCTCGTTCGTTCACTGAACGTACCCGAGTTAAACTTCAGATAGAAATTCCGGGCACACCGGGCCTCGGAATCATGTGCCGTCAGAAACTGCGTTCTTGTAAAATCCCAAAGAAATTTAAGAAAAAATTTTCCTTGAATTTTTCGGGTCTTTAAAATCATAAATTTTTACCTCGATGACATAAATACCAATCTTGGACAACAATATTTGATGGGAATACCGAACAAGGTACAACACCATCTCCACTAACAGGTGATAAACTATTCGATAAAGTAAAATATATTAACATTGTTTTTGGTAAACCATTCTTGAAGAACCTTACAAAATCAGGTTGGAAAAAGAGATCAATTTTCTTTGAATTTCCATATTAAAATTGTTTGTATGTTATATATTTTCTTGATTTCATGCATGTATAAAATGTATTTGATAGTGTTATTGGCACATTACTAAATGTTCCTGAAAAAAAAGATGGCATCAAGGCTAGGATGGACATGATTGACATGGGGATAAGGGAAGATTTGGAACTGATGAAGGTTTAAGGGAGGAATTTTCTTCCTCCCGCAGCTTACACTCTATCCAGACATGAAAAATTGCAATTTTTCATTTTCCTTAATGGTGTAAATGTTCCAAATGGATATTCATTAAATATCAAGAATGACATTTCAATGACTAATTTGAAGTTACATGGACTAAAATCACGCAAATTTTATTTTTTGAAGAATTATTTGATGTGTGTCACTTTACATTACATTATTACTAAAAATGTATGGCATACATTAACCAGACACCGCTTCTTTTTCAAAACCATATATAGTAAATTTAATGACCCAGTGAAGTTTCCAATCATGAATAAGGAGGTTTCAGTCATATTATGTAAATTAGAGATGTTCTTGCCACTATCATTCATTGATATAATGGTCCACCTGATGGTTTACTTGGTTAGAGAGGTTTAACTATGTGCTCTTGTCCATTGCATATGGATTTACCCCATTGAACGGTATATGAAGATTTTAAAAGGGTATGAAAATAATCAAAGTCAGTCGAAAGTTTTTATTCCATAATGATATATTGTTGAAGAAGTTGTTGAATTCTATACTTATTTCCTATTATATGTTGATAGAATTGGTCTCCCAAAGTCTCATCATAGCATACACCTTATGAGTGAAGGCATTTTCGGATGAGATGTTGTTACAATTACCATCATAGAGTAGGACCAAGCACACCTTTACATTTTACATACTAGTGAAGATGTTGATTCATTTATTGAAGCCTATAAAGAAATTCTTTCAAATTTGAATTCATAAAGGGATGATGGATGGATATCAAATACACATAATCAATAGTTTATAAGATGGTTATGAGGTCATATTTATAAAGAGTTGTCTTAAAATATGAATTCAATTTCTTAATGACTTTGATGGCTAGATAGGGGTCCAAATTAAGATGTTATATCTTACACAAGTTTTTTAATCAATGGTTATAAATTCTATACGAAAGAACATGATAACTATAATACAATGAAAAATAGTGCAGTTACACTTGTAGTGGAAGTGATGCACATATTCAGTTCCAAGGATATAAATACAATTTATATGAATATGTCATATTTCAGTATTATCAAATAGATGTATGAGTTAGATTATACAACATTTCAAGTTTTGATTTTCCATTTCAAATGGGTTGATAATAGGAGTGTGGTGAAAGTTTATGAAATGGGATTCGTGAAGGTGAATTTCAGTGTGGAATAGGAAAAAGAAGATTTGTTCATAATGGCATCACAAGTAGTGCAAGTATTTTATGTCTCATATTCAGCAAACAAGAATTGGTCAACTTCCCTACAAGAGGGTAAAACAACTATAAGGTCGGATGAAAATTCAATTGAGGATGACCCTTTCATTGATAGATCACAATTAGTTCATGGTGATCCCTATGTAGACAATGTCTTGTATATTATAGGGGACCACCAAGAGAGGATTTATATTCTCAATAGAGGATCTAAATACCATCAACCTTAAAAAAAATATTTCAATGAGAGGGTTAAATCATTTTTTTAATATATTATACTTTTCCTCATAATATTACGTGTTCTATACTTTATTAACATAATTTAAATTAAATGTTTGACATGCAGACAATGTATTCTGCACATGATGATGTTACCAATCTTGGGGAAGAACAGGCGGTTGATGCTAAAACTTTAGAATTATTAGGGGATCAACAACATATTGATGAAAAAATAATAATGATGCACTATCATAGTGTTGACTAAAATTATCAAGGTAATAAGTAAGGGTAATAATTTTTGGTTGGCTAGAATCAATGTGGTCAACCTATTAACCCCAAAAATCCAATGTTCATTAGTTATGTTGGGGTTATAGTGAGGGTGAATGTACTGATTGATATAGATTTGTGACACCATGTCTAGCCTATAATGAAGGAAACCCTTTTAGAAGATATAAAGGTATTGTTATGATAATCTTTATTTATTTTACCAAAAAATTATATAATGAAAAATTGATTTAATTTTCATTATTCCTTGCAGAGTTCATTTATTTAAGATAATTTATGTAAGAAATATGTCTTAATAGCCACTAGAAAATCCCATAGAGGCTTCTGGGGTCTTCTTATCAAGTTTCATCTTAGGGATGTTGAGGGGAAAGTAAATCCCCACCCACCAATTACTTATGAACACATTATAAATAAGTAAACATGGAATGATTTCATCAGTTGTCATGATAAGAAATCATTTCAGGTGAATTATAGTCAATAATATATTATTTGAAATTATTTATTTTATCCAATTTGATTCAAAATTATTAATTTATGAAATAGAAAATGAGTATTGAAAATAATCAATATGCATCAAAACCAATGTACCCCTATTGTAAAGCAAGGATGGGGTATGATTCACTATAGAAGAAAATGGTATGTATTTTAAATAAACAATAAAAGTTTTATGTGATATGAAATAATATATGTTTCTTTTTTTATATGCAGATTGATGAATCAAAATATGAAGCCACATCCATCTTACATCATGTGCTATGGAAGGAGGCCTGCATAAATGAGGGTAAACTAGTTGATGAAAACAAAAAATAATTATGGGAAACATGTATAATTATGACATAATAGTAATTTGGTATAATTTATAATAGTATTACATAAAAATATCTATTTATGTTCATATTTTTTATACAGTTTAGACACAAGAATCGGTAGTGACTGTACTGGAATAAAAACTACTTTCAGTAGCTTTGAAGTGGCCGGAACAATATGGTCGCATTAGAGGTGTAGGTTTTAGAGTTTCTCCTCGAACATATTTTGAGAAGATAGAACCACAGAAAGATACATATCGGATGACGAAAGTATTACAGGTGAAAATAGATGTTTTGTAATATATTATTGTCCTGTCTCGTTTGGAAGACCAAAATATTCAAAATGATTAAAGTGAACCCATGGTGGAGAAAAGATCAACACATGAACAATAAAATGGCCCCACTAGCTTTGAGGATAGTCATTCCCCTCAACTGCATACCTTACCTGGGGTAATTAATTTTTTCATTACTCTTTTTCCTTAATGTGAATCAAACAACTTCCAATAACTTTATATTACTAAAAAAAATTAGGGTAAAGTTGTATGTGATTTTTATCTATCAATACCCACAAACCACCTTGTTGTGAGGGGTATAGTGTATAATATCCCAAGAGACATACTAAATAATAAAGAACTCCCAAAAGATAACATGAGAGTGGAGATTGAGGCAGATCAAGAGTCTAGAACTGAGTTACCTATTCCACTTGATGATCTAGATATTACAACGTTCAATGATTCTATGGTAACTTTCATATCATGGCTATATAATATTATAAATATACATGAGGTATGTACTTAACAAATTTTTTCAAATTAAAACCCTCTAACAGTTGATAAAAAGGGTCTGAAGTGAGGTATAGTATTACAGACATATAAAATGATAGGGAAACGGAAGTTTGGATCAAGACTATCTAGTGAATTGACCAAGAAAACAAAAATACCTTTTAGGAGTACCTTCTCCCCACCAGTTTCACTACAATAGATATTATCATTATAACTTCATTCAGACACCACATTCAAATATGGATATTTTTCTATATTCTATATGAAGAATAAATATTTGTAACTATCATTACAGATGTGGTTGGTCTTGAGAGTATAAATGAGATTCTCAATTTTGAATGGTTGGGAGTATCAGTTGTGAATACATACATAAGGGACATTTTCATAATAAGTATGCCCAAAAAATGATCTAATATGTTCATTAAATTTTATAACCATTCATATTTTCTATAGTCATTTATATTAATACTATATAAAGGTAAAACTTTGTGAATCATGATTTGGATTCATTAATCTCTATATCATTTCTATGGAATAAATTAAATTGGAGTTGAAAGAAAATGATAAGAAAAAAGATGAGCTAAACAAGGTGTTTGAGAAGAAAATAATAGATAAAAGACTCTTTTTTATGCCTATAATTTAGGGTAAAACTCTATAATCTAATCGTATCAAATATATTTTTATTTTTCATTACTTATTTGTTTTTTTTAACCACTGGATGCTGATCGAAATCAATCTGGATACCACATATATTTATTTTTTGGATCCAATGCATATATATCCATCAAACTGACCACACATGATGTGCATTGTGAATTTGTAATGCACTTCATTAAATATTTTATATATAAACTTTGAATTATGTGTTTCATTCTGTGTTTTAACAAGAATTTTGTTATGATAGAGAGATCTTTAAATATAGGCTAAATCATGGTATGAAGTTGTGACTAAATATAAGAATCCTATAGATTACTTCAAATGGAAACAGATTAAGGTATATATATAAATATTTAACTATAAAAACATATTTCAAAAAAATACTTATTTTGGTCAATGTTTTGGTAATTTCCAAATAAATATAACAACAAAGATTGTGGATATTATGTTGAAAAATTTATGAATGATAACATAAACTATCAAAATACTAGCATCCCCAAACATGTAATTTACAAAGGTAATTATGATTTCATTAAAAATAATTATTAATCATTTGTTTGTCTATATTTTCTCATCCATCCAATTGCCCGAAGGCCTTCATTTTTTATTGATTTTTGATAATCCACCTTTCAATGGGTGAGGTGGAACCCTTACAAGGCCCGTAGGTGTAATTATTACATGGCCCGTAGGCCTTAGAGGAATTCACTGCCCGTAGGCTTCAAACATTACATACAACCCAGACTAACTACTTGGAATTGCTCCTCACCAGAATCTTCATCGTGAATCATCTCTCCACCTTTTCATGGCTATTCAGCTAGGATATTCTGTGCATGCACAGGCTTGTCCCGATGGCAAGTGTCATACCCTCTCATTCTTGAAATCTATGTAGCTTCTGCTGTAGTGAAAGCTCCTTGCTCATCCTCCTATAGAGATTGTTCCTTGTAGGTTGTCTGGTTTGTATCTGCACTTAAGGTGACCCAAAGGACTTGAGGTGGCCCAAAGGCCTTACTAGCCCAAAGGCTTAGGTGACCCGAAGGCCTTAAAGGACTCAGGGACCAAATTGGTGGCCCGAAGGCCCAAACGGGGGCAAATTCCTGGATACTACAGTGCCTGCTACAGTTCCCGCTACAGTACCTGCTACAGTACTATACAATTCCTGCTATAATACCCTTGGAAATTATTCCTCCGCCTGGATTTGATCCTGGGGCGCTTGTCTATATTTTCTCAGTACTTCCAAGATTTCCAACAATCTACATACTCAAAATTAGAATTAAATCTGTCTATAGATGATTGGGTAGCATACATGATGTCAAAATGTTTTCTGACATCAAATTTAGGTGATTACCTACTATGTTTGTGATCTAGTATGGGATATGACCTTAGAAATATATTTGGGGTGTGAATCATTAGTATCAGACTACTTATATAATATTTTTGATCAGTTTATCAAGGAGAAGCATAATAGAGGAAATCAATTTGTTTAGAAATGAATGGGAAGAATATATGGTGTGAGAATATATACAAACATAATGAAAATGTGACTTACTACAACTTATTTAGTTAATTTTATCATCATTTTATCTACTTTTTTAGTTAACTTTCTTATCATTTTTATTTGATACTTATTTTATTAAATTTACACATTAGTTCAAAACACACATCACATTCTCAAAACCAAGCAAATGAGATCGGATTGTTTTCAAACTTTAGGAAAATGATCCATAATTCATATTCATGTGTGGGAATTTATTGTACGCCAATTTGACACATGATGTGGTCGGTATAACCTAAAGTGTGCATTTTCAATATAAAAGTGTCATTTTAGTTTAAAACGCGTATCACATAGCCAAAACTGAGAAAACAAGCTCAGATTACTTTCAAAATTTAGGAAAACAATCCATAATTCATTTTTCATGTGTAGGAATTGACTGCATGTCAATCTTACCACTGATGTGGTTAATATGACTTGAAGTATGTGTTTTTAATACAAAAGTATCATTTTAGTTTAAAACATACATCAAATAGTGAAAACTAAGAAAACAAGCTTGATTTGTTTTCAAACTTTAGGAAAACGATCCATAATTCATTTTTCACATGTAGAAAATGATCGCACGTAAATCTAAGACACGTTGTGGTCGATATCACCTAAAGTGCATGTTTTCAATAGAAAGGTATCATTTTAGTTTAAAGCGTGTGTCAAATAGTCAAAACCAAGAAAATGAGATTGGATTGTTTTCAAACCATAGGAAAATGATCCATAATTCATTTTTCATGTGTAGGAATTAACCGCGCATCAATCTGACACATGATGTGGTCGATATAACCAAAATTGTGTGATTTCAATATAAAAGTATCATTTTAGTTTAAAACACACATTGAATATGTCCCTACCTGTCCCTCAGGGTCCATGTCCTGCCTACCCCAAGCCCACCTTCCATAGGCTAGGGGCTGGCGACTAGCACCGAAGGCGTATTCCCTAAAACTGTGAAGGCATTGCCTTTATAACCTATAAGCACACGCAACCAAGTACACAGAAAGATACAAACTCAAGTAAAGTGAATAGTAAACAGAGTGAGTACAGTAAGTAAAAGGGACCAAAATACAGGCCCAATTGGAAAGTACAAGAAACTGAAAGTACAAGTAAACTGGAATAGCTCTTGTGATCACCCACCAAGGATCTTACCTGAAGGGTAGGTACAGCTCTCGAATGGTCGTCTCTGTGATACACCTCATCTAAGGTCCACCTCCGAGCTACCTCCAGTCCTGGTACTCTCGTCCTCAGTCAGTGTTGTCTGTCGTATGCACCAAACACAACGAGGTGCGGGCATAGCCTGTGCAGGGGTGAGTATAACGATACACAGTAGGGAACCCGAGACTCTCAAGCTCTCACAAAATTCACAAAGGATAAACCACAAAGCATGAAATCAACTAAAACCCCAACTTAGGTATATGCCCATACATATACCTAAGTTATCAAGTATACCCATCTCAATCATGAGGAAACACAGAGTCCAACTCAAAAGCCCAAAGCTCAACTGTTCTACGAAGGAAGGAATACCACGAAGGTAAGTACCGCACAGGTACGCCACATAGAAGAATACCAAAAAGGTACTGACTCAACTCACACTAGGTTTTCTTAGGTACAATAGTAGAGATGATTAGATGTAACTACTTAATCATCTTACTCTGTTAAGAGGCAGACCCACGAAGGATCCTAAACCATCATCAGACCCACAGAGGATCGTAGTACATCTTCATTACGTCGCCAGACCCACATAGGATCTCTAGGTGCTGACCCACACAAGATCACTCGATGCTGACCCACACAGGATCGCTCCGTGCTGACCCACACAGGATCGTTCGGTGCTGACCCACACAGGATCGCTAGGTGCTGACCCACACAGGATCGCTCGATGTTGACCCACACAAGATCCTAGAGTAGTCCCGCATGGAATCCTAGAGAAGTTCCATGTGGGAACCTCAATCACAGACCCACGAAGGATCTCTTTCTCAATTCGAAGCCAGCTACAGGGCTCCCACACTAAGTCTACTCATCTCTGAGAGGTTCCGCTCCTCAAGCCACTGGTTGATAATTCAACTGTCATGAAGTCCCATTAAGAATAATCTCAAAGGACCGCCACGTCATAGGGGTCTCAACGCAACAGACGGTGCGTCAATCAGACGTCCGGTCTGTAAGTTATTAGTCTTTTAGTCCCGAGGGTCTGGTTGGATTAGTGCTTGATCCAACCCGACTGTATCCCAACTTTATCCAAATCTCAAGTGAGGTATACCAAAGGGACCGTCTTGCTCCAAGGTTTACAGCGCCATTAATGGTTTTTCAAACGGACGTCTGGTACCAAAGTTATGGATGATAGAGTGAAAAGATCGTAGCTGGTCCGGGTCCGGTCCGACCCGGCCCATTGGGTTCGGCCCGGCCCGCACTGGGCGGCGCGGGGGCCACGGAGGGCCGCTGGGCGGCGAGGATGTGGGGGCCGCGGAGGGCCGCGCGGGGGCGAGGTCGCGGGGCGGGGGAGGTCGTTGGGCGGCGGGCGGCCGCGGGGCGGCCGAGGCGCCGCGTGGCAGCAGAGGCCGCAGTGCGCTGGAGGTCGCGGGCGGTGTGGGGGCCGCGGGGTGGCGTCGTTGCGCCGTCGCCTTCGTCGCAGTTGGTGGTGGTGCCGACCGCCGTATTCGTTCGTCATCGTGGCATAAAGTCACCTTCTTCCATCGCAAAGAACACACCGTTCAAGAAGAACGACGGAGGGGTCGGGCCATATTTGTTTGGCCCGCATCCTCCACGTTAGAGCGGTAGAAAGCGGTTCAACAAAAACTTGAATGAAGAATGTCAAACCCTAAAACCTCCCGCAATTGATTATTCCCAAACCCGTAAAAGAAATCATATGTGGATCAACTAGTTAGAGAGTTGATCCACGTTCTTTGTTTTATAAGGGAAGAACATGGGAAATGTTAATCACATAGAATTAAACTCCTACCTCGAAGATTTTTCGACGGAGGTCATGAGGAAAGAGACGAAGTCATTGGGGATAGACAGATGTCGGTGACATTGGCATTTCCTTGATCGTCAGTTCGTTGTTGTTGAAGATGTTCCTCACCGGCGTGAGCGTTCTTCGTTGGGGAGCGCGTTCTTCGTTGAAGAAAATAATCCCCCAAAAGGTTCTCCTCTCCCAATTCCACCCAAAATTTGAAAATAGCCCCCTTGTTAATTTAAGTTTATCAAATTAAAAGGTTGGCACAATTAATTGTCGGCACAATTAATTGTACCACGTTGGCATAATTAATTGGCTCCAATTAATGGGAGGAAAGGATTAATGGGGAGTTCAGAGGTTTCTCCCCCATTAAGAGGGTTCGGATGGTCCCCGCCCCTAAATTCAAAATGGGGGTTAGTTCAGGTGGTCCCCACCTCTAAACATCTACATGGGAGGTTTAGGCTCAGGTGGTCCCCACTACCATAACCCATGTTGAGGGGTTTCAACAAATAAAATAAAAATGTTAACATTTTTATTTATTTCATTCTTTCACGAAAAACACAAAATCTAACTTTCACTCTCGACCCACTGCGGTCGAGGTGAAGGTCTCTTTAAGCGAATACTGACGCTGCGAGTTCAATGGTGCTCTCGGATTTCAATTCCGAGCACTGGTTCAAAAGTTAGAAAATCCCACACATACGTTTATTGAATATACCCAGAAAAAAGTTCAGAAATTCATTTCAGGCACATCGGGCCTCGGAATCACGCGCCGTCAATTTTTGCGGACTCGCAAAATTCCGATATATTAAAAAAAATACATGGAAATTCCGGGTCTTTACAAAATAGCCAAAATCGAGAAATGAGCTCGGATTGTTTTTAATCTTTAGGAAATTGATCTGTAATTCATTTTCCATGTGTAGAAATTGACCATACATAAATCTGAGACATGATGTAATAGATATGACCTAAAGTTAATGTTTTCAATAGAAAAGTGTCATTTTAGTTTAAAACACACATCAAATAGCCAAAACTAAGAAAATGAGCTCGGATTGTTTTCAAACTTTAGTAAAATGATCCATAATTCATTTTTCATGTGTAGTAATTGACCACATATCAATTCGACACACGATGTAGTTGATATGACCCGATGTGTGTGTTTTCAATATAAAAGTGTCATTTTAGTTTAAAACACACATCAAATAGTCAAGAATGAGCAAACGAGATCGTATTGTTTTCAAACTTTAGGAAAAATATCCATAATTCATTTTCCATATGTAGCAATTAATTTCACATCAATCTGAGACATGATGTATTCCATATGATCCAAAGTACGTCTTTTCAATAGAAAGGTGTCATTTTAGTTTAAAAACCACATCAACTAGCCAAAACCAAGCAAACGATCTTAGATTATATTCAAAATTTCAGAAAGAGATCTATAATTCAGTTTTCACATATAAGAATTGACCATACATCAATCTGACACATGATATGATCGATATGACCTAAAGTGTGTGTTTTCAATTCAAAAGTGTTATTTTAGATTAAAACACACATCAAATAGACAAAACCAAGAAAACGAGATCAAATTGTATTCAAATTTTAGGAAAACAAAATAATTCATTTTTCATGTGTAGGAATTGACTACACATCAATCGGAAACATGATGTGCTCGATATGACCCGAAGTGCGTGTTTTCAATACAAAAATTCCATTTTAGTTTAAAACAGACATCAAATAGCCAAAACAGAGAAAACGAGCTCAAATTGTTTTCAAATTTTAGGAAAATAATTCATAATATATTTTCAATGTGTAGGAATCGACCACATATCAATCTGGCACATGATGTGGTCGGTATGACTCGAAGTGCGTGTTTTCAATATAGAAGCGTCGTTTTAGTTTAAAAAACGTATCACATAGCCAAAATTGAAAAAATGAGCTCAGATTGTTTTCAAAATTTAGTACAATGGTCCATAATATATTTCTGACATGTTAAAATTGATCACACATCAATCTGACATATGATGTGGTTGATATGACCCGAAGTGCGTGTTTTCAATAAAAAAGTGTCATTTTAGTTCAAAACACACAGTAAATAGCCAAAATCGAGCAAACAGGCTCAGATCATTTTCAAATTTTAGGAAAAAGATCCATAATATATTTATGACGTGTAGGAATCGACCGCATGTCAATCTGACACGTGATGTGGTCGATATGACTTGAAGGACGTGTTTTCAATATAGAAGTATCATCTTAGTTTAAAACATGTATCACATAGCCAAAAACTAAGAAAACATGCTTGGATTGTTTTAAAACATTAGGAAAATGATACATGATGTATTTTTTATGTATAGGAATCGACTGCATGTCGATCTAAAACATGATGTGGTCGGTATGACTCAAAATGTATGTTTCTAATATAAAAGTGTCATTTTAGTTTAAAATGTGCATCACATAGACAAAACCATGAAAACGAGCTCGGATTATTTTAAAATTTTATAAAAACAATCCATAATATATTTCTGATGTGTAGGAATTGACTGTGCATCAATCTGACGCACTATGTGGTCAGTATGACTCAAAGTACATGTCTTCAATATTGAAGTGTAATTTTTGTTTAAAACGCTTATCACATAGCCAAAACCAAGAAAACGAGCTCAAATTATTTTCAACCTTTAGGAAAATGATCCATAATATATTTCTGATTTGTAGGAATTGACAACACATCAATCTGACACACGATGCGGTCGGTATGACTCAAAGTGCGCATTTTCAATACAAATGTAATTTTACTTTAAAATACGCCTCACATAGTCAGAAATGAGAAAACGGGTTTGATTTTAAAAAAATAGGACAATGATCTATATTTCATTTGGGACACATAGGAATCAACTACATGTCAATCCGATAGACGATATGGTTGGTATAACTCAAAGTGTGTCTTTTCAATATAAAAGTGTAGTCTTAGTCTAAAATGTTTATCACATAGCCAAAACCGAGAAAAATAGTTTTGAATTGTTTTCAAACTGTAGAAAAATGATCCATAATTCATTTGTGACGTGTAGGAATTGACCACATGTCAATCGGACACACGATGTGGTCAGTATGACTTGAAGTGCGTGTTTTCAATATAAGTGTCATTTTAGTTTAAAACACGCTTCACATAGCCAAAACCGAGAAAACGATATCGGATTGTTTTCAAACTTTAAAAAACAATCCATAATATATTTTTGATGTGTAGGAATCAACTACACGTCAATTCGACACATGATTAACTGATAATATAATTGATATATACAATAATTAACAATATAATTTATCATATATGGATTATATAACATTAAAATTAAAATTTGTTTATTTTTTATTTAGTGTTATTAAAATAAATATTCATTTTATTGTAGGGACATACTTTTATACAGAGGTTGATCATTGAAAAGAGTATGCTAGTTTTGATTTTGTATATGGGTTGTAATTTTTTTTGGTTAATTGTAAATATGACATTAATGTAAATATTGTGTATGTAAATTTTGAATTGAAATGCTAGTGCAATGTGTTATTTGTATTACAATTTAGTTTATTGCATGGGTCTTTTTATCAGTGTTTCATCTATCGTTGATAAAGGAACATTTTATCAACGTTAAATGAAGCGTTAATAAAGATATTGTTTATCAGCGCTTGCACAAAAATGCTGATAATGGTACCCTTTAGCAGTGTTTTTTCTAGCGCTGATAAAGGTCATGAGCTTTTAATATCTCTTAGATTGTCAGCGCTTTTAAGCACTGACAAATATCATTTGTAGCACTGTTAAAAGCACGTTTTGTAGTAGTGACATAAGCAGGCCCAGCCCGCTGGGCTAGGGAAACCAATTAGAAAGGGGCAACCACTGCCGCTCCGCTTGCTCCCTCTTCAAATCTCAACCCTAGCATATCAGTGGTGGTTGCTTCCCTGCATGTCTCAACCGTCGCGTCTCTCCGCTCGCCCGCCTCACCTCTTCCCTGCCAACGCGATCCTCTTTGCGCCTCCTCTCCTTGCCTCCTCGCCTCCTCCACCCCTTTCAACTTCTCTGTATTGATGAATGGACCCCAGCCACACCTTTAATCTTCTCCGTGTTGATGAATGGATCCCTCAACCACACCTTCAATCTTCTACTACATTCATCCCTGATAATGCATCACCCTGTCGCGCATCCATGCCTCATTCCTTTTCACCTCCTTACGAATGAGTGTCACCGCATTGTTGGGTCCTTCTCTTTGCTTCGTCGCATATAACGGAGTCCATTTTCTCTGCAGTAATTTTCTACTTTGTCTTTCCTGCATGAATTATTTGATGAGTATTTCATCTATATATGTTCATTTGATTTTAATTCATAATTATTTTGTTATTTGAACTGTTTAGCACTAATTGTAATTTTTATTTAGCCATCTTTCTTTATTTTGATATATACAACATCAATTTAAGACATATTAGAATTGAAATTAATCGGTTTGAATGCATATTTTTTATTACTGTAATTCAGTAGGGCAACATTTTAAAAAACCAGGCTTGGGCAGTGACATTGCCCGGGCCGGCCCTGGACATAAGTATGTGCACACTAGGTTATTTTGCAGTGCAAAATGACACTTCAAATCCTGTGCTAGAAATTTAGGGTGTATTTTTTATATACACTACATATGCAAATTAATTTTTTTATACTTATATGTAAATAAAGAAATTAAAAGATTAATGAGTATACAAACATTTTAAAAACTATATATCTGTATATATAAATAAATAATAAAAATAATGAGTGTTTATATACATACGTATATGTATGTGTTAACTATATGCCTATATACATACATACACATATTAATCTACACACGCACATGCACATGCACATTTATAAATACAAATGAATATAATTACATACATACTTACTTAAAAGATATATTTAAATATAAGTACATACATACACACATACATAAATCTAAATTAATATAAATATCTAAATATATATTAATACAATTATATACAAATATACATATATAAAATTATGAACAATTATAAGTATGCACGTGCACACGTACATACATATACATACACTTATATACATTAAGATATCTATATATATACACACAAATACACACGCACATATACAAATATATACTAATATATATTAATATACATACATACATACATATACACACATACACATAAATATGCATTAATATAGGTATACACATTTATATTGATATAAATACATACATGCATATTAATGTAATTATTTACACACACACAGATATATAAGTACATACATAAGTATGTACATGCATGCACTACTATAGAACATGCTTTTAATAGTGCTAGAAAAAGCTATTAACAGCGCTAAAAACGCTGATAATTCAAACGTGGTTAAAAGGGGGCTCTCTTTTATCAGCACTAAAAAAAGTGTTGATAAATAACCTTTTTACCAACACTAAAAAAAGCAATGAAAGAAGGTGTCTTTTAACAGCGCTAAAAAAATGCTGATATAAGTGGACTTTTATCAGCGCTTTTATTTTAGCGCTGATAAAAAAATAAAAATGCTGATAAAAGTCAGAAAATAAATTTTTAAAAAGAAAAAAAAAATCATCAAATTTGAAATAAAATTTGGTCCCTTTTTATCAGCACTACAAGCTCCCTTTAACATCTCTAGTTGCACCCTCCCACCTTTAACAACACTAGTAGCCCCCTTCACTCGCCAACACACCCCTGCCACTGCTAGGATTCAAACCCAATACCTCTCCTTTGCGCATCTACACCTTTATCACTCATCCATCTTGTTTTATTCTCTATTTTATGATATATATATATATATATATATATATATATTTATATATATTTATTTATTTATATTTATTTATTTAGTTATATTTATTTGTATATTAATATATATATAGTTATATTTATATATTTATATATCTATTCGTGTATTAATATATATTTATATTTATTTATTTATATATATATAGTTATATTTTTTATCCATATATTTATTCATATATTTATTCATATATTTATATATATTTATATGATTGCTTTTAAATACATTTATAAAACATGTTTTGTGTTTGTGTGTGTTTATAAATAAATAAATACATACATACATATATACAACATACATACATATATATATATATATATTATATCTGTGTATCTATAAATATAATTACACTTATTTTTATTTATTTACATATATTATATGTTAATATGTATATACATATATCAGAATATATAAATAATATGTATCAGTTTGTTAATATAAACACACACACACACACACTATATAGGTATATAAATATTCATATATTTTTATTTTAAATAAAATGGATATTGTTTTTTATTTAGATATGGTTTATATATTTAAAAATATATTTTATATGTAAGTATGTTTATTTATTTATAAAATTAAATTTTTATGTGTGAATATATAAAAAAATGTGTATATATCGTTATATATTTGATTATAAATAACAGTACATTGTGAAAAATGATAAAATTTCAAATCTATAATATCAATATTAATGTAATCTCTGGGAATAAATTTGGTCCCCACTGAAAAAGGGCAAAAGACTTAAACGAGATTGAAAATCAATTGAATGTTAAAAAATTTGGATACCCCGACTAAAAACTCAATTTGGAGGCCTTCTGAGCCTTTTTGTGTGTTAAAAAATAGGATGAAGCTCATAGAGCTCTGTACACCCCCCCTGCGGCATAGAGCTCGTTGCAAACTTTGATTTGAGGTAGAAGTCAAACGGACATCTGGATCAAAAGTTACGGCCGTCTAAAATTTGAGTTACCTTTTCAACTTATTTTAGATCTTTTATTGAGTGTGGAGGGTTCAAAAAAGCCACTCTCGGGAATTCCCTTTGAAGATTATATTATATTTTAGATCTTTTATTAATTTTTTGATTTTTTTATTTTCAAATTGTTATTAAATGACTATTACTTGATAATAATTAGTCAATTATTAATTAAAAAAATAAATTATTTTATAAGTCATTTTCACAAAATATCACATATATCAAGTGTAAATGTATATTCACCTTATCTAAAACATATTTAAAATATATATATTATATTTATATCAATATCAATATATTTATATATTAATATATTATTTTTAATGATTTTTTTGAAATGCTCTTTATCAGCGCTAGTAAAAAAGCCCTGATAAAGGGGGTATTTATCACCGCTTCTAAAAAACACTGATAAAGGAAGCACTTTTAGTAGTGTTAAAAAAAACGTCGATAAATGAGGTACCTTTATCAGCGCTAAAAAACACTGATAAAAGTGTATTTTTAACGACGCTTTTTTTTAGGGTTGTTAAAAGCACCCTTTACCAGCAGTGTTAAAGAGCAGCGCCGCATAAAACCATTTTTGTGCTAGTGATGCCTACATTCATATATATAAGTATTTCCAAATATAATTATTTACAATTATATATTAATATAACTATATACATACATAAATATATCAACATTATTATAAGTATACATATACTACATAAACATATGTATAGTTATACCAGGAAAGTTCACGACTTGAGCATGCTTAGTCCTATTTTTTTTTTTTAGAAATGCAGTCAAATACAACAAAATTCACAAGGAAAACTTTTATCTATATACAAATGTTATTAAAAAAATATAAAAGTTAGAGCTAATAAAAAATATATAAATTTTATTATTAAAATAAATATTTTCATAATTATAAAAAATAAGTTGTTTTAAAAATAAATTAATATAACGTATACATATATCAAAATGTATTTATTTTCAATATATATTTTTATAAAAAACAATTAGTACTAATATTTATATATCCATAATCTGTTGTACAAATTAGCATTGCAAATTAATAGATGATAAAGTGGGCTGGAAAGGAAAGCAAAGGGTTGAGAGGTTCATGCGATGACAGTTGGAAGCATGAAAAGGTATAGAGGGTGGGCCGCATGGTCCTCCTAACCGGTTCGAGAGGGACTCGGACAAAAAATCTTTTCAGAGTGATAAAGGATGACGAACAGAAGACAAAGGCACGATATTGTCATTTAATATTTAAAGCGCTTTTTCTCATAATTTAAATTATATTTATGGATGCTGGAGTCATATATCTTAAGTCAACCTCTACCTTTAGTGACCCACCCACAAAGACTCCATCTTTGAGTTTGTTAGCAGACAAGTTGGATTCATACGTTTTCTTCTATCCTCGTCGTGTCTTGTTTACAACAAAACTCAATGGGTGTCACTTCTATCAAACTCCATCTAATTAGTTACCCGTGTTATCTTTAGCCCTATGTCACATAAATGTAAATATAATAAAATATTTAAATTAAAAACGAGGATGAAAATTGATAAAATTTAAATTAAATTCCAAATAGAAATTAAAAACTGAAATAAAAAACATAATTGAAATTGAAAAATTAAAATACAATTCAAGTTGCAAATAAAATTGAAATTCAGTATACATTTGTCAATTTTTATATAAATATTTAAATTTGTTTGTCTATTAAAATATATTTTTTTGTGAGTTAATTTTATATTTATAAATATGACTACATAAATACCCGCACATACACATAAAAAGAGAAAGCGTCGATCGCCACACGAAAAAACGAAGACGTCTTTCTGTCACATCGCATGTCGCTCCTGGTGGTAGGGAAATTTTTAGCAAAACGTTCATTCAACCAGGGGGCCTTTAAAAATACTCTGCAAAATTTATGGAGATTGGAGGATGGCGTTGCCATATGTGAAGTGGGAGAAGTTTTTATTGTCTTCGAATTTTTCAATATCAAAGATAAAGAAAAGGTGCTCAAAGACAGACCACAGTCTTTCGATAATCAAATCATTCTCATGGAGGACTTTACAGGCGGTGACGACATTCAGAAAATTGAACTGACTTCCTCACCTTTCTGGTTACAAATCAAAGGAATCTCGTTGCATGGTAGAACGGAACGTGTTATGCGGAAAATTGGTGAACGCATTGGCAAATTTCGGGACTGGGATCAATCTGATCACATCCACTGGGGACCTGTGGTGAGGATTAGTGCCTTAGTCAATGTGACACAACCACTAATGAGGGGTCTTTCTTGGCAATTGAAGACTCTGATGTCTGGATTTCCTTTGAGTTTGAAAAGCTTCATATTTTCTGTTTCTTTTGTGGGTGTTTCAGACACCTAGAAAAGGTCTATGATGCGAAGAAGGAGGATGAACAGGGCAATGTTATTTTGCAATATGGTCCCTGGATTCATGCAAAAACCTCTGGAATGACTTTTATTTCAGAAGCTGAAAAACATAAGGACCGCGACAATCTTGCGAAGGCTTTTAGTAAGCGGGCTGAACCCACTCATACTAATTTAATCATGCTCGGGCCGCCAATTTTTTTTGCTGACAGTCATGTGGATCCACGGGTGAATGAAAGGAATTTGGGAAGCCCACTAATCTCGGTTGAGCTTGGGGAACAACACAAGAGTCCGGGGCAGGGGCAGACTGTCTCTCCACGCCAGACCCCAACTGTTTTGAAAGCAATTTCCTCTCCATCTGACAGGCTGCAGGCAAACTGCAAGGAACTACCTGACCCAGGCTCAGGGGTACAACAGCTTTGTAACGATTCACCAGTTCCGGTATCTTGCTCAAATGATGTTACCCTCAGTACTACCCCTCAGGCAGTTAATGATATGACTGGGATCACGCTGCCCGATACCATGAAACACCAGACATGGAAAAGAATGATTAGCGGGGATAGGGGTGTGGACCCCCCTAGTTCACAGCCCAAGGACCATCAACGACGCTTGGAGGGGTCTCAGATGACTAAGAGCCTGCCAAAGAGGTGGAAAGTGGCAGACGATGGTCAGGTTGTCGAAGTTTCAGAGGCGGTGGTGGGTGTGTCCCAGCCCCGCCTAGGGAAATGAAAATCCTATGCTGGAACTGTCGGGGGCTTGGAAATCCCCGAACGGTTCGGGTTCTCCGTCACTGGAGTTCCAAATTTCGCCCCGACATAGTTTTTGTATCCGAAACTATGTTGGACAGCAAAGATGCTGGCCGTATGGGCCTGAAGATTGGTTTCAAAAACGTCTTTCCGATGGGAAGACATGGTCACTCTGGTGGACTTTGCCTCTTGTGGAAGGAGGATATTGGGGTTAAGATCTCTCATTACTCAAGTAACCACATTGCTGTGACAGTTGTGGGCCTAGGAGCCCCTCCTTAGTCGTTTGTTGGTTTCTACGGGTGGTCGGGTGGGTAGGATAAGCACAAATCATGGGCCCTTTTAAAACGGCTGCGAGACTCATTTCTTGGCCCTCTCTTGATGAGGGGGGGGGGATTTTAACGAGGTCCTTTCTCCCCATGAAAAAGAAGGGGGACGCGTGCAGAGCGGTGCTGCGATGAACGATTTTAGGACTTCTCTTGTGTCGAACTCTCTTCATGACCTCGGGTTTTCTGGCTCGCCGTTTACCTGGCATCGGGGTAGGTCAATGGAGAACCGTCTGGCGGAAAGGTTGGACAAATTTGTTGGGGATGACAAATGGACTTCTCTTTTTCATGCCTTCTCTATCGTCCACTTGCCCCCGTCTCCTCTGACCACTGGCCAATCATTTTGTCAACGGTATCACAAGGGCAACAGAGGGGCCGGCGCAGACCTTCCGCTTCGAAAGTATGTGGCTCCAAGACAGTGACTGTGAAAAGGTGGTCCAATCGGCTTTGGAGGGACTGAATCGGTGCATCATGTCCAACATCCGCACTGTTGCATCTTGTTTACAGAAATGGAGCTCTTCTAGGTTCGGTGACTTTGACCGACATATTAAGGAGGCAGAAAGTCGATTAAAGCGACTCCACTCCGATCCTTGTTGTGACTCTGTCCTTAGTAATATTGCGGTGGCAGAAAAAGATCTTAATGCAGCTCTGAGAGAGAAAGAGAGTTTTTGGTTCCTTCGGGTAAGGGAGTCCCATATCAGAGATGGTGATCAGAACACCAACTTCTTTCACCAACGAGCATCTGCAAGGAGAAGGAAGAATCATATTGCTCATTTGGAGGATCCTTCTGGGAGAGTTGCTCGTGACATCAATGACATTCACTCCATTATTCTGAACTTTTTCAACAACCTCTATACAACAGAAAGTACTAGCGCCCCCTCATGTCTAACAGAAAGCATCCCAAAGTTGGTTACGGAAGAAATGAACCATTCCTTGGAAAGAGACATTTCAGATGATGAAGTGCTTGGGGCCCTGCATATTATTCACTCTACCAAGGCTCCAGGGCCTGATGGGTTTCATGCTCTGTTCTTTAAATTCTTTTGGCATATTGTTGGGCCCGATGTGGTGACCCTGATGAAGGAGGTGTGGGCAGGCAAAACCTCTCTTGAATCACTGAATGAAACTCTTATTACTCTTTTCCCCAAAACCCAGTGCCCTCAGAAAGTCTCAGAGTTTCGGCCAATCAGTCTGTGCAATGCGGTTTACAATTTTTTTTCCAAAATCATGGTGGCCAGACTTAGGGACTTCCTCCTGCTAATTGTCTCAGATAACCAAAGCGCTTTCATCCCAAAGAGACCCATTACTGATAATGATGCCATTGCCTTTGAATTATTCCACTCTATGAACACTCTCTCCTCATCCAAGCATGGCACCATGGCAATGAAATTAGATATGATGAAGGCTTATGACAGAGTTGAATGACCTTTTCTCGAACTTGTCCTATCCAGGGTGGGCTTTGGGATGAAATGGATCTCCAATATCATGAATTGTGTTACGTCTGTCTCCTACAAAATTAATATTAATGAGGCCCCTTCAGCGAGCTTTAAACCGTTGAGAGGCTAGAGACAAGGGGATCCCCTGTCACCTTACCTTTTCATTATGGTGGCAGATGTCTTTTCTCATCTTATCTTGAAGGCGGAGGAGCATGGAACTATCCATGGTGCTATGGTATGTAGAAATTCCTCCTATCTCTCATCTCTTCTTTAAATATGATAGCCTTCTTTTTTCACATGCTACCCCGCAAGAATGCAGTGCAATGCTGAATATCATTAATCTGTACGAAAAAGCTTTGGGGAAATGCCTTAATGCTTCAAAATCAGAATTATCATTCAGTAAAGGCGTCTCACAAGCTAAGAGAGAGGAGCTGCAACGAATGTGTGGGTTTCCACTAGTTCATAAGCATCCCAAGTACCTTGGCCTCCCAAACCTTGTTGGTAGATCGAAGAAATAAGTTTTCACTACGATTGTGGACAGGGTGGATAATCTGATTTGTCTTTGGTCTTGTAGGAAGATTTCCAAGGCGGGAAAGGAAGTTCTCGTTATGTCAGTGGCCGAAGCAATCCCTGCTTATGCTATGTCGCTGTTTAAATTCCCAGAAACTCTTGTCGATCAAATCCACTCCCGGTTGGACAATTTTTGGTGGGGCACCCATGAGGGAAAACATAACTCCCACTGGATGTCTTGGGAGAAGCTGTGTGTCTCAAAATTTCGTGGGGGCCTTGGATTTAGGAATCTCAAATGGTTTAACGAGGCTCTTTTGGCGAAGCAAGGATGGCGTCTTCTCTCCCATCCAAATGACCTGTTCTCAAGGGTTTTGTGGGCAAAGTATTTCCCTCATTCTGATTTCTTGCATGCCCAGCTGGGGCCATGACTGAGCTTTGTGTGGAGGAGCATTTGGGGAGAAAAATCTCTCATTGATTTGGGCTGCGTTTGGAGAATTGCGGATGGGAATAATGTTAACATTTGGAATGATCCATGGCTGGCAGATGGCGTTAATCATAAGGTTTCCTCACTGGTTGTTCCTGGATTCAAAGATGCAAGAGTACGTGATCTGCTCGACGACTCGCTTGAGGAGTGGGATCGGGGGAAGCTTTGTTGCTGGTTTAACGAGGTGGATCGTCAGCTTATCCTGAGTATCCCTCTCACACCATGTGTGGGCCCTGACCAGATATGCTGGACTGGGGAACCTCATGGGAGATATTCTGTTTGTTCGGGTTACAAAATGAGGGTTTAAGGTTTGGACCAGGTCTTTACTGATAATCGGTGGAAGATCCTCTGGTCCCTCACCGCTCCCCCGAAAGTGAAATTTTTTTGGTGGCAGGTCTGCGCTGGGGTTCTTCCAACCCGTGACTTTCTGGTGCAGCGACACTTGGAGGAGGACGACACTTGTCCCTTGTGCCTCCAAGAAGTGGAGTCCCATTTGCATGCAATTCTTTCCTGTAACGGGGTGGAAGGAGTGTGGAAGGTTTGGAAGCCAGATTTTGGTAGGTTCTTTGACCGTTCAATTGGGTTGGTCCAAAACTTTTCTTTTTGGGTGTCTTCTCTGGAACCGAGAGTGGTTGGGCTTATCTGCACAATTGCTTGGTTGGTTTGGACTCGAAGGAATGAATGTATCTTCCAAATAAAGGTGACCCCTGATCGCCTTTGGGTGGATAGAGTTTTGGAGTGGATGAATGGCTGGAAGACCAGCGAGGCGGTGCATTCTTTTGGCCACACTCGACATGCATTTCCTTCTTGGTCTCCCCCCCTAAGGGTTTTCTTAAGATTAATACAGATGCTGCGGTCTCTGCTTACTCCAGGGTCGGTATTGGGCTCATTGCTCATAACAGTTCTGGCCAGATTGTGGAAGCTCAGTGTAGGGCTGTGCCTAACTCTTGGAGTCCTGTGGTGGCGGAGGCCTCGACCATCCTCCATGGGATTCTTTTTGCCCATTCCAAAAATTGCCCCAAGGTTTTGGTGGAATCCGACTGCCTCGTAGTGGTGAATGCTCTCTCATCAAAGGAAGATGACTCTCAACCTTATGGCCTCATCTTGAGGAAGATCTGGTCCCTGTCCGATGGTTTCGATGCTTGCACATTTTCTTTTTTCAAAAGAGATGGGAATACGAAAACCCATCACTTGGCTCGTTTTGGGAAATCTTGGGGTGATCATTGTTGGGTGAACTCATTTCCTGATTGGTTTTGTAGGCCTGGTTTGCTTGATCAGTAATATATATTTTCTTTTCCTAAAAAAAATACACATATGTTGATTATATATTTTATATAAAATCAAAATTGAACTTAAAATATAAATTTAAAATATAAAAAAAATTGAAATTCAAAATAAATTTTTAAATCCTTGGAAATGAAATTTATTTTGATGATCTAAATTTTGATTAAATTTTTACATTTTTATTATATTTCTAATAACATTAACATATGTGGATTTCGCGCGCGCACACACACATATTCACTACTATAGATTCAAACATAATGAGTGCTAAAAATGGTCACTGTCAACCCTAAAAAGCACCGACAATCTAAGCGCTCCGACTTTTATCAGCGCTGATAAATGTCATCTTTATCAGTGCTAAAATAAAAGTGCCGATAGAGACCAAATTTATCGATACTTTTTTAGCGATAATAATGAGTGTCTTTATAATCACTTTTTTTGATCACATATAAAATTCAAAAAATATTTTTTTTTAATTTTTTTTCGTTCCACCTTACTCGAGCCCACCCCCCTTTATCATCACTTTCGTCCTCCATTATCATCATTTTTTTTGCATCATATTCAGCCTTTCTCGCTCTTGGATTCAAACCCATGGCCTCTGACTTCAAGCCTAACGCCTTTACCACTGCACCATCAAGATTTATTTAATATTTTATGATATATCTTATATTTATATATATACACAATTCATTTTTATTTATATATTTATTCAGATAATTACATACATTTATATATTTTTTAAATACATTTTTAAAATGTGTCTATATATTGTATATTATACTTATACATATTTTTATATAATTGTATAATTTGATATAAATTTTTATATTTATAGATATTTATTGCAAATAGGCTTATATACTATATTTAATAATAATGATATATTTATAAAAAAAACATTTTTATATATGATGCATTTATACAATATTGACACACACACAAACACATATATTTACACGTACATACACATTTATATTTCACACATACACGCACAAATATTTAAGAATATGTATTTATTTACATATATTATAATATATCCAAAAATATATATTTGTTTATTGACACACATATTTATATATAAACATTACTTATATAGGTGTATATATATATATATATTAATGCCTATTTATAAGGTAAATAAAATGGATAATTTTTTATTTTAAACAAAATGAATAATTAATATTTATTTCCATAAGGTTTATATATTTAAGAATACATTTTTATGTAAATATTTTTAAATGTTTATTAGTACAAACTACTACAAAACACGCAATAAATAGTTGTAGCCTTTATGAGTGCTTAAAAAAATACTGATAAAAGGTATATTCTATTAAAAAAATCATATCATTAAAAAACATATATTAATATATAAATATATTTATATTGATAAAAATATAAAAATATTTTATTAAATATGATTTATATGACTAAATATACATTTACACTTGATATGTAAGATATTTAGTTAAAATGTTATATAAATTAAAAATTTTATATATATATATATATATATATATATTTGTTAAATATTATTTATGTAATAAGAAATATTTATTATAAATCATATAAATTTATATGCCATATATTTAGTGAAAACAATTTATTAATTTAATTAAAAATATTTAATATTAATTAAAAAATATTTACTAATTAAGACCTTTTGTTTTATCAATGCCATTTGTTTTATCAATGCCATTTGTTTTATCAATTTGACATATGTATATATATATCAAATAATAAATATTTAATTAATAATTTAAAAATTGACAAAATATGTTACACTTAATATGTCATACAATAATTTCACAAGTATATGTTGAGACCAAGTTGGTTATAAGTGGTTTTCGGGTGTTGAAAGTTTTGTCTTTGGTTGTCAAGAAAAGATATCTTCTTATTTTGTACGTTTTGATGATCAGACAGAAGGAGTTCCAGACTCAGAAGATCAGACATAAATTTCTTGAGAAAGTCCACCGGGCTCGGTTTTTTGTTGAGGAAACGCAAGTGGTCATCGGACTCACCTTGGGTCCGAAATGAAAGTTCTAATCGGTATGAGAATCTATATCAAAGTCTGAATCTCTCCATACTAAATCTGACTATTCTTTTTTTCTCGATTAATTATCAAATATCCTAAGTTAATCAACACTTGTTATCCAAGATTTGTGAAAGAAAGTGGGATAAAAGGTATCTGAGTTTTAGCAATCAGGTTGAGGTTTGGATATAAAGACAGAAGATGTTGAAGGGATGGAAAGTTAGAAACTTTCCAATGTAAGTCAGATGATGCTATGTCAATCCTAATGTTCTCAAAGTCATGAATAAGTCATGATACAAGTATAAGTTTTTGGAAGAAGAAAGGCTGGAGAGTTTGAAGTTGTTGAAGTCAAAGTTTTGCTGAAATAATTGATTGAACGATCCATCGGATTGTCCAATCCATTAGATTGTCCGATTCACTGAAAGAAAAAATTCACGGGATCAATCGACAATTGAAGAAATTATGGAAGAAAATAAGTCACTGCTGACATCGGTCCATCGGACGCGGTGTGCCACCGATCCATCAGAGTAACAGTGAAACTTATCCATCAAACATAGTGTTGATATCAAAGAGGCATCAGAGGCAGAATAGAGTTACTGGAGTTTTCAGGACCGATGAGTAAGTGAGAATTTGTTGGGACCAATCAACCTGATGAAGATCAACAATGTAGTTAACCATTTTTATAAAACAAACGTGTTGTTTTGTTTTATAATTGGGTCAATAGTCATTAGAAAAGAAGTACTGCCGACTCAACAGACTAGCATTGATACCGATTTATCAGACAATGTTTGACACCAATCCATTAGAAGGATACAAAGACCGATCCATCAAACGCAGTCTGACATTGATAATTCATTTAAAATGATATGAGGATTTGAAGAAAAGGAAATTTTTTTTGAATAGGTTTTCCAAAGTATTGTTAAAGGGGGTTTTGAACGCTATATAAGTTGCAACAATGTTTATGTAAGAATGGTTTCAAAGTTTTATGTTTACAAGTTGGTACGAAGCTTCGGTATGAATTTGTTTTAAAGGTGGTATAGAGCATCATAATAAGAGGTCTTCAGTTCTTATGTTGTTTTCAAGTGGGTCAAGAAAATCAGAGTGTCCATATGTTCAAATCGTAATGAAGACAACATCAGGATGTGAAATGGTATCAGACTGAAGAAGCGTTAGTAAGTTCGAAGCAGATTGAAGTTTTGAGAATATTTGATAAGTTTTGAGAAGAATTGAGAAGAGTTGAGAAGTGCTAAAGAAGTCAAAGATGGATTTGAAATAAATGTAAAATTCATGTTTCTAAAAATTTGTTAAGTGGGAAAACTTCTCAAATTCCTCCCTATATCACTTTTGGCACACCTATAAATAGTAGGAAGTACATTGTACTTTATGACACTTGTATTTTTCACATTTGAAGAGAGAGAGAGAGAGAGAGAGAGAAAGTGATGAAAGTTTTAGAAGAGATAAGATGTTTCCAAATAGACTTTTCCTGAGGAAGTTTTACAGACATAAGAAGAAAAAAGAGTGGTTACCAGATCAAACTGAGTAATCATACGCAGTTTTTTGGAGAAAGTTTGAAGTGGTTCAGAATTGTGTCCAGGGTATTATTTTCTTATCTATTTTCCAGACTGAGCGATTAGACTGGGGAATTGGACTGAGCCATTAAACTGAGTTTTCATAACAAAGTCCAAAAAAATTGTTTATACCTACTGCTGGGTAGGAAAGTGAAGAATTATGTTTTGAATAACTATTCAAGTGGAATTTGATAAGGCAACATTGTCAATTTTTTTGAATCAACTGGTGAAGGTTTCATTATTTGTTACACAAACTTGTTTTACATCATTAATTCTAGATGAATCACATGAAATGTTGTATTTATCATAGTGCTAACAAGTGTAAGGACATATCCTACTTATTTTATCAACACAAAGAGATTGTTTTATAGTGGATTGTGTGGCATTGGATTATTTACAAACCATTCCAAGGACATAACTACTCTTATTGAGTAGTGAACCTTGTAAATATGTGTATTACTACAATGGATGTGTGAATGTTTTGTTTTCATCAAAGTGATAAATCTTTAACAGGAGGAAAAAGTTGTTTCAAAAGAAAGGAAACTTAAAAAAAGAGATATCACTAATTCACCCCTCCCACTCCCAGTGATACATTGATCGTGGTTGGACATTAATAATTGATACGAGAGGTAGGGTTACCATATTTTACTCTTTACTAAATCTATTGAAGAAAAGTTGTTACGAAGAATCTAAATTGTGTGAATAATAAGGGGATTCCAGTCATCGATGGAAATAATTATTATATCTGGAAGGATAAAATATTTCCCTATCATATGTCTCTTGGGCATGATGTTTCAGAATCAGCTAAAGATGTATTTCCTTATAATGATAGAAAAGTGCATCTAACATCTGTGGATAAGAATAATTTGGAGAATTATGGAAGATCTAATAATGATTTACTCTCATCACTTTTTGAAATTGAGATTTTAAGAGTAAAGGAAGTTACCACTACCAAAGGTATCTAGGAAAAGTTGAAGAATATTTATAAAGGGAATTAAAAGGTGAATAAAGATAAGTTGCAAATCTATAGTTTGAAGTACGAAGATCTCAAGATGGGTGATTATGAATCTATTTGTGACTTCTTTATAAGTGTGAATGAAATTGTTAGCACCATTAGATGACTTGGTGAGAAGTTGAAAGACTCAATTGCTGTTGAAAAGATCTTGAGAATTATTCCTAATAATTTTGATGACAAAGTTTCATATTTAGAAGATAGATATCCTAAAACTCTATCTTTTGATGACCTTTATAGTACTATCATTAACTATGAAATGATAAGGGAGAAAGTTATGAATGAAAAAACAAAAGTTGATCAGAAAATGTCCTTCAAGGCTACCAAGAAAGAAAAGTCTAAGAAGATTCTTTAAGAAGAAGAAGTTGATGACTATGAATCCAAAAATTTGGTATGTAACAATATTAATGGGTTTTTTATCCTTGTTCTCTAAAAATACGAAAAGAGGTATTGAAAATCATAAAAGGAAACTTCCCTTGAAATGTTTTGAATGTGGATACTTGGACACTTCGCTGAAAATTTTCCTTAAAGAAAGAATGAAGACAATAGTGATGAAGATGATAAAAGGCCAAGAAGATATTGGAAGAAACATGATGATAAGTCTAAATCCTTTTCAAAGGGTAAGGATAAAAGGTTATCCAAATCCAAAACGAGAATTTTTTTTTCTAAAGACGATGAAGGTGAAGACAATGAAGTTGAGGTCGAAAAGTTTACTGAAGTTGCTGGAGAAAATAATTTCATTATAACAGTTAATGATAAAGATTTTTGAAGTAGTAGTTCTGAAGATGAGGATACTGAGTTGGAATTTCATCTGAATAGATAAGTTAAAGAATTTATAAGAAAAATTTTGAGGCATGAAAGAGAAATCAAGAAGTTGAAGAAAGAAAGTCCTACATAAAACAATCAAGAATATCTTCCTGAATAGAATGATAAGTTACTTGAAGAAATTGATTTTTTGAAGAAGCATATTTATAAGTAAAAGAATCAGAATGAACATCTTGAAGTAAAGTTAAAGGAAAAGGAAGAAGATTTGGAACTTGTTCAAAAAAAGTTTTTGAAAATTGAGCAGGGAGTTACAAGTTTCAAGAACTATATCACTGAATTTGGTGAAAGTTCTGGAAAGTGTGAACCTGATAAGGATCAAAAGTTACCTTAAAAGGTTGGAAATAAAGTTGAAGTTTCTTCTAATAAGAAGAAATATTATAAAATCATGTATGTGTCCAAAACCAACAAAGTTGGAAATTTATAAGTTTCTAAAATTTCTATGTCTGAAACAAAAGTTTCTACCACATCTGATTTTGATAAGACTTGAAAGAAATATGAGTTGAAGAAAAAGACTATGGGTGATAATAGAAAGGTTGGTTTTCAACAAAATTCTGATGTAAAAGATAAAAAATTTACTAAGAAATATGTTCACAATTTCAAATAGTATGGAAGTTATAGAGGAAAGTATTCCTTCAATGGTTACTATTGGTATTGTGGTGGATTTGGGAATATGGAAAATATGTGTTGTTTTAGAAAATAACATTACAATTACCCCATGAGTTACATAAATAAAAGTTTTATGGGGAGTCAATCCCCTCAAAGGAAGAAGCCTGAGAAGGCTGGTGTCAAAGTTTAGAATAGTTTCTAACCATTGGAAACTATTTGCGAAATATGTGAACAACATAACATATTTCAAAAGGGTGCCTTGTTTTGTTATTAACATAACAATATGTTTATAACAATTTTCAGTTGCCGGATGTGAATAAGGATAAAGATAAATAAAAGGCTCTTGTTTTTGAAATCACTCCCAAATCTACAAAATAATAATGACCTTAGATCTTGGATAGTGGGTATTCTTCTCACATGATAGAAGATTTGAAATTTTTGAAGAATGTGAAAGATTTCAAAGAAGGAACAATGATATTTGACAATTATGAATCTCTTAGAATCAAAGGCGTTGGATCAACCATCATTGGGGAAGAAAAGTTGAAATCTAAGAAAGATTTATTTATAGATGGGCTAAAACAGAAATTTCTATGTGTTTCATAACATTGTGATGAAGTAAACAAAGTTGTTTTCAAAAAATATGATTTTTTTATGAAATGAGAGGAATATGGAAAATTTGTTACAAGATTACAATGTATGAAAGGAATATTGTTTTAAGTTGGTGAAGGTCAGAATTCATGTTACTTAATCATGATGAAAGAAAATCAGTTGTGGTATAAAAGGCCAAGAAATATGCGTTAGAGAAAAATGATAAAGTTATCAAAGTGAGATAATGTCTATGGTATCCCTAATATGTCAAGAAGAAGATATTGATGTTGCACAATTTTTCAAAAAGTAAAGATTAAAAAATATATGCATAAGAAATTTGATATTCATTCAATTCAACCACTAGAACTTATCCATTCTGGTATTTATGGTCCAATGAGAAAAAAAAATCAACCTTCAGAGATAAGTGCTTCATTTATTTCATTGATGATTTTACTTAAATTGATTGTGTTATGTATTTGAAACATAAGTAAGATTATCTAAAGATGTTTAAAAGTTTAAGAATAAAAGATGAGAAGGAATGTGGGTATTCTATGAAGAAGTTGAGAATTGATAATGGTGGTGAGTACAATATTAAAGATTTCAAAAGTTATCTTGAAAATCATGAAATTTATCATGAGTTTAGTGCACCATATACAATGAAAAAAATGGTGTTTCTAAAAGGAATAATAGAAGTTTGGTTGAAATGGGACATACTGTGTTACTTAAACATGGTCTTTCTAATTACTTTTGGAGGAAATCTATGAACATAGCTATTTATATTCAGAAACAATGTTTCTATAGGAAAAGTTATGATATAACTCCTTATGAAATGTTTTATGACAAAACTCTAAGTTTGAAACACTTAAGAGTTTTTTGAGAGTCCCTGCATCATAAATAATAAAGGTGGAAACCAAAAAAAGTTTGATCAAAGCGGTGAAAATGGAATATTTCTTGGTTATGATCTGGATGTAAGAGGATATAGTTGTTTTAATAAAGAAACATGAAGATTTTTTTATTCGGTTGATGTAAAAGTTTTTTATAAATATGATGAAGATACTATACAAACACATAAAAATAAGAAAGATAAAGAGGATGAAATAATTTTTTGTTGAGAAACAAGAGAAGGATTCCAAAAATTATGTTGGCACATAGGTGGAAGAATCAGACTCATCTATTTCCAGTGATGAGGAAGAATTTCATACATCTCATCCTAGGATGAGGAAGAAAGTGGATGATCAAAACATAATTGGTGATCAACATCAAAGGGATCAAACAAGAAGAGTATAAAAAGTTATTACACATACTTATTTATATTCAAAAGTTGAGCCAAAAGATGTTAATCAATATTTTGAGAATCCATAATGGATTAATGTTGTGAATGAAGAGTTGGATCTGATTGAAAAAATGATACTTGGGAACTCGTACCAAAACCAAATGACAAAAATTTTATAGGTACAAAGTGGGTGTTTCAGAACAAGTTAAATGAATATAATGAAGTGATAAGAATCAAAGCAATATTGGTGTGTAAAGGTTACTCACAAATTGAAAGGATTGATTTTGATGATAACTTTTCTCCAATGGAAATGTTAGAAACAATTAGAATATTTCTTGTTATCACTTCACAATGAAGTTAGAAAATATTTTAGATGAATGTGAAGTAATCATTTCTGAATGGAGAATTTGATGAAGAAGTGTATATTGAACAACCATGTGTATTTTTTGTTGGTAAGGATGAAATTTGTGAGTGAAAGTTAAATAAATCCGTGTATGGGCTAAAGTAATCTCCAAGGGAATGGTATTCCAAATTGGATACCTACCTAAGAAAGTTGAATTTTAAGAAAGGAAGGGTTGATATTAATCTATACTTAAAAGAAAGTCAGAAGATATCCCTCATTGTTATTGTATATGTTGATGATATTATCTTTTCTTATAATGATCAAAGAACTTGTGAAATATTTTCTAAATAAATGAAAGAGTTTTTTGAAATTTCCATGATGGGTGAAATGAAATACTTTCTTGGGTTACAAATCTCACAAAAAAAGAAACACATATTTCTTTCTCAAGAAAAGTATAGTAAAGAAATTGTTAAGAAGTTTGGAATGGGAAATTCAAAACCCGTTTCAACATTAATTTAAATGGGAACCAGGTTGACTAAATATGGATAAGGTAAGGAAGTAGACTCTAATGAGTTTTAGAAGTTGATTAGAAGTTTATTGTATCTGAATGCCTCATCAACATACATTGTTTATATTGTTACCTTATGTGCAATATTCCAAAGTGCTCCAAAAGAATCACATCTATTGGATATAAAAATAATTCTCAGGTATATAAAAGGCATAATAGATTTCTGAATAAGGTATGGTAGCTCAGAAAGAATTTATTTTTTGGTGATACAGATACTGATTGGGAAGGAAGTATTGATGAAAGAAGATCCACATCTGGCGGAGTTTTCTTTTTTGGGGGAAATTTGTGTAAGTTGGCATAATAAGAAACAAAATTAATTTACTCTTAGCATGGATAAAGCTGATTATGTTGCTTCCACTCAAGCTGCCACACAACTTATGTGGATGAAGACCCAGTTGGAAGACTTTTTGAAGTGAAGTTACCTCTACTCTTGGGTTGTGATAATTAGAGTTCTATTAACTATAACACCCCAAAAATTTATGGTATGCTTCTTCATAAATAATTTCAATTCATTAGATATCTTATATTGCACACAACACCAAGTCACTACGAAACAATGCTCTATTATTATAATTATGTAAACAAGATAGTTATAACCTAGAAATTAAACATAATCTTTCCACTATGTGAATCAAATTTCAAAAAAATGGACATACACAACTGTGATTAGTAAGATATTTAGAGTCTGATAGGATCAAATTTTTTTGAATAGTAACTTGACCCTTTTGAATAGTAATGCTACCCATATGAATAGTAATATGACACTTATAAATAGTAAATCATAAAATTGAATAGTAACCTCACCCATGAATGTATAAATAAAATTTAGGCATCTTATATATGAAATTATGATAAAATTGTAGTAAATAATTTTTTTAGAAATTATTAATTGAGTATTAGTATTTTTATAAAATGTAAATATTTATTTACAATTTTATAATTAATATAGAGATTCAAAAGAAAATTTATTTTCATAAATTTTTTTCATAAATCAATATTTTTTTGTCTTATTATTTTAGGATAATTTTGTGATACCTTAGTTAATTTTTCAAAGTGTTATAAAATGAGTTATAAATTTAAAATCTGTATTTTTTGAGTAAATGACGATTTTAATTAAAATTAAAATTTATCATATTTATAAAATTATTTTCATAAAATAGATTTTATTTTTGGATTCTAAATTTCAAAAAATGGTTAGGGTGAATTTTTGGAATCTTTCTAAAATACTTGAATTTGTGGTGAATAGTAAAATACGGTAATTTACGTTATATATACATTATAAGTTAAATGCACTATTCCTTAAGTCATAAATGATGTAAAAAACATTGATTCAAACTCAAATGCACCAATTAATGTATTTATTCACAATAATTAACACTATTTATTGTCTTGAGAAAAATAATAAAATAATGAATTAAATAATCAGAAATCACCCCTCTTCTACACTATAAAACCACCCTCACCCCCTCTTCTCCTCACTCATATAATCCTTGAAACATGTCAAAGTTCTATTAAAATCATATTACCTAGTATCTCCCCACATTAAGGAGCTCTTGGTCTTACCAAAAGACCAAAACCCCTTTCCTTAAGGAGGTTCTCAAGGAGGAGTATTCAAGAGGTAAAATCCTCTTCCTTTTCCTTTTATTTTCTTTTCAAGTTATTTTTTTTATACTCTCCTAACCTACTCTGTAAAAATGATCATCATAAGTCCAATATCATCTATACACTATAATGATATCATTTTAATGGAATACCCATCAAGAAAATACTTTCTCTCTCCCTTTTATTTTAAAAATGAAATCATCATCCGTGAGGTGCCAATTTACAACCTTCATGGATGATGAATTTCCGTTCTTCAATTTCTCCTTCAAGGCTGGTCATGATACCATTTTTATGGTTGAAATATATTATGAAATATGTATTACATACTATGTAATGTTATGGAACCATTATATATGAATAATATTAATTTATTAAACAAAACAAGTGGGTAATGATCGAAATAAATGCCCAAAATAATCTCAGCAATTATCACTAAAAGTCTATCTAATGATTCATACTAATACTATTTAACCAAATGATATATATAAACATTTAAAATTATGTATTTTCATTAATAATTCCAATTCTTGAGTATTATACATATTTTAATTGAACTTCATTACTCATAAATAAGTGAACTGATCATTAAAACAAAGGAAACAAACGCTCCTGAACACCCATTTTCCTTCAGGTTACACTTCCTCTTTATTTTTCCACCAAACATTCCACAAAAAATCAATAAAGGAATTAATTATTCAGTATGTTAACTATATATTAATTATGTTAACCTACTGTAAGTGTTATACTACTATATATAATATTTTAAAACATCTTCTTCCCACTCTCCCGTTAATGTCCCATCAAAGGTCGGTTAACCACCTATGGTGACATTTCCATGTAAACAAAAAAACCATCATAAAGGGTGGATGTTATAAAATATATGTAATATATAAAAATATAAATATATTCATTATATACTTCTGTAATTAGTTATATTAATTTATAATTTACATTCAGATAAAATGTCAAAAGTGTTGCAAAACTGTAAATTTTTATGTAAAACATGATATCAAATACTTAAATTTTCATCAAAAAAAATTAAGAAATATAATAAAATTATTATAATTGATAAATATTTATATAAATGACTATAATTAACTTATTTATTATTCTTTTAATAAATATAATTTTTTTGTTCAGGAGGTGCAAACGTGAAAAATTTAAGCGGGAATTAAGGTAAGGGATTTCTCATCTCACTTTTATTTCTATGAGATTTACATTATTCACCACTTATTTATTATATTTGGTGTATGTATACTTTCATTTGATATATAATATCATGAATATATTCATATTCATGGTATTCAATGATTCATATTCATATTATTAATTTTTGGTCATACGATTCAATTGATTACAATATGGTAAGGGACTTTGTCTCAATTTCCATTTCTTTGAGACATACTTGGTATTGTGCACCTAATAATTCTTATGTGGTGTATCTACTACCATTTTGAGATCATTTTTCATTTGAAATTATATTTATATTAAATATACATATTCTTGTATCATGGATATGATTATTTTCTTAGTTGTATAACATTTTACATATGATGTTTATTTTTAATGTCATTTTAACTGGGAAAATATTTATGAATACATACCCTCAAATCAATATATATATTTATAAGTCATATTATTCTTGAATTAAATCTATGTATGAATAATTATTTTGACTTTCAGTGATGGGTGAGGCCCACTATATCCCCTCGATTCATCGACAAGTCTCATGAGACAAAACAGTTGGCGAAAAACCCTTCGTGTTTGTTTCCAAACAAAATCAGATGAGTTTATACCCACATAATTAAACCATATTTATGGTATAACGGTTCATGTTACATATACATGATTTCCACTAAATAATAATTTTCTTCATTCAGCACTTATTTATTACTTTCCATGATATTTTCACTATGATGAAATCTATGGATGAATTTTCATTCCCAGTTTATTGATGGCATTTGCTTTTTAGATTATTTACCATTCCATAATGTATATGCCTTATTGAATTTACTTCTATTTTTATTTCTTAATGTAACAGTTAATGATCATTTTATCTCACACTTATTATGTTTCCTTTCCCTAGGTTATGAATAGGAATCCTTTGAACGAGTTTCAAGGATTCTGTTTATTTAATTTTGTTATGTATCATGTAGTATTTTTTATATTTTATAATGTACTATGAGTATAATGTATGTAATATGGTCTTCCAAAACTGTTAAACTGATTGGTCCTTTGGGATTTTATTCCTTGTAATCATTTCAATTTAGTAAAATAATGCACCGGTTCCAGGCTTTTGGGGTTGGGGCATTACAGTTGGTATCAAAGGAAGTTTAGCAACATCCTTGGAAACTATATTTAGAAAATATATCTTAGAGGACATAACCCTAAGATAGAATTTGAGTATAATCATATAATAACATCCTAGAATTTTGTTAAAGTAGATATTATGTGGGTCTTCCTAGAAAAACTTCCCTGTCTGGATACTACAAGTGGATGTGGTTCTGACACAGATGTACCTAGGAGTAAAAAATTTGACAAGGTGTTCTGGGCATGACTCAGGGTAACCTGGTACATGAAAATGATCCTTATTGTGCACCTAGTTTTACACTCCCTAGGAATATTCTTAGGAAAATTCACATTTTATTTATAAACCATTATGAAGGTTTTAAAAGTAAGTATGTCCTCAATAAAACCATGTTTAAAATTATGATATTAGCTATGCATAAATTTTTAATTTATGTTAAGTGTTTTTCTAATTCAAAATTATGCATTATTATTCATAACCTAATTTAGTGCATGACATTGTTTAGTGATGTCGCCTAATAGGAGAAAGGGAATCAATACCCACATACAATGTAGGGATTTTCCAATTGATCAAGTCAACACAGTTATTGTTGGAGTTGAGAAAATAATGACCATATTAGGAAAAATTACTCAGGTTGTGAAAAATAACAATACTATACCTATGTTGGATCGTTTCATGTGGCAGAAACCCCAATATTTTAGCAGTACTACTAATCTAGTAGTAGTTGAGCAGCGGATCAAGTCCCTTGAAAAGATATTTATAGCTTTGGGATTCAATGAAAATTAAAAGGTAGTACTAATGGTATATTATCTCAACGGAGATACTAATAAATTATGGTCATTGATCCAAAATAATAATTAAGAAGATGAAATAAAATACATGTATCGGATAAATTTTAAAGAAACATTCTTTGAAAAATACTTCCCCCATGAGCAATGAACTGAAATAAAGAGAAAATTCCTTAGTTTAAAGAAAAGGGAAGAAGGGAGTGTTGTGGATTATGATTATACCTTCATAAGACTAGATAGGTATGCTATAGATTACGTACATTATTCATAAGACAAGATTGATCATTTATTTTAAGGTCTTAAGCCAATTGTCTAAAGGGCACTGTCTTCTCAAACATTTTCATCATATGATGAAATAGTGTTAAGTGCCACCAAAACGGAGAATGAGTTTTCTAGATAGAATTATTTTAATAGAAATAAATATAAGAATATTTATTTTGATAAATATGGAAAAGTTGAATCACCAAATAATAATAAGGGAATGAATCAATTCCCATTATGTGAGAAATGTGGAAAGAATCATATTGGAAAATGATTGAAAGGCACGAGAGTTTGTTATAAGTGTGGAGAAAAGGGTCACCAATCTAATGAATGAAAGGGTGAGATACAAATAAATTATGTTCAATGCTACAATTATAGAGAAATGAGACACTGAAAATTATTGTCCTAAGTGTCAAGTAAACCTGCCTTAGAAAAGGCCACGAGAGAAAGGACAAGTTTTTGTGATCACAACTACTGAGGTGGAAGTTCATAATAATGTGGTGGAAGGTACTTTAATTGTTTCCTCAAACATAGAAAATGCTTTATTTGATTTTGGATCATTTAATTTTTTATATCTTCCCATTTTACCAAGAAAATTAGATATTTACCTTTTTATTTAATAAAGGATTTGTTAGTCAAAACTCATAAGGGAAGTCTAATTTCAAAAAAGATGTGTCAGTAAGTCCCCTTCATGTCACATAAACATATTTTAGTTGCTGAACTTATCATTATACCTATGATTTAATTTGGTATAATCCTCAGTATGAATTGGATTTCAAACTATGATGCAAAAATTTATTACAAGAAGAAGGAAGTTACAATTTGTGAGAAAGGTGTAGAATCCCTTATCTTCAAAGAAAAAACATCATCATCTAATTATTATCCAGATCCACCTCTAGTAGATCTACTAAATTAAATTCTTAAGGTGGAAGAGTAAACAACATCTAGGGATGAGGAAAATAATCTTCAAATTTAGGATGTACTAATTGTTCAAGAATATATTGATGTACTTCCATAGGATTTACCTAGACATCCTCCGGAGCGGGAAGTTGAGTTCTCTATTGATTTAATTCTTGGTGAAAGACCTATATCAAAGACTCCCTATAGAATGTACACTGTGGAATTAGTGGAACTGAAGAAACAACTAGAGGAATTGAGTGATAGGGGATTTATTCTCCCTAGTGTTTCTTCATGGGGATCCCCTATTTTGTTTGTCAAGAAGAAAGATAGATCCATGAGGCTATGAATTGACTATAGAGAAATCAATACTATTACAATAAAGAACAAGTATCCTCTGACTTGCATTGATGATTTATTTGATCAAATTCATGGATCTAAGTATTTTTCAAAGATTGACCTTATATCTGGATATCATTAGTTGCGTGTGAGGAAGAAATATATTCCAAAGACAACATTTTGAACCAAGTATAGAAATTATGAATTTATAGTAATATCATTTGGAATAACTAATGAACCCACTATTTTCATGGATCTAATGACCATATTTTTTAAGGAATATATTGATTTTTTTGTGGTATTTATTGATGATATATTGATATATTTAAAAAGCTATGAGGACCATGAAAACCACTTACATATTCTTTTAGATACTCTTATGAGAAAAGAGTTATATGGGAAGTTTAGTAAGTGTGAATTATATCTTCAAATAGTTTCTTTTCTTGGCCATATTATCTCTAAGGATGGAATCTCAATTGATCCTGTGAAGACAAAGGCAATAAAAGAATGTCCTACATGAATGAACATAACCGAGGTACATAGTTTTATTGGATTAGAAGGTTACTATTAGAATTTCATACAAAATTTTGCCTGATTGGATAACCCACTAACCAATCTACGTAAAGGGGTTAAGTTCGTATGGAAAAAAGAATGTACAGAATGTTTTGAAGAATTGAAGTGAAGATTTTTCAATGCTCCATTTTTGACTCATCCCTCTAGAAATTATGGGTTTGTGATATGCAATGATGCATCAAAGAATGGACTAGGTTGTTTCCTTATGAAAAATGATGAAGTTATTGTTTATGCATCAAGGATGTTGATGAAACATGAAAAAAATTATCAAACTCATGATCTTGAGTTAGCATCTATAATCTTTGCTATAAAAATATGGAGAAACTATCTCTATAGTGAAATATGTGAGATATATACAGATCATAAGAGTTTGAAATACATTTTTACATAGAAATCACACAACATGAGGTAAGGGAGATGGCTCAAGTTACTCAAAGATTATGATTGTTCAATACAATACCACCTAGGAAAGGAAAATAAGTTAGAAAATGCATTAAGTAGGAAAGATCATGGAATTATGGCCCAAATAAGGATTTATAGAGATCCTATGTCCATGGATCCATTAAAGATGGATATGGGAATTGTTAAGGAAGAGGAAAAACCAATCCATTTTCAAATGATTTCAAAACAATCTTTGCTAGAGAAGATAAAAATATCTCAATTTGATGATGAGAACCTTTGAAAGAAAATTAGAGCCGTTAAGGATGGAATATTGGAAGAATTCATGTATGAGGATGGAGTTATGAAATTTGTAAAGAGTTTACGTGTTCCATCAATACCTAATCTAAAAAGGGAACTATTAGATGATGCTCATAGATAAAATTTTTCTATACACCCTATTAGCACCAAGATGTATTGGGACCTGAAGGAACATTTTTGGTGAGATAACATGAAGTGGAAAATTATTGACTATGTGCCAAGGTGTCTAGTTTTTCAACAAGTTAAGGTTGAGAGACAACACACTAGATGAGTTATAAAAACTCTAATTATTCATATGTGGAAGTGGGATGACATTACAATAGAATTTTCCATAGTATTATCAAGGAAACCTATAAGGAATAATGAAATATGGGTAATTATTGATCGTCTTACAAAATCAACACATTTCCTTTCTATATAGTAAGATTTTATATTATAGTGCCTAGAAAGACTCCACAATAATGAACTTGTAAGACTTTATGGTGCACCTCTATCGTTTTTTTCTGATCGAGATCCCCAATTTACATAAAATTTTGGAAGAGTCTTTAGAATGCTTTGGATACTGAGCTTCATATGAGTACTACTTATCAAACTCAAACTGACCGAAAGTCTCAAAGGAATATTCAAAATTGGAAGACATATTGAGATCATGCTCACTTGACTTTTAAGGTATGTGGGATCAGTACTTACCTTTGGTGGAATTTGACTACAATAATAGTTTCCATTCTAGTATTTGAATGACACCATACGAAGCATTATATGGCAAGAGATTTCAAACTCCAACTTGTTGGGATGAAGTTGGTGAGAGGAAACTTATAGGCCCAAAACTTATTGAAGATACAATGACAAAGGTAAAGAAAATTCAGGCCCATATTAAAGCAACCCAAAGTAGGAAAAAGAGTTATGCTGACAACTAAATAATGGATTTGGAATTACAAGTGGGAGATCATGTCTTTATGAAAGCATATCCATGGAAGGGTATCTTAAGGTTTGGTAAGAAAGGGAAACTGAGCCCCAGGTACATCAGAACATTCTAAATTATAGAAATAATTGGATTTGTAGCTTATCATTTAGAAATTCCACCAAGTCTCTCCAAAGTTCATGATGTGTTCCATGTGTCACTATTAAATAAGTACATGCCAGACACAACGCACATACTCACCTATGAGAAAATAGAACCAGAACCTGATTTATCTTACTGTGAAGAGCTTATCTAGATTTTTGACACTAGAGAGAAAGTATTGAGAAATAAGACAACTCGACTAGTAAAAGTTATTTGGAGAAACAATAAAATGAAGGAATCAACATGGGAACCTAAGGATGTTATGAAGAAGAACCACCCACATATTTTTATAGGGAAATATACATGAAAAATTTCAAGGATGAAAAATCTGAAGGAGGGAAGAATATAACACCCTAAAATTTTATGGTATGTTTCTTCATAAACAATTTCAATTCATTAGATAAATTATATTACACACAATACTGAGTCACTGAAAAACAAAACTCTATTATTATAATTATGTAAAAAAGGTAGTTATAACCTAGATATTAAATATAATTTTTCCACTTATGTGAATCGAATTTCAAAAAATGGACATACACGGTTGTGATCAGTAAGACATTTAGAGTATGATGTGATCAACTTAATTTTTTGGTGAATAGTAACTTGAACCTTTTGAATAGTAATGTCACTTTTATGAATAGTAATATGACCCTCATGAATAGTAAATCATTCAAATGAATAGTAACATCACCCATGAATGTATAAATAAAAATTAGGCATCATATATATGAAAGTATGATATAATTATAGTAAATAAATATTTTAGAAATTATTAATTAAGTATTATTATCTTTATAAAATGAAAATGTACGAACCATTGGTTCGAAATCACATGCACCAATTATTATATTTAGTCACAAGAATCAACACTATTTCTTTTCTTGTGAAAAATAATAAAATAATGAATTAAATAATGAGAAATCACCCCTCTCCTCCACTATAAAAACCACCCCTCACCCCTCTTCTCCTCACTTATCTAAGCCTTGAATATTGTCAAAGTTATACCCAAACCCTCTTACCTAGTCACTCCCTACATCCAGGAGCTATTGTCCCTACCAAAATACCAAAACCCATTTCCCTAAGGAGGTTCTCAAGGAGGAGTATTAAAGAGGTAAAATCCTCTTTCTTTTGCTTTTATTTTCTTTTCAAGTTCTTTCTTTTATTATACTCTCCTCACCTCCTCTATCCAAATGATAATGATAACTACAGAATAATATATATAATGTAATTATATCATGTTAATGTAATTATATCATGTTAATGTAATTCCAATCATGAAACTCCTTTCTCCATATCTTTTATTTTAAAAACTAAATCATCGCCCGTGAGGTGCTGATTTACAACCTTCATGGACGACATATTTTCGTTCTTAAATTTATCCTTCAAGGATGGTCATGAAAACATTTTTATTATTGAACTAGATTATGAAATATGTATTAAGTCCTATTTAATTTTCTACAACTATTATATATACATAATATTAATTAACTAAACAAAACTAGTGTGTGAAGACTGAAAAAACTGCCAAAATAATCTAAGCAATTGTCAAAAAAAGTTTATCTAATGATTCATCCTCATACCATTTAACCAAATGATATATATAACCATTTAAAATTATGTATGTTAATTAATAATTACAATTATGTTTAATTATAACCATTTTACTTTAACTTCATTAATTATAAATAAGTGAACTGATCATTAAAACCAAGGAAATGAACGCTCCCGAACCCCTATTTTTTCCTTCAGGTTACACTTCCTCTTTCTTTTTACACCAAACATTCCATAAAAAATCATTAAAGGAATTAATTAATAAGTAAGTTAACTATATATTAATTATTTTAACCTAATGTAAGTGTCATACTACTTTATATAAAATTTTAAAACATCTTCTTCCCACTCTCCCGTCAATGTCCCGTCAAAGGTCGGTCAACCACCTATGGTGACATTTCCATGTCAAAACATAAAAACATCTTCAAGTGTGGATGTTATAAACTATATATAATATATAAAAATATAATTATATGAATTATATACTTATGTAATTAGTTATATTAATTTATAATTTACATTTAGATAAAATAGAAAAAGTGTTTCAAAATTGGAAATTTTTAAGTAAAACATGATACCAAATACTTCAATTTTCATCAAAGGAAATTAAGAAATATAACCCAATGATTATAATTGACAAATAGTTATATAAATGAATATAATTAACTTTTTCATTAGTATTTTAATAAATATAAGTCTATTTCCCAGGAGGTTCAAACACGACAAATTTAAGCGGGAATTAAGGTAAGAGGTTTCTCATGTCACTTTTATTTTTGGGATATTTCCATTATTTGCCAATTATTTCTTATATTTGATGTATGTATACTAAATTTTTTTATATAATATCATGAATCTATTCATATTTATGGTATTCAATGATTCATTTTATGATTACTAATTTTTGGTCATATGATTCGATTAATTACAATATAGTAAGGGACTTCGTCTCAATTTACATTTCATTCATAATTACTTGGTATTGTGTACCTAATAATTCTTATGTGGTTTATCTACTATCCATTTTTAATGACCCGGACCCGGCCAGCCACTCGAACAGTGCCGAACGGGTTGGGTGTCACTACCTTAGGTGCACCTCCCCGAACGCCAAAGGCTACCGACTAGCAGCGAGGGTCTTATAGGTATAGTGGGGAGGCTATACCCCCTCGGAGGATAATAATAATGGTACTGGTCAGATTATAACAGTAGATATGCATCAGAAATAAATGACTCAGCAGACTCGAACCAGACCCGCATAGTGGAAGCATACAAATATCAATAAACCAGCGGAAGTAATATAGAACAACATCAGCAGAAAGTATATAGAACAACATGCAAGCAATCAACAATAACTACTACTGTAAACAACCAAGGAATGAATCGAAAACAAGTCATACAGCTCAATATATAATGGCGCCAATGGCTAACCAACCGTTGCTACATAATAAAGTAAGCATGCTGATATAAAAGGGAAAACTCAACAAGGTAACTCCAGCAAGGCATGACCTCATGGTCCATACCATCTCCATGAAACAACACTATGGTTCATCTCCTAAGGATGACCCTCTACCTGCACGCAATTTCATAAAGTCTACACGCGTCCCGAAGGGCCCGTGTAGGGTGTGAGACAAGTCTCAGTAGGATACCACCCAGAGGTGCATACCTAATATAAGTGTTTAGGCATACATGCTTATATAAGAAAATAGTGAACAGTGCAAAGCCCAAAAGTAAACAAGGACTTCACTGGTGCTTAATAGCCACCAGGAAGTGTCACCTACTTCGGCCAACGCCGGAATCTCTGGTCTATAGCCCGACACCTCCTACCACCTGACACCATGTGTCTCAAGTACCGACGTCCCGAAGGCACGCCCAACCATCGTAACCCAGATCGAAAGCTCAACCTGCCCATGGCACAACATCCAGAGGAACAAAGATACCTGTCCTCAAAATATAACCGGAGGGACAACGATGTCTGCCCTCAAATCACAGCGAGCCTTTACCCCCAACCTGACCGCCTCAAAGCTGTCTCTCAAAGGCTCCTCACCTTCCACGTGGCTTCCTATGGCAAGCACCCCCAAACCAAAACACCTAATCGCATCTACCAGGGGCCTCTACCCAGCGAGTGGCCGTACCACCTCATCTCAGAGTCTATCTATGTGCACACTACTCAAAAGTACCTGGTGAGCGGTAATCACCTCAGTATGTCCCAAGCCACAACACTTCTGACACCTCATGTCCCTGCGAACCTATCGCTCAAGTCTGATGTTTTCTCCATCCAAGTAACCCGGGACAAGCCCAACCTGACAGTCCGACTGCTTCAACTGACATCTATGACGCCCAATCCCGTGGTAGAAACCACCCAAAGTAACTCGAGCCAAATCCCCAACCTGTAATCCTCATCACTCAACAAATATCTGGGCCACGCCCAACACAATGAGCAGTTCAACACAGATAATATCACACATTTCATAACTATACTCTAGCATTACTTGAAACAGACAATTACTAAACAATTAATTGCACTAACTTATGCCAAACCATACTAGTACCTATGGTCTTAAATGCCTTAAACAATTACTAGAATGCTATAACAAATCAAACTCAGTAGTTTAATCCAACAGCAACAAAAGAAGTCTAAAATCAGTAGTTTAAAATATTGGTCCAAATGATAAGCATTTCGGCACCCCTGGCCAAATTGCCCCAAAGGAGCCATGACCTCTCACCCAACCTTTCTCTAGCACAAAAAGGGTCAAGGAATACCCAGAGGCATCCCACAATGCAGATAATTAATTTACAACAAATAAACAGGGTTCCAATCAACACCCGACGTCGTGCTCGGAGGTCGATACCCCAATTTGTCTACAAGAACATGAAAGAAGGTATGCACCACCCACCTCGTACTCGTACGATGACACTCCTTTGATTTCAGCCTATGAATCGGACTGAATCGCGGTAGATATGCGTTTCCTTCAAATCCGACAATTTTGTTCGGATGGAATCTGCAGAGGAACATGTGAGGGATCAAAGACAAATAAGGGTGCACAGGGTTAGCCTTTCCGATGCGGTGCCGCTGCCACTGAAGGATCGAAGAATGGAGGTCATACAGAGATTCTGGGAGGGTTTGAGTTTTAGGGGTTTTTTGGACGAACTGTTTGTCCAAAGGGGAAGAATAAGGGACTTCTGGGAATGAGACGCGACGTCATCTCGATCACTCAAATAAAAATAAAAGTACACGTCATGTATTTCCAAAGTACATGCCGTGTAGATGTGTTTCTGTACTCCGACTTAAGCGGAGTCCAGCACATGGTTTGGACCATGTACACGATCAACACACGGCCAGGGTCTCGACCGCTACACGGGACAAGGGTACACGACATGTCAAGGAAGGCTACACGCCGTGTAGATTGAAATTTATACCTGGGAACCACATGACATGTACTTGTCCATGCACAGGTAAGGGTTACACGACATGTCTATAAATACACACCGTGTAGTAGGAAACTTCTACACGGTCTTCACACGACATGTACTCGGCGAGCACACGGCCGATCACTCGGGTAACTCATACACGGCGTGTACTTAAAGTGCACGGCGTGTAGTCTGGAAAATTTCAGAAACTGCCCAGATTTTCCAAACTTCTCAAAAACCGGTCAAAAAGTTTAAACAGGGTTGGAATTTGGCCCGTTTCTAAAAACCTGGGTTCTTACAAACTCCCCACCTTAACGTAGCTCATCCCCAAGCTACTGAACGAAACTAGGAGATGGCACTGAACACGCCCATCCCAGTTAAACAACTCGGACTGCCCCAGTCTCAAGGTTATGGCTAAATACCTAAAAGGGCTCCCCACCTTAGGAATTGCCTACTCGGTCTCAACCTGAACAAAGCTCAAAGTAAATCAAATAAATAAGCAAGGCCCAAAAACCTATTTCCCGGACCCATGGTCCTCTCATGACGAATCGTCACCCTTGTACCTCCTCAGTGCTCACGTGTCACTTCTGACACCCAACGTAACCCTTACCGCATCGGTGTCTGCCTCTAAGAGGTCCTGCATCTCATAGATGCTCTAATTAGAACCCGGTGCCTTGCACCTCAATTAACCTACATCCACGATGCCCCGATGACCATGGCCCCTCACGTAACCTGCATCATTGATGCTCCTGATGCTACGCATCTCAAATATATAATAAAATATATAACAAATCTGATATGATGCCAATACCACTAACTAGTCTCTAGTCAGTCCACAAGTAACCTGTGCAAATCGTGCACTCAACCAGACACGCCTAAAGAGGCCATGCAAAAAGAAAGCAAAGAAACTCACGGCCACACCCGCGGTGTACCTACCACCGTCGTCGGCTCTCCAGCCTGCTCAAACCCTGGCAGCTCCACAACGTGCACCTGGCCTAAAGTACGACTGCCTGATGCCTAACCTCCCTGCGCTGCCGCTCCAGTCACCGATCACTGACCCCTCAGCTGGATCCCGCTATCCCTGTCACGTCCCCCGCGTGCAGCTGAACGTCGGCCACCCTCTCCTGGTACCGAACCTGAACCAACTCCTGATGCCACAGTCTGTCCTGGTCCCTTCCTTCCGGCTATCTGAGAAGGCTACCTGCAAAACCTCTTCAGATGCCCGACCTGTCCACACACCCGACACTCCTTTGGGGGCCTATTGCACTGATCCCGAACATGTCCCAGTTGTTCACACTGAAAGAAAACCACCGCTAAACTGCCACGAGGTGGTCTAGCTGAGTCCTTGGCCTACCCGCCCTGCTGAAACTCATCTCTGCCTCGCTTCCTGCTGTCTGAACCGTCACCTGGGGTTGTCACCCTGCTAAAGTGAGATTTCTCTATCTCATTGCCCTCAGCTATGAGCGCCTGGTTCACCGCCTCGGATAAGGAACCCATCCTGAAGATGTTTACCTGAACCCGAATGGCATGTCATAATCCATCCTCGAATCTCCTCACCCTATTTGCGTCATCGCTCACCATACCAGGTGCAAAATGAGATAACTCTGTAAAGGTAGCTGCATTGTCCATGATGGACATATCTCCCTACTGAAGACTCAAGAACTCCCGAGCTCTCTCTACCCTCAGTGTCTCTGGATATAAGTGCTCAAAGAACCTGCCCTCGAAGTCCTTCCATGCTAGTCCCTCGTGCCTACGAGCCTAAACCTGTACATCCCACCAATGCTTCTCTGGTCCTCTCAGCATGTACGTCGCCATCTTGACCCTCCGCCCTGGAGGCGTCTCGAGCTGCTCGAATATCTTGTGCATACTCTCTATCCAGTTCTCTGCCCCCTGCAGACCACCCTCACCCTGAAAAAGCGACAGGTGCTGTGACTGGAACTCCCGCGTCAGATATGACATAGAAGGCTCTGCACCCAGCATGCCTCTGTCAATCCCCTACAAGACACGTACCAGGCTAGATCGGAGCTGCTCATCAAGCCATAGTCTAAACGCTGCCAAACTCGGATGCTGCCCTGCCTGCACTGGATCCTGAACCTGATCCTGTCCCTGAGCATGTACCTGTGGCTCATGCTCTGCCTGCACCAGATTCTGAACCTGATCCTGCGGCACTGCATCCTCTCCTGCCTGACGCTCCATCATGTCATGAAGGAGTAACTCACTGAATACCATAATGGACAGACAACCCATATATATATAACAATATATTCTACGCAGATAAGAAAAACAGTAAAAGGCAGTGCATACAACTACCCTTACTCTCCTCTATCGCAACCCATGACCTCGGCATCCCGACCTCACGACCTCCTTACCCGCACTCAGTAGAGCCAAGTATCAATAGTACCTCAGGCCATGCCCGTCCTGACAATCAACATTGCCTCAATTCTGACAACCAAGTCGCCTAATCCTGAAAGTTACACTACCTCAACCATAGCACCATCCTGCTCTCATAAGAGCCAGACCCAAATATCCTGCACATGCAATTCTACAAAATACAAAGCATGGAATACACATTGCAATAAACAAGCAATTATATCATGAATTTCACCTATTCAAATTTCAGAGCATACATAGCGTGGAAATTGATTTTATTCACATGGTATTATCACTTCACAAAGCATACGTGCAGTTATGAAATTGAAATACCCTAAAATGCGCCTATCAAAAGCCAAACGAACAAGCCTTTCCATACCGGCCAAGGTTTTCATATCATAATCAATAACATCACACAACAAGTGATCCACCGAGGTGGATATCATATAAACTGTAATCTGATCAAAACAAATAACAATTCCCACCCACGACAACTCAATTCATCCCTCGTACATGGGGCTGCAGGCACCCAAGCACAAGTTCAACATCCAGTTCCAACAACCACCTATCTCCAGTCTACTATATCCCAAATAGTAAAACCGGCAGAAATAAAAAGAGAAGTCTCTAACTCATTAGTAGCCAGAAAAACACTGCTACTAAATCCCTGTCAAGAACCTCCTCTGATACCACTTTGTAACAACCCGGACCCAGCCAGCCACCCGAACAGTGCCGAACGGGTCGGGTGTCACTACCTTAGGCGCACCTCCCCAAACGCCAAAGGCTGCCGACTAGCAGCAAGGGTTTTATAGGTATAGTGGGGATGCTATACCCCCTCAGAGGATAATAATAATGGTACTGGTCAGATTATAACCATAGAGATGTAGCGGAAATAAATGACTCAGCAGACTCGAACCAGACCCGCATACCGGAAGCATAACAAATATCAATAAACCAGTGGAAGCAATATAGGACAACAATGGAAAAAAGAATATAGAACAACATGCCAACAATCAACAACAACAACTACTGTAAACAACCAAGGCATGCATCAGAAACAAGTCATACAACTCAATATATAATGGCGCCAATGGCTAATCAACCGTTGCTGCATAAAAAAGTAAGCATACTGATACAAGAGGGAAAACTCAACAAGGTAACTCTAGTAAGGCACGACCTCAAGGTCCATACCATCTCCATGAAACAACACTATGGTTTAGCTCCTGAGGCTGACCCTCTACCTGCACGCAATTTCATAAAGTCTACACGCGTCCCGAAGGTCCCGTGCAGGGTGTGAGACAAGTCTAAGTAGGATACCACCCAGAGGTGCATACCTAATATAAGTGTTTAGGCAGACATGATTATATAAGAAAATAGTGAACAATGAAAATCCCAAAAGTAAACAAGGACTTCACTGGTGCTCAGCAGCCACCAGGAAGTGTCACCTGCTTCGGCCAGCGCTGGAATATCTGGTCTGTAGCCCGGTACCTCGTGCCACCTGACACCATGCGTCTCAAGTACCGACGTCCCGAAGGCACGCCCAACCGTCATAACCCAGCTCGAAAGCTCAACCTACCCATGGCACAACATTTGAAGGAACAACGATACCTGTCCTCAAAAGATAACTGGAGGGACAACGATGTCTGCCCTCAAATCACGGTGAGCCTCTGTCCCCAACCTGACCACCTCAAAGCTGTCTCCTAAAGTCTCCTCACCTTCCACGTGGCTTCCTATGGCAAGCACCCCCAAACCAAAACACCTAATCGCATCTACCGGGGGCCTCTACCCAGCGAGTGGCCGTACCACCTCATCTCGGAGTCTATCTGTGTGCACACTACTCAAAAGTACATGGTGAGCGGTAATCACCTCAGTATGTACCTAGCCACAACACTTCTGACACCTCGTGTCCCTGCGAACCTGTCGGTCAAGTCTGATGGCCTCCCCATCCAAGTAACCCGGGACAAGCCCAACCTGACAGTCCGACTGCCTTAACCGATGTCTATGACGCCCAATCCCGTGGTAGCAACCACCCAAAGTATCCCGAGCCAAATCACCAAACTGTGATCCTCATCACTCAAAAAATATCCGGGCCACGCCCAACACAACAAGAAGTTCAACATAGATAATATCACACATTTCATAACTATACTCAAGCATTACTTGAAACATGCAATTACTAAACAATTAATTGCACTAACTTACGCCAAACCATACTAGTACCTAAGGTCTTAAATGCCTTAAACAATCACTAGCACGCTATAACAAATCAAACTCAGTAGTTTAATCCAACAAAAACAAAAGCAGTCTAAAATCAGCAGTTTAAAATATTGGTCCAAATCATACGCATTTCGGCACCCCGACCGAATTGCCCCAAACGAGCCATGACCTCTCACCCAGACTTTCTCTAGCACAAAAAGGGTCAGGGAACACCTAGAGGCATCCCATAATGTACATAATTAATTAACAACAAATAAATAGGGTTCTGCTCAACACCCGACGTCGCGCCCGGAGGTCGCAACCCCAATTTGTCTACGAGAACACGAAAGAAGGTATGCACCACCCACCTCGTACTCGTACGATGACACTCCTTTGATTTCATCCTATGAATCAGACTAAATCGTGGTATATCTGCGTTTCTGTCAAATCTGACAATTCCGTTCGGATGGAATCTGTGGAGGAACAGGCGAGGGATCAAAGATGAAGAAGGGTGCGCGGGGTTAGCCTTTCTGATGCGGTCCCGCTGCCACTGATGGATTGAAGAATGGAGGTCGTACGGAGATTCTGGGAGGGTTTGAGTTTTCGGGGTTTTTCAGACAAACTGTTCGTCCAAAGGGGAAGAAGAAGGGACTTATGGCAATGAGATGCGACGACGTCTCGATCGCTCAAATAAAAATAAAAGTACACGGCATGTATTTCCAAAGTACACGCCATGTAGATGTGTTTCCGTACTCTGACTTAAGCGGAGTCCAGCACATGGTTTGGACTGTGTACATAGTCAACACACCGCCAGGGTCTCGATCGCTACACGGGACAGGGGTACACGGCGTGTCAAGGAAGGCTACACGCCATGTAGATTGAAATTTATACATGGGCACCACACAGCATGTACTTGGCCATGCACGGGTAAGGGTTACACGGCGTGTCTATAAATACATGCCGTGTAGTAGGAAAATTCTACACAGTCTTCACACGACATGTACTCGGCGAGCACACGGCCGGTCACTCAGGTAACTCATACACGACGTGTACTTAAAGTACACGGCGTGTATTCTGGAAATTTCCAGAAACTACCCAGATTTTCCAGACTTCTCAAAAACCAGTCAAAAAGTTTAAACAGGGTCAGAATTTGGCCCGCTTCTAAAAAACTGGGTTCTTACACCATTTGAGATCATTTTTTATTTGAAATTATATTTATATTAAATATACATATTCTTGTATCATGGATATGATTATTATCTTAGCCATATACCATTTTACATATAGTGTTTATTTTGAATGTTTTTTTAACTGGGGAAATATTGATGAATCTGTATCCTCTAATCAATACGTATATTTATAAGGAATATTTTTCTTAAATTAAATCTCTGTATGAAGAATGATTTGGAATTTCAATTATGTGTGGGGCCTGATATAGCCCCTCGATACATTGACATGTCTCATGAGACAAAACAGTTCGAAACAAACCCTTCGTGTTTGTTTCCAAACAGAACCAGATGGGTTTCTAACCATAGAATTAAAACATGTTGATATTATAATGATTCATGTCCCATATACATGATGTCCACTAAATAATCATTTTCTTCATTCATTAGTCATTTATTACTTTCCATGAGATTATCACTGTGAAAAAAATCTATGGATTCATTTTCATTATGAGTTTATTGATGGAATGTGTTTTTTAGATTATTTACCTTGCCATAATTTCTATGACTTATTGAATTTAATTCACTTTTTATTGCTTTATGTAACCCTTACTGAGCATTTGAGCTCACACTTATCATGTTTTTTTCCCCAGGTTATGAAGAGGAATCCTTTGAATGATTTTCAAGGATGTTGTTTATTTCATTTTTTTATGTATCATGTTGTATTTTATATCTTTCCTAATGTACTGTGAGTATCATGTATGTAATCTGGTCTTCCAAAACTACTAAACTGATCAATTCTTCTATATTTTATTCCTTTTAATCATTCTAATTTAGTAAAATAATGCACCGACTATGGGATTCTGGGGTCAGGGTGTTACATTAACCTAACAAGAAATCTAATACATAATTATTATTCAAAACATATTGATATCAAATATTACCTAATTAAAGATAATGCAGATAAGAATGAATTGAAACTAGATTATGTACCTACATTGGAACAAGTTGCTGATATATTCAAAAAACCTTTACCAAAGGAATCATTTTTCAAGATGAGGTTAAACATGGGTGTCCAAACTCTTTATATCCAAGGTTGAGGTATTTGTATCTATCAACTCTCTAATATAGTCTTTGTATAGTGTTTTAAATGAAGATAATTGTTTCATAAATCTATCCATTAACATGTGCTAAACCTTTTAAGGAAGCACATATGTAGGGGGATTTTTGGGTAAGCTATGAACTCAGCATGTAAGTGTGTAAAATGATCTAACAGTTTTTTGAGATGGTTGTAGGAAACTTGTTTGTTTTTTAAAAAGAGATAAAGAACTAAGTCTTGAAGAAATTCAAAGTTTGTAAGATGAAGAAGTTTCACGAGTCACTACTTTTGGACAACATGGATTTTCTGTTAATGAATCTCTTTTCTTACAATGAGTTCACCCATGTAGTCTTAAAATTGATGATAAGTAAGCAATATCTTGAGATTAAAAATTTCAGTGATTTATGAACCTTATTTGAAAAAAAATCCAAAGGGAGAGATTGCTGGGACCAAGTTGACTGTAAGTGGTTTTTGGGTGCTGAAAGTTTTATCTTTTGTTTTCAAGAAAATAAATCACCTTAATCTATAAGTTTTGACGATTAGATGGAAGGAGTGACAGACTCAGAATATTGGATGAAAATTTCTTGAGAAATTCCATCGGTCTCAATTTTTTATTGAGGATACGTAAGTGGTCATCAAATTCACCTTGGGCCTAGAATGAAAGTTTTGGTCAGTATGAGAAGTTGTTTTAGAGTTTGAATATCTAAATATTAAATCTAATAATTCTTTGATTTTTCTATTAATTCTCAAATATCAAAAGTTAATCAAAACTTGTGATCCAAGCTTTGTGAAAGAAATTTGGATAAAAGGTGTCCAAGTTTTGGAAATTAGATTGAGGTTTGGATCGAAAGATAGGAGATGCTGAAAAAATGGAATGTCATAAAAACTTTCTAATGTAAGTTAGAAGATGTTACACCAATCCTAATTTTATCAAATTCATGAAGAAATCACGATATAAGAAAAAGTTTTTGGATGAAGAATGGATGGAGAGTTTGAAGTTTTTGAAGTTAAAGTTTTACTAAATCACTGATTGATCAATCCATCAGACTATTTGATCCATCAGATTGTTTGATTCATTGAAAGAAACAATTTATAAGATTAATCGATAATTAAATAAATTCTGGAGGTAAAGAAGTCGCTGCTGACACCGGTCCATTGGATGCGGTGTTCCACTGATCCATCAGAGTAACACTGACACCGATTCGTCAGACAAAATATTTATGCCAAAGAGACATCATAGGTAGAATAGAGTTATTGGACTTGTTAGGACTGATGAGTAAGTGAGAATTTTTTGGGACCAATCAACCTGATGAAGATATACAATGTAGTTAACCATTTTCATAAAAAAATTTGTTTTCTTATTCTATAATTAGGTTAAGAGTCACTGGAAAATAAGTGGTTTTGACTCAATGGACTAGAGTTGATACCGATTTATCAGAGAATGCTTGACACCAATCCATCAGAGGGATATAGAGACCAATCCATTAGACACACATTGACACCAAAAATTCATTAGACATGATCTGAGGATTTGAAGAAAAGGCGAAATGTTTTGAAGAGGGTTGAAAAATTATTTCCAAAGGGGGTTCTGAATTCTATAGAAGTTTCAATGATGTTTATAGAATAATGGTTTTAATTTTTTAGGTTTAAAAGTTTGTAGGGAGATTTGGTATGAATTTTTATTATAGGTGGTACATAGCATTGTAACGAGAGGTCTTCAGTTCTTATGTTTCTTTCAAGTGGGTCAAGAAAATTGAAGTGAACATATGTTCTCATCATAATGAAGAAAACATCAGAACATCAAATGGTATTAGATTGAAAAAGTTTTAGTAAGTTCAAAGAAGATTGAAGCTTTTAGAAGATTAGAGAAGTTTTGAGAAGAATCAAGAAGAGTTGAGAAGTGTTGAAGGAGTTAAATATGAAGTTGAAATGAAGGTAAAATTCATGTTTTGAAAATTTGGTTGAGTGGGAAAACTTTTCAGATTCCCACCCATACAAATTTGGTTCACGTATAAATAGTAGGAAGTACATTGTAATTTATAACACTTGTATTATTCACATGTGAAGAGATAGATAAAGCAATGAAAGTTTTAAAAGGGAGAAGAAGTTTTTGGACAAAGTTTTCTTGAGGAAGTTTTCTAGACAGAAGAAGAATAAGAAAGTGGTTACTAAATCAGACCAAGCAATCAGACACAGTTTTCTGGGGGAAGTTTGAAGTGGTTTAGAATTATTTTCAGGGTATTATTTCCTTATCAATTTTCTAGACTATTCAAATGAACTGGGGAATTGGAATGATCCATCTGACTGAGTTTTCATAAAAAAGTCCAAAAAGGTTGTTTCTACCTGCTGCTGGGTAGGAAACTGAATAATTGTTTTTTGAAGAACTATTCAAGTGGAAGTTGATAAGGCAACATAGTGATATGTTTTGAACCAACTAGTGGAGGTTTCATTACTCACTACACAAACTCTTTTTTACATCATTAGTGATAGAATAAGAATATTCACCATTGTATTGATCATAGTAATACACAAGTGTAAGGGTATATCCTACTTGTTGTATCCACTCAAAATGATTTTTTTCTGGTGGATTGTGTGGTATTAGAATGTTTCCAAACCATTAAAAGGACATAACTACTATTATCGAGTAGTGAATCTTGTAAATACTTCTGTTCCCATGGACGTGTGAATGGTTTTTTTTCATTAAGTGATAAATATTTAATAGGAGGCAAATTTTGTTTCAAAAGAAAGGAAGATTAAAAAAAGATATCACTGATTCACCCCTCCCCTCTCAGTGATACATTGATCTTGGATGAATATTAATAGTATACATATACAAATGTAACATCCCAACCTAAACCACTAAGTCTGAGACAGAGTTTCGCATGACCTCATGTGCGCCTCCTCAGATGCAATAGACTACCGACTAGTAGCAAGAGTCTAAGTTCGATAGTAGGGAGACTATACCCTCTATATCAAGTTATAACATAATAAAAAATAAAAAATAATAGTAATAAATAATCAGAGTAATCTTGTGGTATAATAATGATGACATACATGTTAGATAAAAAACGAGCTCTCAATGTGGCAAGTCTATCAGTTTTCCACCACATGGCCCTTTCAATTCACCAGATCCCCTATGAAATCTACAAGCACATTGAAATTCCTTAGTAGGGTGTGAGTGTAACACCCCAAGGATTTATAAATAAATTTAATATAGAATATAATGCAAACAACACCGAGTCTCTACAAAACAACACATTGTTATTATAGTTATTTAAACAAGATAGTTATGACCTAGCCATTAAACACAATTTTTCTGCTTCTGTGTTTTTAATTTAGAAAAACGGACATACACAGTTGCAATCAGTAAGATATTTAGAGTCTGATAGGATCAAATTAATTTTTTTGGTGAATAGTAACTTGACCCTTATAAATAGAAAATCATCCAAATGAATAGTAACCTCATCTGTGAGAGTATAAATAAAATTTAGGCACCTTATAAATTAAAGTATGATATAATTATATTATAGTAAAATTAAGTGAATACTTGAAAAATTAATAATTAAGTGTTGGTATTTTTAGGAGTAATAAATATTTAATTACAATTTTATAATTAATAAATTGATTTAAAAGAAAATTCATTTTCATAAAATGTATTCATAAATAAATATTTTATTGTCCTATGATTTTATGATAGTCTAATAAGACCTTTGTTAATTTTTCATTGTGTTATAAAATCTGTTTTTACATTAAAAACTATATTTTTTGAGTCAATGATGATTTTAATTAAAAATTAAATTTATCATATTTAGAAAATTATTTCCATAAAATTGAGTTAATTTTTTATTTCTACAGGTTGAAAAATAGTTAGGGTTAATTTTTGGGATTTTTCTGAAATACTTGAATTTTTAGTGAATAGTAAAATACAGTAATTTACAGTATAAATACATTATAAGCTAAATACACTATTCCTTGAGTCATGGATGATTTAAGAACCCTTGGTTCTAGCTAATATGAAATTATTACTTTATTTAGTCACAAGAATCAATACTATTTTTTATCTTGAGAAAAATAATAAAACAATGAATAAAATAATAAGAAATTACCCCTCTCCTCCACTATAAAAACACCCCTTACCCCCTCTTCTCCTCACAACTTCCAAGATTTTAGACTTGTCAAATTTCTGCCCAATACTCTTCCCAAGATCCTTACCCAATTACATAAGATCTTGGTCTCATCAAAAGATCAAAATCAATCCCTTTAATGAGATTCTCAAGGAGGAGTATTCAAGAGGTAAAATCCTCTTCCTCTTCCTTTTATCTTCTTTTCAAGTTATTTCTTTAATTATTATCTCCTAACCTACTCTATCAAAATGAGAATGATAACTATATTATCATTTATATACTATAATTATATCATGTTAATGGAAGAACCATCATCAATATCCTTGCTCTCTCTCTTTTATTTTAAAAATGAAATCATTGTCTAGAAGGTGCCGATTTACAACCTTTGTGGACGACGAACTTTTGTTCTTCAATTTATTATTCAAGGCTGGACATGATAACATTTTTATGGTTAAGCTAGACTATAATATATTTATTATAACCTATTTAATTTTATGTAACCAGTATATATACAAAATACTAATTCATACGACGAAACTAGTTTGTGGTGATCAAAATACCACCGTAATAATCTAAATGATTATCACTAAATGTATTATCTAATGATTAATACTAATACCATATAAAAATATAATATATATAAAAATTTACAATTCTGTATGCTCATTAGTAAAATTTAATTACAATTCTGGATAATTATTCCCATTTTAAATGAACTCTATTACTTATAAACAAGTGAACTGATCATGAAAACCAAGAAAATGAATACTCCCGAACGATGAAATTAAACTCTATAACTCATCAATAAGTACATAAATGAACATAATAAAACTATAATTAATAAAATAATTATATAAAATGTTCTAAATTAATTAATTAATGTATTTAATTTGATTATCCAGGGTGTTAAGGTCAAGTACATAATTCATTCGGACATAAGGTAAGGGTTTTCTTCCCGAACCTCCATTTTCATTCAGGTTGTGATTTGTTTCTCTATAAACCAATTTAATTATTCATTTATTTTATATAATTATTATAAATTATGGGTATATGTTCCAAAATCATGTATTCTGATTAGTTCATCTTTCGTTTGTGGAAAATACATGTTTTAAAAGGGTCCCCTTCTCAACTCTTCACGATAAGAAAAACCTATTAAAGGGAACTTCCAAATTTCTTACCTATTTTCAATTGAACTATATAATATTTTATAAGACACTATTATTTTTATAAAACCACTCATTTTATCATGGAGAAACTACATTAGTTCATTTCTAGTTTTATGCAATGATTTTTCGAAAAGAACTATTCTTTTCAAAGTAAAAGAGTATTACTCTCAAGAATTCTTTGATAATTTTATTAGTGCCTTTTCATCTATTTAAATACCCCTATTGAATATTATGTTTTATTAGGATTAATATCTTATGATTATCATATACCATATTTTAATAAATGGTTAATGATTCGTTTTACTATGTATGTGCTATCTTGATACCATTCCCCATACTACTCAGAATAGTTAGTGATTATGTCTATAGATCAGGGAAAGTTATTTCATATGTTCTTATTGTTTATGTTTATCCCCATTTATATGAAGAATTCATTAGAATTATAAAGTGATGGGTGGGGCCCTCTATATCCGTTTGATGCATTGTTAGGTCTCACGAGACAAAACAAAATTGGGTTTTGGCCAAGGCCTTACCCTAGTATTTTCAGATGTCTTGGCTGAAGCCTTGACAGTATGTTTCAGATGTCTGACATTATGAATTCTCTCATTATGATAATAATAATTGATAAACCATGTGATTATTTTACTAGTATAATATCCATGGTTAAGTTTCATTATCTTATGATCATTTCTATGGCTTTATGTAATCAGCTTTCATTCCTTCCATATTATGCTCAAGTTTATTTTTAAAGGCATGTGTTTTTAGTTATTAACAATGCTTAATGTTTATATTTATGATAAATTACACTTTATTTCTTAACCTTACTAATAATATGAGATCATCCCTTTATTATGTTTTATTTTCCCCCAGTATTTGAATATGAATATTATTATGAATGAATTGCAAGAATAATCTAAGAGTTTATGGGTGTTTCCAATGGAGTGAAATGTTGTTTTTTCTTTCATGTTGTAATGTAAATCTTATATTTGTATCTATTTTTCCAAAAATAATAAACTATTCAGTCCTTTGGGATGTGACGTCCTTATAAACATACCAATGTATTAACATAAGGCACTAGATTTGGGAAACTAGGGTCAGGGTCCTTATAGTTGGTATTAGACGAAGTTTAATAGAAACCTTAGAAAATAGATATAGAAAACATAGATTAGGGAACAAAACCCTAAGATAGAATTTGAGGATAAAAATACAAGAACATCCTATAATTTTGGAAAGGTATATATTATGTGGATATTTCAAGAAAATATATCCTTATATGGATACTACAAGTGAACGTGGTTCTAGCAGAGATGTACCTAGAAGTAACAACTCCGATAAGGTGTTCTAGGCCTGAGTCGGGGCAACCTGGTAAATGATAGTGGGTATAACTATGCACCTAGTTTGACACTCTTGGGGGATATGCTTAGGATAATTCATATTTTCTTTACAAACCATTATGAAATATTTAATTGTAAATATGTACCCAAAGAAACCACTCCCATTATTATGAGATTATAAATGCATAAAATTAAAATTTATGTTATGTGTTTTTCTAGTTTTACATTATACATGGTTATTCATAGCCTAATTTAGTGCCTTCAATTATTTATAAATGGTGCCTAGTGGAAGGAATGGAAAAATGCATATCCCATGTAGGTATTTCCCTTATATGCAAGATAATTATGTTGGTTCTGGCACTGCGACTGGTGATGAGAAACATATAACTATACTAGGACAAATGAATCAGGTTATGAACAATAACCTTACCCGTATAGATCATCTTGATCCACAACATGGATGAGAAATGTTAAAACAATTTATGTGATAGTATCCTCCATTATTTAATGGGACTACAAACCCATTATAGAAGGGCACTGGATAAGTTCTTTGGAGAATATATTTCTCACTTTGGGAAGTAATGAAAGGGACAAGGTTATCATGGTAGTTTATCACCTATTTGGAGATGTGAATTAGTGGTGGTCATTAATTCAAAACATAAATGAGGAGGAAGAAATAAAATAAATGTAATGAATGTATTTTAAGGAAATATTATTAGAAAAATATTTTCATCATGAACAATGAGCATATACGGAGAGGCAATTCTTGAGTCTAAGATAAAAAGAGGATGAAAACATTGAAAAGTTTGAAGCCAATTTTACAAGGTTAGAAATGCCAAGCTTATGCAATCACAACTACTGAGGTTGAAGTTCCTAAAGATGTGGTGGAAGCTAATTTAATCGTTTCCTCAAATTTAGCCAATTCTTTATTTGATTCTGGATCATTGCATTCTTTTATATCTTCCCAATTTTCCATGAAAATTAGACATTTCCAATTTGATCTAATAAAGGTTTTTCAGTCAGAACTCCTAAGAGAAGCATCATTTCAATAAATATGTGTCGATCAATCCCACTACATAAACATGCTTTAGTTGCTGACCTTATCATCATACCAATGATTGATTTTGATATAATACTCGGTATGAATTGGATTTAAAATTATGATGTGAATGTATATTTCAAGAAGAAGGAATTTAATTTTTTTAGAATGATGTATAGTCCCTTATATTTATAGAAGAAACCCCGCTATCTAATTCTTATATAGATACACCCCCAATAGCTCTACTGAATTCAATTATTGGGGAGGAATATAACACAATATCTATGGGTGGGGAAAGAAATATTAAAATTGAGGATATAACTATTGTGAAATAATACATTGATGTATTTCCAGAGGATTTACCTGGTCATCCTCTAGAGAGGGAAATTGAGTTTTCTATTGATTTAATTTCTGGTTCAAGGCCTATATCAAAGAATCCATATAGAATGACCATAGTGAAATTAGTATAACTGAAGAAACAACTGAAGGAATTGAGTGATAAAGGATTTATCTGCCCTAGTATTTATCCATAAGGATCCCTTATTCTTTTTGTTAAGAAGAAAGATGGATCCATGAGGCTGTGCATTGACTACAAAGAGATCATTGTTATTACAATAAAGAACAAGTATCTTTTTCCTCACATTGATGATTTATTTTATAAAATTTATGAAGCCCAATATTTTTTGAATATTGAACCTCGATCTGGATATCATTAGTTGCATGTGAGGAGTGAAGATATTTCAAAGACAACATTTCAAACCAGGTATGGGAATTATGAGTTTACAATAATGCCTTTTGGACTGACTAATACACCCACTATTTTCATGGATATAATGAATTAAGTTTTCAAGGAATATCTTGATAATTTTTTTGGTATTTATTGATGATATCATGGTATAATCCAAAATATATGAAGATCATGAGAATCACTTGTGTATTATTATGAATACTCTTATAAGAAACAAGTTATATGATAAGTTTAGTAAGTGTAAATTCTGGTTTCAAATAGTTTATTTTCATGGCCATATTGTCTCTAAGGATGAAATCATAGTTGATACTGTAAAGAAAAATTCAATTCAGGAATTGCCTACTCCAATGAAGATAACTGAGGTACGTAGTTTTATTGGTTTAGTAGGTTATTATCAGCATTTCATTTAGAAATTTTCCCAATTATCTAACCTGTTAACCAAGCTTACATGTAAAGGGGTTAAGTTTGTATGGACAAAATAATTTGAAGAATGTTTTTAAGAATCGAAGATGAGATTATTGAATGATCTGATCTATACTCTACCATCAGTAAATGGTGGATTTTTGATTTATAGTTATTTATCAAAGAAAGGACTTGGTTGTGTCCTTATGAATAATAATAGAGTTATTGACTATGTATCAAGGTAGTTAAAAACTCATGAACAAAACTATCCAACTCATGATATTGAGTTAGCAGTTGTAATATTTTCCCTAAAGATATCGAGACGTTATCTCTATGGTGAAAGATGTGAGATATATACTGATCACAAGATATTGAAATATATATTCTCATAGAAAGAACTTAATATGTGGCAGATACGATGGTTCTAGATACTCAAAGATTATTATTGTTCTATACACTACCACCTAGAGAAGGAAAATAAAGGTGGTAGATGCATTGAGAAGAAAGGATCATGGGGTTCTAAACAAAATTAGGATTGAAAGGGATCCCATGTTAATGGATCTAGAAAATATGGATATGGAAATTATTAAAGGTGAAACATCATTACTTTTTCAATTGGTTTCCCAACCATCTTTATTATAAATGATTAAAAGTTTTCAGCCTGATGATGAGAATATTTAGAAGAAAATTAATTCTATGAATTATGGGAAGTTTGAAGACTTTGTGTATGAAGATGGAATTCTAAAATTTTGGAGGAGGTTATGTGTTCCCTCCATAACCAAGCTAAAAAATGAGTTATTGGATGATTCCCATAGCTCAAATTTCTCTATACACCCTAGTATCACTAAGATGTATATATAATTTAAGGAACATTTTTGGTGGGATAATATGAAGTGTGAAATTGTTGATTATGTATCAAGATGTTTAGTCTATTAATAGGTAAAGGCTGAAAGACAACATCCTAAGGGAGTCATGCAACGTCTTCCTATTTCTACATGGAAATGGAATAACATTATTATGGATTTTTTCACTGGATTACCCAAAAATCCAAGAAAGAATGATGTAATATGGTTAATTATTGATCAACTTTCCTAATCTGCACATTTCCTTTCTATAAGGGAGTATTTACCACTAGAGTTCCTTGCATGACTCTATATTAATGAAGTTATAAGACTTCATGGAGATCCTCTCTCAATTGTGTCTGATTGTGATCCATAATTTACATCAAAATTCTGGAAAATTATTCAGAAAGCTTTGGATACTCAGATTCACTTTAGTAATTCTTATTACCCTCAAATCAATGGGTAGTCAGAAAGGATGATCCAAACTTTAGAAGACACATTGAGATAACACTCACTTTATTTTCAAGGTACATGGGAATAATATTTACCATTGGTAGAGTTTCTATACAATAATAGTTTCCATTTAAGTATTAAAATGGAACTATATGAAGAATTGTATTGAAGGAGATGTTATACACTAACTTATTGGGATGAAGTTAGTGAAATGAAGCTTGTGGGCCTAGATCTTGTGGAAGAAACAATAGTAAAGGGAAAGTCTATTCAAGTCAATATCAGAGCAACTCAAAGTAGGAAAAAGATCTATGCCAATAATTGAAGGAAGGATTTTGAATTTCAAGTAGGAGATCATTTTTTCTTGAAAGTATATTCATAGAAGGGTGTATAAGATTTGGGAAGAAAGGGAAACTGAGCACCAGATACATTGTTCCTTTTGAAATTATAGAGATAATTAGAGCTGTATTTTATCATTTGTCATTGTCACCCAGCCTTTCTAAGGTACACAATGTGTTCCACATATCTTTGTTAAGTAAGTACATGTCATAACCAACACATGTACTTACTTCTGAAGGAATATAATTAGAACCTGACTTATCTTATTGTGAAAATACGATCCAAATTTTGGACACTAAAGAACAGGTGTGGAGGAATGAGATGACTCAGATGGTAAAGATACTTTGAAAAAAAACACAAATTGAAGAGGCAACGTGGGAGTTTAAGAAAATTATGATGAAGAACTACCCAAATCCTTTTATGAGGGAACATTCTGGTAATCTTGAGGATGGATTTTTTTGAAGGAGGGGAGAATGTAACACCCCAAGGATTTACAAATAAATTTAATATAGAATGTAATTCACACAACACTAAGTCTCTATGAAACAACACTTTGTTATTAAATTTATTTTAAAAAGATAGTTATAACATATCAATTAAACATAATTTTTCCACTTCTATGTTTTGAATTTTGAAAAACAGAATACACGGTTGCTATTAGTAAGATATTTAGAGTCTAATAGGATCAATTTATTTTTTTGGTGAATAGTAACTTTACCTTTTGGAGTAGTAATGATCCTTATAAATAGTAAATCATCCAAATAAATAGCAACATAATCCATGAGAGTATAAATAAAATTTAGGCACCTTATAAATGAAATTATGATATAATTATATCATAGTACAAGTAAGTGAATATTTTAAAAATTGATAATTAAGTGTTGGTATTTTTGTGAGTGATAAATATTTAATTATAGTTTTATAATTAATAAATTTATTTAAAAGAAAATTAATTTTCATAAAATGCATTCATAAATAAATATTTTATTATACTATGATTTTATAATAATCTAATAAGACCTTTGTTAAATTTTTAGGGTGTTATAAAATCAGTTTTAACTTTAAAAACTATATTTTTTAAGTAAATGATGATTTTAAATAAAAATTAAATTTCTCATATATAGAAAATTATTTTCATAAAATGGAGTTCATTTTTGAATTATATACGTTGAAAAATGGTTAGGGTGAATTTTTTGGTTTTTTTCTGAAATACTTGAATTTTTAGTGAATAGTAAAATACGGTAATTTACAATATAAATACATTATAAGATAAATACACTATTCCTTGAGTCATGGATGATATAAGAACCCTTGGTTAGAAATAATATGAACTTATTAATTTATTTAGTCAGAATATTCAACACTATTTCTTGTCATGAGTAAAATAATAAAATAATGAATAAAATAATGAATAAAATAATGAATAAAATAATGAATAAAATAATGAATAAAATAATGAATAAAATAATGAATAAAATAATGAGAAATTACCCCTCTCCTCCACTATAACAACCACCTCTCACCCCTCTTCTCCTCACACCTTAAAATATTTGAAGCTTTTCAAATTTCTACCCAATAATCTTACCAATATCCCACCCCACTTCCAAAATCTCTTGTTCTCATCAAAAGACCAAAATCAATCCCTTTAAGGAGATTCTCAAGGAAGAGTATTCAAGAGGTAAAATCCTCTTCTTTTTCCTTTTATTTTATTTTCAAGTTATTTATTTTATTATTCTCTCCTCAACTCCTCTATAAAAATGAGAATTATAAATCCAGCATAATTTATATACTGGAATTATATCATGTTAATGGAATAACCATCATCAATCTCCTTACTCTCTCTCTTTTATTTTAAAAACAAAATCATCGTTCGGGAGGTGCTGATTTACAACCTTCATGGATGAAAAACTTTCATTCTTCAATTTATTATTCAAGGCTGGTCATAATAGAATTTTATGGTTAAAAGAGAATATAATATATGTATTATAATCTATTTAATATTATGTAACTATTATATATACATAATACTAATTCATATGACAAAACTAGTTCGTGGTGATCAAAATACCACCATAATAATCTAAATGATTACCACTAAACACATTATCTAATGATTCATACTCATACCATATAAACATATGATATATATAACACTTTACACTCCTATATTCTCATTAATAACATGCAATTCCAATTTTGGATAATTATTCCCATTTTACATGAACCCCATTACTTATAAACAAGTGAACCGATCATGAAAACCAAGAAAATGAATGTTCCCAAACAATGAAATCAAACCCTATAACTCATAAATAAGAACATAAATTAAAATAATAAAACTATAATGAATCAAATAATTATATAAAAGGTTCTTAATTAATTAATTAATGTATTTAATTTGTTTATACAAGATGTTAAGGTCAAGTGCATAACTCATTTGGACATAAGGTAAGAGTTTTCTTCTTGAACATCCATTTTCATTAGGGTTGTGATTTCTTCCTATATAAACCAATTTAATTATTCATTTTTTTATATAATTATTTTAAATTCTATATATATGTTCCAAAATCATGTATTTTGATCAATTCATCTTTTGTTTTTGGGAAATACATGTTTTAAAAGGATTCCCTTATCAATTCTTCACGATAAGCAAGCCCAATTAAAGGGAAATTACCAATTTTTTACATATTTTCAAGTGAACTCTATAATATATTTTAATAAACCATTATTTTTATAAAACCACTCATTTTATCATGGAAAAAATATCATATCTCATTTCTGGTTTTATGCAAATATTTTTTTGAAAAGAACTCTTCTTTTCAAAGTAAAAGTGTATTACTCTAAAGAATTATTTGATGATTTTATTATAGAATTTTCATATATTTAAACACCACTATTGAATATTATGTTTTATTGGGATTAAAATCTTATGATTATTATCTACCATATTTTATTAAAAATTTTATGATCTTTTTGATTGTGGATGTGATATCTTGATACCATTCAACATACTACTCAGAATGGTTAGTGATTATGTCTGCAAATTGGGGAAAGTTATTTCATATGTTTATTTTTTTATGTTTAGACCCATTCATATGAGGAATTAATTGTACTTATAAAGTTATGGGTGTGTACCTCTATAACCCCTTGATGCATCGACAGGTCTCATGAGATAACAGAATTGGGTTTTGACTGAGGCCTTACCCTGGTATTTTCAGACGTTATGACTGAGGCCTTGGAAATATGTTTCAGATGTATGGAATTATGCATTCCATAATTATGATAATAGTAATCGACAAACCATGTGTTTATTTGACTTGTAGAATATCCATGGTTAAGTTTCATTCTCTTATGATCATTTATATGGATTTATGTAATCATCTTTCATTCCTTCCATATTATTCTCAAGTTTATTTTTAAAGGCATGTGTTTTTAGTTATTAACCACACCTAATGTTTATGTTTATGATAACTTCCACTGTATTACTTACCCTTAATGGGAATTTAAGCTTACCCCTTTCTTATGTTTTATTTTTCCCCAGGATGTGAAGATGAATATTATTATGAATGAATTGCAGGAATAATCTAAGAGTTTATGGGTGTTTCCAATGGAGTTGAAATGTTATTTTATTCTTTAAAATTGTAATGTAAATATTATATTTGTATTTGGTTTTCCAAAAATACTAAACTAGTCGGTCCTTCGAGATGCAACATCCTTGTAAACATAAAAAAGTATTTATTTAAGGCACTGACTTTGGGAAACTAGGGTCGGGGTCCTTACAATGAGTACAAGAATCAGTAGGACTCCACCAATTCATCCTTAACCCAAAGTGATCAAGTATAGTAGTGTATTCTATAATAAGGATCAATTTAAAACAAACATAAATATACAAACTGAAACTGAGCATCTATGTTCTAACTAATTCACCACAAACCCCTAACCATACCTGATTCGGAACCATCCTATAAATGTACTGTATGTCGATAAGTATCCAAAACCAACAACAAGTCTATTTGTATGTCACTCAGAATCCACAAGACATCATGTGAATACAAACTAACCAGAATCCATAAGGCATCAAGTAATACTTAGAATCCACAAGGCATCAAGTATCTGCAACATACCCGGAATCTACAAGGCATTGGGTAACACTCGGAATCTAAAAGGCATAAAGTTTTGGTCATCTACTCAGAATTCAAAAGAAATAAAGTAGAGGCAAAGTTGCAAGTTTATCATGTTGTTCCATCATCATCGCCCCACACCATGCATAGAAACCACAAGGAGTAATCGTATCATAACAACCACCTATCAAGTCTACACATACCCATCCTATAAAGGAAAACTTGACAAGGCATAACATGATAACATTCATTGAACACATCATGAGAATATGCACTACCATAAATATTCCCTTTAATCATGCAAAAAATGGGTTTTAACAGCGCTAAAAAGGTGTTTTTTTCCTAAGCACCATTAAAAGGGGCACCCCTTTATCATCACTTTGGTTAGCGTTGATAAAGGCCCTACTACTACAGTGTTCTATTTGAATTAAAACACATTGTAGTACAAAACTTTATATAAAAAATTGATAATTTAATTGAAATAAAAATTACATCACAAATAAATAAATAAAACTATGTTATATAAATTTAAAACAATGTTTTGTACAATTACTTTTGTGATTACTATCACAAAAATTCAAAGACATCTATGTTTCATTGTCTTTAGCACACAACCCCCTCTCAAAAAACACAATCATGGTATTAGTTTCCAAAAAAACCACACCAAATCAAGAAAAAGAATCCACCTATATAAGAAAAAAATTCTTATGTTAGTAATAATATAAAAAATAAATTAAACATAATATGAAACAATACATGAATAAAATGTGAATTTTAAATAAAAGGACACACTTAGAGTCATACTATACACACTGTGCATTGGATTGAGGTGGGGGTGATTTCTACATGTCACAAATGACTTATGTATTGTTTTCATAAAGTATCGAAATAGTCTAAATATTTTTCCCAATTTTGAGTATGTCACTTATCATTTTTACTAACATGTCATTTTAAACTAAAAACACACACTTTGAGTCATACCGATAACATCATGTGTTAGTTTGACATGATACTAATCCTTACACATCACAAATAACTTATAAATTGGTTTCCTATAGTATCAAGACAATCTGAGCATGTTTGCTCGGTTTTCAGTGAGTGACACACGTGTTAAACTAAAATGTCAATTTTAGACTGGTAACAGACACTTTGAGTCATATCACTGACACCGTGTATCAAATTGAAGTGAAGATAATTACTACATATCAAAAATTACTTATGGATATTTTTCTTAAAGTATAAAAACAATATGAATGGTTTTGATCGATTTTGAGTATGTCACTTGTCTTTTTTACCAAAATGTCAATTTTTAATAAAAAGACACACTTGGATTCATACCGATCACACCATGTGTCAGATTGAGGTTTGAATGACTTATAAATTTCAAAAATTAATTATGGATCATTTTTATAAAGTATCAAAATAATATAAATACATTTTCTCAGTTTTGTGTATATTACTTATGTATTTTACTAAAATGTCATTTTAAACTAAAAACATACACTTTGAGTCATACCAGTCACATCATGTGTTGATTTGATGTCAGACTGATTCATACATGTCAAAAATTACTTATTAATCATTTTATTAAATTATAAAAACAATCAGAGTTCATTTTCTTGGTTTTAAATGAGTGACACATGTTTTGAGACAAAATGTCGATTTTAAACTAATAACAAACACTTTGAGTCATAACGGGAATACCATGATTTATATTTAGGTGTGGATAATTAACACACTTCAAAAAGGACTTATGGATTATTATAATAATGTATCAAAATAAATCCGAATGCGTTTTATTGATTTTGAGTATGTCACTTGTGTTTTTTTCTAAAATGTAAAAATTTAAATAAAAAGACATGCTTGAAGTCATGTCGGTCACACCCTACATCATATTGAGGTGAAGATGATTTCTAAACATCAAAAATGATTTATGGATCATTTTCCTAAAGTATCAAAATAATCCAAATGCATTTTCTCAATTTTGAGTATGTCACTTATGTTTTTTTACTAAAATGTTGTTTTAAACAGAAAACACACACTTCGATTCATACCATTAAAATAGTGTGTTGGTTTGATGTTATACTAATTTATAATGTCAAAAATTAATTATTAATAATTTTCATAAATTAACAATACAATCAAAGTATGTTTGCTCAGTTTTCAGTGAGTGTCCCATGTTTTAAACTAAAATGTCAATTTTAAACTAATAATGAACACTTTGAGTCATACTAGGAACAATGTGTATTTTATTGAGGTGAGAATGATTTATATACATTAAAAATGACTTATGGATTATTTTACCAAATTCTAAAAATAATCTGAATGTGTTTTCTCATTTTTGAGTATGTCACTTGTGTTTTTTTACAAAAATGTCATTTTAAACTGAAAACATGCACTTTGAGTCATACCGGTCACATCATGGGTATTTTTGACATGATACCAATTCTTATATGTTAAAAATTACTTATAAATCATTTTAATAAATCATAAACACAATCGGACCTTGTTTTATTTATTTTTTACGAGTGACACGTTTTGAACTAAAATGTCAATTTCAAACTGATAACAGACACTTTGAGTCATACTGGTCACATTGTGTGTTGGTTTGATGTGATACTAATTTCTACTAATAAAAAACGACTTATGAATAATTTTCCTAAATTATCAACATAATCAGAGCATGTTTTATTAGTTTTCTATGAGTGAAACATGTTTTGAACTAAAATGTCAATTGTAAATTGACAACGAATGCTTTGAGTCATACTAGGAACATTGTGTATCGTATTGAGGTGTGGATGATTCCTAAATGTTAAAAGTATTTTAATAAGGTATCAAAATAATCTGAATGAATTTTATCAGTTTTGAGTATGTCACTTGTCTTTTTTACTAAAATGTCAATTTTAAATAAATAAACACACTTAGAGTCATATCGCTCACACCGTGCATCAGATTGAGTTATGGATAATTCCTACATTTCAAAAATAACTTATGGATAATTTTCCTAAAGTATAAAAATAATAAAAATTAATTTACTTAGTTTTGAGTATTTCACTTGTGTTTTTTTACTAAAAAGTCATTTTAAACTGAAAACATGCACTTTGAGTCATACTGATCACATCATGTATTGGTTTGAAATGAGGCTAATTCCTAAAAATGAAAAATTACTTATGAATAATTTTACTAAATTATCAATACAATACAATTGAATTTTCTTGGTTTTCTATGAGTGAAAGAAATTTTAAACTAAAATGTCAATTTTAAACTAATAACAAACACATTGAGTCATATCGGGCACACCGTGTATCAGATTGAGGCATGGCTAATTTATACACATAAAAATTGACTTATGGATCATTTTACTAAAGTATAAAACAATATGAATATTTTTTCTTAGTTTTGAGTATGTCACTCATCTTTTTTACTAAAATTTCAATTTTAAATAAAAGACACACTTTGATTTATACCATCACACTGTGCATCTGATTGAGGTTTAGCTGATTCCTACACATAAAAAATTATTTATGTGTCATTGTACTAAAGTATCAAAACAATAAAAATTAATTTGATCAGTTTTGAGTATGTCACTTGTATTTTTTACTAAAATTTCACTTTAAACTGGAAACACACTTTGAGTCATACCAGTCACATTGTGTGTCAGTTTCATTTGAGACTGATTCCTACACATCACAAATGAATTATGAATATTTTCCCGAAATTACCAAGATATTACAAGCATGTTTTATCATTTTTCAATGAGTGACACATGTTTTGAACTAAAATTTCAATTTCAAACTGATAACGGCCACTTTGAGTCATATCGGGCACACCGTACATCAAATTTAGGTTTAGATGATTCTTACACATAAAAAATAACTTATATATCATTTTACTAAAGTATCAAAACAATATGAATGTGTTTTCTCAGTTTTGAGTATGTTAATTTTCCTTTTTACTAAAATTAACATCAATTTTAACTAAAATTTAAATTATAAACTAAAAACATACAGTTCAAGTCATACCAACCACACTGTATATTAGATTGAGGTGATACCGATTGAGTATGTGATGTTTGTTTTGATTTCAACTATCTTTAATAAGTTATAAAAGAGAGAACATGTTCTATTTTTATGGAAGAGAAAACCCCATGCTTCTTGAAACAATTCATGCATTAGGATGCATGGGGTTTCCTTTTCCATAAAAAAAACATGTCCTCTCTTTTATGGTTTGTTTCAGATAATTTAAAGAAAAATACGACTTCCCAAAAGATCTATAAAAAAATAAGTAAGTATTAGATACAAATGATAAGGAAATTAACATTAAAATAATATATAAAATGATGAAAAAATTAATTAAATAAGTAATTGGAATTCACCTTTTCATGATGCTTGTATACATTCTTGACCCAGTTCTTTGCTCCCATTATCTTAGTTGCAACCTCAAAGTCCAATCTCTCATGAGCATGAGCATTTTTTAATAGACCACCCAAATTGAGAAAATGAATCCACTTATATAATAAAACAATTATTATTTTAGTAATACTATAAAGAAATAGATTAAACATAAATTTGAAATAATACATTAATAAAATGTCAATTTTAAATTGAAACCACACAATTTGAGTCATACCGGGTACACCATGTATTGGATTGAGGTATGGTTTATTCTTAAATTTCAAAAATGACTTATGAATTGTTTTAATAAAATATCAATGCAATCTGAATGTGTTTTCTTGATTTTGAGTGTGTTACTTATCTTTTTTACTAAAATGACATTTTAATATGAAAACATTCACTTTGAGTCATACTAGTCAAATTGTGTATTGATTTAACATGATACTAATTCCTACATGTCAAAAATGTCTTATGAATTGTTGTCCAAAATTATCAAGACAATACGAGTTCATTTTCTCATTTTTCAGTGAGTGACACATGTTTTGAACTAAAATACCAATTTTTGATTGATAACAACCACTTTGAGTCATACCAGGAACATCATGACTGGATTGAGGTTAAACTGATTTTTACTCATCATAAATGATTTACAAATCATTATATGAAAGTATAAAAAAAATTTGAATGCATTTTATTGGTTTTGAGTATGCCAATTTTCCTTTTTACTAAAATTAATGTCAATTTTAAATAAAAAGACACACTTGGAGTCATACCAGTCACAACATGCATCATATTTGGATGATACACAAGATTAATTAAGTTTAATGTAAGAGTAACTTAGACTATTCATTAGATATCAATGTATAGGTGCATATTTCTATAGGAAATTAGAGGTTTCTGGGATGAATTGAGAGACTTCCATGAATATCAGAAGTCGATACTACTTGTTGACCACTTGGGATGCACTATAAGTGGGTGAGACCACTTGTACATGTGTGATGATGCAATTATCATGAAATCACTTGTTATTAGTGATATAATTGCTTGAATTGACCAACATTATTGTAATACTTATAACTTCTTAAGAAATGAAAATGCAATAGCGTTCTACCCATAATGTTGAATGCATTGGGGAATGAAAAGAAAATTGCACCATCATGAGTGAGTCATCCTTATTAAGTGCATGATCATAGTACACAAGTGAATCATCCTTGTTGATGAATTCATTTCTTCATGATCTTTTTGAAAATTTAAAAAATAAGTATTAAATAAAAATGATAAGGAAATTAAATAAAAAAAGTATATAAAATGATGAGAGAACCAACTAAATAAGTAGAAGGAAGTCACATATTCATGATATATGTGTACATTATGACGAAAATTATGCTTCTCATTCATTTCTAAACAAATATATTTTCTCTTGTGAATATTACGACTTTTGTTAGTCCTGATATCACTGGAAAAATATAAATACAAAAATGATTAATAAATATTTTAAATGAAATTTTAATTATCTTTGAAAATACCTCTTTGGGGATTCTAGTTTGTTGATGGTATAAGATATTTTTCATAAATTTTTTAAAAATAAAAAACACAATATTTTCCATTGGTTTATTTTGGATAATTTAGAAACATTGAAAAAATGCATATTTTTTATATATGTATTGATAGTAAAATATTATTATATATACCCTAATACTTATCTACTTGTAGAACTTGATAGAATCCCTGTGGTCATGGAATGTCCTCATGAAACGTTTTTGATGATATTTAAACACTGCCCTATCATAACAGAATGCTTATTAAAATATAATATAAAATTTATAAGTTGAATTTTAGTTCTAAAATGCTACATTTAGTGTATTACAAATTCACAAACGTCATCACGCATGGTCAGTTTGTTGGGTATCCATGCAGTGAATCCAAAAATTAAATCTTTGGAGTATTCAAATTGACTGCAATGAGTAACCAATTCTTCATAGAAAAACGAAAATGAATAAGTAATGTAAGGAATGAAAATATATTTGATATGATTAAATTTTAGAGTTTTACCTTTTCATTATTGGCAATAATAAGAGCATGTCGTCTATAAGTTTTCTCTCAAACACTGCAACCATTTTTTCCACTATTACATCAATTTGATTTGATTATAATGATATTTATTTTATATAAGTGATGTGAGGACTAATGAGTCCATATTTCTATTCATAGGGGTTTCCCTTCAAATAGTATTGATATATATTCCTACAAAAAATATTAATTTTATTTAGCCACAATTAACATAGTAGATAAGCTATTGGAAAAACAAATCATGAAAACACAACTCATGTATACATTTAAAACTGAGACTCCTAGAATTTTATACTTGAGTACTTCATTTACATTCTCAAGAGAAATATAGTCTTAATGGCCTCTCCATACATTTGTTCTTCAAAATCAACTACAACATTACTACCGCTCTATAACCCTGTATCTGCATGAAACTTTAATGTTAGTAAATGTGGAAGTTGAATGGGTGGGGTAAAGGTACTTTACAAAGATCATTTTGATTGGTTGGTTGATCCTTTAGATTGTTTTGATTTGACCTTCCATTTCACCCCTTCCTTTTTTCCATCTGTAATAAAATTCATCATTTCATAACATTTTTCATTAATTTTTAAAGGTTTTGCTTGAAAAATAAAATGAAAATGAGTACCACCTTGTCTACATATTTTTTACAAGATCTAACATCCATGCTATGAAAGTTATAATAGCTTGATCTACCGTATGAATATCTGTATCACTACAAAAAAACATCAATTAACGATGTTTTAAAACGCCGCTAATTTATCTACCAATGTTTCTCAAAAAAATTTGCTAAATGAGGTGTTGTTAATTTAGTGAAATTTATAAACGTCGCTAATTAAGTGTTTCCAATTAGCAATGCTTATAAATTTCACTAATTAGAGACACCTCAATTACTGATGTTTTTGAGAAATGTCAGTAAATAAACGTCGCTAAATTAGTGATGTTTTTAAGTACTTTTATTTAATGACACCTCATTTACTGATATTTTTTAGAAGCGTTAGTAAATAAACGTTGTTAATTTAGATACCTTTACCGACGTTTTCTTGAAATGTCAGCAAGTAATACGTTTTTTATCGACGTTTCTGAAAATGTCGGTATTTTTTTCATGAAATTTATTTATTTTTGATTGAAATATAATTTTTTTTAATAATAATAAAAAAATAATAACACCAATCCCTCCTACCCCCTCCCCACTCCCCTACCATTCCCATATTGCCCCGTTCCCCAACCCCGCCCCCACCCTCAACTACCCCCATCCCATAAACTTCAGCAAGTAATATGTTTTTACCGACGTTTATGAAAACATCGGTATTTTTTTCATGAAATTTATTTATTTTTTAATTGAAATATTAATTTTTTTAAAATTAAAAAAATTAATAACACCAGTTCCCCCTTCCCCCACCCCACTCCCCTACCATTCCCATCTCACTAGTTCCCCATCCCCACACCAACCCCCACCCCAAACATCCCCCACCTTGATCTATCTCTAGCATAGGTCCAACTAAGTTGTACACTCATCCTGTATATAGCCTCCCCCATTCACATTGCACATATAACAACCCCACCCATTTAGAAAAATCGGCCTCTACTTGGATTTGAACCCACAACCCCTCATGGAATGCACAAATCCTTTAACTAACTCACCAATCTGTTTTATGAATATAAAATTGTATTGTATTGTATTATATATATATATATAATTGAATTAAATTATTTAATAAATTAATGTATTATATATATAATTATATATATGTGTGTATCTGTGTGTTTATATTTTATATTATATATATTTATATATCAGATTATATTATATATATATGTGTGTGTGTGTTTATATATTAAACTATTTAAAAAATCAATATGTTATATATATATATAATATTATATATCAATATACATATATTAATAAGTATATCTGTTTAAATTTTATATTTTATATTTATATATATAATTTTATATTATATTATATATATATGTTTATATTTTACATATATGTTTATATTTTATATATACCATATGTTTATATTTTATATATATCATATGTTTATATTAGGTCTCTAGGGTCTAGCTTAGTGGCAAAGGGACCGGTGGGGTGCCGAGGAGGTCTCGGGTTCAAGTCTCTCTAGCTTCCTATCTCTGTGTGTTTTATATTTCTTTTTAGCTTTGTAATCCCCCTTCCCCAACTGTTTGTAATATCATATGTTTATATTAGTGTATATATATATATGTGTGTGTGTTTATATTTTATATTTTATGTGTATATATATAAGTTTATATTATATTATATATATATATTTATATATTTATATTTTACATATGGGTTTATATTATATATTATATATATATGATTATATTATATATATATATATGTTTATAGTATATATTAAATATATGTTTAAATTTATATTATATATATGTTTATATTTTATACATATCATATTTTTATATTATATATATATATATATTATATGTTTATATTTTATATATATCATATGTTTATATTAATGTATATATGTTTATACTATATATATATATGTGTGTTTATATATATATATATATACATGTATGTATATGTTTATATATATGGGTGTGTGTGTGTGTATAAATATATATGTGTATGTATACATATATATAATTATAAATATAAAAATATAAAAATATATATACATATAATTAGCCACATTTTAAAACACTGGTAAAAATTCCACTAAAATAATCACGATTTCTTAAAAATATGACTAAATATATATTTACATTGATGTGGGAAGATGAGCTATATATATATATATATAGTGGTGTTTCCTGAAAAGAATTGCTAAATAAGCAACGTTTCCTGAAAAGCATCACTAAATTAGCGACGTTTTCTAAAAAACGTCAATAAATTAGCGACATTTTCTGAAAACATTGCTAATTTAGGGACATTTCCTGAAAAAATCCCTAATTTAGCAACGTTTTCAGGAAAAATCTCTTAGAAAACATTACTAAATTATATTTTTTTGTAGGGTATCATCAAGTGGAATAAGTAGCTTGATGCTCAGCTCATGATCTATATTAATCCACACTCTCATGTGACCTATTGGAAGTTTTCTATCGTGTAGAATATCTTCTTATATGTTGAACATGGTATCTCTCACAACAAGGCGATGGGTGAGTATTGATGGATATAAATCACAATCATTTTAACCCTGTGGAATATTAGTATAGGAAAGGTATCAGTGGATTCCTGATTCACATTTAATAGAAACAATTATGAGAATATTGGTTACCAAATCTAAGAAATATCTTTGAGGGGAATGGATCACCTAAAATATGGTGGTGGGGGTGGGGATCTTTACATAGGGTTGTTCTTGTGTTGTTTCTTCTCTTTGATTCCTTCCTATAACATTTTATATCAACTTTGAATGTGAATTAAATTTTTATTCAAGGGTAGATAATCATGCCTAGAACTCTTCCAACTTCTTATCTTTATCCCCCTATTCATTTCTTTTCTTAAAATATGTTTGGGGTGTCACCTCAAAACCCGCACCTCTAATGCGGTCATACTATTCTGGCTGCTTCAAGGCCACTAATAGTAGTTGTTCATCAGGTATAGTTGAGGATGATTCTTGTGTCTAATTTCAGATAAAATATATTGGAAAATAAGTATTCATTATTATGTAATACCAATTTAAAGTAAAACAAAATTTTATTATGTCATACTTACACATGATTCCCACACTTTTTTTGTATTTTCATCTATTAGTATCCCTTATTTATTTACGCATGCCTCCTTCCATAGCACACGACATGGGATGAAAGTGTATTTTGAGTTTAATTGATCAATCTGTATATAAATATAGGAATATAAATGTGTTATTGTTTTATGTCACCTAAAATTATATACACACCATTTTTTTTCAAGTGAAGGATACCCCATCCTTACTTTACAGTCGGGGTACGTTGGTTTTTCTGACCATTTCTTATTTTTAGCACTCAGTTGCTATTTCATAAATTAATAATTCTTAATAAAAGTGATTAATATGCATATTATCAAATGATGTATTACCAAGCACAATGTACCTAAAAATATGTCAACTCACGATGACTAATAAATGCATCTCATGCTTCTTGGATTATTAGGTGTGCATACATCTGTGGTGGGTGTGATTTTATTTTCCCTTCAGTATATTTGAGATGAAACTTCGTATGAATTGTGTGAAAGCCTCTATGAGACTTTCCAGTAATAATTAATACAAATTTCATTCATAAGTCATCTACTATAAATGAACTATGTAAGGGATAATGAATAGTAATTCAATGGTTCATTATTTGGTTTTTTAGTAAAATAAAGAATGTATATCATAATGTTACCCTAATCTCTTCCCAAATCAGTGTGTTAATCATGGGACCAACATTGTTCCATGAATCTATATCAATCAGTACAAGCTGCCAAGTGGTGATCCCAATGTAACAACTGAATATGTTTTTGTTGGGGTTAATATCCTGGCCAAATACATTCCATCCAACCTTTAATTTGATGCCTTTACTTCTCACCTTAATAAATTTTGCTAACACCATCACACAAGGATGCTCTTGTTTTTTCTGGGACATCAATTGTTCACCATATACTATTTCATCAAGTTCAACATTTTCAATATAATGTTCTTATGGATTAGTAACATCAACATGTGCAAAAGGTTATTGTTCCTCTACATTGGGATCACCAAAAGTTTGAAAAAACATGTTATTCCTTCGGATTGGGATCATCGACACGTGTAAAAGCGGTTGAACATTAAATTTAGATTATATAAATACATCAGTGAACAGATAATAATATAAGGTAATGCAATGTATATTACAAAAAATATATAACATGATTATTGAAATCTTTTTATTTAAAGGTTGAAGGGATTTGGCCCCTCTATCGAGTATCCAAATCCCTTCACTGTAGTCTCATATGACATACAAAACCCTATATATATTGGGACCACTGGGAGATGATTGTGATGTCCCAATGAAAGGGTTATCCTCAATTGAATTTTAATATGATATTTCTGTGGTTTTTGTCTATAATAGAACAATTTAACAATTTTGGTTTTCATGATTTGAAACATAAAATACTTGTTCTGCATGTGATTCCATTATAAATAGTTTGTCTTTGTACCCTTCCTTATTGAAATCCACTTTCACAAATCCCAATTCATCTATTTTAGAAACACTCTTATTATCAACCCACTTGTAATAACAAATAAACACTTGGAATGTTTTATAATACAACTCCCATATTTTTTTGATGATGACAAAGTATGGAATATTAGCATAAAGTGTATTTTTGTCCTTGGTACCAGATACATGCATCGATTAATCAAGAAGTATAGCTCCATGATTTTTCATGGTGCTATATTATTCATGTTCATTTGTATATAATATATAACTATTAATTACATAATCATTATAAGATAATACATGAACATTTGGTCCTCTAGATAGACATCGAAGTCGTTCTGAAATTGAATCCATATTTTCAGCTGACTCCTTAAAAATATGGTCTCAAAACCATCCTATAAACTATTGAATATGTGTATTTGATATTAAGATTTTATCCCTTGATGGATTAAAATTCCTAATAATTTCTTTATGGGTTTCAGCATATGGGGAAACCTCTAAACTATTATGTAAAATGTAAATGTGGGCCTGCTCTCGACCTATAATAGTGATTTTGACAATATATATATTCCAGAAATTCATTTACACACAAGCTACCTAGTGTGATGAAATTTTGTAGACCAATTATTTCCACACTGGATATATAGTAGGTATAGAATTAAATATATTCCTAAACAATATATCGCTCTGTGATACAATATTCTGAAAAAATTGATTTTTTACATACACTTTAAAAATATTCACATACCATTCAATGAGGTACATCTATCTATAAGATATAGGACCACATAGTCGAATCTATCTTACCAAGTGAACCATAATATCAAAGAATTTTGGTGGGAAGAACATTTCCAATTCACATAACCTGATTATAATTTCCTTTTCCGTAGTTGTAAATTTCACCGGGTCTATAACTTTGTTGCATATATCTTTGAAAAAGAAACCAAGCTTAGTTAATTTATGATGGAAATTTTTGGGAAAAATGAAATGCAAAGCTATAGGCATTAGATATTGTATAAAATATGAAAATCATGTGATTTTAAACCCTTTAACTTTAAATCAGTATTTGAAATGATATTCTTGATATTTTATGAATACCTATATGGATCCTTTACACAATTCAACAAGTTTCAAAACTGATATCTCTCCTACCTTGAAAGAGTGTAAGTAGTTAGAAGAAGAAAATTCTATTTTCACCCTTCATTAGCACCAACTCTTCATGTATTCCCATGTCAATCATGTCCAACCTAGCCTTAATTCCATCCTTTTTAGGTGTATTTAGTAACATGCTAATGACACCATCACATATTGTTTTTCCAAAATTCATAACATCAAGAAAAATCCACTTGTAAAAAAAATTCTAGTATGGTGATTAAAAAATACTGATTTCTTTTTCCAATCAGATTTCAAAAGTTTTTTTTGATAAAGGTTTACCAAAATCAGTGTCCATATCTTTTACTTTCTCAAACAGTTGATCACCTATTAATGGAGATGATTTTTTATGTTCTTCTAAACTGCCATAGAATGATGTCATCCAAGATCTGTACTTTTATCACCGAGGTAGAAATTTGTGATATCTTATAAACATAATCTTTGATGAATGTTTCAACCTAATTATTTGTATACCATGTACACAAATGGTACACCCTTTATTTTCTTTAATGTTATATCCTAAAAATTTCCATAAGAAAGAAATTCATTTATCAAACCATACAATAAGGATATCAATGTAAAATATTCATTTTATAAGAATCAGACAACGTAACACTCAGATCCCATAATAATTTCAAATCTTCAATCAATGGAACCAAATAAACATCAATATCATTACTCAGTTTCTTTGGTTATAATATAAGTAGAGATAACATAATGTATTTTCGTCCCATGCATAACCATGGTAGAAAGTTATAATTTACCAACATAACTAGCTATGCACTGTGAGTGCAGATTTGAAAACCAAAAGGATTCACTACATTTATATATAGAAAAATATGAATGTTTCTCAGATCATTTATAAATATAGGATACTCATAATCAATTCTCTTCCATGAAGATTTCCATATTTATTTCTTATATTTGCATGCCACATCAATTTACCTATAGTCTCCTCACTTCCATATAGGTTCATAAACCTTGTAATGATTGGAAATTGCCATTATACTTTCATAGGACCCAATTCATATTTATTATATTGAGAACCACCACATTTTGGGAATTATTTAAGTTATTTTTTGTCATTAAAAATTAGTATAAAATAATTTTGATAGGCATGTATTCTTCCAGAGATCATTCTCATTGAATATAGAATTTGTTTAGCATCATATGTTCAACTAGTAAGATCATTATCTTCTGGGATAATATAATTAAATAGAGTAAGTAGTTAAGTAAAATTGTAGCCACTCCATCTATATCCAACTTTTAAATTATATATCTTTAGTATGGCTAACAATATTTTATATTTAGTACAACCAGCATACAATGGCATCTTTACATAACTCTTTAACTTCTTAAACAATTTTGGAAAATCACAAAGCTCATCTTCAACTATCATCACCATTTTCTCAATATGATCTTCATCATAATTCACACATGTAGTCACATCCTCGATACATTCTTATTCATTATCCACACTTTTAATCATATCAGATGATCTATAAAATGCAGTTTCATTCCAATCACTAGTTACATTAAATTTTTACCATTGTTTAGTCAAACATTTATAACTTTGATCTATTCATTAATATATCAAGTGTTATTCCAACTCTTTTCTACTAATTAGCCTTGAATAAGAACAATTTAAAAATGGATAAAGTATTTGAGAAGGGTCATATGCATGATCTTTTTCAAACTTGATGAACTCTTTCACCCCATATTCATACTTTTTTTCATATGATTGGAATCCATCCATTTTTGATTCATATCCATCCTATTTGATTTGGTAATATTATTATTTAACAAAATAAATAAATACAAAAAAGGGGCCTTTCAAATAAGGGAACCCAATATTTGAATGATTTAATTAATTTTAGTATGATTTGAAGGAAATAGGTAATTTAATTTAAGAAAAGAATTACTCTACTGGTGGTAGGTGTTATCCTATAAATTCATCCATAATGATCACCAATACCTGTTATGGGATGACTGGTACTAAGAGATTTCAAGCAACATAGGTGCATGTCTAGAAGATATGGAGGATGAGTCTCATGAAACAAAATGTAATAATAACTATCCAGGATATTAATATGATGAGTATTATATTTATATCCTTAAATATAAATGTTCCTTGGATAGGGAGCTGGAGAAGCACTGGACAAAATTTCTTAGTTTACTATCAAAAGTTAAAAAAAGTAGCAGTAAAAGTCCGATATCTATAAGGGGCTCCTTGATTGGTGTTATTTTGAGAAGGCTCAACAGGATGGTATTACACACACTCATGCTGAGACAACCATTGAGGTTTTAACATTCAAAGAAAGCCTTCAATTAATCTATGAAAAGGATATTTCTTTCGGTATGAGGACTGAATTTTAGTAGTGATTATCTTCCTATGAGGCCAAGGTTGTGAGAGTGGGGTCATGATAGATATCGTATGGGTTGGATAGAGTTAGTGACATGCTATTTCCATGGTGTTATTATCAATCTATATTATGTAGGGGGTGAGATTATATGTATCTAGGAGGTATCTAAAAGTTAATATGATCATTTAAATATAGATACCACACTTTTTCCTTTCATATATATGCATTTACAAATATAGTCACCACTCACCCCATTGCATTTATAAATATAGATACCACCCAAATTTTTGATACATATTTTAAGGAGTGTTATAAAAGTAAAAGGAAATTAGTAAGTGAGTGGATTAAGAGTTTAATCAATAACAAATGTTAACTTCTAAAGAGTAATTGTAAAAGAAAGTGTATCACTTATTTATCACCCCTTCTTAGTGATAAATTACCACTTACCTATAATATTCAATAAGGGATATTATTCAAAAAGTTAAGACTATATGCTCTCTTATAATATTCTTCTCAAACCTTTTCTTTTTTACAGTATCTCTATGAATTCTAATATGGTATTAGGCCATTGAATCTTTTTTGATACTTTATTATTCCTTGATTTGGTTGGAGTTGATGGTTTTCTTGGATGATACCAAGGTAATACATTGTTTCCCTTTTCTAGTTTCATACTCCATATAAAAATCAAACCAAACCCTAATTTTATGTTAGTTATAGGTTAGCTTTTATCTTAAAGTGGTGGTTGAATTATCTTCCTTTGAATCCAATGTTCTTCCCTATAATCCTTTTGGTAGGCATACACCTCTTCCCTCTCATATTCCCTTAGAGATAGGCTAAAATATATATAGAGTTGAGTGGATTTAAGTAAAATTGAACAATTTTTGTTATGAATGACTTATTAATTTATCTCATATGAATTTTAAGGTTTATTTATATTCTATTTTGTCTTTATGATGGGTTATGAGCACACATTTGGTATTTTCATGTTTCTTTTCAATAATGGTAACATTGCACTTGTTCACGCCTTGGAATGCCTTATTGGTACTATTGTTTAGTAAAAATTTGCACCTAATAATGTTTTGGTTATGTTCTTTAAAGTGTCACAAATACATATCCAGATATTACATGTGTTGGTTCTTAATTTTTTTCCTATATTCTACTTAATGTTTGGTAGGTAAAAAAGAAGGGGTATATGTGTTTTTTAATTTATGATCCATTAATCCTTTTTCTAATTAATTTATTGACTTTATTTTTTTCTTCCTTGATTATGATTTTTTTATTAATAATTGAAAAATAAATTGAACTAAATGAGTTATAGGTAAATTTAGTTTAAAAAAAGGATCAAGGATTAAACCATTTAAAGGAAAATTGATAAGAAAATTAATCCATATATACAAATAAAAACACAAAATGAAAAAAAACCAACTAAAAATTGATGTTGAATTCATAGAAATGTACACATGAATATATGTCACAATTTCAAACCCATATGAGAAATGTTATGATGTTTTCATAATAGAGTAAAAATTCCACCCAATTCCTCACATTGAGGTTGATGAAAAATTATAAATTTCAATAATTGGAAACAAAACCAAATTTAATAATGAATTATATAAAAATGATAAACCAATGTTAGTATAGTAGGTTGGAGTTCAAAAATAGCAGAGGAGGCGAGCATCGCAATACTCATTGTGTAGGATTGATTTTGTTAGCTACGTTGGAATTGGAACAAATCATAAAAACTATGGACGTGAAGTGTAAGTGAAATAGGTTAAGATCAAATGAGGTGTAGTAGACGAAACTGAAGTGAGGGGTCGACCAATTGAGGCTTGGTCAGTTGTTTTTCATGTGACAAGATATGGTGGGATAGGAATCAGATCAGCTGTGTAGCTTGGACAACGATTGAAGAGGAGAATAAATAGTCACACACCTTATATCTTGAGAGGATCAATTCATCAAGAAGCTTCAAGATGGACTGCATGCTAACCTAGAAATGGATTTTAGGGATTTATCCTGGAAGTTCAAGATCTCTTCCACTACAGTAGGATTACGCAAGTCATCATCGAATGATGAATGTTAGGCTCCCCAAAGGTCCAAGACATAGATACAGGGCCGACTTCCAAAAGATAGTGGAAGACACCCAAAGAATTTGGGATCTAGGAATTAGTCTGGCCTTTGTTAGCTCATTTGATGTGGATGCATTATATCTAGTCTGACTTGGCCCTCTTTTTCCTTATATGCCTTTACTTTTCAAATACGTTTTGGAGTCATGGGTTTGGTATCAAACCCATGGCTGAGCCGCTTGAGTATAATCACTAAAATAGTAAGCTATGATAAAACGTATCTTTATTAGTGCTAAAATTTTAGCACTCATAACGATATGTTTTATCAGCGCATTTTTAGCGTCGATAAAACTAAATATTTATCACCGCTTACAAAATGTTGATAAAGATCCAATTTTAATAATATAATAAATATAATTAAAAAATTTAAATTTATATAATTATAAATAAATATTTAAATAATTAAAAATATGTATTTATAAATATAATTATAAATAAATATATTTATTATTTAAATATATTTATTATATTTTTATAATTATTTCAGTATATATTTAATTATTTATAATTACAATTATAAATAACTATATTTTAAAATATTTGTATATAATTATAAATATATTTATATATATTTATATATTGGTATATAATTATATATATATATTAATATATAAATATATAAAATTATAAATATAATAAATATATTTATTATAATTTAATAATTATTTAATGATATATTTAATTAATTATAATTATAATTATAAATAAATATATTTAAAAAGTATTTATATATAATTATATATATTTATATAATTATATATATATTATTATATAAATATATATAATTATAAATATAAAAAATATGTTCATTATAATTTTATAATTATTTAAATATATATATGTATTTATAATTATAATTATAAATAAATATATTTAAAAAGTATTTATATATATATATATTAGGTATTTAGGGGTATAATGAAATTGAAACACACAAACACATTCAACCATGATGGGCAGGTCATAGCCCCCCTAAGGGATAACCCACCCATTAACAGTCTAAAGATCCAATTGATAACATCTCAGATACCTATTATTATTTTTGGTTCCAACTCATCACTATAAGCCCTTATTATTTTCTAATGCATCTAGCACATCACAACAAACTACATCTAGCACATCATGCCAAATTATCGTTCGTGCACATCGTCTGCGCCACCCGCATCTATCTCCGTCCCGCATTGCTCGTTCTTTTGTGCTGAAGAGCCATTGTAGAACACCGTCACTCCCACAACACCAACATCCGAGTCCAAGTAGATGCCTATGTCTACCACAACACCACCATATGATGATGCATGTTCACCTTCATCTCCCGCACCATCCATGTCCTACGCTATCCTGCACCGCTATTCCCGTTGAGACCCTCCGCCTGGGATCCTGCCTCACACTCGGTCTCCCTCGCATGAGTAGACCCGCTGAGTCCCGCATTCACACCTCACACAGTCTCCATGAAGCCCACACCGCCATTGAGGTGGGTACATATGTTCGGCCTGGCACCTGCAGCGCTCCCGCACATAATATGTGCTTGTTGGAAATTGAACCCTAGTCGTAACCCAAACCGATGCAGTATTACAGGGTCCTCAACCATAGAGGCATACCCCAACTCCATTTAAAAAGTATTTATATATAATTATAAATATATTTATATAATTATATATATAATTATTAATATATTATTATATATAATTATAAATATAATAAATATATTTGTTATTTAAATATATTTATTATAATTTTATAATTATTTAAATGTATATCTATATATTTATTTATAAATATTTTTATATAATTATATATATTTATATATATTAGGTGATTGAGGGTATAATTACATTAAACACACACACACACCACACACACTGACCGAAAAGGCAGACCATAGCCCTCCCAAGGGATTGTCCACCCATCAAACCTTACTTATTCAATACATGGTCCGTAGGCCCAGTAGACATGAAACCCATTACATTCCCATAGGTCTACCATTGGATGACCCAAAGACATTGCTTGCATCCTGTCTGCATCACCGCCCACCCATGTCATGATTGTGTTACCGCCCGCTTGATTGCTCGAAGGCCCAATAGCCCAAAGGCCCATTCAAATGAATAGTAATATTGCTACAGTACCCTATTACAGTACCTACTACAGTACCCACACTACTACAGTCTACAGTTCTGCTACAATGTCTTCTATAGTACTGCTACAGTACCTACAAAAATTCTCTCCAATTCGGATTTGAACCTGAGTCTGATGTAGAATCACAAGGTGCCTTTACCACTAAAGTAAGCCCCAAACTACATTATATATTTATATAATTATATATATATATATATATATATATATATATTTATAATTATATTTATTTATATAATTACACAAAGAAAATTTAGGTACCGATTTTGCTCGACCCTAAAAATTTATTAATTAAAATAAAAGTACACCAAAGACAAAACATGTGGCACATCAAAGACCACCAAAACATGAAAGTAGACAAAACACCACCCAAAAAAAAAATCAAAGTAAAAGTACATAAACCCATTTAAAAGGCTCGAAGATCCACATCATAACGGACAGAAGGCCCAAAAACACCCGCACTGGCTGATGTGGTCATGTTCTGGCTAACAGTTGCCAATCCCTGAAGACCTCACACACCTAGCCACATCGATGAGGATGATCGACAACACACCACCTAAGGTCATTATCTTAGACGTTGAGTGTTTTCCTGAGGACATTGTCATACTCACACGATCAAAGTTGTCCCAGATGCCCATCATCGATGGTGTCGATGTTTGCATGTCATCTATGGGAGATGCTCACTGTCGGCATCTCTTACCATCGATAGATCATGGTACCCAAGATCGTAACCCCTATTAATGTCCCATACCACCACAAGTCATCCCATATTTGTCAACATGGACAACATCCCACTAGCAGATAAATTGGTTATATGGGTTTTTATTTTTTATTTTTTAATTTAATGGGTTTACTTTTTATTTATTTAAGTAAATGGGTTGTTTGAGCACCAATTCAATTGGCGCTCTCACAAACAACCTATAACGCCAATTGAATTGGTGCGGAACCCTTATTTTTTTTCTAAATCCCCACACCGCCCCTCCCCAACCCCCTTATATATATATATAAATATATATATAATAAATTTAATCACTAAAATAAATATAATAAATTTATTATTATATATATTATATTTATAACAATTTTATAATTATAATAGATATATAATAAATAAAATTATTATAATAATATAAATAAAATAATAATATAATTAAAATAATTATATATTCATAAATATAATAAATATATAATTATAAATATAATAATAATAATCAACATATAATTATAATCAATATATAATTATAAATATAATAATTATATAATTATAATAAATATACAATTATAATTACAATAATTATATAATGATAAATATAATAAATATATAAATATATTAATTAGATAATTATAATAAATACACAATTACCATAAATATAATTAAAATTATAAATTTAATAAATATATAATTATATATTTACTATATTTATATTAATTATTGTAAATATACATTTATAAATATAATTAAAATTATAAATATAATATATATAGAAATATATAATATTCATAAATATAATAAATATATAATTATAAATATAATAATAATAATCAATATATAATTATAATCAATATATAATTATAAATATAATAATTATATAATTATATAATTATAATAAATATACAATTATAATTACAATAATTATATAATGATAAATATAATAAATATATAAATATAATAATTAGATAATTATAATAAATACACAATTACCATAAATATAATTAAAATTATAAATTTAATAAATATATAATTATATATTTATTATATTTATATTAATTATAGTAAATATACAATTATAAATATAATTAAAATTATAAATATAATAAATATATAAATATATATTTATTATAACTATATAATTCTTATAATTATGTATTTATTTTATTTATAATTATAATTATATTAATTATAATTACAATAAATATGTAATTATATAATTATTATAATTATAATAATTCTATAATTATATATTTATTCTATTTATAATTATTAATATAATTATTATAATAAATATAATAACTATAATTATTATAAATATAATAAATATAATTATTATAATTATTATAAATATAATAAATATAATTATTATAGTTATTATAAATATAATACATATAATTATTATAATTATTATATAATAATAATTATTATATAGTTATTATAATTATATATTTATTATATTTATAATTATCTATTTATTATAATTATAATTATATAATTATTATAGTTACATATTTATTGTAAATTTATTACAATTATATAATCATTATATTTATAATTATATAATTATTGCAATTATAGCTATATATAAATTATAATTATAAAATTATTATAATTATAATTATAATTATAAATATAATTATTATAATTATATAATTATATAACTATGTTATAAATATAATTATTATAATTATATAATTATATAATTAAAATAATTATAATAATTATATAATTATAATTATAATAATTATAATAATTATTATAATTATAATAATAATAATTATAATAATTATATATTTATATATTTATATATTTATTATAATTATGATAATTATATTTTTATTATAGTTATAATAAATATAATTATTATATTTATTATAATTATAATAAATATATAATTATAATAAATATAATTATTATACTTATATAGTTATTTTAATTATATTTATAATTGTATATTTATTATAATTATTATAAATATATAATTATTATAATTATAATTATAATAAATATATAATTATTATATTTATTATAATTATAATTATATAATTATTATAGTAATACATTTATTGTAATTTTATATTTTTTATAATTATAGAATTATTATATTCATAAATATATATTTGTTATAATTATATAATTTTTATAAATATATATTTATTATATTTACAATTATGTAATTATTGTAATTATAGTTGTATATTTATTATAATTGTATAATTATTTTATTTATTATTATAATTATATATTTATAATTATATATTTATTATATTTATAATTATATAATTGTTGTAATTATATTTGTATATTTATTGTTATTATTATATTTATAATTATATATTTATTCTAAATATACAATTATTATTATTATATATTTATTATAATTGTATATTTATCGTATTTATAATTATATATTTATAATATTTATAATTATATATTTATTATAGTTATATATTTAGTGTAATTGTATATTTAATATAATTATATAATTATTATTTTTATAATTATATATTTTTTATAATTATATAATTTTTATAATTATGTATTTATTGTATTTATCATTATATAATTGTTGTAATTATAATTGTATATTGATTATAATTATATAATTATAAAATTTATAATTATATATTTATTATAATTATATATTTATTATATCTATTTTAGTATTTATATTTATTGTATTTATTATTATATAATTATTTTAATTATAATTGTATATTTATTATAATCATTTAATTATTATATTTATAAATATGTATTTATTATAATTGTACATTTATTGTAATTATATATTTATTATAATTATAAATATATAATTATTATAAATATATATTTATTGTAATTGTATATTTATAATAATTATATAATTATTGTAATTATAATTGTATATTTATTATATTTATAATTATATATTTATTTTATTATAATTATATTATAATTATATTTATAATTCTATATTTATTATAATTATATATTTATTATATTTATAATTATATAATTATTGTAATTATATATTTATTATAATTATATAATAAATATAATTATAAATTTATCATATTTATTTTAGTAGTTATATTTATTGTAATATATATATTTATTATAAATATATTTGTTATATTTATTATATTTATAGTTATAATTATATAAATATTTATAAGATATAAGTATATAAGGTGGGGGAGGGGTAGCGTGGGGATTTTGAAAAAAAAAATCACCCAGTGCCAAATCAATTGGGGCTATGGGTATTTTGTCAAAGTGCCAATTGATTTGGCACCAGACAAACCCATATCCCCAATAAAAGAACCCTAAACCCCTTAAATTAAAAAAAAATTAAAAACACCAATATACCCAATTTTGCCTCCCACTAGCACCTCAAAACCATCCCATTAGTGCAACCTTTTTTTTCTCCCATCATCATGCCCTGCACCCAATATCGTCACCACCTGAACTCGACCATCCAACACCATCAAACGCCCATCGAAGTGTGGGAAATAACCCACCAAAATGTCTTCTACGGACATCCTTGGTTCACATGCCCAGCTCGGTCAACAGCCGTGACCAGCTTGTGTCCCAAGGTCAACAATATTAACTCGAGGCATCTTGAGGTCAACAATGTCGTCCCGAGGTTACACGCCAGCCTATCACAATACCGTGCCTTAAAACATGTCCCAAGGTCACCCGTCTCCCGAGGTCTTCACCTGCTCATGGTCGTCACTGTCTTTCACCCCACACTGAGGTCGTCACCAAATTTCTCCCACGCGCCACCACCTGTGCACATCGCCGACAACACCCACACTAAAGACTTCGCACATGCAGTCACCGGTTATCCCGAATGTTGTCGTTGAGTCCCTATCTGCAGACAAACCAACATCACCCGAAATTGACCATCGCCAGCCTAGATCCCATCAACATGATCACCCCATAACCATCGTGCAATGGATTTTTCAAGGATATTTTAGGTGATAGAGTTTTTTTTTCAATTTTATGGGGTAGGGTTTAAATTAATTGGGGAAATGGGGTTGTCCAGCGCCAAATGAAGTGGCGCTGGACAAAAAAGTGACAAAGCGCCACTTGAAGTGGCGCTTTGACCACTTCGGCCCCACACCCCAACCCCATATATATATATATATATATATAATAAACTTATTTATTATTATAAATTTAATTACTAAAATAAATACAATAATTATAATAAATATAATTAAAAAAATAAATACAATAAATACATAATTCTATTTTTTATAATAAATTTATAATTATGATAAATTATATTTATTATAATAAATTTATTTATATTTAATATAAATAAAATACATACATTAATTATATTATATTTATTATAATTATATATTTATTGTATTTATAATTATACATTTATTATAATTCTATATTTATTATATTTTAATTATATAATTATTATAATTAGAATTATAGAAATTATAATAAATTTATAATTATAAAAATAATAATTATGATAAAAATAATAATTATGATAAATATATAATTATGATAAATATATAATAGTAATAAATATATAAATATAATAAATATTCAATTATAATAAATATTTAATTATAATAAATGTATAATAAAATAAATATATAAATATAATAAATATAAAATTATAATAATTATATAATTATAAATATAAAAAATCCATAATTATATATATATATATAATAAATTTATTTATAATAAATTTATTTATTATTATAAAAATAATTACAAAAATAAATACAATAAAATAAATATAAATTAAATTAAATATAATATAATCAAATATAATAAATATAATATAATACATAATAAAATAAATTTATTATAATAAATTATTATACATTAAAATAAATTTAATATAATGTAATTAAATATAATTAAATATAACATCCGCCGCGCTTTGACCGGCCCCACACCACCCCCAACCCCCATATATATATAAATATATATATATATATATAATAAATTTATTATAATAAATTATAAATAGAATATAATTAAATATAATAAATATAATTAATAAAATATAATAAATATAAATATAAATAATTATATAATATAATTATATAAAAAAATAAAATATAATACATACATAATAAATTCTAAACATAATAAATATAATAAATTATAAAATTAATATATTTATATAATAAATATAATTATATAATAAATTATAAATATTATTATTATTATATAATTATAAATAAAATAAATATAGATATGGTAATTATATAATATATATAAATAATTACATATTACATTTATTATATTATAATTATATAATAAATTTATTATAATAATTATTATACAATTATTATACATATTTATTATAATAAATGTACCAAATAAATATAGATTTATTATAATGGATAAATAATATTTATTATAAATATAAATATAAATATACATTTATTGTAATGAAATATTATAATATTTATTATAATAAATATACATTTATAATAAATGTATTACAAATATTTATTATACATTTACTATACATTTACTATACATTTATTATAATATTTATTATGATAATATTTATTATACATTTATTATATATTTATTATAATAAATATTATAAATGTATATTTATTATAATAATATTTATTATACGTTTATTATAATTTATTGTGCATTTGTTATAATATTTATTATAATAGTATTTATTATACATTTATTAGATATTTATTATAATAAATATTATATAATTATAATTTTATATTTATATATTTATTATTATTATATAATTATTATAATTTTATATTTATTATATTTACATATTTATTATTATTATATGTTTATCATAATTATATATTTATTATAATTATTATATTTATAATTATAAGTTTATTATAATTCTATGATTCTAATTATAATAATTATATAATCATAAATATAATAAATATATAATTATAATAAATGTATAATTATAAATACAATAAATATATAAATATATAATTAATATATTTATAATTTATTATATAATAATTATTAGATTAATAATTTATTATATATAATAATTTATAAATACATAATAAATTAAAATAAATATAACTAATATAATAAATATAGTATATTTATTATATAATTATAAATATAATAAAAAATACAATATATATATAATTATAATTATATTTGTTATATTTATAATTATATAATTATTATATATTTATTTATTATGTTTATAATTATCTAATAATTATATTTATAATTATATAATTATTAATTATAATTAATATATATAATAAATATAATAGATACAATATAATTATATAATTATATAATTATTATATTTATAATTATTTAATTATTATGATTTTAAATATATAATTATCATTGTAATATATATTTATATTTATTATATAATTATTATATTTATATTTATTATATTTATAATTATATAATAATTATTATATTTATAATTTATTATATAATTTTTATTATATTTATAATTTATTACATTTATAATTTATTATATTTGTAATTTATTATATTATATTTATTATATTTGATTATATTATATTTAATTTATATTATATTTATTTTATTGTATTTATTTTTGTAATTATTTTTATAATAATAAATAGATTTATTATAAATAAATTTATTATATATATATATAATTATGGATTTGTTATATTTATAATTATATAATTATTATAATTTTATATTTATTATATTTATTATATTTATTTTATTATACATTTATTATAATTAAATATTTATTATAATTGAATATTTATTATATTTATATATTTATTACTATTATATATTTATCATAATTATTATTTTTATAATTATAAATTTATTATAATTTCTATAATTCTAATTATAATAATTATATAATTATAAATATAATAAATATAGAATTATAATAAATGTATAATTATAAATACAATAAATATATAAATATAATAAATATAATATAATTAATGTATGTATTATATTTATATTATATATAAATAAATTTATTATAATAAATATAATTTATCATAATTATATATTTATTATAAAAAATATAATTATGTATTTATTGTATTTATTTTTTTAATTATATTTATTATAATTATTGTATTTATTATATATATATATATATATATATATATATATATGGGGTTGGGGTGTGGGGCCGAAGTGGTCAAAGCGCCACTTCAAGTGGCGCTTGGTCACTTTTTTGTCCAGCGCCACTTCATTTGGCACTGGACAACCCCATTTCCCCAATTAATTTAAACCCTACCCCATAAAATTAAAAAAAAACCCTATCGCCTAAAATGCCCGATTTTTCAACCGCCACACGCATCCTTAACTATGGCCATCCTAAAACATCACTGCCCGAATCCTAAACTCTCCACACCACTCTCCATTGTAGAATCATAGGAGATTTTAAGATGACCACCACCAAGGTTCTATAAACCTAGACAGACCCCAAATACGTAGCAAGAAAGAGATTTCGGCCAATGAAACCCTCCATCTCTACCATTGGGTGGGGAAAGTTCATATTTCTCCTCGATTAGTCATCAATGAAGCTGCCGACACTAGCCGGAGCCTCACCCTCCACATATCAAGACATCGCCGAAGGCCTTTAGAGTCATCATATCCTATTTTCCACTGTCGAAACCCTATGAACTAGCCTTGTTGGTCTTGTTGGTGAATGCTACCGCAAGGGATTTCAGAGAGTGAAACTGCACCACCCATTTCTTCATCACCAAATTCACGATGACACTTGACCCCACATGCTGCAAATATTTCATAATTTCCAACAATCTAGTAATCAAAAATATTTATTGGATTGTATAAGAAATTACCATGGTGGATGGAGGTGCTACGGGATTCGACGGCGCAGGCCATGGTGGACGGAGGTGCTGCGGGAGGCATTAGATGATCGATGGTGTAGGCCATGGAGGAATATACGGATGGGCTTGGCCCATTCTGATCCAGAGGCGGGTTGGCGTGCACCTCATGATGAGTTGGATGCATTAAATAATTGGGGCCTGCAATGTGTTGTATGCAAAAATAATAAGGGTATTTGGGCTGTTATCAGTTGGGTATTTAGATCATTAATGGGTGGTTTATCCCTTAGGGGCGGCTATGACCTACCCATTTGAAAGCGTGTGTGTGTTTCAACTTCATTGTACCCATAGCCACCTAATCTATATAATTATATTTATAAACATATGTATATATTTATAAATATATTAATATAATTATATATAATTATCTAATTACATATATATTTATTAATATGTAAGTATATATAACTCTACATATAATAAATATATCTATTATATATATTTTTTAATTATTTAAAAATATATATATTTATAATTATAATTATAAATAAATATATCTAAAAAATATTTATATATAATTATTAATTTATTTATATAATTATATATATTTATATACAATTATATAGAATTATATATATATTTATATATTAGGTTCTTAGGGGTACAATTACATTCAAACACACACACACCACACACACATGCCGAAAAGGAAAGTCATAGCCCCCTCAAGGGGATATCCTACCCATCAAGCCTTATTTATTTAATATACCCCAACCATCACGAACCATGGGAAAACTCATGGTCCTGAAAAATTTATTAAAAAGAGAGAAAGTACAAGGAGCAAGGAAGGAATGAGTGACGATATGTGGCAGGGATGACCACCAAAATAGAAACATTAAATATCATTTTCTTTTATGCCTAGCACCCCTTCCTCGAGATCTCATATGTATACCTCTTTGCCATTTCTTTGGATCCTTCCAAGTGTCAGCATGGTCACCCATATCCAGTAATTCTACCTCCATATAATTGAGCTCGATATCTCACTCTCCAGTGAGATCATTTTTTGGAACCAATTTTGAATTATCACGAACATTACCAAACTCCTCCCGAAACACCTCTCTACTTTGAGATATCCTTAAGATATCATCCAAAGTGACTTTTCTCCTTATCAATGCATGGCCCTTTAGTCACCATTTCTTCATCCCTTAATATGGGAGGATCAGTTTGCATTGCATTTACCCTAGGCTTAACTACAGAAGGATCATTAAGATCTAAATGCACTTTATCAACCACATCACTCATCATAGTCAGGGCTTGCTTAAACAAAGGTGGGTAAGTCATGGTTTTCCTAGGAATTACCAATTGAAAACCATATGAATCTACCACTTTTGATTTTCCATTTATTTTTGTAGTTAAAATCACCTCCTGCCTCATGTCATGATCCACCTCCCTTTGAACCATATCTTCATGATCATATTTTTTTAGATGGGATCTAATTTTTAGTGTTTTTCATTATTTTCCCTTCTTTCTCCCCATTTGCTACATCAACCCAAGATATTCTTCTATCTACTTTCCTAATCCCATATTCGTTTTCCATTATAACAACCAAAACAAGCACATGAGTTTTAATAATATCATTCAAACCCTCACCAGAAGAGGTCGACTCTACCATAAGAAATCATTACCCTTTTTCAATAACAGACCTTCCATCCCACCATTATACTTAATAAAACCAACATAGGATCCTTCCTTACGAGTAAACAAATCACCAGTCGATGCATTGCCTGCTAAGGTCTCTGTAGTTGCGCTTTCATGCTTGTATCTACATACATAATCTGTGCGGCTAGCTCTCTTACAATGTGAATAAAATGAGTTTCTATGTCATTTATCAGATAGATTCCCAATAGATTTTCATGAAACAAAAAAGTTTGGTTTCATCTCATAATCTACCGAGAATTCTAAATGAAGACCTTTAGATTCCAAAATTATGGATTGAATCAGAGTTAGGGAGAAATCTACCTCAACCATCACTCTTGCAAAACTCCCATATCTATATAATTATGTCTCTTAATCGAACTTGATCAGAATTACTATTGAAAAATCTATGTCCCAGAGTATCTGAGGTTGCTATAAGAACTAGATAATCCCACAAATACATACCCAAGTTTGGGTAACTGAGTTTTTGATCCTCTCAGGGTCAAAAAGAGGATCCCAATCCCAAATATTTAGAAATTTTGGTTTAAGTTAGACCAATACATGACCCCAATCTTTGACCTTAAGATCATGTGAGGGGAAAAAAGATGGTAGTATCATCTCCTAATCGAGACAATACTCCATCCATCAAAGCCCCATAAACAAATAAGATATTTCTACAACTCATCAAGACTCCAAGGGTTTTCATCTTGTGAAATAATCAATCACATGAGTATATAATACTTACATTATTAAATTCTTTCTTCCAAAATCTTAGAGTTTGTTTCCACATAGGCCAACGACCCATTATGGGTGATACGATTCACACCATAATCACCCTTAAATCTGAAAGGAACCACTGATGTCAAGTGTTTTCAGCACAGAGTGTGTCTCTTCTTTTTCATCCTTCAATGAGAGGAATTTTAAAACTAGAACACTGAGAAAAGGCCCTCAAACCAATAGATAAACTTCCAGACCCCATGGGAAATCCATCGTGTGGGGAAAACCCTAGAAAACACCATTTTTGCAACTCTTGCTCGATGCCACCACTCCCATCCTCATTATTAATTTGAAATCTTATCTTAAAATAAATATATATTTATTTATAAATATAATTATAAATAAATATTTTTATAAATATTTTATATAATTATATATATATATAATTATAGTATATTATGGATGCACTTCAGGAGTATTTTTCTCTCTAAGAATTCATGGTGATTAGGGTTGGATTTCAATGGAGCTCAATTGCTATTTTGGTCCTTATGATGTTTTTTATTTCCCATCAAAGAAGATTGTATGTTCGGTTGAGGGTGTAGGAAAAGGTGTGGTGCATAAACCTTTACCTCTAGATTCCCAAGGATCCTTCATAGTCCAAGCTCCTCTCTCTATTAAGGTTTTATCATGTCTGGATCATGTTTCTTCATCCACTAGACCAGTGGAAATTTTAACTAATTTGAAGGGTAATAAACCCTCCTCAGTGGAAATTTATCTTGGTTCTAGATTTTTATCTATTTCTTTCTTGGATTTGAAGACCTCACACAAGATTACAAGGAATGGAATTTTTGGATTTTTCTAAAGAAAACCCTAAATTTTTTAGGGACTGAGTTGAAGACTACCAACATTTCATAATTGTCTAGTTTTCCCCACAAAGAAGCCCCAATGTGTAGAATATTGAGGATATAAAGAGTCTTATTCTCTAGGTCTAGGTATTCGAGATATGGTGCATTGTTTCAATTGGCATGAGCTTATTTCACATAATCTTACCATCTTAGGATTTAAAATTAAAATCTTGGGGCTTCAGCTATATCTCTCTTAAGCTGGTTACTTTGAGACTTCAAGACCGGGATCCATGATTTGATCCAGATCAGGTAAAGAACTCAATGAACCAAACTTGGATCAAGGTTATAGTCCTAAATTTGTTTTTCTAGCATCCCTACATTTTACGGGATGTCTCCTCTCTTGTAAAAATGCCCATCAAGCTTGAAAAGGAGACTAAGATTTACAAATTTGGTCACATTTCATGAATTTTTGTTGAGTTTGATCTATTTTTTCCTTTGATTGAAACTGTTTTTTTAGTTTCTGATGAATTCAAATTTGAATTATCTATTTAATATGAGAATATGCCTGAATTATGCTCCAATTTTTTTTGCATTTGAAATGTTTTTGAAATTTTTTGTAGGGGAATGAAGTGTTCCAATTTTAAGAAGCATGGTCACTTATTTGAAAATTATAAGTTCAAGCTACCTTTGGTTGGTAATGAGAAGGATAAATAGCCCATGATGAAGGGTTATAATAAGGAATAATTCATTGTCCAAGGGAAGAATCAAATTGAACATGATGGTTTAGTACAAATACATGGTAAGAATTCCCAACATTCTTATAGGGATAAGATTGTTTCAAATTTTGGGGTTTATTCCAGAGATCTTACTTGCTCTGGCTTGAAGTTCACTGGTCTTCCTACTATCCTTGATCATCCTAGACAATGGAATATGGAGGGGGAAGTGTCTTGATGGCTTCACAACTAGTCCAACATATAGTTCCCTTCTATGATGCTACTGAAGTGGCTCATAATAGGTTAATTGATCCTATTCTTGATCAGGTTTCAGATCAAGTCCAGGTTCACCATACTATTTGCATACACTAAGAGACTTCTCATGATGACTCACCTAATGATGACCTGGTTGACTTGATCAGTGATGCTTATTTTAAAAGAAATATTAAGGGGAATATTTCATTTTCGGCCTAGTTGAATCTTCAGGTAAAGGATAGAAAGGTTTATTCTATTACTTCATTGAAAAATCCCAAAACTTACACTAAAAAGATGATTCCAAAGGCTGTTATGGGTTCTAGTCCCTCTTTTATTGAGGATCCACCACCTGGACTGATTTATTCAACTTTGGATGACCCATTGTGTTGTGGAAGTTGAGAGTACCCTTCTACAGGGTCTACTAAAGTGATAAGTGAGGTTTCTATGGGTACTAAATCATCATGTCTGGAGGCTCCACCCTTAGATTGATTTTTTCAACTATAGATGACCCATGTAATTTTGAAAGTGGTGAATATCCTCCTACAGGGTCTATTAATGTGAGAATTGAGGTATTCTCTTCTGCTGGAAGGGGTCCATGGTCCATTAAGGATGCTATATTTAGGGACAAATAGTCCCATGAACAAAAGACCTTGGAGTCAAATCTTATAGAGAAATAGGTTCTACCATATACCATTTAATGTAATATACTTGACTTCAGGTTTGAAAAAATGGGAGCTCATGATAATGATGGAAAATCACCCAAATTATTTGCTATGATGGAATAAATTAATAGCCTTGAATTTGATGCACTTTATCTTGAGTGCCTCAAGAAGAAAGGAGTCGGAAATAAAATAAGCTCAAAGAAAGGTTTCTTACAAATTGGAATACACACTGACTGTAATGTTTCTCCTTATTTAGTGAATATGTATGTTATTATTAAGAATATCCAGGTGGAATCTGGTGGGGATCTCTCATTTGTGGACATTATAATCATTCAAGTTTTTCCTGGGGATATGTCTCTGATTAATGAGATCCTTCTCTAGGATGATTCTATATAAAATAAATATGATAAGTGATAATCAAGAACGCCATGATTTAATATCAAGGAATGATATGAATGTATTTCAAGATGATGAATCTCATAATGAGAAGGATAAATCACTGGACACGAATGATCAGGGTGATACTTGGATATCTCTAAAATAATGGAAGAGAGGTAGACATCCGAGAGGCCAAGGCATCTCTCGAGGAAGGGGTGGTAGACATAGAAAAAAGTGATTGTGCAGGTCCTTCCATTATTGTTTGGTCGTTTCATTTGTGGAACTTTTATTTCTTGAAAATCCTTTATCCCTATGTATTTTTACTTTCTATTAATAAATTTTTGGGACCATGGGTTCAACCCATGGAAACACCGTTTCAGGTATATATAATTATATATAATAGGAATTGTGAGAACCATGAATTAAAACCCATGGTCCTAGAAAATTTATTTATAAAAAGAAATTATATAAGGAGGGGTTGAAATTCTAAAAAATTGGCACAAAAAATACCACCAAAGGAAAAAGATCATCCAATAATCATCTTATATCATGCCTTCCACCTCTTCGTGAGCCACCCCGACCACTCGGGTTCCTGCCTCGCTTCCACCACTTAGGAGCCTGCCAAGTGATATCCTGATCATCTATGCTCAATGAATTATATTACTCCTCATGAGACTCAATGTCTTGATCCCCGATGTCTTTGATTGTCTCAATAGATGAGGATTTTACATCAACTCTAAAAGGTGCAATGTTTCAAAATTCCTCCTGGAAGAAATCCTTTCTATAAGATCTATTTAAAATGTTAATAAAGGTAAATTTGTTTCTACCAGAACCAGAGTCCCATGGGAAAGTGGAATCCTCATCAGTTTTCATCTTCCTTGCCAGTGAACCACCTGTAACATGGTCATCCACTACCTCCCGAAGACAATATTTTCAGCCTTTTCCACTTCCTTACCCACCAGTGAATCATTAGTAATATCATTTGTAGAGATAAAATGGCTATAAAATATAGGCTGATCATCCACCTCTAAATCATCTTCATAAACCCTTTCCCTACATGGTTGGATAGATTAAACCTCACCATGAAGAGGTGCAAGATAGGTTAATAAGCTAGATTTTTTATGGATGACCGATTGGTAGCCCTCATCATCCAGTAAAGCATTTTCCCCTTTGATTTGAAGAGACTGATCCAAAGAAACAAACTCAGTGGAATCACTTTTTAGAAGAGTGTATGAACCACCCTATATATATACAATGACATGCACTTCATTTTGTGATGCTCCCTTAATTACCACAGCCCCATCATCTTGCTTGGGACATGAAGTGACCTTTTGGAAATATCAAACATGCATCCTGGGCATGTCCATATTATCCATGACCATATTTTCCTTGATAACAGAAGATCCATCAAGCTCAAATTTTATACGTGGTCCTCTTTTTTTTCACCATATGGACAAGAGTTGAATCCAAAAAATGATTCTTACCCTTACTGTTACCTGATTTCATAAAAATAACATCCATCATATCAGTAGAATCCATAATAATCTTCTCCACCTCATTAGAGGTCTGTGAGTGTACATAAGCCTGTTGGGCCTCCTCCTCACCATGCAAGAGTTCTTCCTTATCCCTAAAAGATTGATCTGCCATCTGAACAGGTGTTCTCAGGACAACATTACAAGGTGGGTTAAAATTTCATTGCTCCAAATTATTTCCAGACCTATTGCAGTTCACATAGAAATATTTTTGACCATTCATAAGAGGAGAAACATAAGATGTTTCACCAACATCCCTAAGAATATCTTGATGAGAGTCCACTACCAGGTCTCTTTGAGCAGATGAAACATCCCCCTTTGGCTTAAGCTTATATAATCCATCCAAGTGACTATGCTTCTTGCGGAGGGAACACAAAAAGTTCCTATGAAATTTTTTAGCAACATGACCAATGCATTTGAATTTAAGATAGAGATCATAAAATCTCTCATAGTCAATTGAAAATTAAAGTCTAAATTGAGATGCCACAAACATAAAATTCTTGATCAAAGGAGAAGAAACATAAAATTCAACAAAAATTCTATGAAAATGGACATAACTCTCACGTTCAGTATCCCTGTCAAACATGATGGTAATGCCAACCGCTAAGGAAAAATCCCACAAGATTTGTGGGTACCATAAGAACCATATAAGTCCATGGACTTAGATCCAAACTTGAGTCACATATTTACTGGCCAATATTGGGTCAAACAAAGGATTTAAATCAATAATTTTAAGAAATAATCTCTTAAGTAAGACATTACAAAACCCCAAACCTTGACCTTGGATTCATTTGAAAAAAAGATAATGTGGAAAAACCCATTACTAATTGAGACGATGCGCCAACCACCGAAACCCCAAACTTGAGTAAGTCACTTCCTCAAAGCTTCAAGATTCTAGGGATTCTTCTTCCTTGGGATGACTAGCCATGTGAGAATCAAGAATTTACATTCATCAAGACACTCCTCCAGAACTTTTGAGCCAGCTTCAACAAACTCTAGGGCTCTATTTTGAGAAATTCACTTGCTTGGTGCAACAAGATCATCCCTAAGATTAGAGAAGAAGTGTCGACCCTCATGGAAAATATGTCTTTAGTCGATGGAGACAACTTTAGACATAGAATACGAAGAAACTACTTCATCCATAGTTGGAGATGATGCATCTTGCCCAGGATTAGAGTTATCCTTCTTTATCAGACCAACAAAAACATCTTTTGGATTGAAATAACAATTTCGATCGAATGATTTCACCATCAGAATACCTAGATGCCACAAGATTCAAGAGAGAGGATCACCCGTAGCATTGCATCCCCTAATTATCTATATAATTATATAATTGTGTATATATATATATATTTATTAATATATAAGTATATATAATTATAAAAATAATAGATATATTTATTATTTAAAAATATCTATTATAATTTTATAATTATTTAAATATATATTAATTAATTTATAATTATTTATATATAATTATAAATATATTTATATAATTATATATATTTATATAATAAAAATATCTATTATTTTAATATATTTACTATAATTTTATAATTACTTAAAAATATATTTATAATTCTAATTATAAATAAATATATTTATAAATATTTGTATATATTTATAAATATATTTGTATGATTATATATATTTATATAATAATCTATATTTATATAACAATATACATTTATATAATTATATACATTTATATAATTATATACAATTTATATAATTATATATATATATATTTATTAATATATAAGTATATATAATTATAAACATAATAAATATATTTATTATTTAAATATATTATTATAATTTTATAATTATTTAAATATATAATTATTTATTTATAATTTTATAAATACTTTTTTAAAACATTATATGTATTTATAATTTTATAATTAACTATATACATTCCATACATATACACATGTACACATGTTATATATATATGTACATCCCATGCACATGTTCACATATATATACATTCACAAACACACACACAAAACACACACACACAACATAATGCATACACATATATGCACATAGACATTGATATAAATATATTTGTTCAAATATCACATATTATCAATACATCATTTATATTTATATAATTATTTGAATTATGAAAATATGTATATCAATATATCATATTTATATTAATCATATGCATGCATTTTATAATTAATATATATAAATAAACATTAGTTTTTGAATATAAATATGATAATTCTATATATATATCAATAATATTTTTTATTAAAAGTTTTTATTAGTGCTAATAAAAGCACTCATAAAGGGTTCCATTTTATCAGCGCTTTTAGCTAGTGATGATAATGACTACCCTTTTATCAGTATTTTTTGTTTAGCGCTTATAAAACCGAGCACTGACTAAAGCACAATCTATGGTAGTGATAACATCATCATATATCAACATGTAGATCAAACATCATCATGGAATCTAGCCATCATATCAAATCTCATGGAAACAGGTCATATAGTATCATGGGATACACACCCACCCACACAAGATTACATATCAAGATTAAATATCAAATATGCTAATGTAATCAATCATACCATGGAAACATGTGTAACACGAGACCAAGAAGTTAAGAAACTTCCTACCTCAAAGTCATCAACATCAATAGTATGGATAAACCACCATGCATGGTTATATAAATTTCCATGCGACCTTATTATCGTAATCATCGACACTTCAAATCTCGAGATTCCATAAGGGTTACAAGAAGAAAAAACATCTATTTTATTTTGAAAATAAATAAAATATCACATGAAATAATATTCTCTCTCATAGATAATTTCAAAATTATCATTTTTGGCTAAAGTATGTGCTCAAAATATTCTCCTTGAGAATAATTATCTTTTGATAAATTCTTATTAACTATCCTTTTATAATTATATTTTGATAATTTCTCATAAATTATCCTTTTATAATTATCTTTTGATAATTTCTCATAAATTATGATTTTATAATTATATTTTGATAATTTATTATAAATCATCCATTTATAATTATCTCTTGATAATTTTTTATAAATTATATTTTTATAATTATCTTATGATAAATTATTTATACAATATATCCTTCTATAATTTGATACAATTATCCTTTAATAATTATTGATAAATATTTTTTATAATTCACATAATTATCCTTGATATTTAAAATATGAAAAAATAAGGATTAATTTAAATTTGAAAAGCATACCTTCCTGCCTTCAGAAAAAAACTTTAGATTAAATTTATTCTCATTGAGAGGAATCCAAAAACACTAACAACACGTTAATTAGATCAATATCTAGGAAGTTGTAGAAGATATAAGTTAGAAAAAAAGAGGGGGAGAGTGTGAGAGAGACGTGAAAGTTGGTAAGAAAATTCCTCCTCCACACATCCTTAGGCACCTCCCCACTTTACCCTCTTTATTATTTATATTTTAATTCATCATTTAATGATTCTCATTAATTTTTTAACTATTATTATTATATTCCATCTCCCCTAAGCCATGCGTTAGGATTTTCAGAAATTCCTTTTATGCGTTTTTAACCACCTTTTTAAATATATTAAATCAACCATTAATATATATTGAAAAGAAATCCAAACTCACACACATTAGTTTATTTAAAATCCATCAATATGTGTACACCTCATATATATATATATATAAACACCCACACACATATATACACCTACACACACACATACATATACATATATATAACCAATATATACACATTATATATATATATATATGCACATCTATATATATACCCACACAAGTATATATATGCATAAATGTTTATCCCACATACATATACCATTTAATTTACCACACAAATATTATTTCTCAATTTAATAATAATAATAATTACAATAATATTTTTTATTATTATTATTATTATTATTATTATTAAATATATGAAATCATTATCACCATTAATATTTCATCAATAAATTTATTTAAAATCATGTAGTTAATAAATTAACAACCAATTTAATTTATGTGGGATAAGTAATAATGTCACTATTATCATCTAACCCCCAATAATTATCTACCTATGGAGAAACATCCCTCGTCAATTAAGAAAATTTAATTACACATGTAATTTCCAATTTTTTTTTTAAAACAAATAATAATAATATAATTATTATTACCCTTACATGAGATGTATCTAAACACTCAATGCACATAAAGGTTATGTCGTTCCTAGAATGAACCCTGTATTCTGGACCTAACAGTAGTCACACATTTTTTATATGACGCATCATTTGGGAGATATTCAATTATTTTCAGAAAAATATATAAATAAAAATATTAAATAAGTTATCATTGTGTTTGATGTTACCAAATACCTGAAGTACATAAATGTTGTATCACGCCTAGGGTAAACCCCTCACCTCAGACCCAACCATTGTCTTTTATTTCTCATATGAAACACCATTTGAAAGATTTAATTTTTTTTTTGGAAAAATCACACATGCATAATATAATATATTTAATATTTTTATTCTGTCTGCACCGAGGCTCCACAAACATCAGAATCTCATACTAATTCTGCATCTGACTCTGAAAATATTCGATAGAACATTTTAAGGTGTTAAATGAGATTTTACCCTTACACAAAGCCTTTGAATCATATATTTAGTGATTTTTATTGAAAAATTACATTTTCACACAAAAATAACCACAAATTATTATCAATGCGATTTTTTATTATCATTAAGAATTTAAGATGTTATAATTATCCTCATATATTGACTTCTCATCCTAAATAAGTATCTCTAGTGGTCTTTCTCAAACAAATCAGTTTACTGAGCTCAAACATCAGACTCATGTTCCCACATTTCCTCTTCGATCTGACGATGGAACCACCAAATATAGACAAGTGGTACCATCTTCCCTCATAGGAATTCCTTACTCTGGTCTATAATCTGCATTATATGCTTCTCATAAGATGTTTCACACTCCATCTCAACATCCTCATAGTCCATGACATGTGTAGGATTGGGTATGAACCTCCAGATTTATGTCACACATAACATGTCATGCATACCTCGGTACCGAGAAGGAAGGTCTAGACAATACGACACCGAACCTATCCACTCAACAATCTCAAAGGGCCCAATAACATGAGGTGTTAGCTTTCCATACTTCCTCAAACATCAATGTCCTAACTGAGGAGTCACTCTCAAGAAAACCAGATCTCCCACAATGAACTCCAAGGGTCTCCTCCTATGATTGGCACAAGATCTATGTCTACTCTGAGTGGTGATCAACCTATTCTATATTAGTTGCAATATATCTCATAGGTCTCCAAAACCATGTTGGGGATGAAATCCACAATCTCACCTACCTCATTCCAATAGAATGGTGAGAAACACAACCTCCCATAAAGATCCTTATATGGAACCATCTGAATCAAAGCCTGGTAACTATTATTTTATGTGAACTTGATTAGGGATTGGTGATCATCCTGTGCTCCCCTAAATTATAACATGCAAGCTCAAAGAATATCCTCTAATATGAATATAGTCTGCTTGGACTGTCTTTCGATCTGATGATGGTATGATGTGCTCAATCTCAACTGAGTCCCTAGGTATTTCTTCAAGTTCTACCAAAAGTGAGATGTAAAACGTACGTATATATATGAATAAATTCTAAAGGGAAATCCATACAGGTGTAAGATCTCTCAGAAATAGAGCTTTATCAGCTCCTCCACTAAGTGAGCCTCTTAGATCAGTAATAAGTGAGCATACTTTATTAGCTGATTGAAAATTACCCAGACTATATCATGACTCCTCAAGGTCCTAGGTAAAATAATTAAAAATTCCATCATGATGTACTCCCAATTCCATACAAGTATCAAGAGTGGCTATAATAACCCACCAGGATGCTGGTGCTCGACCTTCACCCTTTGGTAGGTAAGGCATCAGGAGAAAAAATTAATAATGTATCTCATCATCCCTAGACACCAGAATTGCTACCTGATGTCATGATATGTAACAACTGGTCCCCATTGACATCATAGACACCCCACATTAAAATGGTCATTATGTCTTGGCCCATTAGGTACCACCAGTTACCCCACAGACATGCGATCCCCTACCTAGGGCTCACCCACATGCCCAAACAGATTTTCAGACTAATGACTGTCCACACATGCCAACAATTGTTTTTTCAGTGTGTTTTTCCTCACTCACACACACCCTAGGGAACTTCCCAAGAGGTCACCCATCTAGATCACTACTTTAGAAAAAACACACTTAACTATGGAGTTTTAATTAGGTAGGCACCCAAAAATAAAAGAACAACTTATTGATACGTGTCATATCATTTAGTCTTTTAACCCTTTAGAATTCTGAGGTGTTATATGATACATCTTGGTATCACGAGGATGCACTTTCCATCTAGAGGTATGGTAATCCCTCAACATATCCTCCTTAATGAAAGAAAGGACTACTACTCTTCCATGTACAAAGATCACATCATCTTCATCCATTGACCATTATGATATTGAGTCACCACTATCTAATTACTCCCTCATTAAAACACACACCAAGTCTGAATTTTCTTTAGCCTTTAACTGGTCCACAAGTAAATACATGAATAATAAGGGAGAAAATGTCATAGAGCCTTGTTCTTATGAGTCGTCCATCCTCCAATCAACCATTAAGACCATCAACCACCATTTCTCCTATGATGGCCTCTTTCCAAGATCCTACTCATCCTATGTCTTATAGTTAAGAGATGATATTTCCCAACCACGATCAATATATCACAGAGAGGGGGAGGGGGTTAATTAGTGATATATTTTTCTTTTAAGTTTTATTTATTTTGAAACAACCTTCACCTCCTGTTAATGAACCATCACTTTTCTAAAAACTAAAAAATCACAAATCCATAGGAACATAAGAATATACAAGGTTCACTACTCAACAAGTGTAGTTATATCCTTAGTATAGTATGAAAGCAATCCAATACCACAAAATCCACTAGAAAAAAAAAATCCTTTTGTGTGGATACAACAAGTAGGATATACCCTTACACTTATGTAGAACTATGTTCAATAAAACAGTGAATGTGCTTCAAGTAGCATGAAATGATGTAATACAAGTTTGTGTAACAAGTTAAGAAACTTTCACCAAATATTTCAAAACATGTTACTATGATGCCTTATTAACTTTTAAAAATATAATCTTCAAAAAAATTCTTCACTTTCCAACCTATAAAAAGGAAAGAACTTATCTCAGCTTCATAAGGATACTCAGTCTGATAACCTAGTCTGATTCCTCTATCTGATTACTCAATTTGGAAATTTAAGTCTACCAGAATACCAGTGAAATAATTTTGAACTGCTTCTACCTCGATCTAGATTTCCTAGTCTGATTTCTCATTCCGATGACCCATTTTGGTCTAATAATCATTTAATATGATCTTCCTTATTCTTATTCTGTTCGAATACCTTCCTTAGGAATTATCTATCCAAAAAATTATTCTCTCTCAAAATTCAAAGCTTCTCTCTCTTTATCCACACATGAAGAGTGTTCAGATCTGCCAAAAAGTAAAAATTACTCTCCTACTTTTATAGGCATAAAAAAAAGTTTAGGGTGGAATTTGAAAAGTTTTCCCGCTTAACCAAATTTCACAAAACTTAAAATTACCCTTTATTTTAGCTTTATATTTGTCTTCTTCAGTGCTTCTATGCTCTTCTTGATTCTTATCTAAACTTATTGAAACTTATCATGACTTTAGAGGGATTCAAACTTTCTATCCATTATTTAGTCTAATTCTTATTTCTTCATTATGATGAAGACATATGTACAATAACAGATTCTTCATTATGTTTCTCCATACCAATTTAAAGATAAAAAACATTTGAAACCATTCTTCCATAAACATTATTTCTACTTCATTAGTCTTCAACTGATTTTGTCTTTCCATAAACCTAGTTGCAAGTTATAAAGATATCAACACTTCTTGGCAGCACTTCAACAACAACTTCAATCAAACTTCAAGCCTTCTTTTGTCAACAATTTTCCCACTACTTAAAAACATTTCATCTTTTCTTCTTTTCCTTAGACGAATGATCTTGTGTCCAATGAATTATCGATGTTATCATGAATTCGATGAATTTGTCTCTATATTCCTCTTATTAATCAATTTCACATCTAGTTTGATATTTGACACCACAAATTGTCTGATGTATCTTGACCCAATTGATAAAAACAAATCAGCACTTTCTTATCTCTTGTCCCAATTGAAACAAAACAATTTAACATGATGAAAATGGTTGAAAACATTTTTTATTGATCTTTGATCCTATTTTTAAATGGTCCAAAAAACTTCTAATTTCTCTTCAGGCTCAACAATATCATATTACCGATCTTATTTAACAAAAATTTCTGCTTCTGATTCCCTTTTGAAACCATCACTATATCAGATAATATGTGTCAGTATTACTCTGATGATTGGTGGCACACCATGTCCAATGGACCAATGTAAAAAAAATCTTATTTCCTTAACAAAATATTTCTATGACTATTTGAATCTTGTAGATTATTTAACTGATTGAAAACTAAATTTTTTGTCTTATCATGTTTTAAACAAAACTTCCTATCCTTCAAACAATTCTGTGTCTGATGATCTCACACCAATGAACTGAGACTGGAAAATTTTCACTTTATACTTTCACAAACTCCTTATTATAATCACGACTTACTCATGAATATTAGAACATTTAAGATCAAAATATTATCATCTAACTTATATTGTAAAGTATTATAACCTCCTAGTCTTCCAACAACTTGTTTCTTTCCAATTGGAAACACTTGTTTCAGATTCATTCAAAATCTAATAAATTTTCTCATTATGATCAAAACTTTCGTTCAGGACCTAATGTGAGTCCGATGAACCTTTTCTCCCTATAAAATTATTCTTAACTCGGTGTAATTTCTTAATTATTTTTCATTTGATTATCTGATTATGATGATGAGTTCATTTACCAACTATTACAAATTGAGGTTATTTCATTATCTTGAAAACATATTCCTCATATTGATCTATTAACAACAAATAAAACCAAAACACAAATTGGTCCCTAAACCCCCCCGTTGTGCTTGTTGTTAATAACTATTTAAAGAAACTTCCTCATGATGCCCCTATTTGTCTTTTGATCTACCCCTTATCCACTTATCTTATCCCATTTTCATATATTCTCCCCCTTATTGAAAATAAAATTCAAAGGGTACACTCATGATAATTTTTATTAATCTAAAAATCTTGTAACTCTTCTTTTGGAGAATATAACTATCACATGATTTTATTAACAAAGGGCCATTAATAAAAAGACTCTTAAAGTGTAATCGGGAAAACCTAGTGTAGAAAAAAACTATGCACAATCAAGGTTATCAATATTTTTTCTATAACACAAATTTTATGTAATGCCTTTTCATGATTTTTTCAGTATTCTCATATATGGTGAAATATGAGAAATTTTTTTTAAGATAAAAGTAACCTGCACCAATCTCAATAAACACATCAAAAAAGTTCAAGTGTAAAAACAAAACTTTCCAAAACATTTATCTTTCGTAACCTCATTACTTCATTTTCAAGAAAATTATGACTCATATGACAATTTTTTTATTTCAACTCCTTCAATTCCTTGCAAGTTAGTACAAATTCACAATTATTTTGGGAATAAGAAGGAACCTAAATAGTTTCTTAGAAGAAACATTAAAATTTAGAGTCCTCTCTCAGTGTTGAATTTTTCTTCTTCTTCTTGGATTTTTCATTGGATGAGTTTTATTCCTTCTATTCGTCCTTCTTATATTTTTCAACAAGCTTATTTTCATCTGTCGATTCTTCTGGTGAGGATGTAAACTTCTTTGAAAATTTTGTAACATTTTCATTACAGTGATTTTGTAACAACTTTCTCATGCCTTCCTTTTGTTCTAAAAAATAGTCAAATAACCTTTGGTAGCATACCCATCTTTCTCACATCTCTTATAGATTTTCTGAATCTTCAAACTACAATCTGTCGATATCTTTTTATCAACTTTTCTCACATATTCAAAAAAAAATTTCTTTTAATTTTCTTCCACTTATTTTTGTGATTATTCTTACTTTATAGACATGTCAACTTGTTCTGGCTATATAACTAAGAACACTTTCTTTACGGACTCATCATGTTTATTTTTACCAATTTTTAAAACACCCTTATTAGATTTATTCTTTTGAAAGGATTGACTCTCTATCAATATTTTCCTTCTATAACTCATAGAATAGTTGTAATGATGTTTATTAAACCAACACATATTTTACATATTCCCAAATCCACTATTGTACCAGTAATACCCCTAGAAGTAATACTTTTATCTATAACTTTTATACTATCTAGAATTGTGAGCATGTTTCTCAACAACTTTCTTATCTTTCTCTTAAAAATGATTATGATGCCCAAAATTTCTATCATTAGCTAAAATATTCTTCTTCAATTCATATTTATTTACAACATCATCAGAATTATAAGTAGTAAGAACTTTAGTTTCAAACACATAATTTTAGAAACTTCTAAACTTACAACTTTATTGACATTGGCCACATACATGACTTTATCAAATTTCTTCCTTTTAGTACCATCTTCAACTTTTTTCTCAACCTTTGAAGGTAAATTTTGATCTATCTTAGGTTTTCTCTCTCTAGAAATTTCACCAAATTCAGAGATAGAGTTATTGAAATTTTAAACTCCCTTCTCAGCTTTAGAATTTTTTTGGATGAGTTCCAAATTTTCTTCCTTTTCCTTCAACTTTACTTAAAGATATTAATTGTGATTATTTTCCTTCTCAAAATAATTCTTCAAAAAACAAACCTATTCAATTTACTTAACTTTATTTTTAGGAGGAAATTATTTAAAATTTGTTGCAGGACATTCATTCTTAAATTTCTTGATTTCCTTTTCAATTCTTCCAATCTTTCCCAGACATTATTTTAATTCCCCTTTCACATGAAACTCTTACTCAATTTATTCTTCTTCAGAAAATTTTCTTTCATCACTAGAAAACCCTTCATCATTAACTATTTCAATAAACATGATCTCTATATCTACTTTAGTGAAATTTTCAGTTTTCACTTCACTAACATCATTTTTAGAAAAAATGATTGACCTTTTGGGATTATAGAACTTCTTATCCTTCCCATTGGAGTAGGATTTGTCAACATGTTTCTTCCAAGATCTTCTTGAACTTCTTTATTCTTTGTCACTTTCTTCTTCATCACCTCTTTGAGGATAATTGGAAACAAAGTGCCTAATGGCTTCCCATCCAGAACACCTTAATTTAAGTTTCCCATTATAATCTCCTATACCTATTTTCATATTCTTAGAAAACAATGATATAATTTTATAAAATTTTTTACATACCTCATTTTCAGAATCAAAATCTCCATATTATTCATCATTAAGAATATTATTAATCTTTTATTTCTTGGTATCCTTGAAAGAAATTTTTTTCTATCAACTTTTGTTTTTTCCTTTCAGAACTATATCCCTTATCATTAAAAAGTGATGATAGTACTATGCTAATAATAGGTAGATAATGTTTCTATATATCTATCTTCTAATGAGGAGACTTTGGTATCAAACTTGTCCGGAAGAACTTGAAATATATTTTCAACAATAGTATAATCTTTAAATTTTTTACCAAGACATAAAATAGTGATAAAAATGTCATTCACCACTATAAAGAAGTCACCAAATGATTCATACTCACCCATATTGAGATCTTCATACTTCAATATCCAAATTTGTAACTTTTCCTTCTTTACTTTTGTATTGCCTTCATAAATGTTCTTCAACTTATCCGAGATACCTTTGGTATTGGTAACACTCTTCACTCTTAGAAACTCACTTTCAAAAAGTGATGAGAGTAAAGTTTTCTTAGCTCTTAAATCATTTTCAAGATTCTTATTATTAACAGATGTGAGAGGAAATTTTTCATCAATAGAAGGAAATCTATCTATTGCAGCTTTAATAACATCATACCCAAGAGACATAAGATAAGGAAACATTCTATCTTTCCAAATATGGTAGTTCTTACCATTGAAGACCAAAATGACATTACTATTCACACCAACTTCTCTTTCAAAAACATTAGTAAAGAGTAAACAAAGTTAACATTCACTCTGATACCAATTGATATTGCCCAGCTAGGATCAATTCATCACTGAGAAGGGGAGGGGGTGAATCAGTGACATATTTTTCTTTTAAGTTTAATTTCTTTTGAAACAACCGTCACCTCCTATTAAAGATTTATCACTTTGTTGATAACAAAATAATCAAACATCCAAATAAACATAATAATTTACAAGGTTCACTACTCAATAAGGGTAGCTACATCCTTGGCATGGTATATAAAGAATCCAATAACACACAATACACTAACAAAAATCTTTTTGTGTGGATAAAACAAGTAGGATATACCCTTACACTTGTGTAGAAGTATGATCAATACAATAATTAATGTTCTTCAAGTATCATGAAATGATGTAATAAAAGTTTGTGTAACAAGTTAAGAAAATTTCACCAAATTCTTCAAAACATGTTACTGTGATTTCTTGTCAACTTTCACAAATATAGTCTTCAAAAAAAATATTCACTTTCCTACTCAATAGTAGGTAAGAAATTTTATGGAATTTGAAATGATACTCAGTTCAATAACCAATTCCGATTCCTCAATCCAATTACTCAGTCTGGAAATATAAGTTTTCTAGAATACAAATGATTTTTTTTAACTACTTCTACCATGGTCCAGAAATATCAGTCTGATTTCCCAGTTTGATGACCTAGTTTGATATGATAATCACTGAATACAATCTTACTTCTTATTCTTATGTAAAAAGATCATCATCAAGAATTATCTATCCATAAACCTCTTCTCTCTAAAACTTCATAGATTCTCTCTCTTTTTTCTGCACGCAAACAATGTTCAAATTCATTAGAAAGTCCAAAGTTCTCTCCTTTTATAGGTGCACAAAATATGGTTTAAGCAGGAATATAAAAATTTTTCCCACTCAACCAAATTTATTGAAACTTCAAATTCAATTTTATTTTGGATTCATATTTTACATCTTTAGTGATTCTATGTTCTTCTTGATTTTTCTTGAAACTTCAAATTCCATTTTATTTTGGATTCATATTTTACGTCTTTAGTGATTCTATGTTCTTCTTGATTTTTCTTGAAACTTCTCGAATATTCTTACAACTTTAGCTGGCTTCAAACTTTCTAACCATTATTTAGTCCAATTTTAATTGTCCTTCTGATTTCTTCATTACGATGATGACATATGTACAACAACAAATTTTTCATTTTGTTGCTCCATACCAATTTAAAGACAACCTTTGAAACCACTCTAGCATAAACATTGTTGCTACTTCCTTAGTCTCTAGTTTCATTTATCTCACCGTAAACATAGTCGCAACTTCTAAATACATTAAAACTTCTTAGAAGCACATTAACAAAAAATTCAAAAAAACTTAAAACCTTAATTTTTCAACACTTTTCCAACTTATTAAAAACATTTCATATTTTCTTGTTTTCCTAAGACAAATGATCCTATTTCTGATGAAGTATTGATGTTATCAAGCATCCAACGAATTCGTCTCTATCTTCCTCTCATGAACCAATGTCACCTCCTATTTGGAAGTCGGAACCACATGTTGTCCGATTTATCTTGATCCAATTGATGAAAAAATCAGCAATTTCTTATCTCTTGTCCCAATTGAAAAAAATTCAATATGAAGAAAATAGTTCAAAACATTGTTGATTGATCTATGATCCAATTTTTCATCAGACCCAAAAACTTCTAGTTTTTCATTGATCTCAAAAATCTTTTGTTGACCTCACCTGTTTTGATAATCCCAACTATATTTTCACATACCTTGAAAATCCCAATTAATGTTTATCTATATTCTAATTAGCTCAATCTATGACATTATATCTGATAATAATATTAAAATAATCCTTGAAATATGTTAATCAATGTTTATCTTCGTTTATATAAGTTTTGACGTAATTCTAACCCAATCGGATATGTTTTGCATAAAACAGATAAGTGTTAGTCACTGATATGCGTATAGTTACTGATATAGAGCTACCGGTACTTAGTATACCGATAGACTTAGTCTACCGATAGACAGAGTCACCGATAAGCTAAGGTCACCGATACAGAATGGAGCAACCGATATGCATAAGTCTACCGATACACACAATCACTGGAACTAAGCGAGCTACCGATACAGATAGTCACCGATACATAGAGATACCGATAGAACAGAGCTACCTATAGAACAAGAGCTACCAATATAAAGAGTCACCAATACAGAATGAAGCTACTAATACAAAGCATATCTACCGATAGATCAAGATCTACCGATAGAATAAAGTCACCAGTATATGAAGCTACCGATACCAAAAGTTACCGATACACAGAGTAAGAGCTACCGATATTAGAAGCTACCGATACAAGTTCAAAGAGCTACCGATGGAAGGTCACTACTACACAGTACATCGTACACATCTACCAACAGAAGGATACTAATGATTGACCAACTAGTCAAACTCTATACTCTAAATATTATTTATTTTTTAAGCTAATGGTTACATTCGATTTTTTTAATGCAGTTAATGTTATTTAATGATATCTGTTGGAATGTCAGGGAAACGTACCTAGTACCCATGCAAAAGTTAATCATTCCTTTTTGCCGGAGCTGAAAGCTATAAAAGGGAAGATAAAGATATAGATGGATATATAGGGTGAATACAGGAAGATAATCAAAAAGAAACTAAGAAGGCACTTGAAGTGTAAAGAAAGAACTGAAAAGTGGTGCATATGGAAAGACTAAACCCATACTCCAAGAACACTGGACATACATGAAGCAATTCATTTCTAGAGGAGAACACAAGATGCATCTTGAGTGAAGAACTACAACAAATACTTCATGCACTTAGGCTGATAAGATGAACCTGAAAACCAAGGAAGAAAATGAAACTCTGTTTTTTAGACAAAAACAAAGAAGGACTCAGAAGATTTTCTGACCAATCAAATGAGTCCAGAGATGCACTGCTAATCACTAAAGATTTTCTAAACTCATTCATACTTACTCTAGTGATTCGTTTATTTACATTTAGAGCAGTGTGTGTACCCTGTTTATTTTACACACACACTGTCTCCTAAGCTAAGATGGAGGATTCTTAAGTCCTCATTTAAACTCTATAACTCCCTTGTATCCCACTATGGATAGTGGTAGAGGCCGAGTAAGACCTGGACAACTGTGAGGTGTTGTTTGTTTTCCCACGTAGAACTATGGTAGAGGTCTTTGAACCTAGACAGTCTTTGCACTGTTGTTTACCCCGATCCAGGGTGTGGATAAATTTATATAAATTGTTTGAGAGGACTAAGTCTCGGCTTGAGACTGAACCTCTTGGTTACATCTGCTATGCATTTTAGTTTAAGTCATAAGTATACTATATATTTCATATTATGCTACTAACTACTTTGAAATATAATTTGTTTTAAATTTACTTTGATAGTTAAATTATCAAGTGTTTATACTTATTGAAAATAAGTAAGTTAGTTTCAAAAGTCAATTTAATCTTCAGATTAAATTAACTGAGACCTAATAAATCTTTGAGAAACTATTTGAACATTTACAATCTGTATAAATTCACTACAGTTTAACTTTGTTGTTAAATTGGAGGATTTTAAGAGAAATATTTTTAACAGAAATTTTTATTGGAACTCAATTCACCCCCCTCTTGAGTATCCACTCCGATCAACATTTGGTATCAGAGGTTGTTTTTATTAATACAAGTTTTCAAAACATTCTGTTTTTCAACTGTGATTTTAGTTGCATCTTTAAAGATCTTAAATTTCTATTAGTTCTAAATTTTATCTCTTTAAATTTATTTTCTAAAATCTAGTTATGGACAATAGACTAGAAGGTGCTGCTACTAACATGACACCTTTCTTTAATGGTATAAATTATGCCCAGTGGAAACTGAAAATGAAAATTCATTTAGAAAGTATGGGATTTGATATCTGGACTGCTATAGAAACTCAATATAAAATTCTAGATACTTATATAACTACTTGGGATAAACCTACTAAGACTGCTTACAATAATAATTGTAAAGGTATGAATGCCCTGTACTGTGCTTTAGGAGACGAGGAATTCAATAGAATTTCTGCTTGTAAAACTACTCATGAAATATGGGACACTTTGGCTATTTCCCATGAGGGAACAACCAATGTTAAAGAAATGAGGATGAATACCTATATTATTAAATAAGATAATTTTAAAATAAAATCTTATGAACCTATTTTTGACATGTATCTCAGGTTCAATGAGATTGTCAATACTACGAGCTCTCTTGGAAAAGCTGTTCCAGCAAAGGAACAAATTATGAGGATATTAAGATGTCTGCCAGAAAGATAGAGAGGCACATCTGTTTCCATTAGAGAATCATGCGACATAAACAAACTATCTGTTAAGGAATTAATAGGTAAGCTAATGATTTATGAGGAAGAGCTGAAGGTGAACAAAGAAGAAGATGATGAACCCAAGAGAAAATCTGTGGCATTCAAAGAGACAAGGAGAAAATGCATGTACCTACTGAAAGTTCAACAAGTGAAGATTCAGACTCTGATAGTGATGCAGAGATGGATCAAATAGCTAGGATATTCAAGAAGTTTTATAGGAAGAAGTGATTCTTTAGAAAATCAAATTACAAAGGAAAGTATGACAATAAAGGTCATTGGAAGAAGGATTGGAAGAAATCTGATAAGGAAGATGATATAGTCTGCTATGAATGAAGGAGGAAAGGACACATCAAGGCTTACTGTCCAAAATTAAAATTCAAAAAGAAATATGATTATAAGGACAAGAAGTACAAGAAAGACATGAAAGCAACCTAGAGTGCTTCAGAAGACAACACAAGTGAATCAGAAGTTTCTGATTCTAAAAAGAATCATTCCAACATGTGTTTCATGACCAACACATCCGAGGTAGCCTTAGATACTCATGTTTTAAATTCCTATTATTCTAGAGTTGATACTGAATCTGATTCTGATTCTGAAGACATGACTAAAGATGAATTATCTGAATACCATAACATGCTGGAAGAAACATGAAATGAACTTAAGGACAAATATAAGTCATTGAAGAAACATCATTCTCTCACTGACAATGTTAAATCTACCTTTTATATAGAAAAGGAAAAGAATGCTCAACTATTGAAAGAAAATAATGAACTAAAAATGTATAATGAGAAACTTAGAAAGGACTTAGAAAAGTTCACAAAGGGAAAAGATACACTTACTAAAATGTTAGGAAAGAAAGTTGCACCAAAATATACTACTGGTTTGGGATACCAACCTGGAAAGAGACAGTTTACTAAAACTAGATTTATCTCTAAATCTGGAAAAAATTCTGCTAGTTCCAGTTCTGGAAATTCATATGCCTCAACTAGTTATTCAAATTGTTATAGATCAAACAAAGTTTATATTTAAAAATCTATTTATTCTGAAAATTCTATGAGACCCATAAGACAAATTTGGGTACCTAAAATCTTGCTTTCCAACCTTTCTGGACCTAAGAAGATCTGGGTACCAAAATCATTTTCCATCTAAACTTGTTTTGTAGGAGACCTACTTAAAGAGTTTTCACAAGAAGGTATGGTACTTGGACAGTGGATGTTCAAGACATATGTCTGGATATTACTCATGATTCAAGAGTCTAATAAAGGTTTATGGAGGCTATGTAACCTTTGGTGATAATTCTAAAGGAAAAATCATCGGCCTAGACCAGATTGGTAACACTGATTCAATTTTAATTTCTAATGTTTTATTTATGATGGAATTAAATATAATCTGTTAAGTATTTCTCAGTTATGTAATGATTTCTTTAATGTGAAATTTTAAAATGATTCCTGTAATGTTTTTAACTCTAAAAATGTTTTAGTATCCTGCTTTGAGAAATGAAAATGTTTATGCTGTTGATTTAAATTCTTTGGACAAACAAAATGTTACTTGCCTAAATGCTTTTCATAAAGATTCTTGGCTTTGGAACAGAAGATTAGGACACTGAAAAATTTATTCACTTAGAAAATTGACTAGGAAGAACTTAGTTAGAGACCTACCCAAACTTTAATTCCCAAATGACAAAGTTTGTAATCCCTGTCAAAAGGGAAAGAAACATAAAGTTTCTTTTAAATAAAAGAAAGAAGTCTCAACTTCTCAACCTCTCAAGTTGGTTCACATGGAATTATTTGGACCTTCTAGAGTTTCTAGTTTAAATGGGAAGCACTATATCTATATCTTAGTAGATGACTTTTCTAGATATACTTGGGTATAATTCTTAGCTCACAAAAGTGAAGCTTGTTCTTACTTTGTTAAATACTCCAAGTCTATAGAAAACCTTAGTGGACTTAAGATTAAGACCCTGAGAAGTGATCATGGACATGAGTTTGAAAATCATGAATTTGAATCTTATTTCTCACACAATGGATATAGTCATAATTTTTTTTCCCCTAGGACACCTCAGTAGAATGGGGTAGTAGAAAGAAGAAATAGAACCCTTCAAGAAATTGAAATAACTATACTTAATGAGTATGATATGCCTATTTATTTTTGGGCTGAAGCTGTGAATATAGCTTGTTATATCATTAATAGAGTCTTGATTAGACCTGTTCTCAAGAAGACCCCATATGAACTATGGAATAATATAAAACCCAAAATTAGTTACTTTAGAGTCTTTGGATTCAAAGTCTTTATCCAAAATACAAAGGATAATCTGGACAAGTTTGCTTCTAAGAGTGATGAAGGAATTTTTCTTGGTTATTCTTTAACTAGAAAAGCCTATAGAGTCTTTAACAAAAGAAACAAATGTGTGGAAGAATCTGTTCACATCAAGTTTGGTGAAACTGATCCACATGAGCCTAAAACCTCTCTTGAAAATCTTGAAGAAGATTTGACTGTTCTGGACCTTAATGATAAAACTAAAGAACCTGCTATAAAAATATCCAGTTCTAGACATATTCCAGAATCTTCTTCTGTTGAACCCAAACTTAGAGATGAACCAGAAATTTCTAGTCCTACCTTTACTAGATCAACTAGGATTCTAAAGAATCATCCTTTGGATGCTGTTGTTGGTAATCTTGACAGAGGGACACAGACTAGAGTTTCTCTAAGAAACTAGGTTGAACATCAAGTATTTCTTTCACATCTAGAGCCTAAAAATGTCAATGATGCGATCAATGATGAATTTTGGGTAATGGCTATGCAAGAAGAGTTAAATCAATTTGAAAGAAACAAAGTCTGGGAATTAGTTGACAGAACCAAGGACACTTTGAAAATAGGCACTAAATGGGTTTTTAGAAACAAAGTTGATGAATATGGAAATATAGTTAGAAACAAAGCTAGGTTATTTTCCCAAGGATATAGTTAAGAGGAAGGTATAGACTATGAGGAAACCTTTTCCCCTGTAGCTAGATTAGAAGCTATTAGGATCTTACTTGCCTATACTGCTCATCTAAATTTCAAGTTATATCAAATGGATGTCAAAAGTACTTTTCTAAATGGTTTTATTATTTAAGATGTTTTTGTTGAAAAACCACCTGGATTTACTAATCCTCATTTTCCAAATCAAGTTTTCAAACTTTCTAAATCTTTATATGGTTTAAAACAAGCTCCAAAATTTTGGTATGATAGACTTAGTAGTTTTTTTATTTCAAAAAGTTTTACTAAAGGGATTGATGATCCGACTCTTTTTATTAAAAGAAATTCTAAAGATGTTTTGATAGTACAAATCTATATTGATGATATTATTTTTGGATCTTCTAAAAATTCTTTATGTACTGATTTTTCAAAAATTATGCAAAATGAATTTGAAATGAGTTTAATGGGAGAACTTAAATATTTTCTTGGATTTCAATTTTTTCAAAATGAACGTTGTATTATTTTGAATGAAGGTAAATATACAAAGGATCTTTTAAAACATTTTGGTTTGAATAGTATTACGGAAAGTGATACTCCTATGAGTACAGTCTGTAAATTGGATGCAGATGAAACTGGGAAACCAGTGGATCAAACCAATTACAGAGGTATGATTGGAAGCTTAATTTACTTTACTGCTAGTCGTCTAGACATTATGTTTAGTGTGTGTATATGTGAAAGATTTCAAGCTAATCCAAAAGAATATAATTTACTTGCTGTTAAAAGAATTTTTAAGTATCTTAAACACACTTTAAACTTAGTTTTGTTTTATCCAAAAGAACAATCTTTTGAGTTAATGAGTTATTCAGATGCTGAATTTGCTGGTTGCAAGTTGGATATAAAAATCACATCTGGAACATGTCATTTATTGGGAAAATACTTAGTATCTTAGTGTAGTAAAAAGTATAATTCTATAGCTTTGTCCAATGCAGAAGCAGAGTATATAGCTGCTGGTAGTTGCTGTGCAGAAATTCTGTGGATGAAACACACTCTTTTGGACTATGGATATGACTTTAATCATGTTTCAATCAACTGTGATAACACTAGTGCAATAAACATTTCAAAGAATCCTGTATCTCACTCTAGGACCAAACGCATTGATGTAAGGCACCATTTATTGAGAGATCATTACCAAAAGGGTGATATTACTCTTTAATTTATAGGTTCTGAACATCAATTAGCTGACATTTTCACTAAACCATTAAGTTCAGATAGGTTAAGTTACATTAGGCATGAGTTAGGAATGTTTAACCTTGATCGGTAGGTACCACACCGATGCGATGTAACCTCACCGATGTAACCTCATCGATGGAACCTCACCAATTTAACCTCATCGATGTAACCTAACCGATGAAACCTCACCGATGTAACCTCACCGATGTAACCTCACCGATGTAACCTCACCGATGGACCTCACTGATAGGAATTCTCACCGATAAACTCTACCGTTGAGTGCGCTGTTTTAAAATTCCGTCTGCCACCAGAATATGAATTGTTTTTACTTTATTTCATTTGTTGTATTTATTTTATGATTACTAAATGATAAAAACAAATTACTAGGTAATTCTCAATCCACCAAGCCTCAAACCCTTTACCCTCAAACTTTAGCTCCCGAATCTCTCGAAAACCCTAAATCCCTCGAACCAGAGATGGAAAAAACCAAACTCCCTACCATCAGAGATGACAATGATGGGCCGAATATAAAGAAGTAGAAGTCCGAGCTAGAAGAAAGTAGTAGTGGTGGTAGAACTAGGTCGGGTAGGCGACCAGTGAAACCTCATTTGCAGAATAGAGTTATTGTGATTGAAAAAGAGCTGTGCGTGGAATGGTTGTTGCCTAGAAAATCATTAGTGCTTGAAGTGATGGAAGATCAAAAGTGGGTAGATTGCTTTTCGAACAACAATGGCCCCTACTATCCAAATCTAGTAAAACAATTTTATGAGTTTGTAAGCTTCGAGATGTCAGAAGATGAGAAATGATTGATTTATTTTGTGAATGGAAAGGATATGTCTTTTTCATCTGTTGAGTGGGCTGAATGCCTGAAGGTTCCACATGAAGGTGTATCTGGATATGTCTCGAAAGCTATACCACCTACAAGTGATATATTCGATTATGAGACTACCTTGGAGGAGCTCACCGATGATGGAAATAAAAGACAAGTGGTGGCTGATGAAATGGATGGAGAGAACAGATTAGTGTTCAAATTTGTTCAGCATGTCTTAATACCAAGGAGAGGGGACTTTTCAAATTTAAGATATCAGGATATCTATCTTTTACATCTCTTGAGACATTGTGTAAAAGTGAATCTATGCAGATTGCTGATGATTCAAATGGAATACATGACAAGGCCAAAATCAAAGACTAATGCCCTATTCTTTGGAAAGTTGATCTCAGTGATGATCAAAGTGAAAGGGGTAGCTAAGTCTCAAGATGATACAGTGGTAGTAAAGAATATTTTTGTGTGTCACAACCACAATTTTCAAATACATGAAGATAAATTGGAACCCATGGAGAGGAGAATGGGTTAATGATGACAAGAAGGTATATGATAAATTCAATCCTGTGGATCATCCTTCAAGACCTAAGGATGTGAGGGATCCAGGTCTAGGACTTGATGAAGAAGAACCTGAGTACAGTGATGAGACTGATGAAGAGGAGACTTCTATGGATGATGGAAGGGATCCAAACTTACCTCCAAGTCCTGCTGCTGAAATTTTATCTTTAGAAAAGTAAGCATTAGTAGAAGAAGAGAAACCTGCTGATAAGGAAGACCAGCCGGCACCTATGCATGAAGAAGAAAAGAAAATTGAATCTGAAGTCTCTGATTCTATCTACTTGAGTCTGATTCCATTAATTGGAAGCTTAGTTGTGACTCCTAAGGATGTAGTAGGATAAATGGAAGAAGCTGTACCTAATCCAGAGGACCCTCCTGCTGTTGCAGAGATAGAATTGATAGTATAAGATTCCTCTGAGGAAGAAATACCCGCTGAGAATGCTCTTTCTGTACAAGAGAATACACCCATTGAGGGGGATAATCAAACTAGATTTGGTACTGTGTTAGTGGCTATTGATATTGAGGACTGGGCAGAAGACCCAGGTTTTGTGGTTTGTGGATTAGACTATCCTAATTCTGATAATGAGTCATCCCTCAATAGACCAAAAATCATTTATGATGTTGAGACTGAGTTGTTACCTGAAGATGTGGTCAGAATGCAAGACTTGGATATTTTGAAGAAAAATATTAAGGATAGTTTTGTGGAAGAGACAAGGAAGATGGAAGCTTCACTGGTGTCATCAATCCAATCGATTATGACTAACTCAGTGGCCAGCATAGAATCTGAAATAGCACCTGTTGTAATTTCTCCTACTGATATGATCACCAGGGATGACCTTGAATACTTAAAGGATGAGTTGAAAGAGTCCTTTAGTGCTTCTGATGCTGAGTTGAAGCACTTCTTTTTTGAAGAGATGAGAAATTTGGAAAAATCTTTTGAACTCTCTCTCAGTTGTAATATGTAAACCTTTGTGGAAGAAATAGTGGAAGAAGTTACAGCCTGCTAGACTCAAGTATCTAGACTAGAAGCGGATGTTTAAGCTCTAAAGAAATCTGTTATCTCTTTAGAATCTTACACGAGTTCAAAATCTCAAGTAGACAAGGACTTAGCCTATGTCAAAAGTGTTGTGAGCCAGATGGTTTCAGTTCTTGAAGGTTTTAAAACCTCCAAGAAAGATAATGTTAAAACTTAGGATTCCCAAGTCCAAAATATTATTAGTGGGTTGACCACAAACTTCAAGGAAACAATAACCTTCTCTATTGGTTCTGTTGCTTCTAGACCTTCAGTGGATTTGAATCAGTTTCGAGCTGTGATGAAGGAGGAGCATGGTTCAGCTTCAACCAGGGGCTCTGTGGAATTATTCGACCTGAGCAAAGTTGTGATTTATACTAGAGATTCAGCTAGAGAAAATAATTAAGATAGTCTAAGACTATATGAGAGAAGCTTCTTCCTCTCAGAAAGAAGTGAAATACAAGGTAGACTCCTATTTCTAAAAGGTTTACACCAAGCATCAACTCAACAATCACTTCAAAATTCTATTGGAAAATATAAAGTTACCTCCTATCAATCAAGACTTTAGAGAGCAAGTCAACAAACTAAGGGAATTGACTCCAGCCTTGGAAAAATTCATGGAGAACAAGGATGATTTCATATCTGCTATGGAGAGAGGAGGAGGAATAATTATGGATTTTAGATATCTTTTATTGCCTTTCCTGCATGTCGATGCTAGGCCAGTGATTGTACCTCCAACCTTACCTGCCTCTACCTCTACTGCTTCTCCTGTTCAGATGACTCCAGCCCAAGCCATTCTAAGCCTTACACCTATGATCACACAAAGAAATCCTCAGTACTGGACATGCACAGTTTCTGTGGCTCAGCCCCCTGTGATCATTTCCAGAATTCCTAAGACTTCACCAGCATCCACACAGTCTGAATCCTCTTCTGATCCAAAGGGTAAATCACACATTGAGGATGTGAATTGAATAGGTGGCTAAGATGTTTGATAGGAATCCCTTGTTTTTTCTTTATCTGTACCTTTTTGCAACATATAATATAATTGGATTTATTTTCTTTATCATTTTGTTCCTCTTCCCTTTGTTGTTTCCCACTTATTTATTATCAAAAAGGGGGAGAAATATTATCAAAGTATCAAAGGGGGAGAAATATTCTCAAAGGGGGAGACATATTATCCAAGGAAGAGCTACCGTGATTTTACCCTCTGATATCATTGCATTTAATTCTACCTCTGATACATTATGTTCTATAACATATTGTTTTCTCTGAGTAATTTAATTTACCGATATACCCTCTGATGCAATTAATCCTTATTTTAAAACTATAATATCATAAGTTGTGATTATCAAAAAGGGGGAGATTGTTGACCTCACCTGTTTTGATAATCCCAACTATGCTTTCACATAACTTGAAAATCCCAATTAATGTTTATCTATATTCTAATTTGCTCAATCTATGACATTCTATCTGAAAATAATATTAATATAATCCTTGAAATATGTTAATCAATTTTTATCTTTGATTATATAAGTTTTGAAGTAATTCTAACCCAATCAGATATGTTTTGCATAAAACAGATAAGTGTTAGTCACTGATCTGCGTATAGCAACTGATACAGAGCTACCGGTACTTAGTCTACCGATAGACTTAGTCTACCTATAGACAGAGTCAACGATAAGCTAAGGTCACCGATACAGAATGAAGCTACCAATATGCATAAGTCTATAGATACACACAATCACTGGAACTAAGCGAGCTACCGATACAGACAGTCACCGATACATAGAGCTACCGATAGACCAGAGATACTGATAGACCAAAAGAGCTACCGATATACAGAGTCACCGATACAGAATGAAGCTACTGATACAAATCAGAGCTACCGATAGATCAAGAGCTACCGATAGAATGAATTCACCAGTATATGAAGCTACCAATACCAAAAGTTACCGATACACAGAGTAAGAGCTACCGATATTAGAAGCTACCGATACAAGTTCAAAGAGCTACTGATGGAAGGTCACTGCTACACAGTCCACCATACACATCTAACAATAGAAGGCTACTAATTATTGACCAACCAGTCAAACTCTATACTCTTAATATTATTTATTTATTAAGATAACAGTTACATTTGATGTTTTTAATACAGTTAATGTTATTTAATGATATCTGTTGGCATGTCAGGGAACTGTACCTAGTACCCATACAAAAGGTAATCATTCCTTTTTTCCAGAGTTGAAATCTATAAAAGGGAAGATAAATATCTAGCTGGATATATAGGGTGAATACAGGAAGATCATAAAAAATAAACTAAGAAGGCACTTGAAGTGTGAAGAAAGAACTGAAAAGTGGTGCATACAGAAATACTACATCCATACTCCAAGAACACTGGACATACACAAAGAAATTCATTTCTAGAGGAGAACACAAGTTGTATCTTGAGTAAAGAACTGAAACAAACACTTCATGCACTTAGGATGATAAGCTGAACCTGAAAACCAAGGAAGAAAACGACACTTTGTTTTTCAGACAAAAACTAGAGAAGGACTCAGAAGCTTTTCTGACCAATCAAATGAGTCCAGAGCTGCACTTCCAATCACTAAAGATTTTCTAAACTCATTCATAATTACTCTAGTTATTATTTTATTTACATTTCGAGTAGTATGTGTACCCTGTTTATTTTACACACACTATCTCCTGAGCTAAGATGAAATATTCGTAAATCCTCATTTAAACTCTATAAATCCCTTGTATCCCACTGTGGATAGTGGTAGAGGTCGAGTAAGACCTGGACAGCTGTGAGCTGTTGTTTGTTTTCCCACGTAGAACTGTGGTAGAGGTCTTTGAACTTGGACAGTCTTTGCACTGTTGTTTACCCCAATCCAGGGTGTAGATCAATTTATATAAATTGTTTGAGAGGAATAAGTCTCGGCTTGAGACTGAACCTCTTGGTTACATCTAATGTGCATTTTAGTTTAAGTCATAAGTATACTATATATTTCATATTCCGCTGCTAACTAATTTGAAATATAATTTGTTTTAAAGTTACTTTTATAGTTAAATTAACAAGTGTTTATACTTATTGAAAATCAGTAAGTTAGTTTCAAAAGTCAATTTAATCTTCAGATTAAATTAACTGAGACCTAATCAATATTTGAGAAACTAATTGAACATTTAAAATCTTTATAAATTCACTACAATTTAACTTTGTTTTTAAATTGGAGGATTTTAAGAGAAATATTTGTAACATAAATTTTTATTGTAACTCAATTCACCCCCCTCTTGAGTATCCACTCCAACCAATATCTTCACTTAATGAAATTATTTAACAAAATTTTATGACTCTAATTCCATTTTTCAACCATCACTACATATGATGATCAATGTCAGGATTACTTCAATGACCGGTGGTACACTGCATCCGTTGAACCAGTGTCAATAGAAATTTCTTTCCTTACCAAAATATTTCTTCGAATATTTGAATCTTGTGGAATATTAGTTTGACTAAAAACTAGCATCTTCATCTTATCATGTTTCAAAAAAAACATCTCATCCTTTAATAAATTTTATTTCTGATGATCTCACACCGATGAACTGAGACATTTTTTTGTCTTTCTTCTTTCACCAACTCCTTATTATAATCATGACTTCCTTATGAATGTGAGAAAATATAAGATCAGTATAGAGTCATCTAAATTATTTTGGAAAGTATTATAACTTCATAGTATTTCATCAAATTATTTATTTACAACCTAAAATCGATTAACAATGCTTTTTCTCCCCCTTTCCTTCTTAAGGATTGCATCATAAGTTTCTAAGAAAACTTATGAATTTTGTGAGTTAAAAATCAAAAAAGAATCATCATATTTATATCAGATTCATTCATAATTTTATACATTTTCTCATCATGATCAAAAAATCATTCTGTACCCAAGGTGATTCTGATGAACCTTTTCTCCCATAAAAATTACTCACAAACCGATGGAAATTATTAAGTATTTTTCATCTTATCATCTTGATTACGATGATGAGTCATATCACTAACTATTACAAGGTGTGACGATTTCATTATCTTGATAGCATATTCCTTATATTGATATATTGAAAACAAATACAACCTAAACACAATTTGGTCCCAACAAGAGAATTCAAAATGACATTACCCTCCCCAGGTACATACACCATCTCAAAGTTGAACATTTGCAAATACGTGACCCAATTCCTCTTTCTTAGGTTAATATCTCTCTATGTGAATATATAGGGAAAGATCTTATGGCCCGTGTAAATAATAAATATATCAATGAATAGATAGTGTCTCCAAAATTTTAGAGCATGGACTACGATTGCTAGACCTAATTCATGTGTAGGATAGCTCCTCTCAAGTGGTCATAGATGAAAAGACCCATAGGCTACTACCTGCTCTCTTTGCATCAGCACCGCTCCCAGACCAACCGCTAATGCATCATAGTACACTACAAAACCAATAATAGGATCAAGGAGCATCAGTACTGAAGCTATTTTAAATCTTATATTTAGCTCAAGGAATTCCTCTTCACATTGGTCCGAACACTATAACTTCACTCACTTATTTTTCATAACTTTCATGGGTTCTGATAGTTAGGATATGTCCTAGGTAAACCGTTAGTAATATCCTGCTAAACATAGAAAGCTCATAATATCAAATATGTTCTTGGGATGTGACAAGGATATGACTACCTAAAATTTATCTGGGTCTAAATATATACCGATATTAAACACTATATTTCATAGGAACTTCACCTCCCAAATCCTGAAGTCACACTTAGACAGCTTACCATAAAGCCTATGTACTCAAAACATACTCAAGACTATCTCTAGTTTCCTAGTATGTTGCTCTAGTGTCAGTGAGTTGATAAGGATATCATCAATGAATACTTTGATGAATGAGTCCAAGTATGAATGGAAATGAGTTGTGCTCCCCGTATTAACTCATTCTTATATTAAATTGTAATTCCTTCAGAGTGTCGATAAGGTCAAATATTCCGAAAAATATTTCATCCCATTATTCAACATCCCGAGGGACTTTAATTATCTATAAGGATGAATAATGCTAGAGTTGAAAATCATGGCATATTCAACCATAGTTATGTACTCTTATTCCTAGTAAATGAACTAAGAAAAAGGATTCTAATTGAAGAAACCCTGCTTCCTAAACCATAGAGTAACTACAAAAGAAATCTCAACTTCATTATCTTACATGTCCAGTGGTAATGATGAAACCTCCTCCCTTACAGAAGTTTTTTGGACTATATCCCTAGTAGTCCCATAAGACTATGTCAAGTATTCATATTATGTAATGTGAAGGAATATAGTTAAAAAAATAGAGTCATTAGGATAAACCCTAATTAGTTTATAGGATCACACAAGGTTCTCCTAGGAGTCTACACTTAGCCCAAGGTATACCCCTCCTAGAACTAACCCCAAACTTCATCCCTAAATGCTAGTCAAAATCATCATACATATAATAACACAACAACATTCTTACTTCAAAAAATTAATTACAATAAAGATATATCACAACATCATGAAACACATATATATCACACAAAGAGAACTATCCCAAAGAGATAGCACAAATTAAGGCATTTAATTAATGAACTACTATGCATCACAACAATAGGTATATATATGGAATGTGAACCTATGTGCCTATTAATGATGCATGAACACACCATAAATCCCATAAATCCCATATCAACATTATGTAAATCACCCAAGGTGATTTCAATTAATAATAAAAATAAAACATAAATTCCCCACTTTATGGAAACTCAGAGGTCCACTATATAGTGTTGGCCAGGCACTGTTATAGTCTCTATACCCAAGTCCCAACCATCATTATTCCTATTTACCCTATCCCAAATCATGTACTAGAGAAGAAACAAGTTAGTGAGTCTTGTTCCCATGATACAATTTTGCAGCATCTCGACCCAAACCACTGGGTTTAATATGGAGTGTCACATGACCTCATGCATTACTACCCACATGCAAGAAGATATTTACTTGTAGAGAGGGTATAAGTTTGATAGTGGGGAGAATATACCCCTTTTATCGATTCATAGTATAATAAAAAATAAACAATAATAATAATAAATAATCAGAGTAGTCAGGTAGAATAATAATGATGAAATATATGTCATATAAAAACTAGTTCCCAGTGTGTTAAGCCCGTTAAGTGACCAAGAAGAATATAAAGTAAATAAATAAACAACGGGTCATCCAAATTCTATCCCGATCTACTATTATATCCACACTCCTCTACTCAGCTATCCACAGTAGTGCCCTTTCCCTTCGCTGGATCCCTTATGAAATCTACAATCGTATTGAAATTTCTGAGTAGGTTATGATCAAAAGACTCAGTAGGACACCACCAATAAATCCTTAACTTGATGTTCTCAAGTATAAAAATTTATTCAATAATAAGGATCAATGCATAACAATCATAAACATATAAACCAAAACCTAGGATTCATGTGATAACTAATCTGCCACAAACCCCCAGTCATACTTTCTTTATCTCCATGCTGAAAATGTACCATATATCGATAAGTATCCAAAACTAGACACAAGTCGATTATAAATTCAGTTATAATCCACAAGGATTAGAGTGAATAAAACCTACTTAGAATCCACAAGGAATTAGGTAACACTTGGAATCCACAAGGAATTAAGTATTTACCATCTAATCAAAATCCAGAAGGAATCAAATAGAGGTCTAGTTATAAGGTTATCATACTACACCATCATCATCACTGCACACCATGAATGCACCTTACAAGTAGTAATCATACCATGATGACCACCCATCAAGTATACACTTACCAATCCTTTAAAAGAAAACATGAAAATTCATAACATGATAACATCCCTCACACACATCATGAGAATATAACATCATCATATATCAACATGTGAACCAAAAGTCATCATGGAAACTAGATATCATATCAAATCTCATGGAAACAAGTCATATGGTATCATGGGATACACACACTATTGGACTTAGTTCCTTATAACCAACTACTTTTTTACTTTAGATTGATTATATATTCAAAGAAGTGAATATTAATATAAATGTACTATCAAATTTTGATTGTTATTATGCATAAAATTAATGTGATAATGTACTAGGGTATCCTTGATTTGATACGGTCCTAGAAATTCCCCGATATGATGAGAACCTTGATGTTCTATGGCAATATTCCCAAATATAGTTCTATGGTTGGATAATGTACTATGATGGGTCACATATTATGTAGACCATCAAGTGTGAGTTATTATAAGAGGATTAGGATTATTCTCACGAATTTATCACTTAGTAATCTCCAAGATAGGAGATTATGATAACAAAACTGCCAGTAGTAATTCTGCATGTTTTGGTGCCATCATATATTTTTATCCATGAATGTGTGTAATGGTCCTTAGTCATTAAGATTATCCTTGATGAATTTCGCGACTCGTGCACTTAGATTTACTGACCAAAATTGTCATGAAATATGTGCATCATGATTGAAATTTCATTAATGAATAAGTCAAGGAAGGATTTTTCCCTTAAATATTTATGAAATTTGATATATCGACCCTTTGATTGGAATAAAACTATCACATTAAAATCCATGTCCATGGTGTAATGCTGTTTATTTCAGACAGTCAAAGAAATACATATCAAATATAATGGTTGGAAACATAGATGTTAAACCTTCTTGATGAGATATTTCAACAAAGGGATTATATTATAGAGTGATCATTCATATGTGGTTGTTTTCGCTGCGACATTAAGTTCCTTCTCTTAGGTTCCTTGACCCATTTCTAGAAAGTAATCTTAGACTTTAGGCAAGACCATGTAATTCCAACGAGAAAAAATTATAGAGGGTCACACAATAAGTGTTTCCATTGGTTTTGATTAAATTCTATTTGAATTTAATTAATGGAATAAATAGTATTCTCAATATTGAGGAAAAAATGTATTCAAGTTTTATTGATTGCATAAATTAAATAAATATTTATTCATCGGATTGTGAATAAAATGTATTTATTTATTTTATTGAATATTTAATAAATATTTATTTACTTTTTTGTTAATAAAATATTTATTTAAGAGAATAAAATATTTTATTCGACTATTTAATAAATTCTAGAGGAGTTCGAATGAACCAAGACTGAGTCTAGTGACAAATATTAATTAACAAGTTGGTTAAATAATACTTATTATTGTGCAAGTTGGCCCACACCACAAAATAACAATATTAATATTTTATTATGTGGAATGGGGTTTATTAAAGGTTGTTATATTATTTAATAAATGAAATGAAATGAAATTATTATTTTAACCTAAACCCTAACTCTATAAATAGATGCTTATGTCTATTGTGTATGGTATCCAAAAATATTGACCGGTGCAATCGAAAGATAGAATTTTCACACTAAAAATTCTCTATCGACTCTTTCCTCTCTCCACCTCTCAAAAAACAAGAAATGTGAGAGTCATTTTTTCAATAATGAAGAATGAGTGATCAAGAAAAAACAACGCAAGACATTTGATTCACCACACTAGCACCCGAAGATCGAGTGGTGTTTCTTGGAGATCATATGAGTACGTGTGTATTACTGTTAGAGGGAATATATATTTGGGTCCTCATAGTGAAATAAAGAAAATATGAAAGGGTCTTTTTGAACGATCAACATTCACCAACAAATAAATTTCCTAAAACAAGGTAATAATTTCTTCAGATATCAAATAAATTAATTATAAATTGGATATGCAAGATCCTCACTTATTGTTTCAGACAACGATACTTAATTTTTTTTAATATATCACCCACCATTTCACACTTTCACTGCATAAAGAACCAATAAGTGGTATCAGAGTGATCATGTTTAAATTTATAATTATTTATTTTATTGTTTATCTATGCACAATTGTGGTTATATTTTCATTTCATGTCATTCATTCTTTAATCTGATTTAAATTAACATGCTTTGACATATTAATCATGATTAGTTCAATGTTTTATTTTCTTAATGGTTTAATAATAGATGAAAATTTTCCAAAGATGCTATTGGGAAACTGCCATTTTTTTTCTATAATATGGGGTTACACGATGTGTACTCAGAAGTACATGCTGTGTACCCTAGTGTGCTGCATATGGATGTACCAAGGGATTCACGAAACACCACACAGTAATTACACATGGTGTACTCTACATATTGACTGTCCAACCTGGCACACAGTTGATGAATTACACAACATGTATCAGTGTACACACTGTTTAGTCTACATGGGTTAGCAACATAAATCATGCAATCCATGTGGTCATTATACATGGTTAAAACTACATGAGGCTGATAACCTAAAGAATTTATGATATAAATGACATGTATGTAGTGTGAAATTCATGTAGTTCATAAATTCTAGTGTTCGATAAACACATTGAGCCCCTTAGTGAGAAAAAATACACATGACTCAAAGAGATACATGGCGTGTAGCTAACCAATACAAACCGTGTAGTCTACCGAGACACAAGCCAAAGACCCAAGCATGCATCTCAGACACACATAAAGTAGAATACATGGAGTGTATCTGGTTTATACATGTCTTATAGTCCAACCAAGGTACACACTATAGACCTAGTCATGTACCCTAGATACACAACAATCTAGATACACAACATGTAGTTGTACAGGATGTGTAGTCTCCTATTAATGGAAAGAATTAAAAATTACATTAAATTGAAAAATTACAGCATTAAAACCTTATTTTATTCATTGTTACAACATTTTTTGTTTTATAATTTAATAATGGTTTTAAATAATTTTAAATTCTCAATTAATTTATCATAATAAATTTATGTCATTATTAGTTCTATCGTTTATTTTCTACGAATGCCATAAATGATGGGTATCTGTAATAAAGTTTGAATGATCATTAAAATTATTGGTAATTAATTAACTAATTAAACAATTCAAGCATGTTCATCTTAATAATAAATTACAAATAAAGAAATGAATGATATCCAGTTAATTTTTCATATTTGTTTCTTGTATGACAGTTCATGAAGTTGAACAAGACCCGTGTATATGTTGGATATTTGAATTTAACTTATTTTCTGAGCTTTCAATTATTTATTATTAAATTAAATATGATTTCTTACGAGTCATCCCTCCATCCATTATTATATAGGACCTGCATGTCCAAGGATATTTATGTAATCCTCTTTTAACCAATCATTTTTCCCTCACCTGCGTATAATTAATAAATACATGTAATTAAGAGAATACCCCAAGGAGCATGGAGGTGGTTCAATATGGAACAATTATGATGCCAAATCTAGTGATACATAGGTGGATAGGTGGAATTTTATAACTCATTCCAAAACAAGCAATAATATTTATTTCCCCTAGGTTAAAGGTTAATTTAATGTCCTCTCATTAAATCAATTGTTAGATAAATCTCATGAATGGGTCATTTAATTCTTTATGTATTTCTATCTATGAAATTATTTATTTTATAGATATATGGACATGATCACATAAATAAATAAATAAATTTTCAAAGAAAAAAATTAAATAAATGAATTATGCGTGAAAATTTTATCCAACATATTTAATTAATCAAGTAACATCCACTTAATAATAACAAGAAATGTAAAGGATAAAGAAATATAAAATTTATGCATAATAAATTAAAATCCCTCAATTAAATATTAAGTCAGACTTGGCCTTCTATTACTTGATTAGGAATGAAATTCAATAGAACTAAGTGTTTGAACAACCCTTGTTGGGACACTTTTATAAGGGGAGTTATAATGAAGGTTTTGGATTGACTTAACCATTTTACATCAATAGGAGTATCCCTTGTTAGACTTGGTGTAATTTGGAGGTAAGTGTTTAGTAAATCCAAATTAGGATTTCAGGATAGGGGAGTCCACTCAACAGATCAATGATCCGCAAGGCCACAGTTGGAAAAGACATGCCTACCTAAATACCTTCAAGTAGATTGACCGAACCTTGTTGGGGTTATATGAAGGGGAATATAGATCCTTTCCACTAGAATATCATAGATACTATAAATTACATGCTCAATGGAAAGGGATATTGGAAATCAATAAAATAGTGGGATAATTAATAAAATTTAATTATTATTTTTTCTCACATAATTTGTAATCAAGTAAATACCAATAATCTATTTTAATTATTATAGAAAAATGGAAAGTAAAACCATTAATGTAGTGAAATAATTTCTTAACTAAGGGTATTTCCTTTCAAATAAAAAATTTCATTAGTGGTATAATAATTTATGCAATGCAGTGTTATCATAAAGTTTTTATTATGTGTTGGAATCCCATATTACTGTTCTTCCACCCTAGCAAGTGAGCGAAATTGAAAGGGAATTCTACTAGAGATATGTTGAGGTTTATTCTTGTGTATTTTGTAATATATTATCAACTATGACTGAAGATTTGATGATACAACATAAATACATGAATTCTTACACCATAATAACACATCTACATTCTCTTGGAAAGAGAAGGAAATTATTGAAATAAATAATATTGTCAATTCACTATATCAATGTTAACTAGAAAAAATAAATCTAGCTACTGATCACGATTTCGAAATGCTGGGGGTATATTAATCGATTAGAAAAATTTATCTTCCACTTTGATAAGAAATTATCTATTAATCGTATTTTATCATCCTTACGACCAAGGTTATCATTATTTTTCCAAGATCGGATAAAAAAATGGATAAGTTTCTTAGGAAATTTTTTTCCATACTTCACTAAGCAGATAAGGGTTGGTTGAAACCAGTTTCTCCACCCCTTATGGTGATTTTTTTTAAATATAAGTTTAAAGATACCATATCTAGTATTTAGTTAAATTATCCTTCAAAACATAATACAAATAGATAAACGATTCAAAGGTAGAAGAATGAATAAGTGGGTATTTTCTTCTCATGTAGAAATCTTGGAAATTTGAAAATAAATTTCAATGAATTGAATAAGAAAGCAGTTGCATCCAATTCTGGTATATTTATTAGGAATCTATTCATTACTTTTATATTAAATGAAATATGCTTAAAACATACATGTATTTAAATATAGTAAATGAGAAATAATAGAAGGGTTATAAAGTGAACTCAAAAGAAGATAAGATAGGGTGATTCCTATATTAGAAAAGGAGATCTCAAAACTTCTCATTTCCAAATAGATTGATTCAAGTTTTTAATAAGGGTTAGCAAAACATTTATCTGAGTTTCAGGCTAGAAACAATGAGTCATTATTTCAAATTTGGAATAAATTTTATTATGGTACATTAAATTCTAAACTACTAGTTCAGTAACACTTGAATCACTTATATTAATTGTAATGAATGATGAAAATAAAATATAATACTCTTACATAATTTTGGAAAGATAATTATTTATCAAATAAATAATAATTTAGTTTACCTTTTTATTAACTTCAAAGTGTTTTTTAGTCTCAATTGAGCTAAGGTACTGGATATAAAAACAAACTACTTATCATGTTTTATAAAAATAAACCATTATACATAATAGTACATCACAAAGCTTTTAAAGTTGGTTCAACATGGCCATGTGAACTATTATAAAGCTAAATATAACTTTATATAATTCATAATATTACTTTATTTTTTTGAGAAATGCTCAATTAAGTAAATAAGTTCACTTGGTAAAGATAGAGTAATCTTTGTGTTGGCTTATTAAAGAACATATTATCCAAGTAATAATTAGTCAAACACATGGAGTAAAGGTTATCACAAATTCAAACTTCCTTATATACATCAATTATTTGATGATAGTAAAAGGAATATTAATGATTATCCTTATATATATTTAAATCCTTCCTTTATACCATCCAAAACATATTTTATAGATAGAAGTGAAGCGACCAACCATATAAAAATTATATTGTCTAATGGATGTCATATAAATTATGATATTATAAGAATCTATTAGTACACTACCATAAGTATTTGTTTAAAACCATTTATTAAAATCCGGCCTTTGATACAAATGAACATTAAAAAACTAAGGTGAATCGATGTTAATTATTCTATATACACTAAGGATATTAAAATCTAGTAAATATTTATTATATTTTCATAAAGGATGCCTATCTAATATAAGATAGTGGGAGAATATTTTAATTCTACATGTTAAGGCTCTGGATGTACATAAGTTGGCATTAGAATATTGGACTCCATTGTGATTAGTGGGAGGAGTAGTTCCAGAGACACATACTACACAGGAATTCATAAACAAAGAGGTGGTTTATGTTTACCGTGGTGGGTGATACATGTATTATTCTTTAAGAATAATGATTACTATAAAGAATTAGTATATGGTAATATGAAAATATTGAAGAGTAAATATACATTTAAGTAATGGAATCCATGTATCAAGATTAAACATTTATTATTTTGAATGTTTCTAAGACTTAATACTACTGGTGAGTATTCAAGAGAAATTGGGCATGGATAGTATAAGACAGTACCAATAAAACATGATTTATTATAAAAAGTTTAGTCTATGAAAAAACTTATCACCTCTCATCATAACTAAAATCCTTTTTGAATTATACTTATAAAATCATACTTCTATGATCATCATATTGTGATATTGATTATTAAGGCCACATAATTTAGAGAAATCCTTATAGAAGATTTCTATATGACATGATAAAAAGGATACCCTATGATATATGTCTACTATTCAAAACTGAAAGTGTTTGTGATATCAATAAATGTCAATAAGATATATATATTACATAATTTAATTTATGAATAAATCATACATAGTGATCATAAGATATTTATTTAGAAACAAATGAGTGACATGTATCTTAGACTAGTTAGTGGGAGAAATATAAGTTTTCAAGATAAATATGTTAATAACATATGAAAACATTTGTTATGTCTCACATGTTTTTTAAAACTATGGAATGAAATTTCCCCAAGTTTAACTTAAATTTTCAATTGTTTTCTAGAGAGAAAGATCTACATAAATGGATCTATATGTTTTATTACTCTAGTCATAGTATATATATTAATAAATTATTGAAAAATAAAAGTTGAAACAATTCAAGACCGAATTGTTATTACCTTCTAATACTTCCATTATAACATATATGGTAATTAGAAGTGATTATGGAGATTAAAATATTTCACAAGCTTAAGTGATAAGAATTCATCTCATATGCCATGATATGTACTAAAATTTGATATTATTTATGCATAAGTCATAATAAGTTAAAATAAAATAAATACAATATAATTACATAAAATTACAGTTAGAAATATCTAATAGTACTTTGAAAAGTAAAACTATATGAGTTCCCAATGCCTGGAGAAGTGAGAATACCAACGATCAAGGTAATTCAAGACTTATCTTTATTTAGTTCAAGTTTATCTAGTATCATTAATAAGGATATAGTAGTATGAAAGAATAACTTATTACACCCATTGCTTTCCATATCTAAAATATCTAAGTATGTTGGGGATTCTAATACAGATTAATAAGTTGTTTAGGAATGTCTTGTTCTGATTTTGGGTTATTCCAAAAGAAAGAGGTTTATCATTTTATGATAAATTTTGACTAAGGGTTTAGTAAAAATTTCAGTATTATGACTTGTGAATAATAAGTGGATGCTTGGTTAAATCACTATTTGATGTATTTTCTCAAGATAGTTATATTACAGTAAACAGATTCACTAGAAAGACATGTGGCGTAACCAAACCTATCCATGAAAACATGGTAAGACCAGAAACTCTAGCTATACTCATTAGAATCATGTTTAACATGTGAGGACTAACCTGTTGATTAATAGTTGTCTCTAGTGCAAGTGGGAGTTTGTTGGAATTGGTGACTTAAAACCAACTTGTTTTTACTTTAGATTAAATGTATATAAAAAGTAAATGAATATTAATATAAATTTAGTGTCACATATTGATTATTATTCTGTATAAAATTAATGTGATAATGTACTAGGGTATCTGTCACATTGATAAGGTCATATCAGTTTCCCTATATGAAGAGAACCTCAACACGCTATGATGATATTCCTAAATGTAGTTTTATAGTTTGATAATGTACTATGATAGGGCACATAATTTGTATACCATCTGGTGCAAGTGCTCATAATTGGATGGGGATTCTTTTCATAAAGTTCACACTTGGTAATATCAAACATGAGAGATTATGAGAATAGACCCACCAGTAGAAATTCCACAGGTTTTGGTATCATTAGATATTCATATCTACAAATGTGTGTAATGGTCCTCATAATTTAAGATTATCATTGATGCATGTCATGATTCACATACTTATATTTACTAACCAAAACCATCACACAATATATTGGTGAGAAGTAGGGTATGTTGGGTGCATCATGATTGATATGTCATTAATGAATAATCTGAGGAAGGATTTTACCCTTCCATCTTTATAGAAGTTGATATCTCAAACCTTTATTAGAATAGAACTGTTGTAACAACGTTTATTTTAGATAGTCAATGAAATACGTATCAAGCATAAATGTTACTTATAATGATATTCAAACCGCTTGATGAGATATTGTAATAAAGGTATTATATTTCATAGTGAGAATTTGTATATAGTTGTCATAATTACAACATTATGTTCTTTCTATTAGGTGCCTTGACCTGTTGCTAGATAGTGATATTGGATTTTAGGAAATCCCTCTTAATTCCAATGGGAAATAATCTTAGAGGTTCACACACTAAGTGTTTTTGTTGATCACAATTAAATTCTATTTGAATTTAATTCATGGAGTTAATATTATTCTCAATATTGAGGGAAAATTTCATTCAAGTTTTATTGATCACATAAATTAAATAAATATTTATTCACAAGATTGTGAAGAAAATATATCTATTTATTTTACTTAATATTTAATAAATATTTATTTTCTAGTTTTTGAATAAATTATTTATTTAAGAGAATAAAATATTTTATTTAGGTATTCAATAAATTTTAGAGGAGTTAAAACTAACCAAGATTGAGTCCGGTGATAAATATTAATTAACAAGTCGGTTAAATAATACTTGTTATTACACAAGCTGACATACACCACAAAATGATAATAATATTATTTTATATGTGGCTTGGGGTTTATTAAAGGATATTATATCATTTAATGGTCATCATGAAATTAAATAATTATTTAAACCTAAACCATATCTGTATAAATAGATGGTTATGTCTATTGTACAGGGTATCCAAAAATATCAATTAGTGCCATCAAATGTGCACAAAAAATTCTCTATCGACTCCTTCCTCTCTCTCCCTATTAAGAAAGTGAAATAAGAGAGAGATTTATTCAAGACTGAAGAATGAGAGATCAAGTATAAATGACTCAATATATTAGATTAATTGTGCTAGCACCCATAGATAGAGTGTCATTTCTCATAGATCATAGGATCACATGTGGATTACCTCTAGAAGGATTATACCCTTGGATCCTTATAGTGAAAAGAAGGCAATCCAAAAGGGTGTTTTTGGATGATCAACATTCATCAACAAAGAAAGTTCCTAAACCTAGGTATTCATTTATTCAGATATAAAATAAATTAATTATAAATTTGATGTGAAAGATAATCGCTCATGGTTTTAGGAAACAACAATTAATTTTTTTTAATGTATCACCCACCATCGCACACTTCCTCTATACCCAGAACAAACACCCACACCCACATAAAATTAAATTTAAAGAATGAATATCAAATATCCCAACGCAATCAATCAAAACATGGAAACCTGTGTAACATGATCCTAAGAAGGTAAGGAAATTTCTACCTCAAAGTCATAAATGTCAACGGTAAGGATAAATCACCCAGTGTGGTTTGATACACCTAATCAGAGCCTCATAATCATCGACATGTCAATGTTCGAGGTTCATCAAGGGTTCCTAGAACCAAAACCATCTATTTTATTTCAAAAATAAATAAAATATCACATGCATTTATTAACACTCTCTCTCTTCTAGATAATTTCTAAATTATCATTTTAGACCAAAGCATGTGCTCGCAATATTCTCCTTGATAATTATTATCTTTTGATAAATTCTTATAAACTATCATTTTATAACTACATTTTGATAATTTATTCGAAATTATCCTTTTATAATTATATTTTGATAATTTATTATAAATTATCCTTTTATAATTATATCTTGATATTTTTTTATAAATTATACATTTATAATTATCATATGATAACTTATTGACACAATTTGTCCTTTTATAATTTTATGCAATTATCATTTAATAATTATAAATAATTTTCTTTATATTTCATGTAATTAACCTTGATATCTAAAACATAGAAAAATAATTATTAATTTAAATTTAAAAAACATACCTTGCCGCCTTCAAAAACAAACTTTTGATTAAATTTCTCCTTGTCAAGATGAATCCAATGAAATTGATGGTGTGTCAATACATCCAATATTGGAGAAGTTACGAAAGACATAATTTAGAAGAAATAAAAAAAAAAGAATAAAAAGGAGAGGGGGGAGAGATTGAGAGAGAGGTGAGAGTTGGGAGGGAAATTCCTCTTCCACGCATCCTTAAGCGCCTCCCCACATTTTTGCCTTTATTATTTATTTTTTTAATTCACCATTAAATGAATATCATTAATTATTTAACTATTATTATTATATTCCCTCTCCCCTAAGCTAGGTGTTAGGATTTTCATGAATTCCATTCGTGTGTTTTTTAATCACCCTTTTAAAATATATTAAATCAACCATTAATATATATAAAAAAGTAATCCACAAACACACACATATATTTATTTAAAATCCATTAATATGTGTACAAATCATATATATATATATATATATATATATAAACACCCCCACGCACATATACATATATATATAACCAATATATACACGTTGTATATATATGCACTTCCATATATACACCCACACATGTATATATATGCATATATATTTATCCCATATATATACACCATTTTTTTTCTACACAAAAATATTATTTCCCAATTTAATAATAATAATAACAACAACTATATTTTATTATTATTATTAAATCATTGTCATCATTATCACCGTGAATATTTCAACAATAACTTTCCTTAAAATTGTGTAGTTAATAAATTAACCACACAATTACATTTATATGGGATAAGTATTAATGTCAATTTTATCATATAATCCTAAATAATTATCCAACTATTGAGAAACACCACCCATGAATTAATAAAATTTAATTACACATGTAATTTCTAATTTTTTGAAAATAAATAGTAGTAATAATAATAATAATATAATTATTATTACCCTTACATGCGATGTACCCAAACACCTAATGTGCATAAAGGTTATATTGTGCCTAGGGTGAAACCCATAGCCCGGACATAAATAGGGTCCCCGATTTATTATACGATGTGCAGTTTGGGTGATATTCAATTATTTTCAAAAAAATATAAATAAAAATACTAAATAAGTTATGCTCACGTATGATGTCACCAAATGCCCGACAAACATAAATTTCATATCACACCTTGAGTAAACCACTCATCTCAGACCTAATGGCATTCTCATATTTCTCATACGACACACCTTTTGGGAGATATACAATTTTTTTTGGAAAAATCACAGACGCATAATATAATATATTTAATATTTTTATTCTGTCAGTGCCGAGACTCTACAGGTCTTAGAATCTCACACTAAATCATCGTCTGACTCCAAAAATATTTGATAGAATATTACAAGGTGTTAAATAAGATTTTACCCTTACAAAAATCCTTTAAATCATATATTAAGTGATTTTTATTGAAAAACTACATTTTTCACATAAAAATAACCATAAATTATTATCAACAAGGGTTTTTTATTATCTTTAAGAATTTAAGATGTTACAACAAAATTAATTCAATTTTATAGAGAAATGAATACAAAAATAATATAAGTTGTTAATATTTTCATTTTATATATTTATTTATTAATATTTAATATTTAATATTTAATATAATATGTTTTTAATTATTACATTTTATTCATTTTCTATATTTATATTTAATATTTATGATTTATTACTATTTATAATTAATATATATATATATATTACATTTATTCACTTCTATTAATAATTATTTCATTAATATTTTTTTTAATATTTTTGTAAATTATAAATTTTTAATATTTATTTATTTAATATTTTTTTAAAAATTATTTTTTTAATAATTATTTAAATTTATTGATTAAAATTTAATGTTTTTAATACAGTTTTAATTTACAAAATTAATATATATTCATTTTTATTTAAAAATATATTCATTTTTATTTAAATTTATATAATTAATCAGAGATTCATTTTTTTAAATATTTGTTCAATCTATTCATCTTTTAATTAGATTTCACTCCTTTTGAACATGAATTCAGTTAATATTATTTATTTATTGACAATGTTAAGTGTTTTTTTACTTTTTTTATAATTTATAGAATTTAAATATTTATTCATTTAATATTTTTATAATTTATTTACTTTAAATGTTTTTACACATCATTATTCGTTAATATATTTAATATTTTTAATATATATATTAATATATATAATATTTACTTAAATATGATTTATATAATACAAAGTATGTATATTTATATTAAATAATTCATATATCTAGTGAAAATGGTTTATAATAAAAAATTAATACTAATTAAAAACATTGACTAATTGTATCGAGTAATGAATGTTTAATTAAACATCATTTTTTTAATTAAACATATATCAAATGTGTGTTAAATTAATTTCACACACATATATACATAATTAATGCATTTTTATATAGAACACAGAGACATAACATTTCTATAATTTAATCAATTTTTAATATTCATTTAAGAATTATATTTATTAACATAATATATTTAATATATATATTTTTCTAATCATTAAATTTTATTCATTCTTTAAATTTTTATTCAATATATACTATTTATTAATTTTTAATATTTTTTTTGAATTTATTAATTTTTAATATTATTCATTCATTAATAATCTTAATTTTTTTTAATATTTTTGATAATTTATTCATTTTAAATTTTTTATTGTTTAATATTATTTTAATTTTATCCATTTTAATATTTATTTATACAAGTTTATTCATTAACATTTACTATCTTTAATATGGTTGTAATTTACATAATTAATATGCATTCATTTTCATTTTAACTTATATTCATTTTTACTTTTTTAATAATCTATGAAATTAATAACACTTGTTCATTTTTGTAATATCTTTGAAATCCATTGATTTGTAAATTATTAAATTTTACTATTTTTTAACATTCATCCATTTAATATTATTTAGTATTATTTGTTCACTAATAATGTTACTTATTTTTTACTTTTATTTATAATTTATTCAGTTTTAATATTTTTATAATTTATTCATTTTTAATATTTATTTATAGATATTTATTCATTAACATTTATGGTTTTTAATATGGTTTCAATGTACATATTTAATATGTATTCATTTCATTTTAATATATATTCATTTTAATTTTTTAATAATTTATATAATTAATAAAACTCATTCATTTTTTTAAATATTTTAGAAGTATATTCATTTTTAGTTATTAAATTTCACTCATTTATAACATCCATCCATTTAAGATCATCTATTCATTAATAATGTTAATTATTTTTTTTACCTTTTTTATTATTTATTAATTTTAAATATATATTCAATTAATTTTTTTTAATTTTTTTATGTATTTTTTATCAATGCTTTCTAAATAGAACTAATAAATATAGGTTTTGTTAGTGCTAAAATTAAAGCAATGAAAAAGCATATCTTTATCAGTGCTTTTTGGAAATCCTGGATAAAGGTCAATTTTGTGAGTGCTAAAAAGCACTGATAAAGACCAAAATTTATCAACACTAAGAGGTAACACTGATAAATAATCATATTTATCACCGCTAATAGGTATCAATGATAAATAGTGTCCTTTATCAATGCTTTTTATTTTAGCATTGAAAAATTTGGGTCTTTATTAGTGCTTTTTAAAAAGTGATGATAAATCCTGTACATTTTTTTTAAATAGAACCCTAACATAAGACCCGATCTCTCTCACCTTTCAAGATCTCGCAGAATTGAAAATTCACTGCCTCTCTCCCTTGAACTCCCCATATGATTGACACTTTTAATACCCCACAATATTTGACTTCTAATCTGCCATTCAAGATCTTTCATTGTTTTAGAATTTTTATTTATTCTTTGGGTATTTTTAAATTTTCTAAAGGATTTCAACTATGCACAAAAGTGATTTTACCTCAATCTACCTTATTGATTCTCCACCCAAACTCCCTCACCTCAAGCCACTATTATTTCATCCTCTCCCTCACCCTCAAGTTTATCAACTTTTATTGTAAAATAAGGCTAAGTTGTGTTTAAATCCATTATTGTACATGTTTTCGATCTATCTAATTAGGATCTGTATGAACCCATCATTATTTGATGTTTCAATTTTTTTTTCTAAAAGTGTAAATACATTCTACATTTAGAAATGGTTTTTTTGTAAACTATTAAATTTGTTTAGTTTGAAAATTTCAATTGATTTATTGAAGTTTCACGAGGAGTACATGTTCATTTTTTAAAATATATTTATGCTAGATTTAAAATGAAAATTGATAATCAATAATTTTTTCTAGGAGTTTGATGTGCTGAAATTTTCACTGAATGTATCCTTTGAAGTTAAACTAAACTATGTTTCATATAAACTAGTTTTTTTTATTTTTTCTTAAAAAATTGTGTGGGTTTATTAAATCCATCTTATAAAAATTTGTTTTAAATTGGGATTTTCCAATTTATATAGAGTGAACCTTTAAATAGGATAAAGATTATTTTTTTTAAAATCATATTGATTAATTTCATAAGGAGTGTATATGGTATTATTTTAAAATTTTAATCATTTTTTTAAACATACCTAATTCCTAAAAAATATTTAGATATCTTATTTTTTACTAATTTATGGGAATGAAATTTGTGAATATTTTATTATTAGATTTTTTACAACTTCATGTAAATTGATTTATATTGATTCATATAATTTATTTAGAAATATATATCTCCAGTCGATATCATCTGTTCTCTTTTATCATTGTCTTTATCCTTATGATAATGTCCTAAACCTACATCACCTCCCTCATGCATACCTGATATGGAACCACCATCACACACTAGTTCCCACAGTCCTGACAACATCCTCATCAAGTGGGGCTATCACCTAGTTCACCACTAAACTCACGTTTCTGTCAGTTCTCTTGATTCTTCTCATCCTCACTATTTTTTTGATTTCATGTTTGGGTGACTGATACTTGTCTGTTTCCAAATGTCAAATTAATCATACATGACATTTGGCCATAAATAAGTTTTGGTCACCCAAACTTTCCTACTCCTCCAACATACTGGGGTAATTTTGGTGTGAGGTCTTGGATCAAACTTCACATGTGAGGTAGAAGAATCCAATTTCCCGATATCCTTCCCACTCCCATGGTTTAAAATAAAACATTTATACCAATTTTATTATATTAATGGGTAAAAGAACCCCAATCCTTCTAATATTTTCATTATCATGAACATCTACGGTTGAAATTTTGCAACAGAATCCACTAACCTCATGTTCAATTAATAAATTCATCCTTTTAATAATTATACAAAAAGTGATCATACACAATAAAAAGTTATAGATCATTATTAAATAGGTTAATTCAACTTTTTTTTCATTTTTAATTCTCCGTTTCTGTAAATTTTTACTCATAGTACCCTGTCACTAAAGCACCACCAAACCCACCAAATACTAAGTAAAGAAATGAATAAATATCAAATTCTCTCTATTTTTGGATACCTACTTATAAAAGTTACAATCCAAGAATTACCACATTTTTGTCCCAAAAAACATCAAATCAAGAAGCTGGACCAACAACCACATGTTTACCCTAGGTTTTTTATTTTCATGTTTATGTAAAAAGATAATTTGTTAGGAATAATCATAAATAATAAATTTTTTTTGGGATCCCCTGATTATAAGTATCTATAACTTTCTCTTTTTATTATGAATACCTTGTGGGTATTTATTTTCTTTGGTAAAAAATGGATTTTTTATGAACCTAAAAGGATGGATATGAATAACAAATTGATGGTCTCTAATTGTATGAACAAAGAGTATGAGGTTGGATTTAATGAGTTCATCAAGTTTTCAATGGATCATGTATACAACCCTTCAAATATTTTATTTGTGTTTACATTATTGTTATTCAAGAAAAATTAGTTTAAAAGAGTTTTAAGAACATTTTCTTTTTCATAGAATAAATTAGACTTATAAATATTGAACTAAATGTGGTCAGAAACTGAATATACAGACTAATTGGGATTATATTGTGTTTTTGGATCATTTGACATGAATACCAATGTAAATGATGATGGAGATCGTATAGAAGAAATGAAAATGGAAATTAAATATGACCTTAATGATTAAAAAAAGTTTTTTAGAAGCTAAATAGTTTTTATGAGGGATCTTTATATACTAGTTGTACTAAATATACAACATTTTGTAGTTATATAATTTGAAAAATGATAACAGATGGAGTAGCACTGGATTTACAAAATTACCTACTCTCTTGAATGATGTGTTACTAAAAGAAAATATGACTCCTTATTAAACATATGACAATAAAAAAATTCTATGTTTAATGTCCATGATTTCTAAAAAATACATTCTTATCCAAATGAATGTATATTGTTTCGCAAGGACTATGAATCACTCAGAAAATACCCTAAGTGTGGAATTAATTGATATAAGAAATATAACTCAAGTCCTTTGAAAGATGTATCATAATTTACTATCATTCCATAGTTTAGATGACTATATGAATATTAGGAAGCTGCTATAAAATTTACATGGCACAAAAATACAATAATTGAATATGATAAACTACATCACCCACTAGACTCTCCACAGTGTAAGAAAATTGATTATGAATATCCTAAATTTGGAAATGATCCAAGAAACCACTATCTTTCATTATCTACATATGGAATAAATAATTTTGGTGTACATAATAGTATTCATAGTACATGTCCAGTTATTTTAGTAAATTATAACTTTCCTCCATGGTTGTGCTTGAGTCACAAATACATTATGTTGTCTCAGCTTATTTCTTAACGAAAACAACCTGACAATGATACTGATGTCTATTTGGATCCATTTATTAAATATATGAAATTGATGTGGGATACATGTGTTACATTGTATAATTCTCATAGAATTGAAGAATTCACATTGAGAGATATACTGTACAGGATGATAAATGAATTTCCTGCTTACAAAGATTTGTTAGGCTATAACATTAAAGTAATATCGGGGTGTCCCATTTGTAAAGAATGTACACACTCTTTTTGGTCGAAAAATTTGTCAAAAATTATGTTTTACATCAATTTTTTTACCTCAACTACAGAAATCGCATTTTGGGATGACATCATTCAATGGGAATACAAAACAAGGTACTACACCATCTCCACTGACGGGTGATCAAATCTTTAAGAAAGTAAAATATATTGATTTTTTTTTGATAAACCTTTTTTGAAAAAATTTATGAAATAATGTTGGAAAAAGAGACCAATTTTCTTTGAATTACAATAATGGAATTGTTTGTACATCAGATATTTTCTTGATATCATGCATATAAAAAATGTATTTTATAGTGTTATTAGAACATTACTAAATGTTTCTGAAAAGAAAAACATTGAATCAATGTTAGCTTAGACATGATTGACATGGGGTTTAGAGAATAGTTAGAATTGGTGAAGGGTGAAACGAATAATTTTAATTCTATAATATATTACACTCTATCCGGACAAGAAAAATTTTAGTTTTTTAATTTCCTTAATAGTATAAACATTATATAGGGGTATTCATCAAATATCAAGAATGTCACATAAATGAATAATTTGAATTTGTAGGTCTAAAATCACATGAAAATCATGTTTTGATGAAAGATTTTATGCCTTTCATTGTATGTTACATTCTTCTTAAACATTCATGGCGTACATTAACCAGTCTATGGTTCTTTTTGAAATCCATATGTAGTAAATGTATAGACCTGATGAAGTTTCCAATCATGAATAAAGATATTTCAATTATATTAAGTGAAATATATATATTCTTCCCAAAATAATTATTTGATATAATGGTCCACTTGATATTTTACTTGGTTAGAGATGTTCAACTATGTGTTCCTATCTATTACAGATGGATGTACCCCATTGAATGATATATGAAGATTTTGAAAGGATACATAAATAATCAAAGTTTGATAGATGGTTGTATTATATAATGATATATTGTTGAAGAAGTAGTTGATTTTTGTACCGATTACCTATCAAATATTGATAGCATCAGTCTCCCAATGTATCATCACAACAGACACCTTATGGGAGAAGGGATTTGTAGAAGAGTTGTTGTTACAATTAACACCATATATCTAGATAAAACCCACCTTTATATTTTACATAATAGTGCTTGATCTATAGTTGAATCCCACAATGAAATTATTAGACATTTGAATCCATTAAAGGATGAAGGATGGATATCAAATAAACATAATAAATAGTTTATAGGATGGTTCTAAGATCATATTTATAAGGAGCTATCTAAAAATATGAATTCAATTATTGAACGACTTTGATGGCTAGCTAGGGGACCAAATATGAATGTTATATCTTACACTGGTTTTGTAATTAATGGTTACATGTTCTATACAAAGGAACAATATAAACACAGTACGATGAAAAATAGTATACTTACACTTATGGATAAAGCAATTCACATATCTTATTACAAAGATAGAAATCAAATTTATATGAATATTTCATATTTCAACATCATCTAACATATATAAAATTTTTATTATACAATATTTCAAGTGTTTATTCTTTATTGAAAATGGGTTGACAGTAGGAGTGTAGTGAAAGTTGATGAATTAGTCTTTGTGTAGGTGGATTTCAGTGTGGAATGGTATAAGGATGATCCATTCGTAATGGTATCACAAGAAATATAGTTATTTTATGTCTTAGGTCCTGTAAACAAGAATTGATCAATTTTCCTTTTGGTGACTAAAAAAATTGAAGGGTTTGATGAAAATTCAATTTAGGATAACACTTTCATTGGGAGTTCAAAATCATTCCGTAGATGTCCAAATATAGATAATTCATTATATGTTATAGGGGACCACAAAGAGTGGATTTTGATACTCGATAGAGGATCCAAATCCCTTCAACCTTCAATGAAAAAAGAGAGTTCAATGATAAGGTTAAAGTGTTTCTTAATATACTATGATTTTCCTCATAATATTAAGTGTTTTCTAATGAATTTATGTAATATAAATAAAATGTTTGACTACTCATAAAATTAATGAATTCTTCACATGAATATGTTACCAGTCCTAAGGAATAATAGATGATTTATGCTAAAACTATATAATTATTAGGGGATTATCAACATTTTGATGAAAAAAATAACAACGACATAATATCATTGTGTTAAAAAAATTATCAAGTCAATAAGTAAGGGTATCAAATTTAACATTGGATGGAATCAATGTGGCCAACCTATTGACACCAACAAGTCAGTGTTCATTAGTTATGTTGGGATCACAATGAGAATGCATGTTACAATTGATATAGATATATGGAACCATGTATTTCCTACATTGAAGGAAAACCTTTGAGAAGACATTAAGGTAATGTTATGATATAATTTCTCTATTTTATTAAAAAATTATATAATGAAACTTTTATTTACTTTTCATTATTCCTTATATAGTTAATTTATTTTAGATTATTTTTATAAGAAATATGTCTTAATGGTTACTATAAAATATGATAGAGGATTCTGGAAACTTCTTACAAAGCATAATCTTAGGTATGATGAGGGGAAAGTAAATCCACACACACTAGTTATGTATGCACATATTATAAAATATGATACATGGAAATATTTAATTATTCTTCATGATGAAAAATCATTTCAAGTGTAATATAGTTTACAATATTTTATTTGAAATTATTTATTTTATCTACTTTTATTCAAAATTGTTACTTCATGAAATAGAAAAGTAGTCATAAAAATAAAAAATGCGAAACAAAACCAATATACCCCTACCATAAAGTAAGGATGGGGTATGATTCACTTGAAAAGAAAATGGTTTGTCTTTTAAATCTATAATAAAATTTTTATGTTATATGAAACAACATATGATAATTTATTTATATGAATATTGATGAGTCAAAATCTAAATCCACTTACATCCCATGTCATCTGCTATAGAAGGAGGACCACATAAATAAAGAGTGTAAACTTGTTGATTAAAACATATAAGCAGTACGAGAATCATGTGTAAGCATGACATAATAGTAATTCATCATGATTTATAATAATATTACATAAAAATATATATTTATCTTCATATTTTTTATATGGTTTAGACACAAGAATCATCCTCAACTATTCCTAAAGAAAATCTTCTTTTAGCAGATTTGAAGTGGTTAGAACAATATGACCATGTTAGAGGTGTAGGTTTTGGAGTGTCACCTTGAACATATATTGGGAAGACAAAGCCACAAGGAAATACATACAAGATGATGAAAGGAATGAAGGTGTAGTTATATTCTTTGAAAGATATTATTATCTGGTCTAGTTTGGTAGATCAATATATGATAAAGGATTAAAGGGAATTAGCTCTGGAACAATGACCAGTACATAAAGAGGAAAATAACTCTATTAGCTTTGAGGTTTTTCATTACCCTCAACTGCCTACCTTATTTGAGAAAATAAATTTTATAATTACTCTTTCTACTAAATTTAAATCAAATAACTTCTAATAACTTCATATTACTAAAATTATATAGGGTGAAGTTGTATATGATTTATATCTATCAACAACCACACATTACCTTATTATAAGGGGTACGATGTATAATATAATATGAGACATGATAAACAACAAATAACTCCCAAAAGATCACATGAGAGTGGGGATTGAAATATCTCATGATCCAAGAACTAAGTTTCCTGTTCCTTTTGATGATTTGGATGTTAACATGGTCGATAATTCTATTAGAACTTTTGTAGCATGACCTATAGACTTATAAATATACATGAGTTATGTACTTGAAATTTTTTTAAATGAAAAACCTTTAGTAGTTGATGAAAAAAGATTTGAAATGAGTTATGGTATTATAGATGGATAAAATGATGGATAAATGAAAGTCAGATCAAGACAACCTGGTGAATCAACCAAAAAATCAAAGGGAACTTGTAGGAGTACCATCTTCCTTCCAATTCCACTGCCACATATGTTAACATTACATGTTCATGTAGACACAACATTCAAATATGGAAATATATCCTACATTAAATATGAAGAATAAATATTTGGAGATTCCACTATAGACATGGTTAGTCTGGAGAGTATAAATGTGATTATCATGTTTGAATGGTTGGGAATCTCAGTTGTGAATACATATATAAGGTATATTTTAATAATTCACCTATCCAAAAAATGATCTATTATATTCATTACAGTTAATAACTATTCGTTAGGACCAAGCTGAAGGAAGAGATGGTTTGCATGGATTGTATTTTGTTTACCTTGAGGAAGTTTTCATAAAGGAAAGACATCTTGATTTTCTAAGAATTCAGAAGATGGAAGTTTGAAAATTCAGAACTAAGAATTTTGAATATTTGGAACCTGGTGTTCGAAGAATTCAGAGTCTAGAAATTGAGAAGTTTGGAACCAAGAATATTGAACATTTGGAACCTGGTGTTTGAAGAATTCAGAGTCTGGAATTCAGAGTCTGGAAATTGAGAAGTTCGGAAACAGAAAATTGTAAATTCTTGAAATATGGATGATAGGAGATGTGAAGGCCCCAATTGTGATGATGCTTTGCTATTCTGTAACTATAATTTTTGAGTATATGCAAGTAATCATAAAGCAAGTAAAAGTTGGGTGGTGAAGACATACCAAGATCTGGAGGAGTCATTCTGAGAATTCAAAATCTCCGGTATCGATAATTGAAGAAGTCGTATCGAGAACCAAGAGCCGTTATGAGAATATGGAAGAGCCATTCCGAGAACCTAAAGTTCCTATCGAGATGTTCGAAGTCGACTTGCAGAAGAATATGTTTGTAGCGGAAAGTTAGGATTCGACTTGCTGAAGAAGAAGTTCGTAGAGGAAAGTTCGAAGTCGACTTCCTGAACCTGAAGTTCATATCCAGAAGTGAGAAGTCATGCCGATAATTGGTGAAGTCATAACTAAAAGCCATACAGAGAAGTAATGAAGAGTCATACCGAGAATTGAAATGGTGTCATGCCAAAGAAGCGATGAAGAGTCATGCCAAGAGTTGAAGTGATGCTGAAGACTCAAGAAGAGTGGATCCGAGAAAGTGATGCTGAATAATCAAGAAGGGTGAATCCGAGAATATGATGATGAGAAGATAGATTAGTGGATTCGAGAATGTGACTCTGAGAAACCTACGTAATAAGGTCGGATCCGGAAAAGGCCAAAGCTCTAAATCAAGTGAAGGGGAAGAAGATTCGAGAAGATTCTAGAAGCATTGACAACATCTTAATTACTCCGAGATTTCAGGAGAAATTATGATTTGGGTGAATTTAAGTGAGTGGAAAAGTATTTTGGTTTCCCGCCTAAGCATACTTTGGAGAACCTATAAAAGGAGATCAGGGTGCTATGTAAGAGGGCGATGAAAAAGTAGAGAGAGAATCTTTGATAATCTAGAGAGAGGAAGAAGTGTTTGGCCGACAAAGTTTCATTGCAGTTTCAATCGTAACAAGAATTTGATACTGGTTGACACCATATTGAGTTTCTCTAATTAAAGAATTCGGAGTGAAGTATTCAGAGTGGATATTCGAAATGGGGAATCAGTACTGGCTATCACCGTATTGAGTTTCTGAGACTGAGGAAGACTCAGATTGAAGAATCAAAGTGAAGAAGAAAGTTCGGAGTGGAGATTCTGAATGGGGAATCAGTACTGGCAGTCACTGTATTGAGTTTCTCAGACTGAAGAAGATTCAGATTGAAGAATTGGATTGGGAAAATTCAGAGTGGAGATTCGGAATGGGAAGTTTGGACTGTAATTGATCTATCTCAAGTCCAAGGAGTCCTTGCCTTTCTTCTGGGTAAGGAAGTGAAGATTTGTGTTGAACTTGCTTACACTTGTGTATTTGAAAGGAAGTGCAGGTAACATAAGTTGTTACAAGAAAAGAGACATTTCCCTATTGTGCTAATAGGGTGCACACGCACTGGAGTGATTGTTTCACAGTGCTTCACGAGTGTAAGGGTATATCCTACTCGTTGTAATCCAAGGATTGTTTTATTAGTGGATTGTATGGTGCTAGATTGTTTCCAACCATACCAAGGACGTAGCTATTCTTATTGAATAGTGAAACTTGTAAATTGCTATGTTCCTTTGGATGTGTGCTAGTTTGTTTTCTCAGCAGGGGATTATTTCTTTAATAGGATACAAAGGTTGTTATCAATATTAATGGAACTTAAAAGAAGTGAAAAGGGGTACCACTAATTAACCCCCCTCTCAGTGGTCCATTACTCTAGCTAGGTCCTTACAAGTGGTATCAGAGCGAGGTTGCCTTTGTTTTCCTTGCTGATGGAGAATCTGAATTATGTGAACAGTAAAGGTATTCTGGTATTCGATGGGAAGAACTATCACATCTGGAAGGATAGAATGCTACCATATCTCATGTCTATCAGTTATGAAGTTCTTGAAGCTGCAACAGTTGGTTTTCCCCCCATTGAAGACAATGTTCCACTTACACCTGTTGACAAGAAGTTTCTTGAGAATGATGGAAGAGCCAAGAATGCTATATTGTCTTCACTTTCTGAAAGTGAATTCTTGAGATTAAAAGGAGTGTCCACAACCAAAGGTATATGGGAAAAACTGAAAAACATATATGAAGGCAATACAAAAGTCAAGAAGGAAAAACTTCAAATCTGGAGATTGAAGTATGAAGACCTGAAGATGGGAGAGCATGGATCTGTTGTGGATTTCTTCACCAGGGTAAAAAATATTGTTAGTACCATCAGATGTCTTGGTGAAGAGCTGAAAGAATCTACTGTGTTGGAAAATATCTCGAGGATTCTTCCTGATAAATTCTATGCGAAGGTATCTTCATTAGAAGACAGAGTCCTAGAGACTCCATCTCTTGATGATTTGCATAGCACACTCATTACTTATGAGATGAGAAGGGAAAAGGCTATGAAGACCAAGACAAAGGTTGACAGAAAATTATCTTTCAAAGCCATTAAGAAGGAAAAGTCTAAGAAGATCTTGATTGAAGAAGATGGTGGTGACCCTGACTCTGAAAGCGAGGTATGTAAAAATCTTAACGATATTTTATCCTTGTTTTCAAAAACTATTAAAATAGGCACTGGTAAATTCAAGGGAAAACTTAACTTAAAGTGTTTTGAATATGGAGGCATTGGCCACTTTGAATCTAACTGTCCTTGAAGGGAGAATGAAGAAGACAGTGATGAAGAAGAAAGAAAGCCAAGAAAGTTATCGAAGAAGCAGGGTGGTAAAGGAAAGTCAGGGAAAGACAAGAAGTTATTCAAATCCAAGAGAAAAAGTATTCTATCTATAAATGAAGAAGATGAATAAAGTGATGCTGAATCCGAAAAATCAGTTAAGCATGGTGTTGAAAATACCATCATTGCAACAGTAAATGATGAAGATTTCAGAAGCAGCAGCTCGGAAGAAGAATAAACTCAGCTTGAGATGCATCTGAAAGAAGAATTGAAGGAATGTTTAAGGAATATCAGAAGCTTGGAGAAAATTAACAAAAATTTGGAAGATGAATGCTCCTTAGCATGCAATCAAGATAATGTTAAAGAAGAACTTGAGAAAGAACTTGAAAATTTGAATAAGTCTCTTGAAGATGAGAAAAACCAAAATGAGCACATGATAGTTAAGCTGAAAGCAAAAGAGGAAGAATTAGAGCTCGTCCAAAAGAAGCTCTCATAAGTTGGGTTAAGAAACATATGTTCTAAAAACTCAACTACTTTTGTAGGTGAAAGCTCTCAACAAGAAAATCCTAAGAAAATTCAATAGAAGAATAAATTGGTTGCTGTGAAGAAGAAAGATGAGAAAGCTATTTATGTGGCCAAGACCATTGATGCTGGGAACTCTGAAGTTTCAAGGAAACCTAAGTCTAACACTGGTGAAAAACAAGCAAAATTAGAATTCCAGTAGAGCAATCTTGCTAATAAAAGAATGGTTGGTGGGGCTGAAGAAAGAGCAACAAAGAATTATCAGACAAAAGCTTTAGAGGAAGGTACTCCTTCTATGGGTACTGTTGGTATTGTGGTGGATTTGGGCATACAAAAAATATGTGTTGGTTAAATAAACATTATTACCACCATCCCACAAGTTATGAAAGTCAGAGATTTAGGGGGATTCAATATCCTCAAAGGAATAAGAATGAAAAGGTTTTCTTGAATAAAGTTGAGAAGAATGAAGTCAAGACAAGAAATTAGGTTCCAGCCTCCAGAGACTATTTGTGAAAGGTGTGAACAACCTGGACATCTTGCAAAAGGATTTCTTGTGCTGTTACCAACTCAATAAAAATTTCTTAATTCTCAGAAGATGAAGTAAAAGAAATAAGTGAAAGAATAAAAATCTCTTGTTGTTGAAACTACTCTAAAAGTTACAAAGGAAGAACGACCTTGGATACTTGACAGTGGGTGTTCTTCACAAATGATAGAAGAATTAAAGTTGATAAAGAATGTGAAAAAGTTTAAAGAAGGAACTGTGACATTTGGCAATGATTAATCTTTAAAAATAAAAGGTGTTGGATCATCCATCATTGGGAAGAAAAAATTGAAGTCCAAGAAAACTCTGTATGTTGATGGGCTGAAGCACAACTTGCTGAGTGTATCACAATTGTATGATGAGGGTAAAAAATTTATCTTCAAGAAAGATGGATTTATTGTGAAAAGTGAAGAATATGGGGAGATTGTTACAAGAGGACAACAAACTAAAGGAAATCTATTTCAAGTTGGAAATTCACAAAACTCTTGTTACATGGGAATAGTGGAAGAAAATCAGTTGTGGCACAAAAGACTTGGACACATGTGTCAGAGAAATATGAGCAAGTTATCTCAAAGAGACAGTGTTCGAGATATTCCAGATTTTCCAAGAAGAAGATATTGGTGTTGCACTACCTGTCAGAAAGGAAAGATTACAAGTGTTGTGCATAAGAAGGTTGAAATTTGTTCTAAACAACCCCTTGAACTAATACATTCTGATATATGTGGGCCAATGAGAAAACAATAAACAAATGGAGACAAGTACTTCATCACTTTCATTGATGATAATAATCGCATACATGTGTTATGTTTATGAAGCAAAAGTCAAATGGCCTAAAAATGTTTAAAAGCTTCAGAAGGAAAGATGAGAAAGAATGTGAGTACTCTGTGAAGAAGTTGAGAATAAATAGTGGTGGTGAGTATAGAAGTGAATAATTTGAAGACTATCTTGAGAATCATGGGATTCATCATGAATATAGTGCTCCATATACACCTCAACAAAATGAGGTTGCTAAAAGGAAGAACAAAAGCTTGGTGGAAATGGGAAGAACCATGTTGCTTGAACATGGCCTTACTCATTACTTTTGGAGGCAAGCTACAAGTACAACTGTTTATATCCAAAATTGATGTTTATAAAGGACTCAATCAAACAAGAATCTATATGAACTTTTCTATGGAATTACTCCAAGTATGAAGCATGCTAAAGTTTTTGGGAGCCCATGCATTATAAAGAAGAAAGGTGGAAGCAGTGAAAAATTCAAGCAGAAAGGAGAAGATGGAATTTTTCTTGGATATGCACCAGAAGGAAGAGGTTATAGATGCTTTAACAAAGAAACATGAAGAATTGTGGATGCAGTTGATGTAAAATTCATTGAAACTCTGAGAAAAGATAAGCATGTCCAGACAGAAAAGGAAGATGAGGAAGATGAAGTTAACAATTCTGATAAGGATGCAATGAATTGTAATCCTAATCAAAATGAAGAATCAGATTCAGCCATATCAAGTGATGATGAAGGCACATGAAAAACCTATCCAAGGCTGATGAAACAAGTGCAAGCTCAGAATATTATTGGTGATCAATGTCACACGGTTCAAACAAGAAGAACAAGTAATTCTATATCACATACTTCCTTGTATTCCAAAGTGGAACCAAATTATGTTAAAGAAGCCTTTGAGAATCTGAAATGGGTTCAAGCCATGAATGAAGAATTGGATCAGATTGAAAAGAATGACACATGGGAACTCATACCCAAGCCTGAAAGTAAGAACATTATTGGCACCAAATGGGTATTCCAGAACAAGCTAAATGAAGAAGGTGAAGTTATCAGAAATAAATCAAGATTGGTTTGAAAAGGCTACTCTCAAATTGAAGGAATTGACTTTGAAGAAACTTTTTCTCTGGTGGATAGATTAGAAAATATCCAAATCTTTCTTGCTATTGCTGTACAATGAGGCTACAAAATCTTTCAAATGGATGTTAAATCCGTATTTCTTAATGGTGATCTCAAATAAGAAGTTTATATTGAGAAACTATGTGGCTTTGTTTTTGGGAAGAATGAAATTTATGTGTTCAGGTAGAAGAAAGCCTTGTATGGGATAAAGCAATCTCCAAGAGCATGGTACTTCAAATTGGATACTTGCTTAAAATTGAAGAACTTCAAGAAAGGAAGAGTTGATAGCAATCTGTATATAAAGGAAAGCCAACATCTTTATCTCACTGTGATTGTCTATGTTGACGACATTATTTTTGCTGTGAATGATGAAAGGAGCTGTGAAAGGTCTGCTGAAGAAATGAAGAATGTCTTTGAGATTTCTATGTTGGGTGAAATGAGATACTTTCTTGGGTTACAAATTTTGCAACAAAAAGAATTCATTTTTCTCTCCCAAGAAAATTATGCTAAGGAACTTCTTAAGAAGTTTGGGATGGAAAACTCAAAACCTGTATCAACTCCTATCTCAGTGGGAACGAAGCTAAGAAAAGATGATGAAGGAAAAGAATTTTATCAGAAAGAATATCGAAATCTAATTGGAAGTTTATTATAATTGAATGCATCAAGACTAGATATTTTTTTTGCTGTTACCTTATGTGGAAGATTTCAGAGTGCTCCTAAAGAATCACATCTTGTTGCTGGAAAAAGAATTCTCAGAAACATAAAAGGAAGAGTAGAATTTGGAATCAAGTATAATGTCTCAAATAAAATTGATTTGTTTGGATATTCGGATGCAGATTGGGCTGGAAATGTTGATGATAGAAGATCCACATCTGGTGGAGTGTTCTTTATGGGAAAAAGTTGTGTTGGCTGGAACTCAAAGAAGCAGAATTCTGTGACACTCAGTATAGATGAAGCTGAATATGTTGCTGCAACCATGGATGCTACTCAACTTATCTGGATGAAAACACAGTTGGAAGATTTGTTAGTTTAAGTGAAGTTTCCCTTGCTCTTGGGATGTGATAATCAAAGCACAATTAATCTCACCAAAATCTAGTCTAACATCTCAATCGAAGCATATTGACATAAAATATCATTTCATCAAAGAGTATGTGGAAAATAATGAACTGAAACTTGAATATGTTTCATCTGATGAACACGTTGCTAATATTTTCATGAAACCCTTGACAAAGAATCATTCTCAAGATTGAGGTTGAACATGGGTGTCCAACCTCTTTCTCTTCAAGGCTAAGGTATGTTGCTCCATCCACTCTCTCTTCTTACCTTTGGATTGTTTTGTCAAGGGGTAGAAGTTGTTTGTAACATAAATCTATTTGTTTAAGGAGAGATTTGTGGGTAAGCTGTGAACTCAGCATTGTTTGTGTATGTGAACTATTCTAACTTTTTGTTGGAGTGGTTGTAGGAAAGAACTTGAAGTTGTTTACAGGATGTATGAAGCTAAATATGTATGAAGCTGAAGATGTATGAAGTTGAAGATGTCATTTTTACTACCTATGGACAACATGGTTTTGTTGTCAATGATTCTTGTTTCCTACAATGAGTTAGCTCACGTAGGATTAGAATTATTGATAAGTAATCCATTACTTGAGGTTACAAATTTTGGTGATTTATGAAAACTTGGTTGACAACAAAATACAAATGGGGAGATTGTTAGGACCAAGATGAAGGAAGAGATGGTTTTCATGGATTGTCTTTTGTTGACCTTGAGGAAGTTTTTATAAAGGAAATACATCTTGATTTTCTAAGAATTCGGAAGATGGAAGTTTGTAGATTTAGAACCGAGAATTTTGAACATTCAGAACCTGGTGTTCGAAGAATTCAGATTATAGAAATGGAGAAGTTAGGAACCAAGAATATTGAACATTCGGAACCTGGTGTTTGAAGAATTCAGAGTCTGGAATTCAGAGTCTGGAAATTGAGAAGTTCAGAACCGGGAAATTGCAAATTCTAGAAAGATAGCTGATAAGAGATGTGAAGGCCCCAATTGTGATGATGCTTTACTGTTCTGTAACTCTAATTTGTGAGTATATGCAAGTACTCATAATGCAAGAAAAAGTTGGGTGGTGAGGACATACCAAGATCTGGAGGAGTCATTCTGAGAATTCAAAATCTCCGTTATCGATAATTGAAGAAGTCATATCGAGAACCTAGAGTCGTTCCAAGAATCTGGAAGAGCCATTCCAAGAACCTGAAGTTCATAGCGAGATGTTTGGAGTTGACTTGATGAAGAATAAGTCCATAGCGGAAAGTTTGGAGTCAACTTGCTGAAGAAGAAGTTCATAGAGGAAAGTTCGGAGTCGACTTTCTGAACCTGAAGTTCGTAGATAGAAGTGCGGAGTCATGCCGAAAATTGGTGAAGTCATAAAGAAAAGCCATACCGAGAAGTAATGAAGAGTCATACCTAGAATTGAAATGTTTTCATGCCTAAGAAGCGATGAAGAGTCATGCCTAGAGTTGAAGTGATGTTGAAGACTCAAGAAGAGTGGATCCGAGAAAGTGATGCCAAAGAATCCAGAAGGGTGAATCCGAGAATATGATGCCTAGAAGATAGATGAGTGGATCCGAGAATGTGACTCCGAGAAACCTGCATAATAAGGTCGGATCCGAAAAATTCCAAAGCTCTAAATCAAGTGAAGGGGAATAAGATTCGATAAGATTCTAGAAGCATTGACAAAGTCTTAATTACTCTGAGATTTCAGGAGAAATTAAGATTTGGGTGAATTTAAGTGAGCGGGAAAATATTTTGGTTTCCCGCCTAAGCATACTTTGGAGCACCTATAAAAGGAGATTCGGGTGCTAAGTAAGAGGGTGATGAAAAATTAGAGAGAGAAGCTCTGATAATCTAGAGATATGAAGAAGTGTTTGGCTGACAGAGTTTCATTACAGTTTCAATCGTAACGAGAATTTGATACTGGTTGACACCGTATTGAGTTTCTCTGATTGAAGAATTCGGAGTGAAGTATTCGGAGTGGATATTCGGAATAGGGAATTAGTACTGGTTGTCACCGTATTGAGTTTCTCAGACTGAGGAAGACTCGGATTAAAGAATCAGAGTGAAGAAGAAAGTTTGGAGTAAAGAATTCAGAGCGGAGATTCGGAATGGGGAATCAGTACTGGCTGTCACCGTATTGAGTTTCTCAGACTGAAGAAGATTTAGATTGAAGAATCGGATTGGGAAAATTCAGAGTGGAGATTCGAAATGGGAAGTTCAGACTATCCTCCTCCAATGGACCGAAGGCCTTCATTTTTTATTGATTTTTGATAATCCACCTTTCAAGGGGTGAAGTGGAACCCTTACAATGTCCATAGGCGTAAGTATTACATGGCCCGTAGGATTTAGAGGAATTCATTTCCCATAGGCTTTAAACATTACATACAACCCAGACTAACTACTTGGAACTGCTCCTTCCCCAGCATCTTCATCATGAAATAATCTCTCCACCTTCGCATGGCTGTTCGACTAGCTATTCCCGTACATGCACAGGCTTTTCCTGATGGCAGGTGCCATACCCTCTCATTCTTGCAATCCGTTTAGCTTCTGCTGTAGTGAAAGCTCCTTGCTCATCCTCCTTGTAGAGACATTGCCCTATTGTGATAAGAGGGTGCACACGCACTGGAGTGATTATTTCATAGTGCTTTATGAGTGTAAGGGTATATCCTACTCGTTGTAATCCAAGTATTGTTTTCTTAGTGGATTGTATGGTGCTGGATTGTTTCCAACCATACCAAGGATGTAGCTATTCTTATTGAATAGTGAACCTTGTAAATTGCTGTGTTCCTTTGGATGTGTGCTTGTTTGTTTTCTCAGGAGGGAATTATTTCTTTAACAGGAGACACAGGTTGTTATCAATATTTAGGGAACTTAAAAGAAGTGAAAAAGGGGTACCAATGATTCCCCCCCCTCTCAGTAGTCCATTACTCCAGCTGGGTCCTTACACTATTTATATTTTATATAGGTGTATATATTACTATTATATAATGAGAAAACCCTATGAAGCATGATTTGGACTTATTAATCCCTATATAATTTCTATGCATGAAATTTATTTAAAATTAGAATAAATTGAAAAAAAGAAGGTGTACAAAGCAAAGAATTTGAGATGAAAATAACAAATGATAGACTTTACTTAACGCCTACAATAGAGGGGTAAAAATATAAAATCTAATCATATAAAATATAATTTTATTTTTTTCATTACTTATTTTTTTTTGTTTTTTTAGGAAGCACTATATGCTCATCATAATCAATTTGGATACCCCAAATGTTTATTTTTTGGATCCAATTCATAGATTTCTATCAAACCAACCACACATAATGTTTATTATGAATTTTTAATGCATTGTAATCAAGATTTTACATATAAAAATCAAATTATATATTAAATGATATTTTTTTATGATAGGGTAATCTATAAATATAAGCTAAATAATGGTATGAGGTTAGTGACTGAACATTATAAGCCTATGAATTTCTTCAAATGGAAATAGATTAAGGTATATATAGTAATATTTAACTATCAAAACATATCTAACATTTTTTAATTAATTTGGTAAATTTTTATATATTTTCTTAAGAAAAATAATGAAAATGATTGTGGATATTATGTTTTCAAATTTATGAAAGATACCATATACAATAAAAGGACTAGAATCCCCGAATATGAAATTTCTAAAGGTAATTAAAATTTCATTAAAAATATTTTTTAATCATTTGTTTTTATATATTTTCTTAGTACTAATAATATTTCCAAAAATATATATACTCAAAAGAAGAAGTGAATTTATTTAGAGATTAGTGGGAAGAGTACATGGTGCCAGAATATTTACCGACATCAAATTTTGGTGATTACCAATTATGTTTGTGATCTTGCATGAGCTATAAGATTATAAATACATTTGGGATGTGAATAATTAGTATTATAATACTTATATTCTATTTTGAACTTTTTTTGAATTAGAAGTATAACAGAGGGTTACACTTTACAGATTCTAGAAGAGCTAGTAACATGTCCGAAGCTACTCATGCTCATGAGAGATTGGACTTCAAGGTTGCAACTAAGATAATGAAGATAGGTAAATGGGTCAAGAATGTATATATACATCATGAAAAGGTGATTTCATACTACTTATTTAGTTAATTTTTATTGATATAATTCTGGAAAATGAATAACAAATGGTGTGTCAGTTGAAGGCTTGTTCTAAAAAACACGTTCTCTTAAATTAGCTCACATCCATGGTGAGAGTTTCTTATCACTATATATTTTATGAAATTAAATAGAACCTTATTTTGAGAATAATAAGAAATGGTGTGACATGTAGGAAGAAAGCACACCTCAATTTGACACATGGTGTTCTCAACATGATTTGAAGTATATGTTTTTAGTTTAAAATTAACACTTTAGTTCAAAGCACATATCATATACTCAAAACTGAGAAGATAAATTCATATTGTTTTTATACTTTATTAAAACAATCCATAAGTTATTTGTTATATTTAACAATTATCCTGACCTCAATATGATATACAGTTTACCCAGTATGACGTGAAGTGTATGTTTTTAGTTTAAAATTGACATTTTAGTTCAAAAAACACATCACAAGATCAAAATCAAGAAAACAATTCAGATTATTTTAATACTTTATTAAAATGATTCATAAGTCATTTGTGACATATAGGAATAAACCAAACCTCAATATGATATATGGTGTGTCCGATATTACTCTAAATATATATTTTTAGTTAGAAATTGAAATTTTAGTTCAAAATACATGTGACGTACTCAAAACTGATAAAATAAATTTAAATAGTTTTGATACATTAGGAAAATGATCCATTATTCACTTTTTATGCATTGGAATAAAAAAACCTCAATTCAATAAATGGTGTGACTGGTATTACTTGAAATGTGTTCTTTCAGTTTAAAATTGAAATTTTAGTTCAAAACACATGGCATATACTCAAATCTGAGAAAAAACATTCAAATTGTTTTAATACTTTAAGATAATGATCCCTAAGTTATTTGTGAAGTGTAGGGATTGACAACACATCAATATGACACATGATGTGGCTGGTATGGTTCTAGGTGTGTATTATCAATATAGAAGTTCCATTTAAGTTTAAGACATACGCCACAAAACAAAAATAGATAAAATGAGATTATATTATTTTAAAATATTATGAAAATAACCCATAATTCATTTTTGAAATTTATTGATCAACCACATGTCAATATTATACACAATGTTTTCTGTATGATTCAAAGTACACATTTTCAATATAAAAGTGTCATTTTAGTTTTAAATGCATCTTATAGAAAAAAATTTAGAAAATGAGGTTGGATTGTTTTCAAAATTTAGTACAAAAATACATAATTTATTTTTGATGTATAGGATTTGACCATACATTAATCTGAAATATAATGTGGTAGGTGTTACTTGAAGTACATGTTTTTAATATAAAAGTTCCATTTTAGTTTAAAACACGCATCACATAGTCAAAACAAATAAAATGAGATTGAATTATTTTAAAACTTTAGTAAATTGCTCTATAATTAATTTGTGACATATAGGAATTGGACTCATGTCAATATGACACACAATGGTGTTGGTATGACTCTAAGTTTGTGTTTTCAATATAAAAGTGTCATTTTAGTTTAAAGCACACATCACATAGCTAAAACCGATAAAATGAGAAAATCTTATTTTCAAACTTTAAGAAAATGATCCATAATTAATTTTTGATGTATAAGAATCAACCACACATCAATCCAACCCATGATGTGGTAAATATGACTTGAAGTGTGTGGTTTCAATATAAAAGTTTTATTTTAGTTTAAAACAAACATCATATAGATAAAACTTGTAAAATGATCTTAGATTATTTTAAAACTTTATGAAAATAATCCATAATTAATTTTTGATGTTTAGGAGTTTACTTAACGTCAATATGATGTAAAATTTGGCTGTAATGACTCAAAGTTCATGTTTTTATTATAAAAGTGTCATTTTAGTTTAAAACACACACCACACTATCCAAAAAATGATAAAACGAGATTGAATTATTTTCAAACTTTAAGAAAAACACTCCATAATTTATTTTTGATGTGTAGTAATTGACCACACATTAATTTGACATAGTATGTGGCCTGTATGACTCAATGTGAATCTTTTCAATATAGAAGTTCCATTTTAGTTTAAAACACACATCACATAGACAAAACCAAAAAAACGAGATCATTTTTTTTCAAAATTTTAGACAATGATCCATAATTTATTTTTGACTTTTAGGAATCAACCACACATCAATATGATGTAATATGTAATTTGTATTAATAGAAGTAAATTTTTCCAATATAAAAGTATCATTTTAGTTTAAAACACATGTCACTAGACAAAACTGAGTAAACAAGCTCATATTGTTTTCAAAATTTTGGTCAATGATGCATAATTCATTTGTACTTTTATGAATCGACCGCACATCAATCAAACACATGATATGGTTGGTATGACTTAAATTTCACTTTTTTAATATAAAAGTTTCATTTTAGTTTTAAACATGTATCACACATCCAAAACTGAGAAAAGGAGATCAGATTGTTTGCAAATTTTAGTATAATGATCCATAATTTATTTTTGACAAGTAGGAATCGATCATATGTCAATCTGAATCATAATGTGGTCAGTATGACTCAAATTATTCATTTTCAATATAAAAGTTTCATTTTAGTTTAAAACACATATCACATAGCCAAAATAGAGAAAACAAGCTCAGATTGTTTTGGAACATCAAGAAATCTATCCATAATTAATTTTTGGCATATAAGAACTGACCAAACATCAATATGATGTATGATTAATTGATAATATCATTAATATATACAATAATTAACAATATAATTTATCATTTTTGTATTATATAACATTAAAATTATTATTATTATTTACTATTACTAAAATAAACATTGGTTTTATTATAGGGAAAAGATTTTATATAGAGGTTAATCATTGGAAAAAGTCTGTTAGTTTTGATTTTGTATATGGGTTGTAATTTTTTTGATTAATTATAAATATAAAATCAATTTAAAAATTTTTATGTAAATTTTGAATTAAAATGATAGTGCAATGTGATATTTTTATTACAATCTGGTTTTCTATATATTTTTATTTCTGTTTATATATTCTAATTGCTTTTGTTTTTATATGGTTTCTGCATGACTACTATCGGGCTTCAGCTGTGTAGTTTTTGATATGGATTTTATCAGCATTAAAAAGAATCACTAATAAAGGACATGGAATTTTAATAGATCTTTTGTAGTTAACATTTTTTTTCACTAAAAAAATCCCTTTTATAGCACTGTTGTAGGCCTCATCTATTGTAATGACAATTGATTTGTTATATGTAAATATATAAAAATATGTGTATATTTAATTATAAATAACATAAAAATATAAAAAATAGTAAAATTTAAATATTATAATATCCATATGAGTGTAATACCTGAGGATAAATTTTGTATCCACTTAAAAAATACAAGAAGACCCCATAAAATGAGGCTAAAATTCCATCAAATTTTCAAAAATTAAGATACCCTAACAAAAAGATCAACCATGGAGGAATTTTGGGCCTTTTTTGAAACATAAAAAATTATTATTGGGTTTATCAAGTCACCATGTCATGGATATTTTTACATGATTTGAACTGATATGCGGTAGATCCCAAATGGACACACAGATCAAAAGTTACTTTCTTTTAATGTTCAAGTCATGTTTTCAACTTATCTTAAAACATTCATTAATTTATTGAATTTTTATTTCATCCAATTGTTATTAAATGACTATTACTCAATAATAATTAAAAAATTATTATTTAATATTATTGTTTAATTATTTTATAATCCATTTTTACTTAATATCCTATGTATTAAGTGTAAATTCATATATAGTCTTATATAAATCATATTTAATAAAATAAATTATATCTATATCTATATAAATATATTTATATAATTATAAATTATTTTTAATGATATATTAATATTTTTATGAAATATCCCTTTTATCTGACCTAAAATAGTGACGATAAAGGTCACCCTTTGTTAATGGTAAAAGAAATCTCTGACAAAGGTAATCTTTATCAGCGCAAAAAAAAGCACTGACAAGGGTTATATTTTTTAGTGTTTTTTTAGTGCCGACAAAGGTGCTCTTTAATAGCGTTTTTAGATAGCATTGATAAAGACATCCCCTTTATCCACACTTTTTTTAGCGATGATAAAGGGAAATGTTTAATATATCACTATCTATAATAGTGATTAATATGCCCCACCATTGGTGGTGGGGTGGTAAGGGCTTGGGGGTGAGGGGAAGGTCGCGGGGTCAAGTCCCCAGGCTTGCGATTTATATGTAATTTTCTTCCTTACGTGTGTGCCGCTTTCGCGGTTGTACCCAATTTTTTTAATAGTGATTAATATATATATATATATATCTCTGTGTGTGTGTGTGTGTGTGTGTGAATGTGTGTGTGTTTGTTTGTATTTGTGTCTGTGCATTCAAACTTATGTGTGAGTGCATGTTAACATGCACACACATGCATCCATCCATCCCAAAGGGGCCAAAACACATAAATAATTTCATCTTACTTTATTTCCTTCTTTTATCAACTATTGTGCAATATATCATCTATGGATCATTTTTATCTATATTTATAAATTGAATTAGTTATTTTTTTCAATTCAGTTAATTTTTTTTTTCATTTTTTTTATTTTAAAAACATTATAAAAACTAGTTTGTGTGTACACTATTTAATGTGATAATAACTCATTTTCATGATCAAAATAATCTATGATAACAATTCTCATCAAAGATAAACTGAATATAGCAATGTCATTAATAAATTATTAATTCAATAAGCTTTGGTACATTCTTGATGTGTTCTTAAGAAAATGGTAACCACATTGTTCATCGATTAATAGTAGTTTGTGTCTTACATATAATAGTTTTAGGGCATAACAGAAGCATTTGGGGCCATGTCCAAAAATGTTTTTCATTAGTTTCTTTGGATAAAATCCTATAAAATAGAGAAACACAATCCAAAAATATTCATATATAGAATATTTTCACATATAGTTTATAGTTTATTTATATTAAGAATTACCTCATCTTGATAATTCTTCCTTTTTCAATGTATTCAGTTAACCCACTTGTCATACTATTAATATGATGAAGAATCCAAAGCATAATACCTCTAATGGTATCCATACATGCTCCAATATCTTAGAACCTCATCGATGGAACTCTAGGTGATAGCGTAGATAATCCAAACGTCTTACAACATTCATCATTGATCACAACAAGAATACCTTTAGCCCTGAAGGATTATTTATGGTTCTCTTGATCTGAATAGGGAGGAGGAGGATGTTTTCCTCTCATTCTTGAGAGTATTCTTGAGAGGTTCTCTCTAGGTCTTATAGAGAATTCTCTATAGAAATTATCATTATGTACAAAAAAATATCTACCTTTCAAAATGATATAATCATGTTAATATACTTAGGGTTAGGAAATTAATAATTTCATAGAGGCACTTATTTAATTTCAAACTCTAAATAAACCCCATATCAAATAATAATAATAATAATATTGTTATACTCCATGACATACTCTAAGTTTTGGATATTTAAATATAATTTCTTAAATAATTAAATCAATATTTATTTAAATGATATTAAATAAAATATATCATTTCATTCAAACCTGTCACTTGGTATGGCATTCAACATTATCATTTATTAAACCTTGAATAATATATATTTGTTTAAATAAATAAATATTTCTATATTATTCTCTCAATAGATAAATAAATAAATAAATATTATATTCAATAACTAATTAATAAATATTTATTTAATATATAACTCATATATATTCCAAACTAGAATAACTGGTGATTGAATTTATCGGATCAACATAACCTGAAAATTTTTTATTCTTCAACATAGAGAATAATATTTATTATAATATTAAATTAAAAAATAATTTAACAAAGATTATGGATACACTTAGTGTGTGACCCTTAAGGAATCTTTCTCAATGAAATAAGGTGAGTTGGACTAAATTCCAAGATTAACATCTAATAACATGTCCTGACACCCATGGAAAAGACATTAAAGTCATAATGATAACAATATCATTTGAATGTTTACTATATAATATAATCACTTTGTCTTGATATCTCATTATGAATGTTTCATACTTGTTTAATTAATCTATATGATTGATATATCTTTCTTTTATGACCTAAAATTAACTCATCAACAAATCACCATGGCCATGGAATTAATTAGGTAGTTTCATTCCAATCAAAGGACTAAATATATTTTCCTCTATTAATATGGAACGGAAAAATAATTTCTTGATCAATTCATTAATATCACAACACTTATGATGCACCTAATGCATTAATGATACAATAAATTATGTGATTCATGGTATAGATTAATAATAATCTCAAGTCTAAGGACCAATAAAAACATCTATATATTGGAACACCCAATGATGCATATAACATATGGAATTACTATTGGTTGGTCTGTCCACATAATCTCCCATATTGGAGATTACTAAGTGCATACTTCATGGAAAGAATTCTCATCTACTTATGTTAATGAAACACCTAAAGTAAAAAGTATTATCCATGTTCCATCAGAATTTTTCATCTAGATCATAGGACACATGTTTTATAATACTATCATGGTATTTCTATGTTATCATTATATTGGGGAAAAACTATAACCTTTTGATGAAAAAAATAATCTAAATACCTTATAAAATTAATGTTATGTAGAAGAAAACTAATAATATGATAAAATAAATATTCAGTTATTTGAATATGAAAGTAATCAAAAGTATAATGTTAGCTGGTTCCATTTCACTAACTCCAATAGACTAAATTTCACTAGATCCAAATTACAAAAACTTTAAGTCTACTATATCTCACATAGTATTCATACTTATATTGATATAAGGATTTATTCAATGGGTCCAACACATTCTCTTCCATGTAAACTTTTCTTACTACAACCTCACCCCTCTGAGAAAAATCCCTCAAGAGGTGATACTTCTAAATTATATACTTTATACACTGATTTTACCTTAGATCTTGGATATATCCACCACTATAGTGTTATCAAAGTATATTGTGATAGAATATTTACTACTAGGCACCACATAATTCTCATAGATGAAGTTTCACATCCAAAATTCCTTTTTAGATACACCAGAATCTGCAAAATTCTCAAAATCTATTATAGAATTAGAGACCACTAGTTTCTTTGAGCTCTTCTAGCTCATAGATCCTATATTATTGAAAATTAAATTTATATTATTCAAACACTTTTGAGGAAAAAGTGAGAAACCATACATGACATCATGAATTAAAATAACCAAACCACCATGGTACAAAATTTTAACCCAAACAACACCAATCCTACACAAAGGATCCCTTACCCAGTATAAAAAACAATAAGATCAGCTTGCTTATACTCCTCACTGCTGGATAGCTATCCCGTGAATGAATTAATGAGCCTAGAACTGATGGAAAATCCATACCCTTTTAAACATACAATTCCAGAGCGAAGACCAGGAGAAAAACCTCTACTCTAAACCCCATCTAGAACATCCCCTTGTGAGACAGATGCAACAACCCTCAAACCTCAAACTGTAGGGCCGCAAGGATTCAATGTTCCAAACGTTCATTCCACTAATTCAATGTATTCAACCAAAATTTCCACCATTTCAATCAATTCAACCCAAATGTCGAAAAACACCTAAATCAGACCTACACGAAAAGCAGCTAGATGCCGAAATCCAGAACAAAAGACCCCCCCCTCCACGCTGCAACAGTGAAAACATCGAGCCTCGCTTGAGAAGAAACCATCCAGGACAAATCCTACACCCCAAACACCAAGCTAAAAAGATTCTCAATTGAGGTAGTGTGAACCTCACTGATCCTTCTCCAAGACAAAAAAGCCTTCACCACTAATGCCGAGCCAAGATCCATCACTGAGACAGTCGCCTAAAGAAGCCAAATCCGTGCTAGATCTAACTCCAAGCCGTTTCTATAAAAAGAATCCATGTCCTCTCCTGAGTCAATGCTGAGATGACATTCCTGGATAGATGAATAGAAACCTTTCCAGACCTCGAAGCCACACTGATGATGATAAAGGCCCCGACACCGACCTGCACCACACCCCACTGGAGGAGGTAAGCGGACGATCCCAAAAGAAAAACCCTAGCCCATGAGGTCGAAGGGGTGCCTCCGCTCAGTGTATCCGGTATCTTCTCATAGATCCTCTATTAAAATGGAAAACATATGAAGAATATGATTTAAAATCATTTTGGTATATTTGGAAACTTTAATTTTATGGTCCTATTTATTAGTTCCTCGTCTACTCTATAAAATAGGAATATATCCTTAGTACATATCTTATAATTTATAATATTATTTACAATAGTCCAATTTCATTATATTAGGTTTTCTTGAAACCTACCTACCATGATCAAGGCATAGAAAACATCAATCCTTATACACAACATGACATACATAACAAATCCTATCACTAATGTGTAAGGAATATTGCTTATCCTCTCTCTCACCTCTTGTGTCTAAGGAAACATTTCTTTAGAGAGATGTATATTGTGTGACATGGGAAACAATCCCATCTTGTAATGTTCCATATCAAATCTCTTTAGTACCTTGTTAATGTATGTACCCTGAATTATTCCAAGAATCCTCTTAAATATATCAAAAATGATATTGATCTCTAGAATATAGGATGATTCACTTAAGTACTTCATGGAGAAGAAATTTGTTCTACCACATCTAAATAGACTTCAAGTAAGGAATTTTATTTCCCATAAGTATTATATCATCAATATAAACTACTAGGAAAATGACTACACTTTCAAAAAACCACTTATAGACACATGACTCATATTCATTCTATATAAATCCAAATTTTATTAATGATCCATCAAAATGAATGTTCTAGGATCTAGATACTTTCTTTAACACATAAATGGATTTTTGAACTTTCATACCTTCTTGTAATCCTTTGGATTCAAAAAACCTTCTATTTGTTAAATATAGACATCTTCCACAAGGCTCCCTTTAAGGATGACTATTTCGACATTCATTTTCTTAATTTCATAATCATGGTTTACTGTTACGGACAGAATAATTCTGATGGATTTAAGTATAGAAAATGATGAAAATGTTTTATTATAGTATATTTATTGATGTTTCTTAAACCTTTTATCTACCATTCACGCTTTATAGGTATTGAATTTATTGCCCATGTCCAATTTATTCTTGAATACCCATTTACACGCATCATGATTTTTATCAACTAGAGGATCTACCAAAATCCATACTTTGTTTTGGTATATGGAATCCATTTTATAATTTCCACCCTAAAACTTATAAGATACTTCTTCTTCAAAGGAAACAAGTTCATCAAAACCAATTAATAACGAGTCACCATCCTTGGTGACTATAAAACCATATATATCTAGTTATATAAACTATATTCAACTTTTGTAAAAAACTTATGTCTTTATAATAACCTCCTATATGGGGATTTATGGAATTTTTTCATGTTCCAACTCTTTTGTATCTTGATCCTATTCTTCCTTAATCCGATCAAGACTCCACTATCACTTTTAAATATGTACTCTATCTCAAGAAAGGTGGGATGTGTGTCTACCATGAACTTTTTATTTGAGAGGTTGTATCAATAACATCCTTTAATTTCCTTAGTATATCCTATGAAGACACACATTAATTTGGGGTGAATGTTTATTTCCATATATAGAATCAAAAAACACTTTGCATCCCCACACTCAAATATACATCATAACGTGTTTATTCCCATACCAAAGTTTGTATGAAATACATTTTTCCACTTTAGTTGGAATTCAATTTGGTAAATGTGACGCAGTCTGTAATTCATATCCCTAAATGGATAATAAAATACTTTCATGACTCATCATCAATATCACCATGTTAAATAAGGTGTAGTCCATCATTTCACTAACAGAATTCCACTGTGGTGTATAAGGAAGAGTGAGTTGTGATATAATCCCAAAATCCCTTAGGAAATCAATGAAATCTTGGTTAATATATTCTCCACCACAACCCAAGTGATTTTTCTTTATATTTTTACCAAATTTATTTTCTACTATATTATTTAAATCCTTAAATTTCTCAAAGGATTTAGAATTATACATCATTAATCCAATAAATATATATCTACTGATGTCATTGGTAAAAGTTATATAGTTATATTATCCATCTCTAGATTCACTGAGAAAAGGTCCACACACATATGTATAAAATAATTCAAGAATATCTATGTCCCTTTTAACCTTTCCACTAAATTTAGTTTTGGTTAATTTTCCTTGAAAAAAAGAATTCCATATATTAATAAATTATAGTTTAATAGAATCTAAATACCCTTATTTATATAGTTTTTTCAAATGCTTATCATTTACATGAAAAATTAGGTAATTCCACAACGAGGTGTGATATGATTTATGTGAATTTGATTCGTTATCAATTACCAGCACTTGGTTTTTGTATTATAGTATATAAAGAACATTATTAATAATATTCATCCCATATTATATGCTATAGTTATAAACTTATCTACTTATATTTTTAAAATTGAAAACAATTCCATCCATATCTAAATTAGAAATATGTATAACGTTTTTGGTTAAACTGGGAACATAATAAAAATTATTTGATACTTAAATAAATTATGTTGAAAAAGTAATATGATAGTCTCCAATATCCATTAAAATAAGTCTTTCTCCATTAAAATCTTCAAGATCCACATCACCTCTGGAAACCTTATGAAATCTACTTTTTTCCTTCATTTGGAAAATGTGAGGACCAAATGATATATAAAATTCACAATTTATAGAAATAGATAGTTTATATTCAACAAAAAATGTACATGATGCTTCCCCTTTCATCTTCACTAAGGTGTATTTCTTCTTATTATGGCCCTTATTTCCATATGAAAAACATTCTACATCTAATTCCTTAGACTACCTCTTAATCTACCTCCTCTCGGTAGGGTGGTGGGAATATGACTTAGACTTGGTGTTAGTCTTAGTGACTTTATCCATTCCTTTCTTATTGTTCACCATAAGGAAAAAATTATTTTTATTATTTTCATAATTATCTACTCATAGGATCAAATTATATAGATCTAGTAGCATATTCTCAGTATTATTCATATGAAAGTTCATAATAAAACTAGATAATCTCTGAGGAAATGAGGTGAGAATGAGGTTTGTGCATAATTAATTGGGTATATTTAAACCCATAATTTGAAAATACTCAATATAATCGATCATCTTGACTACATTAGTCCTAGATCTTTTACATTATCCAAGATTTCAAGTATATTTTTCCTTATAGATCTTATTCATACAATTTATTTCCCTCTCCTAATCAAGATCATAGAGATGGGGAAACATGATGTATCCACCCATGTATTTATGAAAATTATATATCTCACTAGTAATGGATGATGACATGAGTCATTGGAAATCCAATACATCATCCATATGTTTCTAGAATATATAATTCTCTTCCTCACTAGCCACCTCAGAAATCTCATTAGAAACTAGAGACTATATCACACAAAACTTCCTATCTTGGTATAGTATGATGAAAAAACACATGAACCACTCCTGAAAGTTTACAAAAATCTGGTGATTGTATTTATTGAATATCAATAATAGGTATAATGGTGATTTCATATGATTTTACATTTTATATAAAAAATAAAATCATGTTTTAATACTTTATCTTGAATACCAAGTGTGATGTAATAAATTTTATTTTATTAGTCTCCCACTATTTTATCAAATCCCAAAATCCATCACCATTGAATTTAGAATATCTTGTCACATGGATATTCCAGTGATAAGGATCCATATTCCCTTTATCATAACCCATAATATGAACATGAAAATTACTTGAAGGTATTTAGGTGGGTATTAATTCCAACTATATTAACTGGATTTTTCATGATCTATTAAGCAGAATCCTAAATATTGAAATCCTAGACTTGGATTTCTTCAACACTTTACACCAAATGGTATTGAAAAAATTATGACCTTTAAATTAAATACCGATTTGGTTATGTCTATAAATTATCTTTTGTAAGACTCACCAATAATTAAAAGTGTCCCAAACTATAGTCTGACCGATACTTTAATCATGGATGTATATTATACAGATAATTAAAGTAAATTTTGACTTAATATTTTCTAATGGGATTTTAATTATCTTATCCATAAATTTTATTTATTTTAGATTTTTATATGATATTTAATATGATATTGATTTTATATAATTAATTTACCATTTTTTGATAAAACAATTTATGCATAATCCATTTATTTTAATTTATCTTAGCATGCATGTTATTTCATTTACTTTATGTGATCGTTTTTAAAACATTCATCACATAAATAAATAAATAACCATGCATTGGAATAAATAAAATAAACATGTGATATGATCATGAGATTTAACTACTGACTAGTTTAATGATTGGATGATAAACCGACCCTTGAACGCAAGGGATTGACTCATTGAGTTGTTCTTTGATTGAGTTGTAGTATTCCACCTTTAACATATATATCTCCTTGGTTGATTTCACCCCATCTTCATCTTGAACTATATCCTCACGCATGTGAGATTTTTTCCTTTTACATATGCTTAGTCACACATAGGTAAGGGGAACCAAGGGTTTGGGATTATATAAAATAAACCATGTACACATAGATCTATATATAATAAGGTGGAAGGGATAATACACAGATCGTTATTTTAAATTTAACAATAAATTTATTAAAAAATACCTTGAAATAAATACTTAAATATAATATAAATATAAAACATATATAGGTTGGCCAAGATCATTATTATCCATGTATACAATGGAAACACATTTAAACAAGTTACCATTCACTTAAATTCATCCTTTAATATGATAAATCTATCAAATTAATAAATTCTTTATCTTAATAATTAATTAATGCATTTATCTTAATTATTCATCCAAATAGTCCTTGATATTCTCATCTACTGTAATTTTAAATAAATTAAATTAAATTTAAAATTAATTAAGTACATGAAATATACTGAAGGTGACATGAGGTGTACCATTCAACTTATACTTAAACCCATTTAAAGAGTTTAATTATTACAAAATGTGTACCATCATACGAAATGGCATGTGACTAACATTGTGTATGGTCCTTTCCAAAAATTTCATACTTATACGACATGTATGCCTACATGACACACATAGCATGACTATGAGACAATGTACATATTTTGTGCATTGTTAATGACTACAAAACATGACTTGAATATACATGGCATGTACTGTTGGTGATTCCCATGAAGTACATAATGTGTACAATAATAATAAATTTCATGCATCTATAGAATAATGTGGAAAATAAAAAATAAATCATTTAATACCGTACAACATGGAAAACCATATCACATGGTGTGTACATCCAGCTACATTCCAACTAGTTCAATTTTGATTTAAATAATTTATTTTCTTAGTATGTTGACTCACACAACATGCCTATCTCGGCATGTTCCTTGAGTGAGTTTGACTGAATTATATGACATGTACAACTAGATACAAAAGATGTTATTCATTACCGGTCACCCACATGTAATGTCTCAAACCTCTCTTGTCCATTACTTTGTCAAAATCCAAGGTTTGAGGTGTTATGGGAGGTAACAGTGACTCATTTCATGAATTTTCTAAAAATATAGTTTTCCAATGGTATCTCATATGCTGGTGAGTCATCCACCATAAAGTTAGTACTGATGAATCACAACGATGACTCACACCAATGACTCACAATAGTGACTCACAATTATGAGTCGGGAATGGTAGGTCACTGATGGCAGGTCAGGACTGGTGAATCTTGACGGTGACTCACCCAACAGTGAGTCATCCCCAACAGTTTTTCAAAATTGCAGTTTTCTCGAGTTTTTCTAGTTTCTCCCTTTAACATTTTATTTGACTTAAATTGAGTATAAAACCATATTTAAGGGTTTTTGGATCCGTTTCAAAAGACATAAAATATATCTTCAAATTACTAATGCTTAGGAGACTTTTGGATAGTCAAAATGCATTGTCTTGATCGTGATCTAACTTTAATGGATTTTGAAACCATTTCTTCAGTTGATATAGGATTTAGAATTTCTAAATCTGAGACCCCAGTTCCTTGTACATTTCCCTTTACTCAAGATACAGAGTGTCCCCTAACCTTTATTCTCTGAATTATTGTGCTTTGTGTTGAAACATTGGATTGCATATCCCTAGAGCCTTGTGCACCCCCTGTTTGGCACAAGGAGAAGGTGTTGATCGTGTGTTTCCTAAGGTAAGGATACCTTCGTCTCTCTTTTATTTGTGTATAATATGGGGTGGGTGTACTCATGTATCCTTATGAATATAGTTGTACTCCAAATAAATAAAGATAATTTAATATGCTTAATATCAATATACAAGGGCTGGGAAAAAGTGATGCATGCTTCTACTTTATTATTTTGTTGTTGATATTTTGTTTTGTATGGGATAATCACCCATTGAAAAATCATGGTCGTTGGTGGCCTTTTTGTTCACACCTATGATGGATTGTGATGGATTGTTTTTGATCATATGTTAAATGGATGTATATATATGCAATTGATTAACCACTTATATTCTATTAAATAAATGGTTTCCCTATTATTATGCAATTTTTTTGATCACCCCTGAATTATGAAAGTGGGATTAAAGAATGAGTGTTTGTTAAATATGAATACACCTTGGACTGTTCCATTTTGTAGCGTGCAGTATGTGGATTTGTTCTAACTTGTGCTATATTGGGGTCGTGGGCGTGGTTTTGTGATGTGGGGTGGTTTAGGTGGTTTGATGGAACCTATGGTTGAGGAAATGAATGAGAAGTGTTTCACAGTAGGCTGTGACTGGGTTGTATTGTTTTGTGATTATGGGGTGGATAAGAAGTTTTATGTAGCAAGGCTTCCAAGGATAGTTGAACAGTGTTGTGCAATAGGATTGCACCAGGTTGTGTTTTATTCATGTTTTTGGATTTTTTGGGTGTGGTATGTTTTGTGAAGTAGGGATTCCAGAATGATTTTTTTGAAGGGATGGTTTTAGGTGGAATGACTTTGAAGAATAATTATGGTAGTGGTTGGCATGGGTGTTAAGTGGGGATGGAATGTGCAGTGGGTTGTTTCACCATGGTTCTTCTTCCTTGTGTGTTTTATGCTGTGTGGATTATTGTGTGTTGTGGTTGGTAGTTTCCTGGGTAGGGATGAAATCTATAGATGGATTTCTTAATAAATAATGATTAATGGTTAAATTAATTGGATGAGGTTATGAATTTGATATGTGTTTGGTTGTATGGTTATGCATTTAGAGATAATAGTAAAGGTAATTTTTTGGGATGGTAGTTTTTTTGGAAAAACCCATAGGTTGGGATGAGTGTTTGATAAATATATATATACTTGTAATTTCTTGTGATTTTTATATGCACTCCACCCTAGTTGATCACTATATGCCGAACACCCCCATTATCATGGGGGTGGGTGTTTTCCCAATATCCCAGTGGGAGGATGAATGGATGGTTATTGGATCTTCCCTGCTCCCTCTTATGGGCATTGGTAGCCTAAGATTCTTCAGGAAGGTTGTGGTGCAGTTGTAAGCCCTAGATGTCTACAAGTGAGGTATGATTTCCCAAGTGTATATGGGATGATATGTGGTGTGATTTCCAAGGTGTATTTGGGATGAGGTATGGTTGTGGCCCTGGTGTTTGCGGGCATGATGTGGTATAGTTGTGGCCCGGGTGTGTGCAGGTAGGATGTGGTGAGCGTCGTATGCCTAGGTTGTGGGACTAGTTCTAAGGACCAAGTGTGTGTGGCCAAGTTGTGACATGGGTCTTGTGGAAGAGTGTGGTAGCATTAGGATGTTTGCCATTAGGGTATGAGTAGTTAACCCATGGGAAGTGGTGTGGGGTACCCAAAACATCAATGTTCTTTTTATATTACTTTATTTGACTTGCGTTATTTGGTGACTGTGCCTTGGTGAGGTTGGTATGTCTAGTATTCCCTATTAGGTGCTGTTGGTTTCTGCTGTTTTATCACAGAGACATTAGTATTCTTCTCCCACTTTTGAACGAGATACCTTGGTTGTTCCTACTAAGTATACTCATATGCTCACACTACATATATAAACTATTTTCAAGTTTCTAGAAGGATTATGTAGACCATGTTTAACTGTAATAGCTCTAACATCAGGACAGTTTCTGTGTCGTTGCTTAGCTTTATTCTTTTGGGTATTTACTTTGGAGTTAATTTGTAACAGTTTTACTTTTAAACATGAATGTGGGATGAATTTTGGTTTTCCTTTATATATTTCTTAGAGTTTTTTGAGGTTGATAAATCTTATTTATTGATCTTGGTTACTATAAAAATGGTAATGCCTCCCATTTTGTGATATTTTTATACCATTGGTGTTGTTCACCACCCCAGGGCCCACTAGAGGTGGTACTCGGGGGACATTATATCTCTTCCTTCATTTTCAGATCAAGAGGGGACTCTTTGGAGGGAGGGGGTCATGATAGAATGGTATTAGAGTGTGATGATTGAGACATAAGATGGGGTTAGAAGTTAGGCACAGTGAGGATTTCATGGGTTGGTAGGGAAACCATATTAGGTGATCTTGGAAAATGACATAGGCTAGGGAAGACTGGCAAGAACATGGGATTTTAGAGACCCCCGTGATTCGATGTAAGGATTCCAATCCTACCGAACTACCAAGTGAAGCTACACCATTTTTTGGGTAGAAACCCTAGAAAATGTAGATGAATCATAATGACTTTTGTTCCAGTTTTAAATTGGGATTTTTGATAAATTGAAATAAATAATGAGTTAAGTGAGTTAAAATGACTATTAATAAAAATTCCATACTACTCAGGCTTAGGAGTTCCTTGTTTACCTTTTCAGCTCTAGAACCCGGTCATCATCTACATTTGTCTTAGGTGGTTGAGGCTTGACAGGCTGATCTATTTGATTAGAGAAGGGTTGATCTAGTATAAGAGGTTGATCAATGGTAAAAGATGCTACGTGATTTCTAGTAGAAGACTTTGAGAAAGTACAAGGTTAGTGTTTCATACATGGAGGTGGAGAGTTAGCATGAGGAGATTGTGATCACCTTCGTCTTGATCCAGGATCTAATGAAGTACTGGGTTCATTTGTTAGTATGTAAAATGAGGGGATCCACGCATTAGAGTTAGACACTGTACCTGAGGGAGAGAAAGGATACTGAGATTCTATGGGTTGATTTTTATAAGGAGTTCTAAGAATAATTCCTTTCATCCACCATGAAGGCTAAAAAATATAGGAGATACTCTCCCTCCTGTAAGGGAGTATATCAGTATGATAGTTGGGGTTTAAGTTCAACGATATCCTTCTCTTTACTCCAGATCTCTTTCCGGATGAGGAGTCTCATGCGATACATCTATTGGAGGCTCTTCATCCTTCTCTCCAATATGTGGTTACTCCCTTCACCTTGCCAACATACTTGGAGTTCTAGAAGAAGGCGAAGGTAGTTGAGAGGATGAAATCATGATGAGGTCTGTCCCAAGAGGTGAGCCATCAAGGTTCTTCTAATAGAAATGATACTTGTAGTAGGTCTTAAGTTCTAGGGCCTTCTAGGTTTTGACCAGCATGAAGTCAACCTCAGCAGTTACCATTTTAGAATTTAGGTCCTTGTACCTTTGTTGTGAATTTGGGACCGAGGTGTTTTTGTTTTGGGGACCATTTTAATCTTCATATTCAGTGCTCATTGGCCATTTGAGCTCAGCATGGTGGAGGTGGGCAGGTCCAGCACCCACCTCAGTAGTAGTTGCGGGCACAATAGTTCCAACAGTAGGGGAAGCAAGCTCATGCTCCACCGAGGGGAGACATAGAAGGTAGAGGTAGACCTTAGGTTGTTCCTTATGGACCTCAATCCGGTCATGGTCAAGGAGGAATTCATCAATAGAGAGACAAATAAGCTATGCACGCTTAGTTACATACTGTAGAGGAATCAGTTCAAGCAGGTCCAGAGATCGTTTGAGGTACAATCAACTTGTTCAATTATCTTTCTTGCAGTCTGTTTGATTCATGATCTTCACACTCATTTATTACACCTAATATATCCCACACTCTAAGACTAGACATATAGAGACTTCTTGTGCCCCTGGTGTTGAGTACACCAGTAGGAGGTCCGACTAGCTTGTTTGATGTATGTCGGGGATGTAGAATGATGTTGGGACCACATCAGACCCATGGGGATCTATTATTGCTATAGATGAATCCATAAAATGTTATCCTTATCATCAACTAGTTTTATTCCATGCATGATGTTATTGACTGCTTCAAGAGGAGAGTTGTGTTTTCAGATGTGGATGGACAATGTGTTGTTTTTGTTGGTGAGTAGAGTTTTCAGATGGGAAGTCAGTGTGTGAAGCCTCTTCTTTCTTTATTGGATGAGCTGTCAGTGGAATCAGTGGATGATGAGATGGGGGAGGTTCCCAACATTATTGGGGAGTTCTTGGATGTCTCCCATAATGATGTTGTGACTCTTCCCCCTCAATGTAATGTTGAGTTTGGGATAGAATTACAACCTAGTGCTTCTCAAATTTCTACGTCTCGTTATCAAATGGTACTTTTGAGTTGCGAGAACTGAGGATTCAGATTGGTGACCTAATGAAGAAGGGCTTTATCAGGCCTAGTGTGTCACCGTGGGGTGATTTAGTCTTGTTTTTAAAGAAGGAAGATTATGGTATGAGGTTGTGCATAGAATACCAGAGGTTGAATCAGGTAAAGTTTAAGAAATGTTACCCTATCCCAAGGATAGATGATCTTTTCGACCATTTTAGGGGAGAAATTTGGTTCTATATGATCAATCTATAGTCTGGATATCACTAGTTGAGGGTGAAGGACAATTATATCTCAAAAAATTCCTTCATGTGAAGGTACGAGCACTTATAGTTCATGGTTATGTTGTTCGATGTTATGAATGAACCAGCCATGTTCTTGGGGCTCACGAAATCCGTTATTCATGAGTTCATAGACTGTTTCATCATCGTATTCATCGATGAAATCCTAATCTACATGAAGTCAGAGGAGGAGCATACCGATCATCACAGGACTATCTTGGAGGTTCTTCAACATCACCATCTCTATGGGAATTTTTTCAAGCGTATGTTCTAGACATGATAGGTACACTTCCTTGGACACGTGATGTCTCAGTGGTGTGTAGAAGTGGACCCGTTGAAGGTTGAGGCAATAGTTTCTTGGGCGTCACCTAGAGGTTTGTATTTTTCTTGGTCTGGTAGGCTATTACTAGATATTTTCACTTGATTTATCTTGAGTTGTATCTTAGTTGACAGACTTGACCAAGAAAATCCAGGATTTTGTGTGGAGTGAGAAGTTCCAGACAGTTTTTGGCTTTCTGAAGTGGAAGTTGGTCAGTTCTGTAGTACTTTGGTTTCTAGTGGAAGTAGTGATGTTTGAGGTGTTTTGTGATGCTTCCTATCTGGGCTTGGGATGCATTCTGATGGAACTGTGGGCAGTGATCTCTTATGGGTTTAGGAAGTTACATCCCCCTAAATGTAAGTATGTGACCCATGATCTGAAGCTAGCAGTGGTCATGTTTGCATTTAATTTGTCGTGTCATTACCTCATTATGGAGATCTTTGTGGTCTTCACAGATCACAAGATCTTGGGGTATGTCTTTTCCCTGAGAGATATGAACTTGTGACATTGGAGGTGGATGGATTTTCTTCAAGACTATGATTTTGAGATCTCTTACACCTTAGTAAAAGGGAATGTTGTGGTTGATGCTTTGAGTATAAATTCATAGAGGGAGGTAGTTTGAGAATCAACGAATGCTTGGAAGGTGATGGAAGAGTTGAACACCTTGCACATAGATTTAGGAATGGATTGTGGCATAGGCTTTCTGTTTTAGATTATAGTTCAGTAATATCTGATGCAGTAGGTGGAGGAGTCTTAGTGGGGAGACTCAGAGATAGAGGTGATGCGAGATCATGCTGACTAGGGTGATGCTCTAGAGGGATGGTTGGATGATAGTTATAATCAGATGCTATTCCATGCGAGTCTGTTTGTTCTAGTGGTTATTCATGAGGGATTCCTCTATGAGTTACATAGCTCACCCTTTGTGGGGCAGCTAGGAGTTTCCAAGATGTACAGTGTCTTAAAAGAGTAGTTTTGGTGGCCCAAGATGAAATGGGAGGTACTGGAGTTCGGGGAAAAGTGCTTAGTGTGACAAAAGGTGAAGGCTAAGAACCATGTTACCTATGTTTTTTTACAACCCCTATATGTCCCAAAGTGGAAATGGGATGACATATTGATGGATTTAATCATATTATTACCTAGGTCTTAAGGAGGTTATGATGCAATTTTGGTAGTAGTGGATCACATGATGAAATTGGCTCACTTCTTAATGATTAAGGAGTCGGGCGCAGTGGATACCTCGACCATGAGGTATGTACATGAGGTGGTGTGAATGCATGAAGTTTCAAGTTCCATTATCTTGAATTGGGATATATGTTTTACCTCACGAGTCTGGAGGGGATTACAACATGATTTTGGTACTCAGTTATTCCTCAACACTACTTTCTATCCTCAGACAGATGGATAGATAGATCAGACCATCCAGACATTTGAGGACTTGTTGCGAGCACGCATCTTAGAATTTGGTGGATCTTGGGTGTGCCACTTTCACTCAGTAAAGTTTTCTTACAATAATAGATATCACTCTTCCATTGGCATAACCCTGTTTGAAGCTTTGTTTAAAAGACCGTGTTGTTCACCTTGATTCTGGATAGTGGTTGGGGAGAAAACTATTCTAGGTACCAAGGTGGTCCAAACCATGATAGAGAAGGTTAAGCTTGTCCATGAGAGGATGAAAGTAGCACAAGACTGGCATAAGTCATATGCAGATCACAGGAGGAGGCCCTTGTAGTTCCAGGTTGAGGACCACATGTTCTTGAAGGTTACCCGTCAACGTGGGCAGCGGAGATTCGATAGAGGGATCAAGATTTATACTAGGTTCATTAGACCCTTCGATGTATTGGGATGGGTTGGCGAGATGGAATAATAGTTGTCACTACCACTGTAGTTGTAAATGGTCCCTGACGTCTTTCATGTATCTCATCTTTATCAGTATCTCCACGATGACTCCCACATCATTGACTGGGGAGAGTTGGACATCAAGAATGATGTAATGTTTGTGGAACAACCAATGGAGATCCAAGATCATCGATATAAGGTGATACATAGATATACCATTCCCTTGGTTCATGTTTTGTGGAGGCATGGTGTCCTCGAAGAGAGTACTTGGGAGCGAGGAGCACATATGCATACCCAATACCCAAAGTTGTTTTGAGTTTTGTCTTGTCCTATTTTACTTTTTAATGTGTTGCTTGAACCATGTTTTCTATGAGATGAGTTGTTTCATTGTTACCTAATGTGTGATAAATTCCTGATATATTAAGAGGGGAGAACCTGATTTTTAATCAGTATTCACTAATGAGGATACGATTAAAATTGTGCGGGCGATTTAGTGATGCCCAGAGAGGATAGTATCTTGACATGGAGGAAAGAATTCCTAGATTTGTGTCTAGATATTGTGGATTTTTGTGCTTGTGTGGTGTGTCTTGTGGTCAGTTGTGATAGTAAATATCGAAGGTGTTATTGGATGTTGAGGTTTCAACCTAGATTTGAAATAAGCTAGGGTGGTTTATCATTGAAACTTGATGTCGGTAGTAGTGTTTCAAGTATAGAAATATCCTTGAGAGGTATCTCATGGGGTGGTTGTTCAGAATCCAATTTTCCTTCTTGGTTTTGTTTTGAATTTTTGAGGGAAAGAATAGTTTTATAGGTATATGATGTAATGACCTGAACCTCTCTGGTCCATTAATTTTTTAAAATCTAGTGTTTGTGGTGTTTTGGAAGGTAATGGTGACTCATTTCAAGAGTTCTTACAAAAATCCAGTTTTCCAATGGTAGCTCATTTGACAGTGAGTTTTCTACCAGTGAGTCAGGATTAGTGATTCATAATGGTAACTCACAATGGTGAGTTAGGAATGGTATGTTGCCGACAGTAGGTCAGGACCGATGACTCGCGATGGTGACTTACCCAATGGCGATTCATCCCAACAGTTTGTCAAAATCCTAGTTTTCTCTAGTTTTTCCAGTTTCTCCTTTTAACGTTTTATTTGACATTAATTGATTTTAAAACAATATATATGTGTTTTTGGAGCCGTTTCAATTGATGTAAAATATATCTTCAAATTACTAACACTTTGTAGGATTTTAGATAGTCAAAATGCATGGTCTTGATCATGATTTTAATTTAATGGATTTTGAAACCATTTCTTCCATTGATATAGGATATGACCTTTATAAATCCGAGACCCCGTCTTCCTTGTAAATTTACATTTAATATTGATACCATTCATACCAAAACTTTTCTTATTCGATTGATCATTATTTGTGTTGCACCCTTGGATCATGTTTCCATATATCTTTGTGCACCCCCTATTTGGCACAAGGAGAAGGTGATGATCGTTAGTTTATCGAGGTAGGGATCCCTTCATACCTCTTCCATTTGTGTATCATGTGGGGTGGGTGTACTCATGTATCCTTGTAAATATATAAGAACTCAAAATAAATAAATATAATTGAATCTGTTTAATATTAATGTACAAGGGCTGGGAAAAAGTGATGCATGCTTCTAATTTATTATTTTGTTATTAATATTGTGTTCTATAAGGGATAATCACCCACTGAAAGTCATGGACCTTAGAGGCCTTTTTTTGTGAACCTGTGACGGATTGTGATATATTGTTTTTAGTCATATTTTGAATGGATGTATATATATGCAATTAATTAACCATGGATATTCGATTAAATAAATGGACGCCCCATGATTATACACCTTCTGTGATCACCCCTGAATTATCAAAGTGGAATTAAAGAATTAGTGTTTGTTAAATCTGAATACACCTTGGCCTATTCCATTTGGTGGTGTTCAGTATATGGATTTTTTCTAAATTGTACTATATTGGGGTCGTGGGCATAGCTTTGTGATGTGGGGTGGTTTGGGTGGTGTGATGGAATATCTGGTTGAGGAAATGAATGATAATTTTTTCACAGTGGGGCTATGATTAGGTTGTGCGGTCATGTTCTTAAGGGGTAGATGATAAGTTTTATGCAGTAGGGCTACCAAGGATGGTTGATCATTTCTATGAAAGGGACTACACTAGGTTGTGTTTTTTTTCATGTTGTTGGATGTGTTGGGTGTGGTATGTTTTGTACAGTGGGGCTTCCAAAATGGTTCTATTGAGGGGATAGTTTTATGCAGGATGACTTTGAAGAATGATGATAAAAGTTGTTGATATAGGTGTTAAGTGGGGAGGAAACATGAATTCGGTTGTTTCACCATAGTTCTTATTGTGTGTTTTATACTGTGTGGCTTGTTGCGTGATGTGGTTGGTAGTTAACAAGGTAGTGATAGAATGAATAGATGGATTTCTTAATAAATAATGATGTCTGGTTAAATGAATTAGATGGGGTTATAAATTTGATTTGTGGCTGGTTGTATGGTCATGCATTTAGAGGTAGCAGTAAAGTCAGTTTTGTGGGCTGGTAGTTTGTTTTGAAAAAACCCCATAGGTTGGGATGAGTGTTTGATACCTATATATATACTTGTACTTTCTTGTTATTTCTATACGCAACCCAGCTTAGTTGATCACTATGATCTGAACACCCCCATTTCCATGGGGGCGGGTGTTTTCCCAACATCTTGGTGGGATGATGGATGGATGGTTATTATCTCTTCCCTACTCCCTCTTCTAGATATTGGTAGCCCAATACTCTTTGGGTAGGTTGTGGTGCAGTTGTGAGGACCGTGTGTTTGCGAGAGAGGTATGATTTACAGGTGTCTACGAGATGAGATGTGGTGTTCTTTACTAGGTGTCTTTGGGATGATGTATGTTTGTGGCCCAGGTTTCTACATGAAAGATGTGGTATGGTTGTGGACCAGGTGTGTGTGGGAGGGATGTGGTGAGTTTCGTATTCCCAGGTCATGGGACTAGCTCTGAGGCCTAGGTTTGTGCAAGTGGTTTGTGACTTGGGGCTTGTGGAAGAGTGTGGAGGCGTCAAGAAATTCACCATTAGGGTATGTGAATTTAACCAGTGGTAAGTGGTGTGGGGTACCCAAAATATCAATGTGCTTATTATATTACTTTACTTGACTTGCATTATTTGATGGGCATGCCTCTGTGAGGTTGGGATGGCTAGTATTCCTTGTTATGTGCTATTGGTTTCTACTATGTTCTCATAGAGGAATTAGTATGCTTCTCCCACTTATGCATGAGAGACCTTAGTTTTTCTTACTGAGTATACTCATATGATCACCCTACGTATATAAACATTTTCTGGTTTCCAAGAGGATTATGTGAACCCTAATGGACCTTACTAGCTTGACCATTAGGACAGTTTTCACATCATTGGTTAGCTTTGTTCTTTTGGGTATTTACTTTGGAGTTAATTTTTATTTGTATCAGTTTTACTTTAAACATGCATGTGGGATGTATTTTGGTTTTCCTTTATATATTTCTTGGAGTTTTTTTTTGTGGTTTATACATCTTATCTCATGATCTTGGTTACTATAAAATGGGTAATGCCTCCCATTTTGTGATATTTTTATACCCTTGGGGTTGATCGCCACCCCGAGGCCTACCGTAGGAAGGACTCAGAGGTTATTATCTCTCCTCCTTCATTGCTAGCTCAGGAGGAGAATATTTGGAGAGAGGGGGTCATGACACCACATTACATGCTTAGGGAATAAGATTGTATATAACATAGTTTATTACATGTTATATGAAATGTATATCCTACTACAAGCCCAATATTTTGTGTAATGTTGTGTTTCTTGATCAACAGTAAATTCACGATGAGTATTAATTACAATCTGCATATTTTGTCTACATGACATCCATGAATTCGGTGAGCATGAAACCACATGTGGTTATATAGTATGTATTCCAGCTACACACCATGTATACTATGACATATCATGTTCAATCCATCGGTCAATAGGTAGTGTGTAATGATGCCTCATACCAAATCCTTACACATCGTTCCATGATTTGTACGACTTGTCTTGGTGTGGTTGACCATGGATACATGACATGTAATTTTATATTATATGACATGTATCCTTGTTCTATATTTAGTATCCTTGTCACCTCTAGATCGGATCTTTGAGCATTCTTCATATTTTCTTGTTATATACATGGTAATATAAAATTAAAATACCTTATTATCTTGAATTTCAGATTAAGAAATGAAAAAATGAAAATGAAAAAATCAAAATTAAATACATAATTGATCAAAAAAAATTAAAATTAATATGTGATCACTCTGATACCACTTGACGGTTATGGGGTATAATGTTTTTGTCATTTACGTTAGATAAAATCCCCAAAACTAAAAAAATTAAACCCCTTAATATTCATTAAGAGAATCTTTTCATATAGAATTTATAATGAATTTATAATAAGAAATATTTCAGTTTGATAATTCTTCCTTTTTCGATGGATTTGACTGATCTTTTTATCACAATGTCACTATGATGAATAATCCAAAGAAAATTTCTTCTAGTAGAATCCACATGTGCTCCCTGAATCTTGGAACATCATTGATGAAACATTGGGTGCTAACACAGAGAATCCAAATGTCTTGAATTGTTTTTAATTGAACATAATAATAATACCTCTAGTCTTGAAGGATTATTTATAGTTATCCTAGTCTAGAGAGGGAGGGGGATGACCACCTCTCATTTTGAGAGAGTTCTTGATTAGTTCTTTTTAGGTATTATGGAGAATTCTCTAGAGAGAACATCATTGTGCACAAAAAAACCTCCACCTTAAAAAAATAATATAATCAAGTTAATAAACTTAGGGATAGATAATTAATAATTTTTTAGAATAAATTAGCTAATTGTTAACTCTAAATAAACCCCATATCAATTATTATTATTATTATTATTATTATATTCCATGACACACGCTAACTCACATATATTTAAATATCATTTCTTAAATAAATAAATAATTTTTTTAAATGATATTAAATAAAATATATCATTTCATTTGGACCCTTAACTTGTCCAGCCAATTATACTCGATATTTATCAAACCTTGAATAATAAATATTTATTTAAATAAATAATTATCTTTATATAATTCATTCAATAAATTAATAAATATTATATTCACTAGCTGGTGAATAATTATTTATTTAATATTCAATTCATATATATTCCAAACTGGAATAATTGGTGATTGAACTTATGTGATCAATATAACATAGATTATAATTATTCCACAATACGGAGAATAATATTTTTTTCAAATATTAAATTCAAATATAATTTAACTAAGATTCTTGATACACTTAATGTGTGATCCTCTATAACTCTTTCTTTGTGGCATTAGGTGAGTTGGCCTAAATTCCAAGATTAGCATCAAGAAGAAAATCCAAACACCCAAAGAGAAAGTCATAAAAATCACAATGATTAAAATCTTATATGAATGATTACTGTGTAATATAATCCCTTTATCTTGATATCCCATAAAACTAGTTATATACTCATGTCATCGACCTATATGCTTGATATATATTTCTTTGATTACCTAAAATTAATTCATCTATAAACCGCCATGGACTTGAACTTAATCTGATATTTACATTCCAATCAAAGAGACCTAGATATCAAATTATATTAATACATAAGGGATAAATCATTTCTTGACTTATTTCATTAATATATTGTCACTTAAGATGCACCCAATGTATGCTACCTCACCATGAGTATATGACATCACAATTTTTACTCATACATAAAATTTTATGATTCATGATATACATTAATATCAATATCAATTCCAAGGACCAATACACACACCCACAAATAGTAATAACTAATGAGATATATAAATTGTGTAATTTTTATTAGTGAGTTTGTCTTCATAACCTCCCATCTTGGAGATTACCTAGTGTGAAAATTCATGATAAGAAGCCTCATATTATTACGTGCATCCAACAATTGATAGTAAAAACATCATTCATGTCCTGTTATAATATTTCATCTAAACCATATGACATATGTTTTGGATTACTATCATGGTGTTTTTAGGATCTCATTATAGTGGGGAACTTCTATGACCTTTTGATGAAAAATACCAGGAAGGTTCTGGTACTGAGCACACTTGATACATAGAATAATATTCATTATATGATAATATTCATATTCAGGTCTTTAAATATATATGTAATCTAAATTCAAAATTTAGTTGGTTCTATTGAACCGATTCTAACAACATAGAGGTCCCATATGATACCCTAGAAATTGACCACGACCTTCTCTTTTTATTTTTAGGTGACAATATGTTGTGTAAGGTTACATAAAGACTCATTGTAGCTTTTAGTTGTCTAACACTTAAAAATCATCACATGAGTAAATTACCAGTTAGTGAATTATTTAAGAAAGTAAAACTTTATACCATTCAAGTGTAACTAGTATAAAAATCCAAGGATATCTTGATATTTTTTTTTGAAATCTTGCTTTACTTGATCATAATTGATACTAAAGTGGAATATATGGATCAAGATGTTATATTATTAATTATTTTATATAGTTATTAAATTGTACTCAAAATATGATGGTGTGTTTGAAATAGTCATTAACTCTAGAAGAAATTTTTAATTATTTTCTAGGTACCTCTAGTGTTAAAATGGATTAAAAATTGAGGTAAAAGAACTTATTTTGTGGAGAATTTCCTAGTATAAATGAAAATAAAGGATGGTAGTCATAAAAGGAAGAGTCAGTCTAAATAAAAGAATAGAGTCATAAAATAATATCGCTATAAAAAACTTGGTTATATTTAGAGTGACTATCTCGAGGAAAATTATTTAAAGGTTGGTGGAGTCCAATCTATATGGTGTGGAATTATTATGATGGTTCATATGTCTATTTAGATATGTTTAGTATGGTTATAGATGTAGATTTCATGTGAAACCACTATAGGGAAAAGTTCATTTAGCAGTGGTTTTCAAAACCGCCGATAAATGTTTTATTTTATTATTTAGTAAAGTTTTTAGAAAACTATAAAAAATTTAAAATGGTTTATTAATTTATTAAGGTCTTAGAGGTTATAATAAAAGGAAAAAACTCACACACCCCTAGGTCAGCAAGGACATGCCACACCTACTCCAAGGGTTGACCCACTCCATAGCTCACCCATTACACTTTTTAGCCTGAAGGCCCCATATCTGATGATCCAAAGGCCCCTTTATCAAGGACCAAAGTACATTATTGCATTCCCACCATACTGCCCGTACTGTGCAACACTGTCACTCTATCACTATTACGACCCTCAAATTCTGGCCATAAATGGCCCATAAACCCCCCAAAGAATATTGTTAGTATTTGAAACCTAGTTGGATATAGAATTATGTGGTAAATTTACCGTCAATTAATCCCCCCAACTGCACACAATGTTTTATTAAAAACAAATTCTAAATATGTAATTTATTTTTTTATATTTAATTTTAGTGACAGTTTTTTAAAAACCATCCAAAAATTAATAATATTTATTATTTAATATTAGTAACTAATTGATATTTTAATAACTTACTGATTATTAAATATAATTATTTATTATTTTTTATATATGATTTAAAATTTTAATTAACGATTAATAGTTAATTATTAACTATTTATAATTAATTGGAAAATTTAATTACTTGTTAATTATTAATTACTAATTATTATTTATAATAATATTTTTAATTAATATTTATTTTTTAATTATTAATCATTATTTTTTAAAATTATTATTAATTAATTATGATTTTATACTAAGGAAATTATTAATTATTAATTATTTATAAATTCTTAATTCTAAATTATTATTTTTTAATTTTTAACTTTTAATAGTTAATTATGATTAATTAGTCATCAATTATTATTTATTATCTATAATTTTAAATACAATAAAAATTTAATTGAAATTTTAATTTCCTATTAATTGTTTATTATTATTTATAATGATTTATTATTTAAAATTTTAATTAATTATTAATTACTAATTATTTTTAAAAACTAGTTATTAATAAATATAAAAATAAATTAATTATAAATTATTATTTATAAATATTTATTGTCTATTAATTCTTTATTCATAATTCTTAATTTGTAATTATTAATGAGTAATTTTTAAATAATCATTAATAATAATTAATAATTAATTATCATTTATCATTTATGAATTATAAATTATGAATTATGAATTATTTATAATTATTAATTATATATTTTTTAAAGTTTTAAATATTTTTAAATTATTAATTGTTAATGAATTTTTAATTAATAATTACTATTAATCAATGAACGAATGAACAAATGAATGAAATATTTTTTAATTTATAAACAATTATAATAAATAATTGTTAATAATTATTCATTTATTAATAATTTTTAATTTTATTTTTTATTTATTTGTATAATTTATTTTATTTGTCAAATAGGTTAAATAAAATTTATTGATATATTATTACATATAAATTAATTTGGTGGAGTTGTTAGTATTAAGAGAGTAAACGAGAATGGGTGGGGGTAGTGTAAGGATGAGTGACCTCTTATGAATTTATTGTGTTGTGTAAAAAAATATTAGAACAAGTTGGTTAAACAATATTTATTGACATATTAATATGTGTAATTGTATTTAGTGGAGTTGTTAGTGCTTAGAAAGTTGAGTGAGAGTGATTTGTATTAGTATAAAGATGTATGAAATTCTAGGAAATTATTGTTCCATGTATAAAAAAAGTATTTAAAGAAGTAGAAAATAAATAATACAATAATTACATAAAGGGGTCCTTTAAATAGAATAAATGGTAATTAAATAATAAATGGTAAATAATTTTAAAAATATATTTTAAATAATTATCAATGATTAAATTTAAAAATTGTATTTTAATAAAAATAAAAAAAAATTTATTTAAACAAAAAACTATCTCTAAACGATTAATGATGGTTTAAAAAACCACCATGAAATAATTATTGACATAAAAATTGGTGTATTTTTCTATAAACCATTACGAAACATTTAGTTATAGTTTAAATTTTAGATAAATAATATTTTTTATAGTGAACCCTATATATTTGTTAAACATGTATCTTAGGAGGAGATATATTTCTTTGAAAATAACTGTAAGTGAAGTGAGTGACTTAGGAAGTTTGAAGAGTAATAAAGTCATGGGTATAAGTTTGGTGATGATCAATGATAACTCAAATTTATGCATATTTTTTTCAAAAAGTATTTTATTCATAAATGAGTTAATCACACCTAGTTTAGTAAGTTTTTAATATTTTATGGTTGTATTAATCTTAAATAAGAGTTTGGAGGACTTTGGAATAAATCAAACAATGATGAAGGAATTCATGTTATGGTGTTGAAGATACCATGACATAGTCTATATAGGAAGTGAAAATGATGAGAAAAATGGTCATTGATGCACAACTCATGGGAGAAAATGATTTTATGGAAAACTATGGGGTCCTCTATGTTTTGGAACATATCGTGGTTGTGTTGAAATATGGAAAATTGGAGATGAAAACACCTGTAAGAAAAGGACTATGAGAAATTTTCATAAAGATTTTTCCATGGGGATGTCTTGAGATATAAGAACAAATGTGAAAAGATAGGGAATAGGATATGGTTTATAACCAAAAATTGAGTAAGTGATTATTCCATGGGTAAGTCTTGAGATATAAGACCACATGTGAAAATATAGGGAATAAGATATGGTTTATAACCAAAAATTGAGTAAGTGAGATATAATTATTATGATGTGGTGGATTTAAAAATAGGCAGAATGTTACCCAGATATGAAGAAAAATGGATGTCTCCATGCCGCGATGAGAGTTAGTTGGGCAGGATATTTTGGGATTTCTAAAGATTTCGATAGTCTCTTATCTCCATATTTTTAAAAACATTGATAAATCTTTTGGGGATATAATTAAGGAATTCCATATTATTTTTAGAAACTATTTTTAATAGTTTAGGATACACATTAAAGGAAAGAGATATGGGATATATAAAGATATATGTAAATGAAATATTCTATATAAAAAGATTTCAAAGTATTGGATCAATAAATCAACACAACCACCTCAAGGGGAAGGACTTTAGCTGGAGGTTCCTAGAGTTTTAAGGCTACGATTAAAATTTATTTTAGGATTTTTCTTTCTCTCTCCCATGTCTAGCATGGATCAAACATTTGGTTCTTGTGAAATTATGATGGGATAAATATCTTGTGATTTTTTTTCAATAACAGGTTACTGATTTATTAAATTATATTATTTATAATAATGATTCTAATTATATTTATGAATTCATTCATATTCTTCTATATATTTTCATCTTTATTTATTCATGATCAGTGTTTATTATTTGATGAATTTCCATTTAATTTATAAACTGGTTACCTGAATTCCTTCTTGACCATGGATTGAGTTAGAGTGTTGATGTTTAAATATGGGTTTCCATAATCTAGTCATTAAATTATCTAAAGTAATTTACCATAAGAGATCATTTTATTTATTATATAGTAAATAATAAACCACGGGTTAAATTAGATTCAAATCCAAAAATGATAAGATCACCCATTAAAATCATTAGAATTTAAAGTAATTCATTATAATTAATTTATAAAAACCTAGTATGATTTCATCATTTAATATTTATTTAATTAGTTTTATATTTAATTTAAAATTTTCAAATATCAAGTCCTAACTTTTGAATGAAAAGTTTCATCTTAGGGATCATATAACTTTGCGGGTTTGACCTCTAACTTGGACTTTACCACACCTTTTTATTTTTAAGTTTATAAAAGGTGATTCATAAATTTATAAACTATATTATTTACCAGAACTAATATCTCCTTGATGTTGTTCATAGTTGTTGTTTTTTGTTGGATATTTTTGTGATTAGTAAAAATTTAGGTTCTATAGTTTGATACAATCCTTTTTATTTTCAACTTTTCCTTTTACTATTTATTTTCTTTATTATTCTTGGTGTGATCATGTTGGGGTTTTAGGTTATATCTTATGGATGCATGAGAACTTAACTCAAAATAACGTTGTGAAATTTGGAAAAAAACTTCTTTATTATGTTCTTGAGATTAATAAGAGATTAAGGAAACAAAATAAAAAATGGAACATGGATGGAGTCGATCAAGATAACGAAGTAGACCAAGTCATGAAAAGTTAACAACCAAGGAAAATAACTTTAATAAAGTATGACTTAATCTGTATGGGGGTATAACCAAAGGTTATAGTGCCTCTAGTTTCTATGAAAAAACTTTGAGATAAAACCACATATCATCTAATTTGTCTCAAATTATATCCTATTCACAAAGCCACCACATGAAGATTCAAACAAACACTTGGGAAATTTCTATTAACTCTATGATACATTTCAATTTAAACGTATTTCTAAAAATGTGGTAAGGCTATGATATTTCAAGGTTTATTTATGAGATAAATAAGAATAATGGATTAAAATATTATCACCTCATTATATTACATTATGGTATGATATGGAATGATACCCATTAACTAGATTATTTCTCCCATCTAAAACAATGAACCTCCATTTGAAATTATAAATTTAAAACAATCTAAATCATAGTCACTTCATACTATATGATATATATTTAAAGAAATATATAATAAAATATTCCCATCATGGTAAAGATATGTGGTTAATAATTCAGAAATTTTATAATGGGTTTTCCCAAATTATTAGGTTAACCATTGATGTTTCCGCTAGAGGAAAATTAATGAATAAACTATAGTGAGAGTGTTATGACTTGTTGGATGCCATGTCTAGGATTATTTTTCAATAGAAATAGGAAGTACCATAGTCAAAGGGATCTAATAATGAAATAATAATCACATATATTTAAATAATAACTACTAACATTATGTCAGTTGTGAAACAGATACAAGTTATATGCATTGAAGATTAAAATTATATTGATTTTAATCACTAAAATTATTTTTAAGGATAAAAGATTTAATAAAATTAATGATTAAAACCAACAGGAGGACCACTAATGTTCTAAAAACAATAATATTTTCCATTAATTTAGAGTCAAATAATTTAATTTGGGGAAACCCTAGAAACATTCATGAAAATCAATGGGGTTTCCATCAATGAGATGAAAGAAGTTTTTAAAGACCGAAGAGCTACTGTGAGAAATATTGAGTTTTAATTTGGAAAAATGTAAACTATATCAAGTACGGTATAAGATGAGTACTTCTTAGTGACATAGAAATAAACCCATTTAGATATGTGAAAGCTATCACCATTAGAAGTGGAAAAAAGAAGAAATTTTTGAAACAAATATTATACAATTATAAAATTAAACTAAAAAAAGAGGAAAGAAGAGGAAAATTGGGATGATAATAAAAAAAGATGAGAAGAAAGTGATTGAATAATTTATATAACCTTAAAAAACCTCAAAAACAATCTTTAAAAAGATAAAGTAAGGTAAAATTGAGTAATAAAGGAGTAAGTTTCTATAAAATTTTAAGAAACATCATATTAAAATTCCTTCTGCAATTTTTTTAGTAAACATGACCACATAAGCAATGTTCATGGTGGATTTAGTTTTAAATAAGAGGAAGCTTGTGGAGATGAATCTTATAACACTTATGAGAGAATGTTCAGTTGTGGAATCAAGGAGTATACCAAAGAATAAATCTAATTTGTCTAGTATTTCAATTCCTATTAATATTAAAACTTATGAGTTTGAAAGATCCTTTTGTGATTTAGGTGTGATCATGAACATTATATCATATGAAAAATTCAGTTGTAGGACATGAAATTGATATATCTATGTGGTTTTACTATATATGTTTTGGGTTAATTGGAATATGTTTATTTATTTAAATACTTTCTTGTGATTGATATGAATGAAGAAAAAATAACCCTTATACTTGAAAGGCCATTTTTAGAAATTTGAAGGACCTAAATAAAATTTCAAAGTGGGGATTTATCTTTAAAATTTCTCAGTGAGCAGGTGAACTTCAATATTCATTGGGTGATGAAAAGTTTTGATGAAGAATACAAAGTCTTGAGTAAAGAAAATGGGATATAATTAGAGTATGTCATTTCCATTGATGAGAGGAAAGTAAAAATTACTGTAAGGAATAAATAAAATGATGAAAAAAATGAAAAAAATTGAAATGATGGAAGATTAATAGGATATAGTATATTGGAAAATCTACTTATAAAAAGGAGAAAAAATAAGATGAAATGTTTGGTTAGTCTATGAAATAATGTTTTATTTTTTAGGATTTACTAAAAATTAGAGAATTAGTTATATGGAAGTGGAGAAGATGAAACCTAAAAGAAAATTAAATACTATTTCATAGAAATTAAAAAAATATATCTAAGTGTATGAGACTCAACTGTACCATTCATTGATCTAGAATGGGCAACTTCTCTCTATTCTTCTATTACATAACATGGTGTGTAACAACCCTAGATTTTAAAATAGGAACATCATGTTTGATATCATATATGAAACATAAAAATAATATTTTTATAGAATATAAAACCTTGATAAAATATTAAATATTTATTTTTAAATAAATTCAATCCATTCGATTGCCTGTGATGCATGCAACAATGGGTTTAAACAAAACATGATACTCTATTAAAATATTATTTAAACATGACCATTATAACATAGCTTCTAAATTAAAGAGTATAAATATGACTAACTAAATTATAATAAATATATGTTTTATGCATTTTCATTAGATATATATTTATTATAAATAAAAATAAGAATAATTTGGAAGTAAAATAAAAGTTTTCTGAAAAACCATATTTTTTCAAAGCAAACGGTTTCGTTGATTCTTACACCATTATGATATTTTTTTTTTAATTTTTAGAAAACATATTTGATAAAATTAAATTAATTTATTAAATAATTATATCAAAATTATCTTAGGGTGATTTTTTTGGATTTTTTTGAAAAATTTCATTTTTCAATGAATAGTGAAAATACCGATTTTATTGAAAACTTCCTTTTTATTTAAATTATTTAAAAATATAAATTATATTTTAATTAGTTTTAAATTAAAATTATTTCAATTATATTATAATAAATTATCTTTAGGTCTTTATAATTAATTTTATATTGAATTTTTACATTAAAACTTTCCATACTTATGAGAATTTTCTCTCTGGAAACTGTCTTTTTCGTCGCACAGACAGATTTAATTTTAAATTGAATTATTTAAGTTCTATGAATTTAATTTAGAAAATTTTATTACATATTTTTAATCATCATAATTTATATTATCTAATAAGGTCAAATTATTTTTTTTACCTTAATGAAGAGTAAAAACAATTAATTAATTACCGTGGTTAAGGTAAAAATGGGTTTATTGTGGTTTAAACTAAAAATATAAGGGTTAAAATGAACTAAAAACTTGTAAAAAAACCATTTTATGTATATATTTCAACCTTATAACCTCTAATTTTTTAAAATTACTCATTTTGGAGCCTTTTTTAATAAGAAAAATGATGTTGTATTTAATTCTTTTAAAAAAATTCAAAGTGCATCCTCTCCCCCGCCTATAAAATTCCAGCCCTCTTCTATCCTCTTCATGCTTCTAAAACCCTTTTATTAAGAAAATAACTGAACAAATATCTTAATTACCCATATAAAAACATCCTAGAGTCCTTGGTTTTATGGTAAATCCATCCTAGTAAGTTTTTTGGTGCAAACCTAAAGAAGTTCTCTGAAGAAGAAGTAATGTTCTTAAACAAGCATTTTCATTTTATTTATTCTTCCAACTTCTTCAAATATTATTCACTAATGATAACATAATAACATAAATATCTCAAATATAATTATATTTTAATATGTTAATTTCATAACCTATATCCTTATACACTTCTATCAAATGGAAAATGAAATCGTACATCATGTGTATGGTGGGCTACTGTCACGTGAACTGATGTAGTTTATTTTATATCACCACCTTTAAAGGATGGATATAATTATGAACTTAACAAATTTATATGATATTTATGACATTATTATACTTTTTTAAATATTATATCACAAATAACTTTGTAATTTTCATTTCTTAGGGGATACGATAACGTCGCTTGTGTGTACGATAGACTACCACCTCACAAAGTGATGTGAATCATTTTTTGTTTTTTCTTTACATATATGGTATTACAGATATAGTTAATGAATATATGGGATATTTATGACCTATATATACTTAAATAAAAATAAAATCATAACTAAATTTCTACCTTACCATCTATTGGAAAATAATAACGTCACTCATGCACACATGTGGATTCCCTCCACCACATAACGATGTGAAATGTTTTTCATTTTATTTTTACATGGATAGTTATAAAGATGTATTTGATTAATATAAATTATATATATGAAATAATAATTATTATATAATTATTAGTGAATATTTATTGTACTTTAATTCCATCCATCATGAAAAATGGAAACAACGTTCATGTGCATGTACGACCCACCGTCTCCATGAACAGTGTGTCACATTTTTTATCTCTAAATTTTATTAATTAATATAAATATATATATAATAAATATATATTATATTTATATAATGGTAAAACTTCTATATATTATGGAACCATGATCAAAGTAAAATTATTGAAATTATCGAACCAAAACGTAAATGAAAAACGAAACAATTATCACATAAAATAGCAATTTTAACAAATAATTGCTAATAAATGAGTGATAAAATACTAAAAGTAAATCTTATGTGATATGTGATATGTGATATATGAGTATGATTTTATAATATATTTTTAATAAACCTATATTTATTATATTTTATGTTCAAACACATATGAAGGAAGCCAAACCTGAGGTAAGGGTTTCTCGTCTCACTTTTACTTCCATAAGACACATGAAATATTCCCCACACATTTATTTGTGTGGTATATATACCATACATTTGATGTGTTATATCATGAATAAATTTATCTTCATTTTATTAAAAGTTTCATTTTATCTTATTTTTTTTCGTGGGTCTTATGATTCAAATGCTACTAAAGTGGTAACGATTTATTTTACAATCTCATCATTATTCAGGATTGATTTTGTTTAATTCTACCTTGGGGGATTATTTAATATTTATACCTTAAAACTAATATATTTCCTTATCATGTAGATATTAATGAAATTTTAAAGTAATAGTACCATTTTCCTCCTTTGGCACTTAAAGTGATTGAGGAAAATGTTAATAAGAAAATCTGAATTTATTTCTCTTTTCCTACAAAAATGATTTTTATTCTAAATCCATGTTTTCTAAAAATGTTTTAAAAAATGTTTTTAAAATTATTAAAATTATTTACTAAAAAATTTTCTATCCATTTTTTACTTTTTACAAATTTTTTTGAAAGGAATATTTATGCTATTTTCCATAACAAGTTCTGTTTGGATTTTATCAAAAATTCAAAAGGAATATTTATTTTAACATGTACTACATGAATGATATTTTACTCCTTCATTACCAATTAGTGGTTCAAATATGATTTTAAAAATTTAAAAGGTTTATTTTCAAATAAAATTATTTTTAAATTTTTTTGTGAATTTTTTTAAAAGGTTATTTAGGAAGTGAAAAGTTATTTTCCTCAAGAATGTTCATAAGAAATTTTTATGTGATTTCAATTCATCAAAAAAAAATCAAACCTTTATTATACTTATGTTCCACAAGATATATATGGTATTGATATCATAATTATTCTTTATTTGTATGGTTTATTATTAGTTTGACTGAAGATGTAAAATTTTATTATCATTAACCATATTACTCTAGATGGTTTATGATTATGTTTATTTGATTACATTTGACATATTGTATATTAATTTTTAAATATAAATATTTATGTTGATTATGTTTCACCCTATTTATATGAGTAATTCATTATACTTAGTAAGTGATGGGTGTGGCCTGATTATAGATAACCCTTTGATGCATTGACAGGTCTCATGAGACAAATCATTTGACTAAATTAGAAAAGCTTTTACCCAAAGATTCAAACTATCTTGTGAAAGGTCTTGATAGTATGTTTCAAATGTATAACATTATACATTACGTCATTATGAGATTTTTTTTCTTCTATCCATGTGATTATTTTATTAGTTAGAATATCCATAGAAAATTTTTAAGCTCATGTGATTATTTACATGGTATCATTTGATCATCATTTATTCAAACCATTTTTTGATGAATTTATTGTTTAAATGAAATGTGTTTTAGTTATTTACCTTTCCATATTGATTATGATTATTTATTAATGATATATTATGATGTATGATTACCCTTATTGATCATATTTTCTCACAAAATTATTATATTTTATTTTACTCAGGATACCAAGAAGTGTTTTGTAATTAATATGTAGGGATATTCTTAGGGGAAATATGGAATTATTAAAGAGAAAACTTTGTGTATTTTATGTTTTCAATTGTAATGTGAATTTAATTTTTGAATCTAGTTTTCCAAGACTACAAAACTAATAAGTTATTTGGGATGTGATTCCTTATATCAAGTGCCTATATAATAAATTAACCATCAATTTTGGGTTAATGGAGTCATAGTTTTTACAGTTGTCATCATAGTAAGTTTAGTAGAAAACTTGGTAACTAGATTTATGAAAAAATAGATTATAGAACCTAAGCCTAAGATTAAATTTGAGGTTAATTATGAAATACAATACTAAAGTTTTATTAAGGTAGATATTATGTGGTTTTTCCTAGTAATGCATCTCTATTTGGATACTACAAGTGGACATGGTTTTTGAAAATATACTCCTAGGGGAAATGAATCTAAAAAAGGCACAAGAGGAATGAATCAAGCATTATATGGTGCACAACAACGGGCCTTACTGCACATTTAGATTGAAACTCTTGAGGGATATTCTTAATATAATTCCAATTTTATTTAAAAATAATTATAAATGATTTGAAACTATTTTTATGATTTGGAAACGATCCCAAATAAATCATGTTTATTATTATGAGATTATCGATGCATAAAATTTTTCAATTTTTGTTAAGTGTTTCCCTAGTTTGGGATTATACACTATGTTTCATAATTATATTATCTAATATCATATATGCCATTTTTTAGAAATGTAACATGGAATAAGGAATGGAAACCATATCAATTCATATACCCAATATAACGATTTCCCTCCTAGTAAAGATAATGAAGATGGAGATGGAGCTGCATTTAGAAATAATTATAACCATATTGGGTAAAATGACTCAAGTGATGAGTAATAACCTTGCTCATATGGAGTATCCTGATGATCCACCACATGGTTTAATTATTTTATCCCCCTTTATGCATAGACAACCTCCATAATTTTATGGGAATGCAAATCCACTTGAAATTGAGCAATGGATAAGTTTATTAGAGAAGATATTTCTCACTTTGAGAAGAAAATGAAAGGGAGAAATTTTTCATGGTAGTTTAAAATCTCTTAGGTGATGAAGATAAATTGTTGAAATTGATTCAAAATACTAAGGATGAATTATAAATACAAAAAATGTAATGGAAGGATTTTAGGGTACTTTTATTGGAAAAATATTTTCTTCATGAGAAATGAACAGATATGGATAGAAAATTCTTAAATCTAAGATAAAAGGAAGATGAAATTTTTTCTATGTATAATGAAAACTTTTTAAGGTAATCATGGAATTCTAGAAACTGCACACACACTCCAAAGAGAAATATTGATCATTTCTTTGATGGGATTAATCAAATTATTTTAAGCAAATTAGTCTCCTAAAATTTATCATCATATGAGGAGATAATATATTGTGTTATAATTAAAGATAAATAATTCTCCATGTCTTATGTATTTGAAGGGAATAAATAGAAGAATAGGATGGTATAAAAAATATAGATAAAGGGAAAAAGGTAAAGAATGATTTTACCCCATGTGATAATTGTGGAAAGAAGAAATATGGTACTTGATTGAAGGGAATGATGTTTTTTTACAAGTGTAGAGAGAAAGGAAACTTTGATTTTGATTTAAAGGGAAATAAAAAATCTTACAATGTATAATGATTTAACTTTAATTAGATGAGGAACTATGTAAATGGATTCCCAAGTGTTAAGGGAATATATCTTAGAAGAAGCTAAGAGACCAAGGTCAGGATTATGATATTACTACAGAAGAAGTGGAATGATTAATGCGCTTGTGTTTGGATTAAATGTTTTTGTAATAGGAGTATTTTATCAATGATATTATATGTATAATAATAAATAAATGTAAAAGTATTGTACTATAGTAACTATTTTTAGGATTCAAAATAATATAATGAATAATACTGATAACCAATAAAAGTGATTCTATGGAAAGTTGATCTTTTTTGAAAACATGTGATTGAGGGAGGATAAGCCTTATTATGTGGCTAGTGTTCAAATAATAATTTTAAAGGGATGTTTATGGTATAGTTTTTGTAACCTTGTAATTGGTTCGTGATTTATATTATATTTTTTGGATTTTACAAAATTTTTGGATTTCTGGAATATATTCTACAACCTCCGATTTTATTTTTAGAATCATTCATGTTTTTATTAAGGTTTTATGGTGATCAAGGTATTTACATATTTGGAATGTGATGTTAACATCCAATTTATATTGTTTGGGGAATATAATATTGATTTAGTGACATGAATTCTAAATTTTTGAACTTTGAATTTGTTTAAACATATTTTGTATGACTCTTAAGGTTAACTATTTATAGAATGGTTCAAGTTGAACTTCAGGTGTTATTTGATAACTTTTTATAACCATTTTGGTCTTGGAAAATATCTTGAGACATGATGAATTACTGGTCATTCTTCTACCGAGTTAATGATTTTTTAAATGTTAATTTTAGTGATTCAAGTATAAAAATTCCTATTATATATTAATTTCTTAGAGTAAGATATTAAATAGGAATTTATTTAGGCAAAGAAAAAAAATTAAATTGTGCCTATTAAATAGAAATATACTAAGTAACTATATTTTCTTATTCTAAAATGATATTAATGAAAAATAATATCTTAGTACCTCCATCTTCGATGAATTAAATAGCCTTTTAAATCATCACATATTTATGGATTTTTTGTCAATAAAATTTTTATATCATTCACTTTATTTTGATTAATGATCTCTATAAATCTCCACTAATCCTTGGGTGTTATTTTTTTTCCATATCCACATATTTACTTGCCACTAATGTTTTAATATTTGGAAACCTACTATGTGTTATTCCATATGGACTTCATACATAACTTCCTCTATTATCAAGAGGATGTTTTATTAAACCTTTTTATGATGTGGGGTTTCAAGAATTTTGTTTTCAAATGTCAACCCCTTGATTATTGATATTAAGATTAAATTATGAGGAAATAATTTATTAAAGGGGGTAGAATATAATACCTAGAGATTTTAAAAGAAGAAAATCATGTTCAATATCATGTATTAAAAAAAACCAAAGAGAATATATCAACCCAAGACTTTATTATATATATATTTTTAAATAAATTCAATCTCTTTGATTGAATGCAAATCACGCAAGAACAGGTTTAAATGAAACACAATACTCTATAATAATATTATTTTAGCATGACCATTATAAAATTTACATTAAATTGTAAGGTATTAATATTAATATAAAAATAATAAAAAATATATGGTTTACATATTTTCATTAGTTATTTTTTTATTAAAAATAAAAATAAGAATAATTTTAAAGTAATAGAAATGTTTTTTGAAAAACAAATTTTTTCAAAGAAAACGGTTTCATCACTTATTATGCAATTATGAAAAAATTAATCATTGAAGCATTTAGAAAATTTATCGAATAAAATTAAATTAAATTTTTAAATTTTAATATAAAAATTATATTAGGGTTAATTTTTCAGATTTTTCTATAAAGTTTCTTTTTTCAACGAACAATGAAAAATACTGATTATTATTGAAAATTTAATTTTAGTTTAAATTATTTACAAAGTTAAATTATTTTTTTAATTGGTTTCAATGTAAATTTAGTTTAATTATATGATAATAAATTCTATTTTGGTCATTATAATAAATTTTATTTTGAATATTTATATTCAAACCTTATATACTTATAAGAATTTTCTCTTTGGAAACCTGCTTTTTCATCGTGTCTGTAGGTTTAATTTTAAATTTAATTATACCACTTCTATAAATTGAATTTTTATAAATAGATTAATTTTTTTAATTATAATAATTTATATTATATAATATTATTAACTTAATTGTTGACGTTGAGGAATGATAAAAATCATAAAAATTAATTACCATGGTTAAGGTAAATAGGGTTTACTAGGGGATTAAACTAAAAAGATAAGAGTTTAAATGACATAAAAAAATATCAAAAACCCATTTTATGGAAATATTTTGAACTCATAACTTCTAATATTTAATAATTACCCATTTTAGGCTTTTTTCATGAGAAAAACATAGGTGTAATTGATTATTTTCAAAAAAAAATCAAGTTTGTCCTCTCCCCCACTTATAAAAGGCCACCCCCTTATTCTCACATATTGACACTTCCAAAACCTTTTATTTAAGCCAATTACTACCCAAATATATTCCATACTCCTATAAACACATACCAGAGGCATTGTTTTGATCAAAATTATATCTTAGGAAGGCTTCTGGTGAAAACCTAAAGAAGTTCCTCGAAGAAGAGGTGATGTTATTAAATGAATGTTTTCATTTTATTTATTTTTCCACCTCCTTAAAATATTATTTAAAGATGATAATATAATAACACCTACATCTACTATATACTGATATTTTATTATTTTAGTTTCATAAATTATATCCATATAAACATCCATGAAATGGAAAATGAAACCATTAATCGTGTGTACGGTGGTCTACCGCCACACGAACCGATGTAGTTTGTTTTCCATCACAACCTTTAACGAATGGATATAATGACAAATTTAACATATTTATATGATATTTATAAAATTATTATGCTTATATAATTATTTTATCATATATACATTCTTACTTTCCATTCTTTAGGGGATACAATAATGTCGCTCATGTGTATGACAGACTACCGCCTCGCAAAGAGATGTGATTCATTTTTTTGATTATTCTTTGCATGGAAGGTATTAATGATATAGTTAATGAGTATATGTGATATTAGTGACCTAAAAATAATTATGGAAATGTAATATCACGTATAACTTCCTACCTTCCCATCTGTTGGAAAACAATAACGATGCTCATGCGTACGTGTGGGCTACCTCCTCAACGTAGTGATGTGAAATGTTTTTCATTTTTTTGAATGGATGGTAATAATAATGTATTTTATTAATTTAAATTATATATATGAAATAATAATTATTATTTAATTTTTAGTTAATATCTATTTTCATTTTATTCTATCCATCGAGAAAAATGGAAACAATGTTCATACGCACGTATGACCTACCATCTCCAAGAATGATGTAATCCATTTTATATCTCTAACTTTTAAAGATTACTATAAATAAATATATAAAAAATATATATGATATTAATACCATGATTAAAATTATTCTTATTATTAACCATTATAAAATTTAAAGGAACGAAATTACCGAACCAAAATATGCATGAAAAACAAAACAATTATCACCTGAAATTGTGATTTTAACAAACAAATTGCTAAAAAAGGAGTGATAAAATACTCTAAGTAAATAATTTATAGTATTATATGTATTATTATAGTTATTAAATATATTTATAATAAACCTATATTTATTATAAAGGAGGGTCAAACACATATGAAGGAGGTTAAACTTGAGGTAAGGGTCTCTCATCTCACTTTCACTTCCGCGAGACGTATGCCCCACTTATTCCTTTGTGTAGTGCATATAATACCCCTTTGATATGTTATACCATGGATATATTTATATTCATGGTATTTAAATTTTATTTTTATGTTATTTATTTTATGGTTCATATGATTCAAATGTTACCAAAGTGGTAAGATTTTATTTCACAATCTCATCATTATTTGGGACTATTTATGTTTAATTCTCCCTTGGGGGAATTATTTGATATTAATATCTTAAAAACTAATTTATTTTATTATACTTTAGTTATTTATTAATTTTTAAATTAATAGTACCATTTCCCTTCTCTCTGGTATGTAAATTAATCCAGAAAATGTTTTTAACAAAATATGAATTTATTTATCTTTTTAAGAAAAAAGTGTTCTTTTTTCCAAATCCATGTTTTCTAATTTTTTTTTAAAAAATGTTTTTAAAATTAAAAAAATTATTTAATAAATAAAATTTTACCAATTTTTTACTTTTTATAATTTTTTTGAAAGGAATATTCATTCCATTTTCCAAAACAAGGCCCATTTAGATTTTAATGAAAATATAAAAGGTACACTTTTTTTAATGTGTATGATATGAATGTAATTTTAAAAATTCATGATAAATAAATGTTTTAAATATTATTTTACAAGTTTCTAAGGTTTTTTTAAAGGGAAATTATTTTCAATTTTTTTAAACTTTTGGTTTTAAATGGTGATTTTTAAAGTGAAAAGGATATTTTCTTCAAGATTGTTTTTATGAAATTTTATGGGATTTATATTCATTAATGACATAAATAATTTATTTTACTTATGATACACTAAGGATATATAGTATTTATATCATCCTTATACTTTAATTGGATGGTTTATGATCAGTTTAACAGAGGATGTATAATTTTATTACCATTCACCATATTATTCTACATGGTTTATGATCATGTTTATTTGATTGGGGTAAGTATTGACATTTCATATGTTAGTTTTTAAATATTAATGATTATGTTGATCATGTTTCACACCTTTAATATGAGGAATTAATTTTAATTAGTAATATATGGGCGGGTCTAGGTTATAGGTATCCCCTCAATGCATCAAAAAGTTTCTTGAGAGAAATCCATTGGCTGAATTTGATGGGTTTCTACCCACAAATTTAAAATTTCCTATGAAAGGTTTTGAAAATATGTTTCAGATGTTTGAAATTATGAATTCAATAATTATGAGATTAGTTATTTCTATCAATGTGATTATTCAATTAGTTATAACATCCATGAATAAGTTTCCATCTCATGTGATAATTTATATGAATTTATTTGATCATCATTTATTCCTTCCATATTATAGTCAAATTATTCTTTAAAGGGAACATGTTTCAGTTATTTCCCTTTATTTATTAATTATTATTATTTATTCATGGTAGATTACACTTTATGATTAACCTTACTAAGCATCTGAACTCACCACTTTTTTATTTTTTATTTTCCCCAGGATACTAGGAAGTGTTTTGTAATTGATATATAGGGATATATGATAAGGGGAAATATGGAATTATCAAATGAAACACTTTGTGTATTTTATGTTTTCAACTGTAATAATAATTTGAAGTATGTATCTATGTCACGACCCGACCTAACGGGGCTCGAGCCGCGACTCCCCAAGCCCGCCTCCAATAGGCCAGGGGCTGGCGACCAGCGCCGAGTAGGCTATCACACACATGGGAGGCATTAGCCTAAGGTACCTGTACACACGCACCCACAAACACCTCCATGCAATAGTGCAGAGATATAGAAACTGTAAAGTAAAAGCATGCATAAAATCTATCCCAAACCAGAGTGCAACAGCAAAAGTACAAAGGCAAAAACAGGGCCCACCAAAATAAAACTACAAAGCGCGTCCAACCTGCTCTAAAGAAGGGGAACGCTGCCACAAACACCCGCCGGAAAGCTCCCTCGGCACAGCTCTGGTAAACACCCCGGTCGACTCGCTCACTAAGCTCCGCCTGCTCCGGGTCCTCCTGGGACTCCGTCAAAAGGGCTGTGGTCTGCACAAGACACAAATATGTGGGGGCAAAGCCCGTGCAGGGGGGAGTATAAACATACTCAGTAGGCACCCCAAAAACCCAAAACCCAAGAGAGCAACTGAAAGGCAACAGTCTGCTCAACCCAGCCAGAGGGAACACATACGAGAGAGAAACTCCATCTCATGACCATCCTCGTCTAAACACAACTAGTCAGCTCAGCTCAGGTGTAGGACCATACATACACCTTGAACAACCCAGATATACACAGCTCACGCCACAAAGCCACAAGAGGTACTGACCTCATCACCAGCAACTGCCCCCAACCAGGAGAGTACACCACACGAACACTGTCATACCAGATGACATTCATCCGAGAGATACACTCCATTGGGTCCCAAACAAACATCTCAGATGCTCACCCGAGAGACCATGCTCGTCGGACAACATCACTGAAACACCATAACCACCAAACTCCTCGGATAGGAGATCACCGCTAGGGTCCGCTAGGGGATACCAAGACCCACTTCGGTATACGTAGCTCACAGATAGAGGATCACTCCCAGGGTCCGCTGGGGGATACCATGACCCGATCTGGCATATGTAGTTCTCACAGATAGGGGATCACACCCAGGATCTGCTGGGGAATACCACCACCCGATCTGGCGCTCGACAGAAGCTTCACACTCAGATAGAGGATCATCGTCCATATAAAGATGGACACGACGATACCGGAACCCTATCTGGTATAACTCGTGATGTAGGGGATCGAAATGACGATGCCGCAACCCTACTAAAACCATGCACTGAGTAGGGTATCGCATAACCAATGATACCGCAACCCGACCGACACCAAGCGCTGAGTAGGGGATCGTATAACCAACGATACCGAAACCCTACTATAAACATCATGCTGAGTAGGGGATCGTAAACTCAAAGATGCCACAACCCTACTGTGCACGACCCACCGTGTAGGGGATCATATTCCTGATGATGCCAGAAACCCTACGGGGTTAACCTGCTAGATAGGGGATCGCCGCCTGTGAATAAGCGGTCACAGCGATACCAAGAACCCGATCTAGGGTAAAGAATGCTAGAGGATCCGCTCCGGACCACCAGAGGGATACCACAACTCTAACAATTTAGACATCCCATCGAGAGGATCACAAACCCATACGAAGGTTGTGATGCCACACGAACCCTTGTAGGAACGAACCAAGTGAGAACCCTCAACCACTGCCGGTCCAAACGTCGCTAACCCGAGCGACCCGCCACAACGCCACACTGCGCACCTCCTAGGCCAAAATCGAGGCCACCATCGCGTTCCACACGAAAAAACACGCAGGATAGGCTATTTACTCGCCTGAAACGGAGCACCAGTGAAAAAGGCACTATTCACCATACCTAGCTCGTGTGGGGCCCACACAACGATCCCAAAACCCATCGAGCGGACCATACCACGACGATCCCCTCGGAAAAACAAGCGGAATCGACTACTCGCTCGTCCGAAACGGTCACCCGGTGAAAAAGGTACTATTCACCGAAGCCAGCTCGGGTGGGGCCCACGCCTGGATCCCGAAACACATCGAACGGATCGCACCATTGCGATCCTCTCAGAAAAACACACATGATCGACTAATCATCCGCCAAAATCGGACTCCTGGTGCAAAAGCTGTGTTTCACTGCAAACGCCAAACCCGACCTCGTGGGGCCCGCACCCCGTTCTCAGTCCCAACACCCAGAAACCATCTGAAAATGTCCGTCGTACCATCAGGGTCTCAACGCCACTGACGGCACGCCAATCGGACGCTCTGGGTAGAAGTTACAACGGCCCGAAGTCGTAAAATAATAAAATATTATTATTTTATTCGACATTTCAAGCCCCCGGGCCAAAATCCCATCTCACAAAATTCTCAAAGTGAGTTCAAAATGTCTGTCTCGACGCAAGGAACACGTCACCGCAAACGGCTCGCAAATTGGAGTTATGGTTTGCGAGTTACGGGGGTTTAAGGAACCCCCGGAACAATCTGGTCGGACCACCGCAAGGTCGCCAGAAACCACCGCGCCGCCGCCGGACTCCGCCGCGCCGGAGCCGGAAACCACCACGCCACCGCCGCGCCGCCGCGGACTCGCCGGATTCCGCCATGGCCGCCGCGGGTCTCACCGGAAAACCGGGTTTTCGCCGGAAAACTTCCGGGAGCACCCCGGTGCTCCAAATTTTGATCCGAAAAAAGTTTTGGAAAGATCGGGACCTGAACTACACAACCCTTATGATGATTTGAAGAAAAACAATGCATAAACGGGGTCCGGGATTTTAAAACTATAACCGCCTACCTCGCGGGTGAAACGCCGACATTCTGCCTTAGATCCGCGCTCCAGAGCTTCCGCTGCGCGCTCCTGGAACGTCCGCCGTCGAATTCCGAGCTCGTGGGCGCTTCGTTTTCCCGATTCGGCGGAGCGGCGGCGAAGAAGGTCGAGAGGAACGATAATGGGGGGGGGGGGGGGCGCTGATATTTATATCAGCCGCCTGCCGACGCCAAACCCGCCTCGAACCCGACGCCCGATGCGAACAAAAGAAAGGTCACTCCTAGGGTAAACGCGCCGTTCTGAACGCAACGATGGTCTCAGATTTTCCATCCGAGACTCCGTTCAGAAGTTATTTGAGCCGACGCTCGCACACTAACTTCTCTACTTATTTATGAAAACGCCCCTGGTGGCGTTTCTCACCGCAGGCCTGCACCTGCAAAGTTTACACCCTGCCTAGGGTAAACGGCCCGTTCCGGACGTAACCGTGCCATCATATTTCCGTTCTGAGCTACCTTTTAGGAGATACCACACCCCCTCCATGTGAATAGTATAAAAATACTTAATATTTTTATAAAATTAATTTTGGGCACCCCGGGCCTCGGAATCGCACGCCGTCTTCGCGCCTAGCTCTGGAATTCTTTGTAGAAATATTCCAAAGTCTAACAGGACCAAAAACTCGAGTCTCTATATCCTCCCCCCCTTAGAACTTTTCCTCCCCGAAAAGCCCTAAGTACAAGGAAAGCGATCAGACTCTCAACTGGGTCTCACACACCAGCGAGATCACCAACAAACACCCATTCCCGAACGTATAAGTCATAGGGACTCATCCGCCACACCTCAATACTATCCGCTTTGGGCGGCACAGACTCGCTCGCACGGTTTTAATCGCGTCACAAAAATGCATCTCGGTGGGGGAATGATTCTTCTTCCTCACGCAGTCAAAGCATGCCGATTAACTCCCACACAGGGGCTTACCAACGCCCTGAACAAAACTCGAGCAAGCAACAAAAGGAAAGAGTACCGCTAAATAGTGTCTATCAAACTACTGTAGAAAGTAGAAAGGACACAAGGCATACCTCTATCCATCCGCAGATCCTCTGGGTCAACAGCCTCCAGGGCATGTAGCTGTCCTCGCCCTCGGCCACCAGCTCCCTGAGCTTGGCATGGACCACCTGTGGGTGGGGGTGGTGGCAACTGGTACCGCCTACCACCTCCTCCTACTGCACCCGCTCCGCCACCACGTCCGCCGCCTTGCGGACCTCCTTGCTCGAGACGCTGCCTCTGCCAAGGCAGTCCATCGACCCTCTCCCTCTTAGCAGCACGTCGGGTCGGACAATCTCTAGAAAGATATCCCCAACCGTCGCAAGCGTAAAACCGCCTCTCTTGTGGCTGACCAAAACTGGCCTGCGAGCTCTGTGAGCCATGAGCCTCAGATCCTCCATCCTGGGGTCGCCTCTTGAAACGGCGCCCACGTCCAGACCCCTGAGTCTGTCGTCAGCTACCAGATGTCGATCTGACTGAAAAGTCTCATCTCTCGTGTTCCCAGCACTAACAGGGGGAATCTGCTCAGCCAGAAAACTCTCCACCACCAACGCTCGCTCCAGCACTCCAGCATAGGTGGGTAGGCACAAGGAAACCACACCTGCTCGGATGTCCCTGCGTAAGCCCTGCTCGAAGGTTCGAGCCCTAAAGAACGGGTCTCGAACCATATCCAGGGAGTAGCGCAATAGGTCTGTAAACCTCGTTGAGTACTCCGACACGGTCATGCTCTCCTGTCGAAGCTGCAGAAGCTCCTGAATCCGCACTGACTTCAGCATCACCGGATATAACTCCTCCCTGAAGAGCCACTCAAACTCTGCCCACGTGAGCGTCTCCTCGTCATGGGACCGCGTCACCGACCTCCACCATCGCCCGACAGAACCATGAAAAATGCTCGCCGCTAGGACCACCATCTAATCTGGAGGTGTCCTTACTAGGCGGAAAACTAGGGTGACTGCCTCAAGCCAGTCATCAGTGCCTGGGGGTCTGGATCACCCCGGAACCTTAGAGGTTGCTGCCTTTGGAACTCTTGCAGCACACTCAGCTTGCGCGCAACCTCGTCCTGCACCACCGGCACAATCATATACTCGACAGGTGGTGGATCAACCGGCAGACCACCTGGAGGTGTAACCTCAGAACCTGCGCCCTGCTCCACAGCCTCTACACGGGGCGGTTCGTCAGCACAATCCTGCTGCGGAACCCTCACTGGCTGTCGTCGTGGAGGCATCCTGAAATACATTCAAGACACACCACAGTCAAAGAGTATATCTGGAGAGCTGACTCAAGAAGGACAAGGAAAACCCAAAAACCCAGTCCTATATGATGCATGTACCATTATGTCCCTGCGACCAGTGTGTGAATGTCCCGAGTCGAAAGGCAGGTTATCAGAGTCCTGGTGTATGGATATGTCGGCCGCCGCACCAACACTGGAGTCTCTGGCCTAAAAGACGAGCTCAAAACACCATAACACTGCCGCTATGCAACCCAAACCAAGCTCACAACTAGACCAGCTACGCGCTGAGATCCCAAAGGTGGAACCTCCTCTGATACCACTCTGTCACGACCCGACCCAACGGGGCTCGAGCCGCGACTCCCCAAGCCCGCGTCCAATAGGCCATGGGTTGGCGACCAGCGCCGAGTAGGCTATCACACACATGAGAGTCATTATCCTAAGGTATCTGTACACACGCACCCACAAACAGCTCCATGAAACAGTACAGAGATATAGAAACTGTAAAGTAAAAGCATGCATACAATCTATCCCAAACCAGAGTGCAACAACAAAAGTACAAAGGGAAAAACAGGGCCCAAAAAAAGAAAACTAAAAAGCGTGTCCAAACTTCTCTAATAAAGGGGAACGCTGCCACAAACACCCGCCGAAAAGCTACCTCGGCACAGCTCCGGTAAACACCCCAGTCGACTCGCTCACTAAGCTCTGCCTGCTCCGGGTCCTCATGGGACTCCGTCAAAAGGACTGTGGTCTGCACAAGACACAAACATGTGTGGGCAAAGCCCGTGCAGGGGTGAGTATAAACATACTCAGTAGGCACCCCAAAAACCCAAAACCCAAGGGAGCAACTGAAAGGCAACAGTCCGCTCAACCCAACTAGAGGGAACCCAGACGAGAGAGAAACTCCATCTCGTGACCATCCTCAGGTAAACACAACTAGTCAGCTCAGCTCAGGTGTAGGCCCATACATACACCTTGAACAACCCAGATATACACAGCTCACGCCACAAAGCCACAAGAGGTACTGACCTCATCACCAACAACTGCCCCCAATCAGGATAGTACACCACACAAACACTGTAATACCATATGACATTCATCCGAGAGATACACTCCATCGGGTCCCAAACAAACATCTCAGATGCTCCCCCGAGAGACCATGCTCGTCGGACAACATCACTGAAACACCATAACCACCAAACTCCTCGGATAGGGGATTGCCGCTAGGGTCCGCTAGGGGATACCAAGACCCACTCCGGTATACGTAGCTCACAGATAGGGGATCACTCCCAGGGTCCGTTGGGCGATACCACGACCCGATCTGGCAAACGTAGTTCTCACAGATAGGGGATCACACCCAGGATCTACTGGGGAATACCACCACCCGATCTGGCGCTCGACAGAAGCTTCACAATAAGATAGAGGATCATCGCCCATATAAAGATGGACACGAAGATACCAGAACCCTATCTGGTATAAATCACGATGTAGGGGATCGAACCGACAATGCCGCAACCCTACTGAAACCATGCGCTGAGTAGGGGATCGCATAACCGACAATACCGCAACCCTACCGACACCAAGCGCTGAGTAGGGGATCGTATAACCAATGATACCACAACCCTACTATAAACATCATGCTGAGTAGGGGATCGTAAACCCGATGATGCCACAACCCTACTGTGCACGACCCACCGCGTAGGGGATCATATTCCCGATGATGCCAGAAACCCTACGGGGTTAACCTGCTAGATAGGGGATCGCCGCCCGTGAATAAGCGGTCACAGCGATACCAAGAACCCGATCTAGGGTAAAGAATGCTAGAGGATCCGCTCCGGCCCACCAGAGGGATACTATAACTCTAAGAGTTTAGACATCCCATCGAGAGGATCACAAACCAATACGAAGGTTGTGGTGCCACACGAACGCTCGTAAGAACGAACCAAGTGAGAACCCTCAACCACTGCTGGTCCAAACGTCGCTAACCCGAGCGACCCGCCACAACGCCATACTGCGCACCTCCTAGGCCAAAACCGAGGCCACCATCGCGTTCCACGCGGAAAAACATGCAGGATAGGCTGTTTACTCGCCCGAAACGGAGCACCGGTGAAAAAGGCACTATTCACCGTAGCTAGCTCGTGTGGGGCCCACACAACGATCCCAAAACCCATCGAGCGGACCATACCACGACGATCCCCTCGGAAAAACAAGCGGAATCGACTACTCGCTCGTCCGAAACGATCACCCGGTGAAAAAGGTACTATTTACCGAAGCCATCTCGGGCGGGGCCCACGCCTGGATCTCGAAACACATCGAACGGATCGCACCATTGCGATCCTCTCGGAAAAACACACAGGATCGACTAATCATCCGCCAAAATCGGACTCCTGGTGCAAAAGCTGCGTTTCACCGCAAACGCCAAACCCGACCTCGTGGGGCCCGCACCCCGTTCTCAGTCCCAACACCTAGAAACCATCTCAAAAAGTCCGTCGTACCATCAGGGTATCAACGCCACTAACGGCACGTCAATCGAACGCTCCGGGTAGAAGTTACAATGGCCCGAAGTCGTAAAATAATAAAATATTATTATTTTATTCGACATTTCAAGCCCCCGGGCCAAAATCCCATCTCACAAAATTGTCAAAGTGAGTTCAAAATGTCCGTCTCGACGCAAGGAACACGTCGCCGCAAACGGCTCACAAATCGGAGTTATGGTTTGCGAGTTACGGGGGTTTAAAGAACCCCTGGAACAATCTGGCCGGACCACCGCAGGGTCGCCGGAAACCACCGCGCCGCCGCCGGAGCCAGAAACCACCGTGCCACTGCCGCGGAACTCGCCAGATTCCGCCATGGCCGCCGCGGGTCTCGCCGGAAAACCGGGTTTTCGCCGGAAAACTTCCGGGAGCCACCGGGAGCACCCCGGTGCTCCAAATTTAGATCCGAAAAAAGTTTTGGAAGGATCGGGACCCGAACTACACAACCCTTACGATGATTTGAAGAAAAAAAAACGCATAAACGGGGTCCGGGATTTTAAAACTCAAACCGCCTACCTCGCGGGCGAAACACCGACATTCTGCCTTAGATCCGCGCTCCAGAGCTTCCGCTGCACGCTCCTGGAACGTCCGCCGTCGAATTCCGAGCTCGTGGGCGCTTCGTTTGTTCGATTCAGTGGAGCGGCGGTGAATAAGGTCGAGAGGAACGATAAGGGGGGGGGGGGAGGGCTGATATTTATATCAGCCGCCCGCCGGCGCCAAACCCGCCTCGAACCCGACGCCCGATGCGAACAAAAGAAAGGTCACTCCTAGAGTAAACACGCCGTTCTGAACACAACGGCGGTCTCAGATTTTCCATCCGAGACTCCGTTCAGAAGTTATTTGAGCCGACGCTCGCACACTAACTTCTCTACTTATTTACGAAAACGCCCCTGGTGGCGTTTCTCACCGTAGGCCCGCACCCGCAAAGTTTACACCCCGCCTAGGGTAAACAGCACGTTCCAGACGCAACTGTGCCATCAGATTTCCATTCTGATCTACCGTTTAGGAGATACCACACCCCCGCCACGTGCATAGTATAAAAATACTTAATATTTTTATAAAATTAATTTCGGGCACCCCGGGCCTCAGAATCGCACGCCGTCTTCGCGCCTAGCTCTGGAATTCTTCATAGAAATATTCCAAAGTCTGACAGGACCAAAAACCCGAGTCGCTACAATCTAGTTTACCAAGACTAATATACTATTCGGTCCTTTGGGATTTGATTCCTTATATATAAAGCCAATATAATAAAGTAACCACTGACACTGAGTTACCAAGTTTATAGTTTTTACATGGTGAAGTGATTTCTAGATAAAAGAATTTAAACAAATTGGTTATTGAAGGTAACATATGTTTTTTTTATTAATTTCTTTTGAATTATCCATTAATAATTTATTCTAGGTTTAAGAGTATGAAATTTAATCACCTTATGTTTTTAAGATTTAATAGAGAGTAATTTTTTACTTTCACTTATGTAATTTGATCTTTTAGGTCCATGGTGAAGATGGAGGAAGGAAAACGATAAAAGGGAGAAAATAAGATTTTCAAAAGATAGGGGAGTGTTATTTTTAAATTCTTTATATATTTATATCCTATATATTTTCAATTAAAATATAATTCTTTTAGGGGTAGGAAATTACATTCCATAATTATATTTCTTACTACATTATTGATATATGATACTAATGTTTATGATGAATACTTTCATACATTGTTTTTAAGTTTTATTTTTTATAGAGTTTAATGAGTAATATGTTGGGTGGATAATTAATGATAAGCACAATTTTTTATTGATGAATCATGATTTGGGAAGATTGATTGATTCATATAGATGGATTTTTTTAGCATTTTGTTTTAATTGTTTTTGATATGATCATTTATTGGAGTATTTTTAGGAAGTATTATATAATTTAATTTTTTATTTATATTTGGGTTTATTATTTTCATAATAAAAAAAAATAAAAAATGAAAAAATGAAAAAAATGAAAAAATAAAAAATGAAAAAAGGAAAAGAAGAAGTAAAATATAAGGTTAAAAATTGGAATTAACACAGATTGGCCTATAATTAATAATTTTCAACCATATTATTCTAACTATTACAATTCATGTTGAGAGGAGATTAATGGTGGGGATAGTGGTTCTAGTTTGGTTTTAATTTCAATTATTCTCTATGGATACTTTGATGATCATTTTCAATTGACCCATGATTAGTTTTCAGATGAGATCAAACAAAGGTAGTCTAGTGGATGTGATACTTGATACTTACATAAATTCCATTGAAAAATACAAAAAAATTAAAAAAAGTGGGAGTTTAGGTGATAAAGTATAATTTATAATTAAATTAAATAAAATCTATATGAAAATGAAGAATTATAAATCCCATATCAAAATAACTTTAAGTGGAAAATTTGAATACATTTAAAATACATGATTTATTTGTTTTATTAAAAGCCTATGACTTAATATATGTTTTTATATGATGTTAGAAAATTTATTATTCATTAATAATTTTTTGATTTTATTGATAATGATGTTAAAATCTTGACATGATAGGTTTCCTTTATTATGGTTAGATTAATATTAAGGAAGAGTTTATAGGACTTTGGAATAAATTAAAAGTATATGTAGAAATTTATGCATTGATGCCGAGGAGGCCATTATGTGGTATATGATGGAGGTAAAAAACAGTGAGAAAAACTAGCGTGGAAGAGAAATTTATCAGTGATAGGGATTTTATATAAAACAATGTGGATCAATATTCTATGAATTTTGTCATGGTTGTATTGAAATATAAAAACATAGATATGAGAATTCTTGTAGGATAAGTACTATGGGTGTTTTACATGGATATTATTCCATAGTGAAGCCTTGAGATATAAGAGCATATGCAAACAATTAGAGAAAATGGTGTGGCCTGTGGAGATACAAAGATCATGTTGGAGAGATATAATGATTATGATAGTGTGTATTTGAAAATGGTGGTGTTTTTCATAGATATTAAGAATATGGGATGTCTCTATTCTAAAGTGAGTGTTGATTGGTCATGGTCTTTGGAATTACTATATATTTGGAAATTCTATTATATCCATATTCTTTGAGTCCTTGATAAATCATTTTGGTAGATAATTAAGATCTCCCATATTGTTTTAAAGGATATTTTGAGATAAATTCATGTAATAATTAAAGTAAAGAGGTATATGGGATATGGAAAGATATATGGATGAATCTTTTCTTTATAAAAAGAGATATAATTATTGAATCAACACATCAACACAACCACTTCAAAAGGAAGGATTATTTATGTAGGATTTGGGAACATGAAGGATATGGTTAGCATTTATTTTAGGATTTTTCTTTCACTCTCTCATGTCTAACATGGATTAACCATTTGGTTCTTATCAAAACATGATCAAGGTGAACATCTTGTGCAAAATTTTGTTTTCAAATGAGATTGAGTTATTTAATTATATTAATTAATTATTTCTAATAGTGATTATTATCATTCTCATGAATTAATTAATATTCGTATACATTTTTCATCTTTATTTATTCATGATTAGTGTCTATCGATTGATTAATTTCCCTTTAATGTATAAATTATTTACTTGAATTCCTTCTTGATCATAGATTGAATTTGAGTGACTATGTTTAAATATGGTTTTGGATAACCTATAAATTGAATTAATCAAAGAACTTTACCACAAGAAAATAGGATTTTATTGATTGGAGAGTAAATATTAGACCAAGGGTTTACTTATATTCAATTCTGATAATGATAATATCACTCATCAAATGAATTATAATTTCAATTATCTCATGATCCCATATTTATAAAAACTTATTATACTTTCATCAATTAAAGTTAATTTAATTATATTTAGATTTACTTTAAAACATTATAATATTTAGTCCTAACTTTTTAAATGAATGTTTAATGCTAGGGATCGGATGTCTCCATGGGTTTGAACTTATATTTGAACTATACTATGAATTTATTGATTTATGTTTAATTAAGATAAATTCATAAATTTATAAACTTGGTTCCCACTTAGAAATAATGATGAATGAATCTCTCATGGCTAACATAGGTAAAATATTTGGTTCTTATGAAAATATAAGGGGTAAACATCTTTTGTTTATTTTTATAATAAATGGAAATTGATTTATTAAATCCTTTTATTTCTAAAAAATATTATTTTTTTGTTTTTTTATTAATTAATATTATTCTATAACTCTTTATATTTATTTATTAATAATTAGTGTTTATAGATTTATGAATTTCTATTTAATTTCTAAAATAGTTACTTGAATTTCTTCTTAATCATCTATTAAGTTTGAGTGGATTTGTTTAAATAATTTTTTGGATCATCTAGTCATTGAATGAATCCAAGTACTTTGCCAAAATAAAATAATATTTTATTTATTATAAAGTAAATACTACCCCAAGTGTTTAATTATATTTAATTCCAACAATGATAATATCACCCATTAAGTGAATTATAATTTCAATTATCTTATTAGACCATATTTATAAAAATTAACGACACTTTTTTTATTTAAAACTCATTAAATTAGTTTTATATTTACTTTAAAACATTAAAATATCAATAATTAACTTTTTAATGAAAATTTTCATGATGGAGATAATATATATATGGGATAAGCCTCATAACTAAACTACACCATGAAATTATAGTTTTAAGTAAGATTAATTCAAAAATTTCTAAAATTGACACCCACATGGAAATAATAATACCCCATATGAAATCATTAAAACTTTATAATGGTTATGTTGTATACTGTATAATGATATTAAAGTTGTGCCTAGGATTAAGAACTTGACTTGTTCCAACCATAAAGTACAAGACACCATAAGAGGGGGGGGGGCAAGTGAATTAGGGTTTTAAATTTATTTCATTTTATTTTTAATTTGGAAAAAATCTCTTGAACATGAAAATATCAACCAAGAATTGAAAGGATCTATTGTAGGAACTCTTAAATTAAGTGTGATTTTTGGGTACTTAGGGTGTAGCAGAGTGACTGACCAAGGTTGTCTCTCAAAGGAGGAAGTAATTTAAAACAACATATTAAAGGTATTTTGAAAATAAAAAAGGGTAAGAAACAAAATTAGAAGGATGGGGGGGGGGGGTTATGTTTATAAAATAAGATAAATAAGTTTAATGTAAGAAGATTGTATTTTTTTGTTCTTGTTCTTGAAATGAAATTTGATTAATAAAACACAACGAGAAGTTTTTTTATAAAACTATTTAAAAAAGAGTAACCAATATGACTCTACCTATTAAATTACTTATTAATAATTATCATTTAAATTAAAATCCAATTAATTATTATCCCCTAATTTTCTAACCCTCTAACCCAACGATATTTAACTTAACAACAATGATGAAATAAATTGAACCGTAGGATAGCTTCAGAACATGCAATCGTAGCACCCTACGTTGATTGTAATTATAATACTAGATTATAGTAAGTGGTAAATTAGAGAACATATCCATTTTGGTAATGAGTATGAATTTATTTTATATATTATATTTTAACTTTAAAAATTAATCTCCTGTGGTTTTGTGTTATATATTAATGTCATGCTCTCATAATTCACACAATTCTTAACCTCACATGTTTTTGCATGAATCATTAAATTGCTTGCTTAATTTATTTTAATTGAAACAAATTCCTAAATTAAAATATTTGAATTATAATAGCTCATTTATTCAAAATAAATAATTGAATATGGTTATATTTAGATTGATTACTAATAATAATTACTCTTCCATGGGTGGTGTATTCATCGTTGAAATGTTTTGTATTTGCAAAAGGTCTTTGAAGTGTATAAACCAATCATGTTTCTACTCTTGATTTCCAACCCAAATAAGAATATTAATATAATAAGAACATTGAAAATAATATAATAAATGGAATATAAACTAAGAGTTTTATGAAAGAACAACAATATTACAACAAAGAAGAGAAAACGAAGATCATTTTAAAGGAGGTCCAAGCTTGGTAGCTTCCTTACTCTAATTATGAACTGAAATGTTATGTAAAAAATTATAATCTTCTAGAAATATCCTAATTAACGTACTAGACCATCCAAATGATAATAAAACCAATTTATAGAGTGGAGGGGAGGCTAAGTTTTAAGAGGTTTCAAGAACGAATAGGGAAATTCGACCAAATAAATTAAGCCAACTTTAACCGCTTATTTTACCACAAAAACACATGAAACATATGTCCTTCTAGAAGGTTGATTTGTGATAAAATGTGTTATTGATATTATCTCCAAGTTGTGGACCAATCTAAGAATGTATGAAGAGGTATGGTCAAAATACAGAACTGATGTCTAATATGGAGAGTCCATCCCATCTCTGACTTCATTTTCCTTTTACACCAATAAAATGGAAAATTTATCTCCCATGTACTCAATGAATGTTGTAGACAATTAAGTCAAGAACACATATAAAAAATTAAAAATTTATATAATTCATATAAAAATATTTATGTCTGAATTCCTACAGTAAACTTTAAAGGGTAAAACTGTAATTTTATCAAAATTTCAAACGAAAGATCTAATCCCAAATATTTTATAAATGAACACATTTACCACAATTTGAGGAAATTATATCATTTATTATCAATAAAATATCCAATAAAAATGTTTTTTATCAACCCCCCACACTTACCCATTTTCACTCATGGGAAAAACCTTTTATCATGTAATCCAAAAAATTATAACATAATATGCATGTTTATATTTTTAAATCCATATTGGCAATATAGGAAAAGTAAGAATCCACTAAAGAGTAAATATTAATAAATTTTAAAATCACTATCTTATAAATTATGTCAAAACAAAATCTATTGAGATTAATAACACTAATCAGAGTGAAATCAAGTCATGGGTCTACCATGACACTAATTCCCACATGTGTGTGTGTCAATCATTTTAAAATTGTATCCCCACACTTTATCTAATATATTCAGGTCAATTAAAACTTTTATTGTTACCTAATTCTATTCTAATGAAGCTGTTCAACATCCTTTGCAATGAAATTTAAAAACCCACTCATTTAAGCATTCCCAGAAGTAAAACCATAACACCCTGACCTAGATATTCCCACATGTTGTACATTTCTTCACTCCCCTCTTTATTGATTTTTTTTTATTTTTTTTATTTTTTTATGGTGTAAAATAGTCAGATATGAGGATTACACTCATAGGAAAATCTAGTATAATGATGGAAATGATCAGAAGAGAAAAAAATTTATGGAAAGGCCATGTTATAAGCTAAAAATAATTACTTACCCTGAATATACATTCAATTGGGTATGAGAAACTCACAAGTCTTGATTGTGTGAAAATATGTGTGGACAAATCAATGAAACAATTTAACAAGAAAAAAATCACAAATAATAGTGTCAAAATATAAAAGGTTTTATTATGAAACAACCAATCATATCATCGATGACTTCCATTTTTATAAAAATAAACCCTTAAAGATGAAATATTACTTATTATTATCATGCCACCAATGAATTTTTAAAATATTAATTTTCTATATGTTCAATATGTAAATGAGAATGATTTATTTGTTTTATTTGTTTTGTTTGTTTTTTTTTGAAAATTTTAACCAAAAACTTTAAAGAAAACACACACAAAACACACAAATGAAAATACTAAATATCTACCCCAAAATGGTGTCCCCTCACCCAAACCTAAGATATTGCATTATCCTCAATGTGAACCCATGATATGATATGTGCATAATAAATGTAGAATTTTAAATAGGACAAATAATATAAAAGTGAAAGTGTTAGGAACAACCAGATATTCTCAATTGATGATGGGGTCATGCTGTGTGATGAAATAAACTGTATGGGTGGGAAGTCCAATGTATTTCTCTAAATGTTTCCCATTGACTATAAATCTCCTTTTAGTGTCCTCTTGTGTGATCTCCACTGCACCATAAGAAAAAACATTAGACACAACATAAGCACCTAACAATCTAGAATGCAACTTACCATGCATCAGCTTCAGTTGTGAACTATAGAGTAGAAATTTCTATCCTACATGAAACTCCCTTTGTTGGATCATTATGTCATGATCTTATTTTGATCTTTCCTTATAGAGACTTGATTTCTTATATGATGAAAATAAAATCTCCTCAATATCTTGAATTTTCTTCTTCCATTTAATTCTATCTTGAGACAAATCCATGTTACATTTCTTTATAGCCCAATAAGCCCGATGCTTGACTTCTATGGGGAGATGACAGGCTTTCCCAAAAATAATCCGAAATGGGGAAATAATGATGGGGGTCTTGTATGCTATCCTATAAGCCTATAATGCATCATCCAAGAGCTTGTTCCAATCCTTCATATTTAGTTCCGCATTTTTCTCCAAAATTTGTTTCAACTCTTGATTTGAAAACTCAACCTGACCATTTGTTTGGGGGTGGTATGGTGTTGATGTTTTGTGTGTCACCATGTACTTCTAAAGGAGGGAATCCAAATTCTGATTGCTGAAGTGTGTCTCCTAATCACTGATGATAAACTTTGGCACTCCAAACCTACAAAAAAATTGTGCCTTGAAAAAGTTCACTATAACATGAGAATCATTAGTATTGGTGGCCTTAACCTCCACCATTTTCTCACATAATCAACAGTGACCAAAATTAAAAAGATACCAAATGAACTTGGAAAACGACCCATAAAATCAATTCCCCAAACATCAAAAATATCATTGGATAATATGGGTTGTTGGGGAATCTCGTGTCTCCTTGAAATATTTCTAGTGCGTTGGCAATGTGAGAATGAATTAAAAAACACATGAGAATCATGGAATAAGCTAGGTCAATATAATCTAGAGTCTAAGAATTTCATAGATGTCCTTTGGGGGCCAAAGTTTCCACCAAAATGAAGTTTATGAAAGAAATGTAAAATAGACTCAAACTGGTGATCAGGAACACACCTACAAATAATTTGATCACTACACATGCACCAGAGGTAGAGAGTATACCAATCATAAAATCTAGACTCAATATTTATTTTTTGGACTTGATGCTTCTTTAAATTTATAAGAATTTCAGAGAAAATAAGGTAGTTAACTAAATCAAAATACCAAGTATGTGTACCTGAGAATACATAAAGATGATCATCTGGGAAAGTATCCCAAAGTGGTACCTTGTACAAGGTGTATGCCTCTAGTGTGTGAGTAAGACTACTCATGTGGTCCTCAACCATGTTTTCTGAACCCTTATTATTTTTCATCTTAATATCATATTCTTGAAGAAGAAGCATCCATCAGATGAGTCTGGGCTTTACGTCTGGATTCTTCAGGAGGTACCTCATTGCTGTATAGTCAGAAAAAACAATTACTTTATAGCCCAATAAATATGAAAGAAATTTATTGAAAGAAAATATGACAACAAGAAACTATTTTTCCTTGGTTATATAGTTTTCTTGGGATAAATCTAATGTCCTATAATAATAGGAAATCACATGTGAACTTCCCTCCACCATCTGTGATAAGACTACTCCTACTGCAAAGTTTGAAGCATCACACATCGGATCAAATGGAATTTCCCACTGTGTGTCGGAATTATTAGTGGAGTGGTCCGAAACTATTTTATTTTATCAAAGGAAGTCTTGCAAGAATCATCAAACTCAAAATCAGAATCCTTTTTAAGTAATCATGATATATGAAGATCAATTTTACTAAAATATTTGATGAAGTGCTGATGAAATCCAGCATTCCCTAAAAAAGATCTAACATCACGCACACATGAAAGATAGGATAAGGATGAAATAATATATACCTTAGATCTATTAACATCTATCCCATTTTTTTACACTACATGACCTAAGACAATGCCATGTTCTACCATGAAATGACACTTTTGAAAGGTCAAGACCAGATTCTTTTCAATACAACAATGCAACCCCACTCCTAAACTAGAGATACAATCATCAAATGAATACCCATACACTACAAAATAATCCTTAAATTCCTCCATGAAGGTCTCAAGAAAATCAGAAAAAATACTCACCATGAATCTCTGGATGGTACGTGGGGTGTTGAAATGTCCAAATGGCATCCTACGGTTGGAAAATGTACTGAATGGACAAGTGAATTTTGTCTTCTCCTGATCCTCCAAAGCTACAAGAACCTAAAAATATACATAAAATCCATCCAATAAACAATAATATGTCTTCACAGCTAGTCTCTGAAGCCTTCGATCAATAAATGGGAAGGGGAAATGGTCATTGGGAGTGGATTGATTTAGTTTCCTATAATCAGTACACACACGCCAACTATTTTTCACCCTAATTAGAACTAAATCCTCTATATAATTCCTAAAAACAATAAATAAACTTTTCTTAGGCACTACCTGAATAGGATTCACCCATTGGGAATCTAAAATGGGATAAATTATACCTACCTCAATCAGATTTTCAACTTATTTTTTAATAACTTCCAGGAGAGTTGGATTCAGTCTCCTTTGTGGATACCTCACTGGTTTATCCCCATCCTACAAAAGAATACTATGCATGAAAATGGAAGGACTAATAACAGATATATTAGCCAAGGTCCACCCAATTCCCTTGATGTTCTCCCTAAAAATATTCAGAAGTTCTTTTCCTCATGTTAAAAATGGAGATTGTTAGAAATAATAATAAGTAATTTCTCACCACTTAACAAGTATGAGTATTTGAAATTTGGTGGAAATGGATTGAGTTCCAATAAAATGGGGTGTAGTATGGATGGAGACATTTAAGGAATTGAAATATGTGAACAATAAACATCTGTACTAGAATATTCATCATCAAAATCATAGAATAACGCATCAAATCCATTAACATACTCAAAAACAACGTTGTAATCAGAGTGATCATGATAAAAATCAAATCTAATAGAGTTTTTTTGCATTATAAATAGGTGTTGAAGTGATATTATACATCAAACTAGAACCAATAATCATAATCTCCCTATGCATAGGACAATCAAATTCCATGGGGTCTTTATTTGGTGGGTCAAAATGGGAGATAACAAAAGTAGAATGGTCCTCTAAGGGGTACTTCATGGAGTATATAACATTAAATATCACAACCTCATCTCCAAACTCCATGGAAAGTGTACCATGATGAGCATTTATGATAGTTTTTTTCGGTTTTAAGGAAAGGACTACCTAAGGTAATTGGTGCACTAGAATTTACCTGATCATCCTCCATGTTAAGCATGTAGAAATCTGCTAGAAATATCATGTCTCTTATCGGAGAAAGTAAATCCTCAAGGAGTCCTATTGGATATATCATAACTCTATTTTCTAACTGCACCACTACTCTCATCGACTTCAAATCAACAACCTGTAAAGAAGATAATACAAAGTGAGTAATAAAATTTATGAATCCCCCAAATCACATAAATCATAAAAAAAGTTTAACTCTTCTATGGTGCATGGGATGATGAATGTCCTTGGATCCTAGCACTTTGTTAGAATTGCTTGAGTTTGTGTAATGAGTGCTGACACATTACTTCTAATATTGATCCTCTCATTTCCCTTGAGACCTCTTCTATTAGTATAAAGTTCTTTTAAAAATTTGGCATACCTTGGGATTTTTAATGGCTTCAATAAGGGGGATGTTTATCTCCATGTGCTTGAATATGTCCAAAACCTATTTTTACATCACCTATTCATCCATATTCTGGGTTTGTACAACTCTGTTTAGAAATGGAAGGGGTTTAGAAGAAACATCATCAATGTTTTTCTTACCTTTGTCTATCTCCTTGGGCTTCTCATTAGTTGTTCTTGAATGGGGGTTCTCTATAGTTGAGGTGAATCATAGTGGAATGATAGGTGAAGATGTATTAGTTGTTTGCTTCCTAATTCTAAATATGATGGCACTAAAATTCCCCTTAGTTTTTGGAGGAGGTTGGGAAGGAATATTTCCAATGTTCTTACTTATGAGTTCATGGAGGGTAGTGGAAATCTGGCTCATTTGTGTCTTCAACTCCCTTAACTCAGAACCTTGTCTCTTCAGCTAATTCTATTTATTAAGAAAAATTTGTTTCAAAATATCATCGATATTAGATTATAAATTTGGTTGATAATTCCCTCATTATTTTGTTGTCGATTCTTGATCTTTAAATCTATTTTGGGGTTGTAGTAAACCCTATTGATAAGGAAGAGGCTGCTGGAAGTTTTATTGAAAAGGGGGCCTTTGTTGTTGTCCAAAGCCGTCCCTCATGTGTGATTGATCCTTCCACCCTTGGATGTATGTTTTAGAAAAAAATAATACTTTTTATAGGGATTTGGTTGTTGTTTCTACTGATATGTTCTCCCAATTAATACTTCCACACAATCCTCCGTCTCTTGTAATTTGGGGCAATAATCAGTCAGGTGGTCTGTTTTAGTGAAAATTCCACAATGTCTCATAAGAGTGGGTTGGGATGTCTTTTGATCCAAAGAAATTTTCCTCTCCATAGTGGTAAACTCTTACAACTTGATATCAATTAAATGAATTTCAAGAGAAGGTGAACTTACTCGGTGTACTCCTCTAACATATGGTGTACCTCAATCACCAAATTGTTGGGAGTTTTGTGTCATGTTATTGATTAATGCACATGAAGCTACTGGTGTTTTGTCAACCAATTCCCCTCCAACCGCGGTATCCACAATGATTCTCTTCATAGGTGTAAGTCCTTCATATAAGTACTAGATGAGTAGTTTCTCACTGATTTTGTGATGTGGGAAGCTTGCACACAACTTCTTGAATCACTCCTAGTACTCTTACATTGACTTCCCTTGAGATTGCTTGATTCTTGAGATATATTTTTGAATGGTATTGGTCCCTGATGCTGAAACAAATCTCTTCAAGAAAAGACGTTTTAAATCTTTCCAACAAGTTACTTCTTTATGTTTTAAGTAATACGTTCAGTCTTTTGTAGTTCCACCAAGTGAGAATGGGAATGCTGTTAGTTTGATTTTATCTTCAAATAAATTTCTTGGTTTCAGGATTGAGAAAACCACATTAAAGTATTTTAAATGTTGTTTTGGAACCTCACCAAATAATCCATGAAAATTTAGAAGAAGTTTATTTAACCCAGATTTCAATTCAATGTTTGATTCGAGGTTTGGGTATGCAATACAATTTAGTTGATAGTTAATGTCAGGTGCATCAAATTCTAAAATGGTTTTATTAATTTCACTGATTTTATTTTCATCCATTGGTTCTTATTTTATGTCTAATTTAGAAGTTTTTCCAATTTCAATGTTCTTAGAGTGGAGGAATTACTCAATTGTGTAAATGCCGACACTTCCCATAGATTGAGATTTTTTGATTCTAGCCCTAAGGCTGCATTCAATATCGGGGTATAGATTAAAGAGATCCTTAGGATGAGATCATGTCATAAATAAAAAAAATTAAAATAATAAATATGTACCATAATAAAATAAAAATGATAAGTTTAAGTTTATTTTCCAAAAAAGAAGAAGAAGAAAACAAAATAATAAGAAAAAAAAAGAGGGAAATAACAAATAATACTGAGTCAAGAAAGAAGAAAGAATAGAAGAAGAGAATAAAATGAAAAATAAAAAAAATAAAACTAATTTTTTGAAATAATCACTTACATCCATATAAATGATTCCAATTTGAAAGGAATTTTCTTGGGTGCTCTAGAATGAAATGTGATTTTTGGGTGCTTAGGTATAGTAGAGTGGTTGACCAAGGTAGCCTCTCAAAGAAGGAAGTAATTTAAAGCAAAATATTAAAGAGTTTTGAAAATAAAAAAGGTAAGAAACAAACTTATAAGGATGGGGGGGGGGTAGGTTTATAAAATAATAAAAATAAGTTTACTGGAAGAAGATTGTATTTTATTATTCTTATTTTTGAATTGAAATTTTATTAATAAAACACAATAATTTTTTTAGAAAACTATAATAAAAATTGCAACTGATATGACTCTACCTATTCACTTACTTATTAATAATTATCATTTAAATTAAAATCCACTTAATTATATTCCAATAATTTTCTAACCCTCTAACCCTACAAGAGTTAACTTAGCCACAATGATGAAATGAATTGAACCCTAGGCTTTCTTTGGACCAAGAAATCATAGCACTATGTGTTGATTTCTATTCCAATACTAGGTTATGGTAAGTGGTAAATTAGGGAACATATTTTTTATAGAAATGATGATGAATTGAGTTTATAGATTATATTTAAACTCCAAAAATTAATCTCATGTGGTTTTGTATTACCGATTAAGGTCACGCTCTCACAATTCACACAATTATCAACCTCATGTGTTTTTGTTTGAATCGTTCAACTGATTGATTAGTTTATTTTAATTTTAAAAATAAATTCATAAATACCAATTTTTAAATTACAGTATCTCATTTATTCAAAATAATTATGTGAAGATGGTTAGATTTAGATCAATTACTAAGAAGTATTACTCTTCCATTGATGGTGTAGTCATCGTAGATACCTTAGGCATTTGAAAAAGGTATTTGAAAGGGTATAACCTAATCATATTTCTACTCTTGATTTCTTTCCCAAAGAGGAAGACTAAGATAATAACCAAATTTAAAATGACATAATAAATGGAAGAGAAACTAAGAGTTTATTAAAAGAACAACAACATTACAACAAAGAAGAGGAAAAGAAGATCATTTTAGAAGAGATCTTAGCTTGGCAGCTTCCCTCCTCCAATTGTGAATTGAAATGGTGTGGAGCAACTTATCCTCTGCTTCTAATCACTTAATTCACGTCCAAACCACTATAAATGGGAAAAACACAAATTTATAGAGTCTAGGGAAGGCTAGGTTTTAATAGGTTTCAAGTGTGAATGGGGAAATTCAGCGAAATAAATTAATCAAACTTTCACCACCTATTTTACAAACAAAATTTGTGAACCAGATCTCATTTCAGTAGTAAGATTTGTGAGAAAATGTGTCTTATAGATTCTATCAAAATTTTGTCCCAATACAAGAATGAATGAAGATTTTATGACCCAAATACATAACTGATACCCAATCTAGAGAGTCCAACCCATCTTGGACTTAATGACCCTTTTACACCAATCAAATGGACAGTTTAGCTCCCATGTCCTGAATGAAAGTTGCAACTCATTAATTCAGGAATACATTTACAATTTTTTGAGTTTAAATAATTCATATAAAAATATTTATATCTAAATTACTACCGTGAACTTTAAAGGGTAAAACTGAAACTTTCATCAATTTTTTCAAATGAATGATCTAATCCCAAATATGTTAAAAATTAACACATTTACCATAATTTTAGAAAGTATATAATTTATTATTAATAAAATATTCAATAAACTTTTTTTTATCAAGAATACACAACATCCAAATATAAAATGTAAATATAATGAAATAAGGATTTTACATGGTTCACCCAAAAGGTCCACATCTAAGTAGTATACCCCAATAATGTATTGATAAAATAAGGAAATCAATATTCACTATTGTATTTGCAAATTTTAGATAAGTACCACTACCAAAACAAGGGTAAATATCTCATCACTATATACTAATTTTCCCAAAACGGAGTCACAATAATAGTCAACACATTGTTCACTCATAATGAATATCAAAAGAATATTCAAAACAACATCATAGAGAAGGTATTTATCTACATCTCTACCTTCTCAATAAATTCCATATATTAAAAAAAATTCCTTTTTATAATATCTCTATATAATCTGTAGATGAGTCAAATTTATCTCTTTTTTTTCAAACATATTTTAATTATCTTATATTCCTCCAAATCCTTCCATTTAATTTTTAAAAATATATTCTTTGAAAAAATGTCCTTCTTCAAATGACACTTACCACCATATTATTGTCCCTTAAAACGATACTCCATGGTCAATTGAATACCTATATAAATTCTCTCCTCTTACCATAAATTTAAATTAGACAAAATTGAATGTATCTTAAAAAATTTCATAAAATATGGTTTGGTTATGTCTGACACCCTTTGGTTTTTCCTAACCATGGGTTGAATATAAAAAAAAGCCTTAAAATACTTATCACCCAATAATTTTTGAAATTTATATCTTTAAAAACACATATCATGAAAAAACCATGAGGAATGTTTGGTGTAGAAAAAAGGAGTTCAATATTTCTAGATGAGGAATGTTTGGTGTATAAAAAATGAGTTCAAGGGATAATTATATGATTTAGTTCTCACCTTTAACCTTCAACTATAATCAAACACATGTAAATCACTAAATTTATATATCTCCCCTATCCTTTATATTATTCCCCATGGATCATATCTCCTAGTGCTTCATTCACTAAAAAGACCCCTAAATAATAGATTAGATTACCTCTTGATATGATAGTGATAATATTAATACAATTATTAATTTTAAAGTATTTAAGATTTCATAATTTCACTAATTCTAATTCCACTTATTTAAATATTCACTTAATATTATTCTAATTTTACTAATTTAATTTTAAGAAAAACACTAAATGTATATGTTGATACTAGTCTCATTACACTCATTGAAGTCTAAAACACTCTTTCATATTTCTCTTATTTCTCATCCTTTGGTAGTAAACCCAAAGAAAAATTTCATACCAATCAATAATAATAAAATTATTAAATGAATCACTATCAGAAAAATAGCATATAGTTATGTTTTAAAACCATTACTATAGGTCAAAAAACCACGATGGTTGGAAAATATAATGATTTTGTCTGATGTAGAAGTAGAAACCATGCTGGTTGACATATAGTCACAGTACTAAGAAAATCATGACTATGGATCATCTATAATCACTGTTTAAAAACCGTGATCATAGGTTCTATATAATAACCAAAAAATTCACACCTCTGATTGGAGAAATAATCTCAATATAATATTTAAACTAAAAGCTAATATAGTAATGTATTATGTATATATTTGTGTGTGTTTACTTTTAATTTTAATTTAATATTTTAATTAAAAATAAATTAAATATTTATACGTATAGATATTTATATGGGTGTGTGTGTTAGATTTGAATTTTATATTATAATATAAAATGAAATTATGTATTTCAATGCATATGTATAAATATATATATGTATATATGTTTTAAATTTACCATTATTTTTTTATTTGATATTAAATTCAAAAGGAAATCAACTATTTAAATGTATAAATATACAAATATATAAATACACACTCACACACACACACATTATATGCTTCTTTGTGTGTTATATATACATATATATGTTTTTAATTTAAATTTTATATTATAATTAAAAATGAATATAACTAATTAAATGTGTAAATATATAAACAATATCTCACAGACACACACCTTATATTTGAATTTCATTTGTATATACTATACCTTGAAAACTCTTTTTCCATCATCACCTTGATAAATTGGTGGTAAATACCAATGTTATTTGTATGAGTGTGTTGTAATGGGTTCTTTGTCTTATCAATATATGATACCCATGTCTTGCAATCTTGGTTTCTATACTCATAAAAACATTCTTTACATATTTACTTTGAAATCAAATGTAATATCCCAATTTTAACCATCAATAATTACAATATATAAATTAAAATACTTATTCAAAGATATATAAGATACAACGACATAAAATGTGGATCTTATATCATTAAACTTGATTTCTTTAGTAATAAATATATATATATTATAGCTGAATCTATAAAATCTATTTGAATCTCACATTTACTTTCTTCTCATGCTTAAATAACAAATCATTTGTGATATTTAATACACTTATAACAAAACACATGCATTATCTTATTTTGTTCTTAAATTTAAAAATTTAGTGAGATATGTAAATCCCTTAATTTGGGCTTAGGTAAATACATATCCTTCTATATTATCTTGATCGCCTTTGTCTCAATCATAAATATCAATAAATATCCTAATAAAATCAAATCTCAATGATTTAGACTTTAAAGAGAACAAATCAATATTCAAACCTAATTCATCTACGTTACTATTAAAAACCCATGAAGTTTCTTTTTCATTTACATGAATAATCTTGAATCATGGATAACCAAGAATCATGATATTTAGAAACTCAAAGCACAAAATAATATCAATAGATGTTATTATCATTATAAAAATTCTATAAAATCCATTTTTAGACCTGAAAAGGTATGTTAACATTGTATTTATTTGATATTATCATTCAAATATTATAGATTATTTTATCATTATTTTATATATTTAATAACGAATCTATTTCAGTGTTTGTGATGTTTGGAACCTTGAAGATCAGTATTGGTATAATCAAAAACCAATTTTCTCTTTCGAATTAACAATTCTACAAATTTTCAGAATTTTTAGAAATCTCATAAGGTTAAAATGATCTTTATGGAATTTTTATTCTTGTAATAACGTCTTAACCTTATGTAATAACATAATTTATCCTTAAAGGATCCATTATTATATTTCTTCATGCTTATACATGCGTTCATTCTCACACATTCAACTCAAATGACCCTTATAGGAGTCATCATTATAGACGGATGATCCTTATGGCTCAATTAGGATTCATCCTTTTAAGATTATCATATTTATGATGATGAAACTTATGGATTCATGGATTCATTTTTATGTGGGTTATTATACTTACAATGTGACCATTATTATGTGAACCTCCATCCTTATAGAATGATCATGCTTACTGGAAAATGATCCTTATGAATAGAATTAATCAATTTCTACTTCAAACTCCAAAATACATATTTCATGTTAAACTTATTAGTATTTATTTATAACATCTATGAGCCTTATCCAACTAGACTAAATGACTCAAATGACTTTAAATGACTTTGGGAATTATCACTGTATTTCAAAATCACTTTAAATCATGCTCCAAGCCTCTCACAACATATAAACTTAAGTTATGGTATTTCCAAGAACTGCACTAACCTTTCTTATTTATCTTCACTTTAGATTTTTTAAACCTTTATATAAATGACTCTAAGCACCCAAATAAGTATCCTTCATTCGTAGTTACACTGGTATGGATTCTCATTTACTTTAATAATATTTCTTCCAATACATTGAGCCTATTTAAACATTTTCATGAAAGGTATATAGGCTCTTCATTATAAATTCAAAATCCACCCTATTTTTCCCAAATTAATTCCTTTATATAACTGATGTAGATAGTGTTTCTCCCACTTCATCACTCATCTTAAAAAATAAAATTCATTTCTCTAATAATAAAATTTATAATGGGTTTCTCTCTAAGTATCCATCTTCATTTTACTTTATCTAAATACATGGTCAAACTTTTCACTTCCTTTTCCAAAATGACATGGATTATCCTTTGTATATACAATGAAATCCAACTCTGCAATCCATATCACATTAAATTAATACATATTGATAAAAAATATAACTTAAGTTTCTCTAAATGAAATATCACTTTATATCTTATTTCCTCTTACCCACTGTTGAAAATTAATGAAAATAAAATAATAAAAATAAACGATTTAACATGGTTTTAAGAAAAAACCTTGAGAGAGAGAGAGAAACAATGCTCTTTGAAATTTCAAAAATCCTTTTAGATTTTAAGTGAGAGCTGCAAAAGATTACAAAATTTGAAATAATTAATGAAATTAATATTAAACACAACATTGAATTTATTTAATGTTTTCTTATGTAATAGAAAATAATCCACATGTCAAGATGTTTTTTTGCTGATACAGTGTTATAATGGTTATTTAATGTGCATTGATAGTTAAGATAATGTTATGACGGTGACATATTTCCATGTATCTTCATAAAAATTTATTTTTAGACTTTAATAATTTCATATTTTATATAGATAAATAATTGCAAGCTAGTGTAATATTTTATAAAGTATCTAGATTGTGTCTGGTTTATATCGTAATGTAACAACCCTGTCTGTAGTAACCCAGTTCCAATGGTTATTTTATTACAATGGTGGAAAATATATAAGTTCAAAATATAAATGATCAAAATGTTTAGTAATATTGAGAGAATAGATAAAGATATGAACATTACATTATATTGGAAGCTTAAAATTCATTATGATGATACATCAATATTTATTAATTATTCTTACTTATCCTTAAGTCACATGTAGTAATATTTGTGGTTTTCTAGGGAAATGGAAAAATAAAATAAAGGGTTAAGCTCAAATGCTCAATAATGGGTAGTGTAACGACCCAAAATTTTAAATAAATCTTGTTTCCTAATTTTATGTGTTATTTTATTTTATTTTTATACTCAACAAAAATGTTTCATTTGATAACATGAGTATAATTAAAATGAGACTGTTGGGTTTTGACAGTTATTTGACCATTGGTCAATATGACCGCTGGAAACTAAACGTTTTGACTATTGTCTCTAAATACAAGAAATCTTGGTTAATTAATATAGAAAGAAGATTCGATGGCCTCACCCAGTAGTCTTGGACCGATCGAAGCCCATCTAACAGAACTTGGGAAGGAGGTATCACCACTGGGCTTTGCTCTGGACCAAACCCAAGCTGAACTTCATCGTGTGAAGCTAGAATGGTATCGACTTCGCGAGAAGTTCAAACTGATAGAAATTACTACTCGTGCGATGTTGGCTGAGCCTCCCTCAGATTCTCTCACCTTAGCACACCTTACACTTAGGTCCTATGCTGGTGTGATAAGGGGCTATGTAAGGATACCGTAACTACCTTGTGTAATCCTTTGTTTTAAATAAAAATTGGGATTTCTTCTTATGATGAAGTTTATGAATTTTCAAATGTCCGGATAAATATAGTATGCATATTTTTGATGAATTTTAGAGAAAGGATATTTTAAAAATGTTTATGTAAACCTTAAATAAATAAAAATGTGTAATGATTTTCAAAAAATGGTCTTCTACAATTATGTTCAGTACGAAATTTCGAGTATAATAAGATCAAATTGATTTTTGATGAATAGTAAATTATGAATAGTGATTTTACGCTTAGGATTAGTAATGTGACCAAATGGATTAATAAATTCACTCAAAGAAAGTTTTAATATAATTTAGGCACCTATATTGAGTAATGAGATTCAATAAATGGGTAAATAATAGTTTCATAAATTATTATTCAAGTATTAGTTTTTTTCGAGTGAATAGTGTTTTTTAATTAAAAATTAAATTAAAAATATTTAGAAAATTATTTTTATAAAATGGATTTCATTTTTGAACTCAGAGCATCGATATTATGTTAAGGTAATTTTTGGGAATTTTTCTGAAAAAAATGAATTTTCGGTGAATAGTGTGTTTATTTAAGAAATGAATTAAAAATATTTAGAAAAATATTTTTTATAAAATATAGTTCATTTTTTAAATCAGAGCATTGATATTTGGTTAATGTAAAATTTTAGGATTTTTCTGAGAAAGTTGAATTTTCAGTGAATAGTAAAAATACAGTTTTAGGGTTTCAGTATGTTTAATGACATCATAACCATGTCATGATGATGTCATGAGATATTTTAAGGTATAGTCGACTAAAGAGGATGAATTATTGTGTGGGGGTCCCCATGTGGCCTAACTCTATGGGAAGTACCATGGGAGGGCCCATGCTTTTGAGAAAACCACTTTTGAGGTGTCCCTTGGCCATTAATGCCTTGTCCCCTCACTTTCCCTATAAGTACCAAGCCCTCCTCTCATATTTTCGACTCCAAAACCATCCTCAACGAAGTTCTGGTCTCCTTACCTCCCAAGGAGTCCTTCCAAGGTGTCCCCAAGCCCTCAAGGTCCAAAACTTTGAGTTTTAAGAGTTACGTTTTAAGGTAAGGGATCCGACCTCTCTCTTTCTTTTCAAGAAATATCTTTTATGTAATTTCTTTTTTGCTCCATGTTATTATGTTAAAGGATGTTCTTTTATACTCCTATTACTGCCCTTTTCATGTTAATTTAATTAGAGATCCCCTATTACTCTCATTATTTCGTTTTATGAAGTTTTAAGTGGCGTCGTTAGGCTGCCGAAATTTTTGTAACGAATTCTTTCTCCCTTCTCATTTTTCAAGATCTATTTTCATGTAAAGTATTTCAAGTTCCTTTTTATTATGTTGGGGTATGATCTCTAAATTTATCATACTGATCTTTTATGATCATATGATGAGAGACCCCATTTTATCTCTTCAATTCAGTATTTTGAAGTTTTAAGTGGCGTCGTTAGGCTGCCGAATTTTTAAGTGGTTCTTTCACCTTTCTCTTTTTTCAAAGTTCTAATTCAATGTGAAGTCTTGAAAGTTCCTTTTTATTATGTTGGGGTATGATGTATAAATCTATCATAATGATCTTTTATGTTCATATGATGAGAGACCCTATTTTATCTCATCAATTCATTTTTTTTGAAGTTTAAGTGGCGCCGTTAGGCTGCCGAATTTCTAAGGGGTTCTTTCACCCTTCTCGTTTTCATGATCTACTTTCATGTCAAGTATTTAAAGTTCCTTTTTATTATGTTTGGGTATGATCTCTATATCTATCATACTGATCTTTTATGTTCATATGATGAGAGACCCTATTTTATCTCATCAATTCATTTTTGTTGAAGTTTAAGTGGCGCCGTTAGGCTGCCGAATTTCTAAGGGGTTCTTTCACCCTTCTCGTTTTCATGATCTACTTTCATGTCAAGTCTTTCAAGTTACTTTTTATTATGTTGGGGTATGATATCTATATCTATCATAATGATATTTTATGTTAATATGATGAGAGACCCTATTTGATCTCATCAATTCATTTTTGTTGAAGTTTAAGTGGCGCCGTTAGGCTGCCGAATTTATAAGGGGTTCTTTCACCCTTCTCATTTTCAAGATCTAATTTCATGTCAAGTCTTTCAAGTTCCTTTTTATTATTTTGGGGTATGATCTCTATATGTATCATACTGATAATTTATGTTCATATGATTAGAGACCCTATTTGATCTCGTCAATCCATTTTTGGAAGTTTTAAGTGACACCGTTAGGCTACCGAATTCTCATAAGAGAAATCTTATTTTTGTCTTCCTTTCAAGTTCTTCGTTTCATATGGTATATCATTAAAATTTCATTACCATGTTCTTAAATACTATATATTCTGTTCCCATACTGTTTTATGTATCATTTTTGAGTGGGTGACCCATGTCCCCTCTTTTTTTAATGTTTTTTAAAACCATGTATCATAGGCGTTATGCTGTATAGTTTTCATCTCAAAATGCCTCCCTCTTTATATCAAAATTATTTTATGTTATTAAGTGAATACTCAAAGCTCTTATTTATTCAAAGGTATTCACATATATATCAAAATGTTCTATTTTAAATTCTGGGATTTACATACATGAAACCCTCTTTCCCTTTTCTGTGGGTTTAAAGTGACATAAAGATCATGTCTTTAAAGCAGTTTTTAAAACGTTATGATTATGAAATGAAACCCATTTATTTTATGATATATGGGTTGTTTATGAAATTATTGATGATGATATATGTGGGTCACATGATAATAAAGACATGTCAAGGGTGCGACCAGATAGCGCTCCAATGCATTGGGTAAAGACTTAATCTCTAGAGATGACTTTTTAGACTGATACCTTGGTGAATAACCTTGGTAAATTTTAATGACACCTTGGGGATGGACCTTGGTGAAACGAAATGATTGTCAATATTAAATGTTGCAGCCACATCTTCAAGTTATGAAAAATGTTATTTTTATTATGATGTATCTCATGATTTCTTTCTCATTCATTAAAGTTCTTTTCATGTCCTTATTGAAGTATCTCAAGTTCACATGTAAAATGTTTCTCTTGTTTCCCTTACTGGGCCTTCTGCTCACCCTTTCTTTTGATGTATGTCCCCAGGTTATGAGATGAAGTAATGAACCTAGGATGAACTTAAGGAGAATCCTTTCAAGTGTTCAATAAGAATGATTTATGTTGTTTTCATGTATTATGTTCCTTGTTTCCAAGACACTAAACCTTAAAGATCCTCAGTTTTGTGTAATGTAATGAAAGTTTATGTTATAAAAAGATGGGATGCTATAGGTAGCATAACATAAACTATATCATGGAGTAAAAAAGACATACATAATATGAAATTAATAAATAATAAAATAAATCTACATAACTCATAAAATTAGCATAATATATATCCATAGATAATATAATAAGGGAAATAAATAATCGCATTAATTATAATAAATAATCTTATAGTGATGGAATATATAACATCGAACATCATAACCATACCATCAAGGACTCAAGAAAGACATCATAACTAAGTGGAAAGGCATACACTAAATTCCCAAGATAGTTTATTTTATGATACTCACAGATGAATCAAGGGTCTATGTAATTTTGGGCCCCACCGATCACATAATAAGTCTAATTCATCCATCACATGAAGATTGTCTGATCAATACAATACCTAATGTTACCTAAGGAACCTCATATATATATTGAAATAATAATATTTATTAATTTTATTAAATAAGGATATCATTAAGAATTAATCATTGGATATAATATTTTTCAATGGAGGGACACTACAGTAATGATAAAAATATACTCTCTAAAAATTAGGAGCACATGAACCACATATTTGATACACATCATGGATACAAAATCTTCTTAAGAAGAAACTTCAAGGTCAATATGCTTTGATGGAAAAGGAGAAATTATAAAAAAATTGAGTTTAATACACTTAGAACCTAATAGAAGATCCAACATATGAATCATCATCAACAATACTTAAAATAATCTCACTTATTAGAAATAATACATCCTTAATACCATGAATACATGTAATACATAGGGATTTAGATAATGGGGTTTTAGGCTATGAAAATTATTTTGGAATTATAATGACCAATGAAGGAGGTATAATTAGAGGGAATAATAATATCTCATTATTATTTCAAAAAATAATTTATTATAATGAGTCATTACAAATTTTCATATTGAAATTAAATTGAATTGGAAATAATTAAAAAATAAAGGAATAAAATATATTAAGAACCCTTATCTTGAAAAGTAACTTCCTAGAACTTGGTAAAGAACTCCTTGAAACCTTAAAAACTACTTTAAAGGATTATTAAGAAAGAATTTGAGAGTATAACCATGCTCACTAATTTTGGAGTGAATATGAACAGGAGGATGTGTGGGTATTTATAGCAAATTAAGGGTTTTTTATTATTTTTGGTTTTTAGGCCTTTGAAATTTAGGTTATGGGAAATGAAATACCATTGGAATTACTATGGTTTTAATTATTGTTATTTAAAATTTAAGGTGTGTTTTTTGACTTTTTTTAGATTTAATAACTGAATTCCATTTTTATATATTAATTTTTCCATGGAAATTCCATTTCCACAATGAATTATATTTAAAACCTTAATTTTTATTTTAGGATTTAGAAAGTCCATTATAGGTTTTTAAATTAATTTAAATTAATTAAAATATATTATATTAATTAAATAAATTAATTTTTTTAGACTTACTTGTATTAGTTATTTAATCATTTTTACATCAAAATGGAGTCATAATAAAAATCAATTGTATGTATTGAATTTTTATTTTTCTCCTAAAAATCATTTTTTTTAGAAAATTATCAAAAATTTACCATTGGATAATTTAAATATGATGTTTCAAGATTCAAATTCGTTTTTATGAAAACAATTTTATATACATAATAAATTTATTTATTAAATAAAACTCTTGGTGTATTTAAAAAACATGCATTTGGAACCAAAAAGTTTGAAACTCTTTTTTAATAAATGTTATTTTTATTATATGTGTGTAAACATATTTCTATTTATTGATCAATATTTATTATTATTAATTATTAGTTTTTTTATTATAAAATTATTTTTTGAATTTTATTTGACACTTTCAAAAAAAATGATTATATTACTATTAGTGTAGTCATATTGGGAATTTACTGTTATAATGACCAACCTACCCTTCCAATGATCATATTACCCCTTATAAATACAACACATTATAACATTTAAAACCATTTATATAATTCTCTAAGTTTTATATAATGTCTACCATATTACTAATTTTTTCTTAATAACAATAATGTATCATTTTTATGACTATTCTTTTCATAATACAATCCTTTAGAGTTCAAGATTATGTTGATGTATTATATTGTTATATGTTCTATAATAGTAGTTGACGTTGTTATAGTCAAAATAATTTAATAGTTTTTTGTTTTATAATTATGATTAAATAATATAATGTTCATTGTGAAATGGTTATTGTAATGAAGCATTAATTTAATATAGTAGAATCTAAAGACTGATATTATCCTCTCATAAATAATTTCATCCTTGAATTTTGGGGTATACATCAATAAATGTAAAAATATGGGTAATTATTCAATGTATATTCCTAAATCTCTAACATTTATTTCAAAAACTCATGATTACCCAAAATCACTTTCACGATCCATGTTTTCCAAATCCAAAACACTTTAAATTTAGTATCAAGAATATATATATATAATATTTGTTATAGGACAAGTCCAAAATCTCAATTTATTTTTTGGTAAGTATATGTGTTGGGTCTAAAATTCCCTTCAATAACAACATGAATTTAAAGATATCATTCACTTTTGAGAGGTTGAGTGGAATAGATGAATAATAAGATACAATTATAATTATCTCTAAAAGTTCAAAAGGCCCAATACACCTTGGAAATATCTTTCCATTCTTACCAAAGAGTATAAATCCATTACTTTGTGACACATTTAAGAAGACATGATCCCAATGTTTAAATTCCAAGTCCTTCATCTCAATATCAACATAGATTTTTTGTTTTCTCTGAGATGTCTTGATATGATTTTGGATAGGTCACACTTTCTCAATTATTTTCACGAAAAGTTCATTACATACCAGCCTCCTTTACCTAAATTCATCACAACATGTTAGAGTATGATATATTTCCCTATACGAATATTTATATGGTTCCATTTATATACTTGAATGGAAGCTATTATTGAATGAAAATTACACCATATATTGATACTAGTCCCATTTTCCTTGAATGTCAAGTGATAATAACCCCAACATATATTTTTATGTTTATATATTCCTTTTAGATTACTCAATTATTTGAGGATGATAGGTGGTTATCTTGTGTATCTCAGTGTTCAAATCCTTTTGAAGACTCGTCCAAAATTTTGATGTAAAATTAGGGATATGATCAAATAAAATTGATAGTGGTGTACTATGAAGTTTCATAACTTCATTGATATAGATCCTTGCAAGTTGATCAAGGTGTAGATACTCCCTTATTTCTAGAAGATTTGCAGACTTAGAAATCCAATCCACAAAAAACCATATAACATCATTTATCTTAGATTTATTAAGTGTCTTTGTAAAAAAGTAAATTGTGATTTTATATCACTTCCACAATGGTATAGGAAGTGGTTTTATGAAACCCTTTGGAAGTTATCTCTCAGATTTTAATTTTTTATACCAATAATCTTGAAACCTAGTTATTAATTTATTACTTTATGTTTTCCCATAATAAATATTCTCTTAAATCCCTATACATATTTGTTTTCATGACCCGACCCATTGGGGATTACTTGGATTATGATAAGAAGATAATAAAACCCCAAGAATACCTTCAATAGGCCAGGGGATGGAGACTAGTTTCCAATAAGCATATCACACACTAGGAGGACTTATCCTTAAGTACAAGCACACACACACACAAACATCTCTATAATCTAGTATAACACATAAAATATAAAAAAATCAGACTATAAATGCATATATAACAAATACCCCACATCAGAGTACATCAAGAAGTAAATAAAAATAAAAAAGGTCCAAATGAATGCCCAATAAAATTGCAAAAGAGTTCAACTTGATACCAAAAGGGGACTACTATCAAGATGCAAACTCCAAGAACCATCCATGGTCTGTATAGAAAAACTAATCTCCATATTCTTAGGGTTATCCTAGGACTCCATCGAAAGTCCTTACATTTTCATAAGAACCAAAGTGTGTGGGTAGATCCCTTGCAGGGGTGAATATAAACATACCCAGTATGACACCCCAAAATCACCAAACACAAATAATAAAAGGAAGAGTTAGCTCTATATCACAAATCAATGGGAATAAACAAGATAACCTTGATATTATCAAAAGAATAATCGAAGTCTCAAGGTGATGTCACATCCTCAACACCAACCTAGGATCCTACTAGAGGATCAAAAGTAATATTTTTCTAAGAAACACACTCATTGGGTCTTTATAAGCTGATGGAACTCATCAGAGAGGTAACCCTCATTAGGACTTTCCATGAAGAAGAAAATATAAAATGAGAGGGATCATCCTAGGAACTCTATCAATCTAACGAAACCACATCATAAGACAAAATATGTTAATACACAGATAAGGGATCATGCCTAGGGCCTACGGGGGATACCTAACCATATCCAAGATAACCAGCTATAAAAGGCACCAAATACCCTAGATATCAAAAATGGGATACTTGACCCAACCTGGGGAATAATGATATATGGTCACACCCTGGGCCATATAGAGGGATATATAAATCTATCTTGAAATAAACCATAGAGAGGATCACTCATCCTATGATTAGGATTGGATACCGCACTGTACCCTCTAAAGTATAGACTAAGGGAAAATCTCACACTGATATGGTTTGAGGGAACTCACCCAAGCTCATACTGCAACTGGACTAAGAATAACAAGGGATCTAACCCTTCTTAGAAGTAGTACATGATGTGTATACTAGGGTACATGATGCGTCTTACTAAGTTTGGAACTGCCCATGTACTACCGAATCACATGATATGTCTTTCTTGATATACATGAAATGATATTTTGATACATGACATATAGAGGTCAGAATCACACTCAGTGCACTACTACAAAACATGCCTTTAACAACACTGAAATTTATCAGTGGTAGAAAAATGTGCTGAGAAAGTACATCTTTATCAGTGCTAAAATAAGCACAGATAAAATGAGACCTTTATCAATGCTTAATTCTATTATTGATAAAGGTTACCCTTTATCAGCACTTTATTTTGAGCACTGATAAAAAGTACCCTTTATGAGAACTACAATTAAAGCACTTATAAATGGTATCCTTTATCAAAGCTCTGATAAAGGTCCATAATAAAATGAAATAATTAAACAAATATTTTTTTTAACAATTTCATTAATTAAATAATTGTTGTTAAAAATTAATAAATTGAATATGTATTTATGTATAAGTTTTAAAAATTAATAAATATTATATATTAAATATAGATATATAAATGAATATATAATTTAAAAAAATTAAAAATTAATAAATTTAAAAAGTATTTAAAAATTTATTAATTAAATAATTATTAATAAAAAACGAATAAGTATAATATATATATATATATATATTAATTATAAGTAGTAATAAATTATAGATATTAAATATAAATATATATAAAATGAATAAAATGTTAATTAAAAACATATTAATGTCTTATTCATTTTTAATGTTGTTTGATTTTTCAATTTAAAATATATCAAATGTCATGTGTTATATTGATTTCATGCATGCACACACACACACACAGATATATATATGTAATTAATATTGTTTTATATAAAAATGTATAGAAAAATATATTTACAAAACATATAAAAACACATACACCTAATATTTATGTAATTTATTCAAATTTTAGTATATTTTATAATTTCCTTCTAAAATGATACATTTAATATATTATATTTTTAATCATTCAATTTTATTTATTTATTTTTAATACTATTACAGTTAGGGCATTCATTTTTAATATTTTTTATTTTTTATTTTATTTTTGAATTTGATCATTTTCTATTATTTATTTATATATATATATTTAATATGTTTTAGTATTTAAAATATGTATACATCTTACTTCAATATATATATACTAATATTTTTTAGTAATTTATATTTAATTAAAAAAACTTATCCATTTTTCAATATTTTTAAAGTGTACTCATTTTGAATTATTCAATTTCACTCATCTTTAAAATGAATGTATTTAAGATTATATATCCACTAATAATGTTAAAAATATATTTGTAAATAAATATATTTATAAAGTTATATTTACTATATTTATATATTTATATATTTATAATTATTATAAATAAATAGCTATCATTTTTTAAATAAGTATTTATATAATTATAAATAAATAATTATATATATTTAATAATAATAAAATTATAATAAATTTATTTAAATAAATCCTTTATCAGTGCTAAAAAGGTGATGTTAAAAATAATATTTATTCGTGCTAAAATATTAGCGTTGATAAAGATGTTTTTATTTGTGATTATCAGTTTAATGCTGATAAAAGGTATATTTATCAGTGCTTTTCTGAAATCACTGTTAAAAGTGTTCCCGATCTATTTAAATGAACCCAAACCTGTACTCAGTCAGTCGTGATTATCAATATCTCGCAAAACTCCTTTCCCAGTGATGTGACTCCTCTAAATTACCTCAGAAGAATCAAGGCTAGAATCCAATGTAAGTCATTTACTACTTTTTCTATATCATTGTTTGATCTTTTGGGTTTCATGTTTTGTGTTTTGTACTATTCTTAACCATGAAGAACCCTACATATCATCTCCTCACCATTGTTGACATGACTACTCTATGCTCCCTTGGAAGAATCAAGGTTAGAATCCAATGTATGTTATTTTATACTTTTCCTCTATCATTATTTTATCATTTGTGTTTTGCATTTTGTAATGTTCTTAACCATGACGAACCCTACATCTCATCTCCTTTCCATTGTCTGTGTGACTCCTTTAGGTTCATGTAAGAATCCTAAGGATGTACCATGATATTAGTCACCAGTTCTTGTTGTTTGTAATGATGAAATGAATTTTATTATTCCTCTCTAAATTTCTTATCTATAATCCGGTGAAGGAAAAATACAAAAACAAAAACAATAAGTACTCTTTCAATAATTTTTCCTATTTGGAAATGGGATAAAATAATAATGGATTTCTTAACCAATTTTCAAGATCAACTAAATAGAAATATGTATCATGGGTGATAGTGGATCACCTAACTATGATGAAAAACATATTACATATTTAAGAGGCTTCCTCAGTTTATGAACTCAACTAATTGTATATCAAAGAGATAATAATTCTTCTAGGTGTCCCATTTAGTGCTGTATTTGATAGGGATATGATGTTTTTATCTTGGTTATAGAAAGGACATTAATTTTCAATGAGGTTATGGGTGAAATTTTATACTTTCATTATTCCATAGACTAGCAGTCATTTAAATCATACTATCTTGATATTGGAGGATATTCTTTGATCCTTAATTCTTAACTTCAGTGTCTCCTGGAAGGATTAAATTTCCTTGGTAAAATTATCTTATAAAAACAGTTATCAATTACTTATCCAGATGGAACCATATAAATAATTATATTAAATACAATTTTCACTCTCCTTTATATTGGATAAATATAGAATAATATCCTATGAATAGCCCAAGTCTTGTGAAAGAAATAATATACTGAGTGATGTTAATTCAAAAACATTTTGAAACTAATAAAAGTCAACCAATGTCTTATAATAACCATTAGAGGTAACCCTTGTAATTTAATGTTAATGATCATGTGTTTATTTATGTTTTCCAAGGATTGGTTTGCTAATGGATTAGAACATAGAGGAAATTAACCTCTAAATACATCAAACCATTTAAAATTCTTGGAAAATTCTAAGAAATTTCTTAACAGATAGCCTTATACATATGAAAACCTAATGGTTGAATCTATTCCCTCAAGAATCTGATTGAATCTTATTGAGTATAAAATGATTTTGGATGTGGTGGTTTTAAATTCCCCATCTGATTTAATCATGTAATCTTATTTGATGTTAGTATCTTAGTCTCATTTTGGGTGTATTTTGTGTTGAAGGGGAGTTAAAATATGGGTTAGAGGATTTGATTGGAGAGAGTGGTGAAGAGATAGAGGTACCCTTATGTGGTAGGCATTGAGTACCTGATGGAATGGAACCGAGTAACTATTTATAGTCTAGTGTAAGGAGGGCCACTATTAACAAAACTAAGAACGCAGTGGCCTAATATTATTTATATGGAGTTACTTTTTGGATTTGATCAGTGATGGGGGTTGTTGATTTTTTTAATCATAATAAAATCGTATACTAAGTAATCTGGATTATGCATGACTACTAGTTTCTCATTCTAGTGGTTTAGTGTGAATTATGTCCTGTTTTGGTATTATTTTTTGGGAGTAAGCTTTTAAAATGAAGAATATTTTGAAAAATAAATTGATTTCTTTAAAATGGTCTTAGATTATAAAAAAATGAGTTATAAAGGAAAATATTTTATATTTAAAATTTGGTAAATTATTGGGTTTGGTGATAAAGTGGTAAGTGTGATCCTCAGTATTCCTTATGAGCACTTACATATGTGTGGGTATGCGAGAAATTGATTCTGAAACCGATTTTATAATTCTTGTGTTATTCAGAACATGCTACCTATAAAGGTTCCCAAAGTTTCTATTGGGTCTTACCCTGTTTCTAGTTCTCCTCAATTGCTGCCCATCTTATGTGGAAATCGAGGTTCGTTAGAGGGAGTTAAGTGTCTTCATGAAGTGGAGAATGTATTCAGAGTGTTGGGAAATCCCAAATCTATTAGAGTTTATGCTGTTCTGGGTCTTCTTGGGGGTCCACCTTTGGAAGAATAGGAGTTGTTTTCCTTGCCAACGATGCATGTTGGGATGATGTGGGAAGTTTTTAAGTCTATCTTTGTCTGATAATTTATACCTGAGGAGGTAAAGATGAATAAAAGGTAAGAGATCATGATTGTCTAGCAAGTCTAGCAGATGGTGAAAGCTTATGTTGAACACTTCAAAGAGATGGTTTCGTTTTCTCTATAGGTGGTGTCATAGGATCTATTGAAATCCTCTCTTTTCATTGGGGGTATTCATATAGGGATCAATGAGCGTGTCCTCTTCTATAAGGATCTATATTTTGAGAAGTTTTTTGTGGAATAATTTTTGGATGAGTTGTTGTGAAAGAATCATACAACACATTAGCTCAATTTGTGTCTCCATTGTTGGGGTGAAGACGTTCAAAGTTTCCTCGTTTTTGTTTTGTGGCTATTGTAAATTCATCTTTCATTATAAGAGTTTGATGAAATAATACTTTCATAGTTCAAATGTTTTTTTTCTGAATTTAATCCTTTAAATGGATAGCCTTTCTTTAATTAGTTCTCCACTTTCTATCGTGCCTATTTGGAGATGTTTATTTTTGTGAAAATCACTCTCTGTGCCTTGTGTGCGGGTTCATTGTAAAGACTCAGAATTTACATGTAATTTTTTTTATTAAATGGGAATTTTATGAGTCCAAAAAAACTGACGACACTTGATTCTGAGTCCCGAATTTCCCGAAATGATTTTCTAAACGTTTTTTGGTACATTCAGTAAACATACGAGTGGGTTTTTCTAACTTTTGAACCAGTGATTGGAATTGAAATTCGAGGGCACCGTTGAAGTCACAACGCTAGTATTCGCTTAAAGCGACTTTCATCTCGACGACAGTTGGTCAAGGGTGGAAGTTAGTTTTTGGGTTTTTCATGAAATAATAGAATAAAAATAAAATTTTACAACATTTTATTTCTGTTTTATTTGTTAAAACCTCCATGTGGAAGTTAAGAAGTGGGGACCACCAGACCTTAAACTCCCATGAGAGGTAATGGTGGTGAGGATCACCCGAACTAACCTCCCATGAGAAGTTATGATGGTGGGGACCACCTGAGGCTTAAACCTCTTGAACTTCCCTCTTAATGGAGGAGAAACCCTCTCAACTCCCTCTTTAATGTGAAAGAGACTCTTGAGCTTTCTCCACATTAATTAAGCCAACACACCACTTTAATATTCCAACCTAGTTAATTAATTTATCCAATTTGAATTTTTGTGCCAACAAACTAAATAATAGATAACTTAATCAATTATTTTGGGGACCATTTCATTTTGGTGGAATTGGGGAGAGGGGGAACTTTGGAGGATTATTTTCTGCAACGAAGAACTTCACCTCCCAACGAAGAATGCTCCACCAATGAAGAACACCAACCTCGAATTTGACCTTCTTCCTCGGGACTTCTTCTGACATGGGATGTCTTCATCTACGACGAATCAACATCTGTACTTCCTCGCAATCTCCGTCATCAAACAATCCTGAGGTAGGGGTTTATTTTAATTTGTGTGTAATTATATTCCCATGTTCTTCCCTTTCTAAAACTAAGAACACAAATGATTTCTTTTGCGGGAGGATAGGATTTGACGTTCAATATTCATATTCTTGAAGAGCTGCTTGCTACCACCATAACGTGGAGGGTATGGGCCAAACAAACATGGCATGGCCCTTATGAATTTTTTTTGATGATTTGTGGTGTTGAACGAAACAAAGGCAATGATGCAACGACATCTCCCTACGACCACCGCCGCCTTGAGACCTCCGTGCCCTGCTACTCTGTCACCCGCGGCCACGCTGCGCTGCCCACGGCCCACCGCCGCCATATGGGCCGAGCCGCCGCTGCCATCCACCTAGCTGCCACCACCGTTCGCTGAGACACTGTCACCATCTGCCGAGCCACCTCCACCGTCTGCCAAGCCACCGCCATTGGACCTCCATCCTGCAGTCGGACCACCACCTCACGGCCGATCCACCAACCCATGGCCGGTTTGTGCCCTCACAACCAGTTCGCGCCCTCACGGATAGTCCTCCGTCCTCACGGCCGGTCTGTACCCATACAGTCGGTCCATGCCCTTGCATCTGGTTCGCGCCGTCGCAGCCGGTCTGTGCCCTCGCGGTACCCGCAGCCTGTCCACGCCCTCGTGGTTCCCCTCGACAGAGCCACCCTCGCAGCAACCTCACGACCCTCGTGGGCTGGGCCGGACCCAACGGACTGAGCCACACTACTGGTCGGGATGACCCGAACCGGGTTGGCCCAGGCTAGTTCTGTCCAGGTCAGTCCGACTGGGTCGGACCGGACCCAAGCCCACTACGACCCATTTACCTTCTTTTGGCCATAACTTTGGCATCAGATGTCAGTTTGACAAACCGTCAGCGACGCTGGAAATATTGGATCGAGATGGTCCCTTTGAGTGATACCCCACTGTGTTTTGGATAAAGGTGGAGAGAAGTCAGGTTGGATCGAGCATGAATCCAATCGGTCCCCTGAGACTAAAAGGCTAATAACTCACAAACCGTGTGTTTTATTGACGCACTTTCTATTATGTTGACACCCCTTTGACATGATGGACCTTTGAGACACTTCTTCATGGGACTTCATGGCAGTTGGAGTAACGACCAGTAGCTTGTGGAGCATATCCTCCCGGAGATGAGAGAGCGTAGTGCGGGAACCCAATGCCTGGATGAGACTTGACGACTGCTGAACATTTTGACTCGGAGTGACTCAACTGGCCCAGTGGGGAGTGCCTTGGTGACGTGGTAGAACTATGGTGGGGAGTGCCTTGGTGAGGTGGCAGATCCACGGTACTTTAAAGGAGGAGTACCTCAGTAGGCCATGAGGGAGAGCGCCTCTGTGTGGCCTGGCAGACCCACGGTGGGGAGCACCTCTATGTGATGTGGAAGACCCACAGTACTCAGCAGGAGGAGTACCTCAGCAGTCCAAGGTTAGTGGGAAGCACCTCTTTGTGATGCGATAGTCCCACTATACTCGATAGAGGAGGAGTTCTCTAGCAGCTGAGGTGTTCGACGTTGTGACTAGGAATGTTACTTAACACTAACCCGAGAATAAATCCTGGTGTGAGCTGAGTCAGAACCTCTTTGTTTTCCTCATGATTGAGATTAATTACTTGATAACTTAGGTATATGTATGGGCATATACCTAATTAAGGTTATCTGTTTATTTTATACTTTGTGTTTTATCCTTGTTGGATTTTGTGAGAACTAGAGGGTCTCGGGGTCCCTACTGAGTATCGTTATACTCACCCTTGCATGGGCTATGCCCGCACCATGTTGTGTTGGATGTAGACGATAGACAACGCTGACTGAGGCTGAGAGTACTAGGACTGGATGGTACCTGGGGGGGGGGGGACCATACAACGTGTCAGTACGTAGAGGAGACTGGTGGAGGTGGAGTGTTGAGGAGGCGATATGTACCCACCGTTCATGTAAGAACCTCAGAGGACAACCCAAAAACTGACTTTCCCTTTTCTTCAGTTGTATTGTATCACATTTGTACGTGTAATTTCTAGTTGGTATTGTATTCTGTCCCCTTTTACTTACTGTACTCACTCTGTTTATAGTTCAGTTTACTTGTGTTCCTATCTTGCTGTGTGCTTGGTTACGCGTGCTTGCAGGTTATAAAGGCAATGCCTTCCCAGTTTTATGGAATTATGACTTTGGTGCTAGTCTCCAGCCCCTGTCCTATGGAAGGCGGTCTTGGGGTAGTCACGACATGGGCCCCAGGGGATGGGTCGTGACAAATTGGTATCAAAGGAGTCGGTTCTACTGAAAAACTAGGACTCTGATCATTTCTATGAAGCAATAGTGTTAAGTGTAGTGAGTGAGGTTTTCAGTTCAGGGAGTCCAATGTTGGTGCGATGGCCGATGTATCCATACACCAGGACCCTGACTTCTGATTTCTGACTCAGTGCATGAAGACACTAATTGTGTGTGTGTTTGCAAGAGTTTTTGTTGTGATTTTTGAGTCAGCTCACCAGGTATAACTTTCAGATCACTAGGTATAACTTTTGACCATGGCACACCTATTTCTTTTTAGGATTCTTCCAAACAGATAACCAGTTAGAGTTCCGAAAGTTTTACACACTGATAGCCCACCAAGCGGCGAGGCCTCGGTGCATGGGCCTTTTCCATTAGAGGCACCAGAAGAGGCACCAACGACACCACTCCCCGTTGGGCCACCGATGCCACTAGCCCCAACAGAAGATGGTGCACGCTGCTTGAGCGTGTTGCACGAGTTCCAGCACCTGAGGCCACCCAGGTTCCGGGGAGAGACAAATTCAAAAGTATATGAGGATTGGATAGAGGCTGTGGTGAGAGTCTTCCAACTTATAGGGACACCAGCTGATCTCATGGCGATCCTTACCTCTAGCCTTATATAGGTAGCAGTAGTCAGATGGAGGAGCTTGATGCTCTAGGTTCACGATGACGTGACACTTCTCTGGGCAGACTTCGAGAGCCTGTTTCGTGTAGAGTTTGTCCCAGCGACTCTTCGCACAGTGTGTATACAAGAGATTCTTCATCTGTAGTAAGGAAACATGACTATAGCTCAGTACTCAGCGAGGTTCACCAACCTCTCACACTACTCCATAGACATGGTGTGAGACCCATTCTTTAGGGTCCTAACCTTCAAACAGGGACTCAGGCGGGTGATCAGGGCTTCAATGATTTCACTCAACATCCCGACGCAGGCGGGGGTGTTAGAGAGAGCCCTCTTGGTGGAGAGTTTCCTTGATGAGCAGTCACCAGTAGAGAGACCCACCACCAGTCGTCACATAGTAGAGTCTTCTACATCTGGCAGTAGACAGATGAAACAGAGGTCCAAGAGGACCAGACCTACAGGTGGACAACTGCATGATTTAAAATCAGTTGTGAGGGGCACCCAAAGCAGAGCTAGTCATGCTAAGAGCGGGCAGTGTTCCGCATGTGGCGGGCAGGGTCACATGGATCATGACTGTCCGACCCACCATACTGATGATCAGTAGACAGTCGAGGGACCTCCCAGGTAGAGATATAGGTTCAACTGAGGAGGTCCGCATGAAATAAGTGGACATGGGAGAGGAGCTGGTCGTGCAGCTGGCGGTGGGCGATGATTTGAGGTGTTACTGCCACCACCACCAGGAGGTCCACCCTGACCGCATGGAGTAGGTAGACAGGGGATAGCTCAGCTCCAGGTAGCTGAGGCCTACGATCATGGCACTCCAGAGATGATACGAGGTACGATCTGTGTCTACTCCACCTTAGCTACAGTTCTTATAGACACAGGTGAGATCCATTCTTTTATTTCCACTTCCCTCGTTTGGAGCTTAGAGATTCCAATGGAGACGTTGGCTCGATCCTTACGGCTAGAGAATCCTACGGGAGTGGATTAGATGATTACGCATTGGTGCTGGCCGTGCGAGCATACTCTAGGTGGTGAGAGCTTCAGTTGGGATCTTCTAGTAGGGGTATCGAGGCCTTACGACATCATCTTGGGTATAGATTGGTTATCTACAGTCCATGCTCAAAGAGAATGTATTAGGTGCAAGGTGCGATGTATCTGCATGAATGGGAGCAGGTTTACCTTCACCATCGAGAAGGGAGCCTTTGCAGTGCAGGATGGAATTACCTAGAGGAGAGTTCAGCCGATCACTCATCAATTAGCTAGCCTTACCCTTAGAGCTGTTGATGTGGAGAGTTCGAGTTATCCTATAGTGGTGGACCAGTACGCAGAAGTTTTCCCTGATGATGTTCTGAGTCTACCTCCTCCCAGAGAGGTGAACTTTTACATTGAATTTTACCCCATGACCGCATCGATATCTACACCAGCATATCAGATGGCTCCTGCGGAGCTTCGTGAGCTATGAGTATAGTTTGAGGACTTACAGGGGAAGGGATTAATCTGACCCAATGTTTCTCCTTGGGTAGCCCCGATTTTGTTCGCCAAGAAGGCAGATGGGAGCTTGAGGCTTTGTGTTGAATATCAGTGCCTAAACCAGGTGATCATGAAGAACAACTACTCACTCCCGATGATTGAAAACCTCTTTGATCAGCTAAAGGGAGCATGGTGGTTCTCAAAGATAGACCTCAGATCAGGCTATCAACATCTCAGAGTACGAGATGAGGATGTGCAGAAGACAGCCTTCAAGTGTCGGTATGACCATTACGAGTTATTTTTTATGCCATTCAACATGACCAATGCTCCAGCAGTGTTCATGGGACTCATGAATAGGATCTTTCAGCCATACCTTGATTGCTTTGTAGTGGTCTTCATCGATGACATTCTGATCTACTCGGCTATTGAGGAGGAGCATGCCTATCATTTTTAGGTAGTACTGGACACACTTTGAGAGAACCAGCTTTATGGTAAGCTCTCTAAGTGACAGTTCTAGATCCGAGAGGTTCACTTTTTGGGACATGTCATATCAGAGGCTGGAGTTGCAGTAGATCCAGTGAAGATTGAGGTTGTACTTCCTTGGGATCCACCCAAGAGTGTAACAGAGGTACAAAGTTTCCAGGGTTTGGCTGGATACTACCAGAGGTTTGTGCCAGACTTCTCCAGAGTTGCAGCACCACTATCAGCCTTGACGAAGAAGAGGAAACCCTTTGTGTGGTCGGAGAAATGCCAACGGAGTTTTCAAGAGTTGAGGCAGAGGCTGACTAGTGACCCCATATTGAGGCTTCTAGAGGAAGTCGTAGGGTAAGTAGTCTACTGTGATGCATCAAGGACCGAGCTCAGATGTGTCCTGATGCAGGAACAAGTAGTGATCACATATGGTTCTCGACAGCTGAGGCAACATGAGTAGAAATAAGCTACCCATGACCTGGAGTTAGCAGTAGTGGTCTTTTCCCTGAAGATGTGGTGACACTATCTAATGGGTGAAAGCCTTAGTGATGCGGCAAACCCATGGTACTTGATAGGAGGAGTAACTCAGCAGGCCATGAGGGGGAGTACCTCTGTGTGATGTGGTAAAACCACAACGGGGAGTGCCTCTGTGTGACGTGGCAGACCCACGGTACTTGATAGGAGGAGTACCTCAGCAGTCCAAGGTCAGTGGGAATATCCTTTGTGTGATGCGTCAGGCCCACTGTACTCGATAGAGGAGGAGTTCTCCAGTAGCCGAGGAGACGATCTGTACCTACCCTTCAGGTAGGAACCTCGGAGGATGACCCAACAACTGAATTTCCCTTTTCTTCAGTTGTATTATATCAGAGCTGTACTTGTACTTTCCAGTTGGGCTTGTATTTTGGACCCTTTTACTTACTATACTCACTCTGTTTACAGTTTATTTTACTTGTGTTCCTATCTTACTATGTGCTTGGTTATGTGTGCTTGTAGGTTATAAGGGAAATTCCTTCCCAGTTTTAGAGAATTACGCCTTTGGTGCTAGTCGCCGGCCCCTGGCCTATGGAAGGTGGGCTTGGGGTTGTCACAACACGGGCCCAGGGGACGGGTTGTGACATTGATTGTTCGGTTCAAGATCTTTTGTTTTTTTATTAAAAAAATGAAAAGGTTTTATATGATTGGAAAAAGAGGATTATGGAGGGGTGTACTTTGTTAACACTTAAGAAAACAATCCATATGTCATTTGAAATGTATAGAAATCATATGCACCTCAATTCGACACACGGTGTGACCGCTATGACTCAATGGGTCATGCCGTTGAAAGAATCAACTGCACCTCAAAACTAAACAAACACATTCAAATTGTTTTAATACTTTAGTTTAGAAAGTATCACTCACTAAAAAATAATCAAATACGCTTGAATTTTTTAGATAATTTAGAACAATGATTTATATGTCATTTGTGATGTGTTGGAATCTGTTTCATGTCAAACCAATACATGATGTGATCAAAATGAGTGAAAAGTGTGTGTTTCTAGTTTAAAATGACATTTTATTAAAAAATACAACTAATGTACTCAAAACTGAGCAAACACATTCAGAATGTTATTACATTTTAGGACAATGATCCACAAGTCATTTGATATGTTTTGGAATTAGTCTCACCTCAATCCAATGCACGGTGTGACCGGTATGAATCCAAGTGCATCTTTTTATTTAAAATTGACATCAATTTTAGTAAAATTAACACTTTCTCTTAATTTATTTCTATATATTATTACTAACATAAGAATTTTTCTCTTATACAGGTGCATTATTTTTCTTGAGCAAGGGTAGTTTGTTCAGCAATAGCATGAGTTAGTTTAGGATTAAAATATAAAGGAACATTGATGTTTTTGAATGTATGTAATAATTTTTATTTATGTAATTATATAAAACAATGTTTGAAATGTCTATAATATATATATTTTTTCTTATGTTTGCACTGTAAATTTCATTTAATTTAAATCCTGTATTGGGACTTGTTTTTGTTGATATCTGGCATGTTTTTGGTGCTGCGGCGTGCTATTACAGCACACTGCAGTGGTGCTATGGTGTGTTGTTACAACACACTATAGTGGTGCTGTGGTGTGCTATTACAATTCACTACAAAATGTACCTTTAGCATCACTTTTAAAATCACTGATAAAGGTATAATTTATCAGTGCTGATAAATAGTTTCTTTAGTGGTGATAAATTAAAGTGCTGATAAATGGTTTCTTTATCATCGCTTCTAAAAGCACTAATAAAGGTCCCATTTATGAGCACTTTTTTTAGCAATGATAAAGGGAACCTTTATCAACACTTTTTCAATACTGATAAAATTACAAGGCTTTTAACCTCACTCATGTAGTCAGTGCTTTTATAGCACTGATAAAGGCCATTTCTAGCACTGTTAAAGGCCTATTTTGTAGTAGTGGCATGTATTGTATTCCCATTCCTGTTCACTTTCCAAAGTATATGGGGTGTGCCAAATCACACACAAAGTGTGAGGTCACATGGATTCTTGGGTGTGTACTCCAAATACACACTAAGTTGGATAGTTAAGGGTCACACAACATGTGATATTTAACTCACTATGTAAACCCTATCTATCACATAGTGGGGTCTACACAACATGTGTTCTTCTAAACCACACATTGTGTATCTCAGGTTTTCATAGAAACTCTATTCTGTTTCATGTGTCTCACCTATACCACCACTGCCTTTTATTTACCCTATGATATTCAACCAAAATCATGGATCTAGGTTGACCAAACCCATAATGATATCCGTTTCTAGATTTTAGCCACCCTTTTCTTAGAAAATACCTCCTGATCGGTCCACTAAAGTCCTGCTTTTCAAAACTCATATAGTTAGAAACTATTGATTCGACTTGGGCTTCTGTCATTTTCATCCAAAATACTCTACTACCAAAATCCATTTTGTTGATTTAGAAAAAATGATATATGGATCCTAAGAATCACACATCGAATCGGGGTTCCGGATAATATCAAATCACTGGTTGAATGAAATACTGATAATGAATGAAGAATAGAAGGAGAAAACCATGAAACATAAAATTGAGAACAAATATTGGCCATTGTTTTTAGACCATATTTTGAAAAAAATGAAGAAAAAGGGAGGATTTTTAAACATCAAATAAAAAAATTAAATCTTAAATTCCTTATTCTATGAATATAAATAACCAATTACAATTCAAAAATCTAGATCCCTGAATTAATCTATGATGAATTAATTCATATTCATTATGGAAAAGTAAGAAAAAGTAAATAATATTACAAAATAAAACATCAAAACTTGAGTTTGGATGAATCATTGGTGAATAATGAATTTATATTTATGTCATTGAAGAAATCCACCATGATCATTATTGGCTCCACAAAATTTCACATTCATTTTTTGTTGATCTTCGAACCCAAGATCACCTCCCAACACAATAACCACCAGAGATCTCTATATATACCCTCATTTCCTCTAGGGTTATATTACTAACCTTATGGAGTTTTCCAAATAATTATTAAAGAGGGAATACATTAGGTTTAGACAATTAAATGGCCATTAAATTAATAAATTAATTCAATCCATTTAATCTTCCAACATCTCCACTCTAATGAAACACTCGATGTGTAAAAATATTATATTGCGCCCAGGGTAGAACCCACATTATATATTTAATGAAGGTATTAGTTTTACAATCATAGAAACTATTTGGTGAGTTATTCCATATTTTCTGAATAACCACATACATGTGACAAAAAAATCTAATATTTTTAATATCAACATCGAGGCTCAATGAGCCCCAAAATTCCACACCAACTCCCCGCCTTACACTAAAAATATTATTTGGAATATTTCAAAGTTTTAAAAATTAATTTAAAAGTTTCTACATTATCCCCACATTCAAGGATTTTTATCATAAAAATCAAAAACCAAACATGATAGGTGAGGAAACTAGGATCTCATTTGGTTGTTCCATTATCATGATCTCTCTTAGAGGTTCTAGTGATGTCCATTAACATACACCAAGGGAAGAAATATTCCATGAAGTATATTCCCCAAATGATTACTCAAACACCATAGGGAACTCCAAATAGGTAACTTCATCCTTGATGTCCAAATTTCCTTGGTTGATAATGTGCGATAAGTGATGCACATATCACCTCAGGTAAGACATGTGGAATACACCATGCAATCGATCTAATTGTGGTGGTAAGGGTAAGTGGTATTACACCTTCTCAACCTGGTGATATATCTAGAAAAGACAATTGAATCTCAAATATATCTTTTTTACTTATCAAAATATCTACAGTCTTCATCAAATTGATACTGCTAGGTTCACATAGTCTCCCTTATTTAACTCCAAAGGTTTCCATCATTAGTCACAAAGAACTTTTGACAACTCTAGACAGTCCTCATCCTCTCTTAGATGATTTTCATTTTTCCTATCATCACTCACACTGAATATAGTTTTAAATATGCTATCCCCTGCACTCTAAATAGCACAATGGTTACCCATAGGGTCTTCTGTATGAGTCTGTGAATGGTGCCACACCAATGGTGGAGTGGTAACTATTTTTACATGCAACTAAACAAAGAATAGAAAATAATACTAGCCTTGGAAAAAAGACAACATGAAAACCTGAAGCATGTCCTCCAACACATGATTGGTGTAATCTATATGGACATCTTTTTAGTGGTGGAATTCCATGTTCAACTGAAATTGAGTCCCAAATCCTCTTGTAATCCTCTCTATAATCATGATGTGAAGTGAGTATCACATTCTTAAATGACCATTATGAAAATTCCATCCATTCAAACTATCTACTGTATGAATAGTCATCCCAAACTCCCCATTGAACTATAATCTTGGATGACTATGAAGTGGGTGTTTTTTTGAGTCGGTATATGATCACCTAGATGGTGTTGTGACCTCTCACTGACCATGTAATTCCCATAAAAAATTTATAAAGATATCATCCCAATTTTATTTCCATCTTGGTGCCTTAAACTTCACCTATAGGCAGATGATTCATCAAGAGATAAACTTAGAAATAATATACTACATCCTTGCCCACCCAAAATTATGACAAAGGATCCCATTACATCCTCACATCTCATCTATATACTACTAAGGTGGGAGCATGAAACTCCCTCATCACCTCCTCTCATAGTGTGACTGGTAGCAACATATGTCCTCAAAAAAGGATGAAATGGTCCCTAACTTCAGAAAATCCATTAAGATTTAGTGCAATGGATATATGGTCATACATGATATCAAAATCAATATCCCTAACTTGTGCCTCCATGACACAGTGATGAAGTGGATGGGTGATAACCATTGACTGGAGACATGCTGCACCACCCTCGTCCATAAGGATCAACTATAAATAAGATAACTACTTTGTTACCACGTTAAAAAATTGTGAATTTAAATCCTTTATGTGAGAATATGGTACCACATTCCCCTGCTTAGGAGTATAGAACATCTCAAAGACATAAACTTGTAGGAACTCCATCCATCACCTTTACCTCAAGTTAATATCTTTTGATGAAAATATATACCTGAGACTCTTGTAGTTATATAAGATGATAATTCACTCTCCCATAAGATCATGTCACTAATAACATTGGGTGATAACTTCATTTTATAGCTATAAGTCATGGGTCACTTAATTTTACTCATGGGGTATTAGCTTCCGGGACCCATAAGAATCACATCCTACCTCTGTAATAGAACACATTGAATCCTAGATTTGAAGGCAACATATAACACCATGTAATCCAAATACTCCCCGAAAATTATAAATATGTGGGTGATAATAAACCGCTATAGAAACTCTTGAAAATCATACCAACACTTCTCTATCCAAATAGAAGGATTCCCATTTTAGGTCAAAGAAGTATTTGGTTCCCAAATCCTTGATAAATTGAAAAAAAGTGTCTAAAAATATCCTAACAACCCAAGGAAGCCTCACACTATGACCACTATCTTAGGTTGATCCCAAGATATAACTACCTCAACCTTTACTAGGATTACTTATACTACCTCTATTAAGATAACTTGTCCCACAAAGTGGACCTCTCAAATCCAAAACTGATACTTTAAGAGATTTCTATATATATGGCTCTCTCAGAGTAAGTTCATAACCACCCTAAAATATCTTATAGGATCCTCCAATGATGCTGAGTAAATGATTACTTCATATATGAATAACATCATGAAACTTTATAATTAGGGATGAAAATTATGTTTTATGAGTCACATGAACTCATTTATAGAATTTTACACAACAAAGGGAATCAAACAACACCTAAAGTTGGTGATAACCTGGCCTGAGGTCAAACCTTGTGAACCACCTTGGACCATTTCAACTGGTGAAGTGGTCATCAATTATCATAATTGGATATGTAATCTTGATAGTCACAAAGTTTAGGAGATGATAATCCACACATAACCACAAGTTCCCATCTGCCTCCTTGAAGAAAAAAACCAGGATTCTTTGGAAATAAACTGGGTCCAATAAAGGCCTTCCACTGAAGACCCTCCAATAGCACCTTCAATTCTCACAACATTTTGGGGGTCATATGATATACTGAAATAGGTATTGGGTTCATCCCTGGACACATTTCTTATTAAAAAATTTGATCATTGAATGGGGTGGTAAGCCAAAAACATCCTAAGTGATGATTTCCTCATACTCCTCCACCACTGTAGGAATTGAAATCTAATAAAATATTACACTCCAAGGGTCATACTATCCAACTAAATAGGAATCAACTTTATCCACCCACATACAAGATCATCCTACTATAAATGAGATTCCTTATCACCAATGAAGGTAAGAATCATCCCATGAACTTGGGTACACTATTTACCTTACTAGAAATAGATATAATTATTGTGAGTAGTAGTTAACTAATACATACTTATTAAAAACAAAATAGGGAATCACCACCACCAGGGAGGAATCCCACACGAAGCTCTATCCTCCAAGAGTTAGGTCAAAAAATCAACAGAAGTATGTGATCATCATGTCTTCCCCAGGAAGAGCCTCAAAACACAAGGGTCAGGCTAAAAGGCTCTACTATCATCTCTAGGTCTTTAACAAGTGATGAAATTATGAAAAAGTGGCTTGTTACTATGTACTAAAACTATAGCTGAAGTAGAGAAGACATTTCTCATACCTTGAATCACACCCAGAACCTTTGGGTCATAAGCCTCTACTGCCTGAAGGCATCCTCCCCCTTTTCCACATTTTATCCAAAACTAGGATTCACTCCGACACACATGTCAAAGGTAATAATTTTTCACAACTCAATAAAAACCCACTTTTAGTGGCACTGGATCGCCCACACGACTTTAAAATGCATCACATGTGAATGCATATTGGTGGGGGAAGTGTCCGACTTCTTTTTATGCCCAAATCCACATAAAAAATCACCATCACAGGGCTCCACTAATTCCCTATATCACAGTTTAGATGCCTCACCATAATTAACACCATCAAGAGGGGTCTTAACTAGGAGGAACACTCATGCAAAAAACTTAGGCATTTCCTCTATTTCCTTGGGGTCTGGATTACCCTAAAAACTAGGTGGTTTTTATCCCCGAAACCCATGAAACATTCTCAGAACATGTTTATTATCTACTGATACTTCCCGGACCAACTTTTTATCAACAAGATAGAGAGAATCCACTTGAACAATTTTAATTTGGCCAGTATGTTGCTCAATGGGTGGAGGAAACAACCGTTATCCACCCAAAGGAACCACCTCTTTCATAGGTCTCTAAATTGAAGTTGTATCGCTAAACAAATCATAATCTCAACCCTTATGTGGAATCCTACCTGGATATCATTATAGAGTCATCCAGCTATAGATAAGATGCACCATGGTCAAAATAGCATATCTTAAGGGGTAACTCAAGAAGTAAATGGAAACAAAAACCCATTTTTATATGATGCATGAACCATAATTTTACTTGCAATTAGTGCCTACAAGTTTTGAGTTAATAAGTTGGTTATTAGAGTCCTAGTAAATGGATATGTCAGCTGCCACACCATCAATGGGTTCCCTCTTCTGAGATCCAAATTTAGGAAACTTTAACACTATTTATCTAGTTCCCAAACCAAAACCACAAATCTAGACTATCATTAAACTCTATTCCTAATAAAAATTTCCTATAATACCACTCTATCATGACCCAAACCACTGGGGTTTTCTTGACTGGTGGTAATCTAAGAATGACACAAAATCCCAACTCCAATAGGACAGGGTGAAGTGACTAGCCTTGAGTATGAATATCACACACATGGGGGGCCTTATCCTAAAGTACCTTCACACTAACACACACACACACACACATATCCATACTCCAATATAAAGTAGAAAAAATAAACATACCATACTATAAATGCATACATAATAACTATAACAAATTAGATTACATCATGAAGTATGAAAAAAGAAAAATGATCCAAATAAAAGCCCTCCAAAAATTCAAAATATTTCAACTTTATAATAAAATGGGGGCTTCTATCAATATGTAAAATCCTAAAACTATCCATGGAACATCTAGAAAAACTAAACTCCACCTACTCCTGGTCATCCCAGGACTCCATCAAAAGGCCTGTTGTTTTCATAAGACACAACATGTGTGGGTGGATACTTTACAAAGGTGAGTATAAACATACCCATTATGACACCCTAGAGTCACTAAATACAAATAAATAAATATGGATTCAACTATATATTAGAAATATTAGTGAATAATCAATATAACACATATATTCTCAAAGTAAGAATCCAAGCATCAAGGTGAGGTCATGTCCTCACCACAAACCTATGATTATTCTAGAGGTCAATAGTAATATTCATCTAAGAGAACTCAATCATTAGTTATTTATAAATTAATGGAACTCATCTAAGATGTTTCACTCATTGGGTCTTTCTATGAAGAAGCACATATGAACTGAGAGGTATTATCCTATGTACTATCTCGATCAGACTACACCACATTGAAAGAAAAAAATATTTATATACAGATAAAAAATCACACCTATGACCTATGGGTGATACCTAAAACTATCTATGACAACCCACTTGAAATGGGATCACATGACCTAGATATTAGAAATGGGATACCTGACTCAACCTATCAAATAATGATAAAGGATGACACCTCGAGCCACATAGAGGTATACCTAACTCTATCTAGAATAAACCCATATAGATGATCAATAATCATATTCTTAGTATGATATACCTCATTTTACACTATTATGTATGGAATAAGGGAACGCACCCACATTTACATGGTTTTAGGTAACTCACCCAAGATCTTACAAAAAATGGTCTTTAAAGAACAAGGGCTCTAACTTTCCTTATAATGAGTAAAAGTTGTGTCTATTAGAGTACACATCTTGTATCAAAAAGTCTAGAACTGCCTGTGTCTATCCATATCACATGAAATGTATTTCTATAGATACATGGTGTGCTAATATGATACATAACATGTAGAGTTCAGGTAACACTCAACATGTGTCGTCTTCCCATGTATGTGCATTTTCTGAAGTACACGGGGCATGCCTTGTCACACACGATGTGTGGGATCAAATGTATTTATGGGTGTGTACTCCCTATACACACCAAGATAGATGGATAAGGGTCATATGATGTTTGGGTCCCCCAAATAGTTTGTTATATTTAACTCCACATGTAAACCTTAGTTTTCATATAGAGGGGTCCACACGACACGTCTTCATACTAACTACATTCCATGTATATTAAGTTTTAATAAGAAATCTATTTTGTTTCATGCATCTCACCCATGACACTACCGCCTTTTATTTATACTGTGATATTCAAATAAAACCCTGGATCTGGGATTACCAAACCTACAACGAAATAGATAGCTAGATTCTATCTACCCTCTACTTGGAGAACACCTCCACTTTGGTCTACAAAAGTACCACATGTCCCAAACCATGTAGTCAGAAAATGTTGATCTGACTTAGGCTTACTTCATCATTGTTGATAATCCCCCATTACCAAACTGCATGTTATTAATTTCATGATAATGATCCACAGAACCAAATAATCACACATCAAATCGGGTTTCTAGATAAATTATAATCATTGTTAAAATAAAATACCAATGATGAATGGATAATATGGGGGCATAAAACACAAAAGTGAGAATGAACATTGTCCATTTTTCATTCAACCATATTTGATTGAAATTTGAGAATAATATTGGATTATCAAATATAAAGTAAAAAAATTAAATTTAAAAATATTTATTCCAGGGAAATAAATAACCAATGAGAATTAAAAAATCTTGATCCATGAAATAATTTCTAATTATTTAATTAATGTTTTTCATGAAAAAAGTAATGTGGAAATAATCCCAAAAAATAAAATTCTCTATATTGAGTTTGGATCAATCTTTGGTGAAGAATGAATCCAAATTTATGTTGTGATAAGATCCACCACGATCATTATTGGATCTTCAAAAATACACATTGATTTGTTATTGATCTTCGATCCTGAGATCACTCACCAACACGCTCACCACTATAGCTCTCTCTCTACCCCCTCATTTCTTATAGGGTTTTGTGGCTAACATTAGGGAATTTTATAAAGATGTATTAAATAGATAATCCATTAGAGTTATACAATTAAATAGTCATTAAATTAATAAATTAATTTAATACATTTAATCAGACCACAAACTCACTCTAATGAAATACCAGAGGCATAAAAATATTATGTCATACTTGAGATAAAACCAACATTTTGGATTAAATGTCTTTAATGACTCCAATTTTTTCGATTTATTCCTTTGAATATTTCTATATTTGTCTCTAGATTTTTCCTCAGTGTCGAAGATGTGTTTGGGTGTTATAGGATGTCAAAATTAATATTATATATATATATATATTAATGCACACATATATATTCTTGGAATAATATTTTTTTATTTGTTTGAGAAATTAGATGGGAAATCTGAGACCATAGATGTTTTTGGAACATGGGGTTTACCCTAGGCATGACAAAAAGTTGGTCAGCGTCGGGTTTTTGGTTAAGGGAAGGCATTAGAAATGCATTAAATAAAATAAAAAATATGTTATTTTATTTTATTTAATTGACCTAAAACCCTAATCCTCTCTTTAAATAACCCTTTATGGAAAATTCCCAGGGTTATCCACATAAACCTAAGAGATTTGAGAGGTTGATAAAGAATTATTTGTTGGATTTTGAAAAACCAAAATTTGGATCAATGACAATGATTTATGGGAATCATGAGATGGTAAAAAAACACATCAGATCCTCTTAAACGCTAGAAAATTCATTCCTCAATAAGGATTAAATCAATCTCTAGTTAAGACATGTTATTTTATGTTTTCCCACAATTGTTTATTTTTGAGTATAAATTGTAGATTATCTTTTAAATTTATCTTGGATATTGTGAATAACATTAAATAGATATAAAAATTATTGATATCTTGATATATTATTTTATCCATTGTTCCATTCTTCACACCTAATTTATGAAACTTATGATCATTTTCTATGATTGGATTGAACAAAAATGGTTATATCTTATTTCTTGTTCTCTTCCCCCACCGCTATACAAATTATTTAACATCATCCCACGAAATTGGAAATTTGACTTTTCCAAGTTAGATTCACGCACAATCAAATACCCTGATACATGATGGTGATATGAATTATGGAATAATCACTGTTTGGTGGATATGTTGAGATAGATATTTGGGTGTAATTGTTAACTATGGAGATTATATATTGTGAGAAATGATGGGAGGCATGAAGAATTTGTACAGAATATCCAGTTTTGATTTTTAGCCACTAGTGTCTAGAAAATCAATGATGAAAGGTTACCCCTTCAGATTTAGTGGATTCGGGTGAGCTAAATGGTGAATTGGTTGGTGGAGAATATGGATATGAAGGCTATATGAAGATCATGGAATTTTATTATAAAAAAATTGAATACACACCATGTGTCCTAGAAGAGTAGAAAATTTGTAGTCCCCTATCCATGGTGAATAGGGTTTCAAAAAGAGTTAAATAGCACAATTCATGTATGACCCATACACATTATGTGACCTGCTGTTGGCAGCTTGATGTGTAACTTAGGGGTACATGAGAATTGAAATAACCAAATATATAGGCATGCATAAATAAAATGATTACAACCATTTATTTAGACACAACCAAGTTTATGGTCACAACTATGTACTCAGACACGACCAGGTACACAGGTAGAACCAGAGTACATGGGCACATGCTGAAGTACACGGGCATGGGTTTGGAGACACGGGTAGACTAGGGGAATCAATGAAACACCATTTATACCCTATAATTTCTATATACTCTTCTATATGAATTCAAACTTGTGCATATACTTATTTTAGAATTTCATTTGGTCCTGTTAGTAGCATAACCTAAGCAATTTTTTGTGTAGAACATGATGGGGAACTTTATTCTAGTGTCAAAGATATGGCATGAGGTGTTATGAGAATAAAACTTCTTTCAATGATGCTCATATATTAATAGCGACCAGGTGTGATCATTTGAGTGTTACTATGGAAAGAACCCCTATTTCAGTAGGGAGTGGGTCCCCATACTCATTATACAGGTAGAGTTGATAACCCCTATACTACATTGGTCACATGTCCTCCATCTACGGAGTGGTACCCCTATCTTTTAGCTTTGGTGGGGAGTGGGTCTGTCACAACCCAACCCTATAGAACCCACCTGGATAGTGGAAATATGGGTGTTAAAACCCAAATATATCATTCAATAAGATAGGGGTAGGTAAAAATCCCTGATAAGGAAGAAAAAAACGAGAGGCCTTAGCCTAATGTACTTGTATGCACAAACACAATTGTCTTCATTAAAAAGTGGAAAGGAATAACAAAAGGCTGTAACATCTATTGTATAACCATGAATGCAATAAACTATAGAGAATAAATTAGAGTGTGATAGTAAATTTAAAATAAAAAGGGAAAAAATACATGCCCAACTAGAAAAGAATTCCCAACCCGACTGCAATTGGAAAAAGAAATCTGAAGAGAACCCAACTTCTGATCTTTAAGTTTGACCCTCGAACGTGGTCAATGCACCCTAGGTGCTTCTATGATCCACTTATGTCCCCACTAACCTTCCTATAATCTATATAAAAAACAAAATGTGTTGGATAATACCATGTAGGTGTGAGTATACATACATATTAGGATGCCCTGAAAACCACAAAGGGAGAAATATAAGGATACAATAAAAGTATGTTCAACCAATAGTTAGAGGGGAAAAAAACCAAAAACATAATTTCTTAGAAAGAAAACCTGATTAGAGAAAGGGTATCTACATATCCACAACCCATACAAGGACAAAGATTCTACTTATAGTTTCAAAGGTCAATATCTCATGCTCAACATCATGCACAACCACATAAGAATATGTGTCTAGGGGCCCTCACCTCACTTTTGTGCTCCACAATTGAGGGTGAACTCACCCCCATGGAGCACCCTATCCCCACTGGAGCTAGCATATGGGGGAGTAACACTCATGTAGGTATATTACCCTTAATTTATACCAAATGGGGTAGTATCAACCATACACGAGTAAAGAGTATGGGGACCCACATCATAGTGTGACAGGGGAGTTCCAAGCCAAACATCTCAAATGATCCTACCCGATCACTATCAAATTTCAAGAATCATATGAAGAAGCAATATTTTTTTAAAACCTCATGTTGTAACTCAAAATACACTAAAAAGGATATCATCACATCTCACGTGAGAAAATAATTAGGATAGACTACTCATGGTCCAAAATATGAGTTCTGAAGAAAGAGATATGGAAGGTGGGAGAAGTACATGGCGTGTATATGGGGTCACAGGGCGTGTGACCTCACCTCATCACCTATTCATTTTCTCCACTAAAAAAATCTTGGGATCCATGCAATACCACATGTCTTGTACAGGTGGTACACAACATTTCTCGGCCACCTAGGGTCTACTCGTGTCCTCCCGACCCATGCCTACTCCCATTGGATGTGCCCATATATCTAGCCATGTCTAAGTACATGGTCATACCAATGTACCCTAGATATTCCCATATGGATGGATATGTATATGCCCATATACTACCGGAGTATATTCTGATCCACCATTATCAGGTCACATGGTTTGTATATCATAATACAGGACCTGAGATATTTATCTTTCTCGAAACCTTATCAACCACAGGCAGGGGGCTCCGCGTTGTGTGTTCTTCTAGACTACATGTCATGTAGTTAGGTTTTTCTAAAATAGTAAAGAATGGTATTCACAAGGTTTCCTGATCCACCATTTTCACTACAATACGTGGCATTTGACTACCCAAAATCAAAGGGCCCATCATCGAACATCAATCTACGATCTCTGGTGGATGGATATTGGTAATCTAATAACCCGTGTGAGGCATTGGCATAACTTGCAGTGTCTCCCATTTCTACTTTGGATCTGAAATCCACAAATTCATCACCCACATCCTACATAGAACCTTGATCTACCCAAAAAATGTTGATCTGTACATCGTTTTCATAACCACCATGAATCTGGGGGTTTGAACACGCTCGAACTTTCCCAGACATTGTCAAACTGCAACCCTATGGTCTAATAATGAAGAACACAATGAACGATGGGGGAAAATCACAATAAACAGGTAAAACCATCATTGGATGATGTAATCATAAACAATGATCATAATATGGTAAATTTAGGGGTGAAACATGGCACATAAAATAAAATTGATAATCAATATTTAATAATATTTAATTCAATTCATGAAATTCATATGATCAAAGATAAATTAAGAAGATAATCAATAATCCATTATCAATAATCAATAAGGTTGGAAATCATAAAATAAAAATCCCTTCCTTGATTAAGTATCAATTAAAGCAAAATATCACGTTCTCCATAAATGAATAAGATCCATTGTGTTAGCTACCTAACTCTCTATTTACCTTGATCTGATCATTGATCCGCATCATCAGGTTTTCCAATACCAAAAAAGAATTATCCTCTACCTCTAAAATCCTCATAGGGATATAAAACTAACCTTGGTAATTTTCCATAACCGAATATTTATAAAGTTGTAATTTGGTTATGTCATTTAAAATAAAATAAATAAATAAATAATTTATTTTAATTAAATGCACTCACCAACAATCACCTCTCAAATATTGTTTGACACTAACCATCATTTGGTCACCCATAGAGTAAACCCCATATTCTAGAATCAATAGTTGTCTCAATTTTTTCATCCAAGGTCTTAAAAAATAGGAAATCCATTTAAACTGAAATGATGCACTCTCATGGATTAAAATTTATTAATATTTTTTAATATATTATTTCTGGGGTCCTGAGACACCCAAACACCACACCGAATCCAAGTAAATATCCACATATATACATAGAATATTCAAATGACTAATCCATCAAAACTAGAGTCATTACATTCTTTCCTTATTCAAGCCGTTTTCACCTTTAAAATAATAATATATAAAAAAATTCAGTGGTACTAAGATCACATATGGATTTGACACTCCTAGGAGCTCTCTTGTATTCTCCCATGCTGCCAAAGAACCAAAACTAAAGGAATGGTATATCCATGTAAGACCCTCTCCTACTAATCCCCAATCTTCACCAAGTACTCTGAAAAGGTAGAACCGTCCTTTAAGTACATCTCAACTTAGACAATAACTTACATTAGATCATGCATGTATCTCCTCATATACAATACACAGAAGACATCATGCACTCAAACCAACTGTGGGGGAAAGGATATGTACTAATAATCCTTCCCAATCCTCCTTATAATCTTGAATTTCTCAATTAACCATAAAGATAGATTACTCCCCTGTAAAAATCTACACAATATGCATCATGGTGAGACTCTTAGAAAAACATGGTCTCCCTACTCAGACTCTAAAGGTATACAATGTAGATCTGCATAAGATTTATTTCTACTTTGGGATGTCCTCTTATAATCACAGATCACCTGAACTTTATTATTCATTGAGTGCACCATGTTTGACCTAACTAGATATGTCTCTCCGATCTCAATCCAACATATGGATAAACTTAAAGGTATCTCATAAAATGCCTCAAAAGTTTCCATGATGATTGTATAGTGATATATTTTATTATAATTAAACTCAACCAATGGAAAGTGACCCTCCAAGATATGGAAAAATCCCAATTTATAGGACTTCAGTATATCCTGCAACACCTGGATGGTCTACTCAGTCTACTCATCCTTTTGGGAGTGAAACACTCTGATCTACTAAAACTGGGTACCAAAAGCCTACTGTAGGCCCCTCCATAACCATGTTGTAAACTGAGAATAATGGCTGAAGATAATCATCATGGGTAACCCATAATGCTGGATGATCTCCCACATGTATAATTTTACCAAAATCTAAACCAAGATCTGCTCCCTAATGGAAGGGAAGTGTGTCAAATAGGTGGGTCGATAAAAAATTACCCTGATAGAATCACTACCTTTTGCTATTCATGGAATCCCCATCACAAATTACAATGGTATTATATCCCACTTCCACTCTGGGATCTCAAGAGGTTGTGTCAAACCTTCTAGAACATGATGTTTAGACTTTATCTGCTGAAAAATGAGACACTAAGAGATAAAACCCAAAATTCTCTGAGTCATTCCATCCCACTAAAACTACCACTAGAGGTCCTTGTACATGATTCCAACATTGGGATATACAATCAAGGGGGAATTGTAAAACTACCTCAAAACCTCCACTCACAATGTGATTGGAAGGACCATCCATCCATAAAAAAGGATCATGTGCTCCCCTCCTTTAGACAACCCATATGATGCATCTATTAAGGATATATGGTCATATAGAACCTCACAATTGATTTATCTAAACTGATCCTCTCTCACACGAGGAAGAAACAGAGGATTCACCACCATCGATTGAAGAAAAAATACACCCCACTCTTCTACTAGGGTCAACTGAAACCAAGACAAATGATCAGATGCTTCCTCCACTAGGTAAGAATGGGAATTCCTACTAAGGGAATCTACCACTACATTTTCCTTCCCAAGTGTATAGACTATATTAAAGTAATTATCCTATAAGAAATCTAAATAACACCTCTATTGCAGGTTATTGTCACTCTGAGTGAAGGTGAACCTAAGAATCTAGTGGATTAACTAAATAAAAAAACACTCACCCAGAAGATAGTGCCTCTATATCTTCAAGGTGAAGACTGCTACTTCCAACTCTAGGCTATGAGTTGCATATTTCTATTCATGGGGTCTCTACTGCCTCAACCCATAAGTTATCACCACCTACCTATGTATCAATATAAAACCAAGACTATCTCTAGAGGCTTCTCAAAACACGATGTACTCAACACCCTCCTCTGGTAGTCTTAACATGGGAACACTGGCCAGCCTCAGCCTCAATTCCTTGATGGCTCTCTCACATTGTCCAGTCTAGAGAAATGGATTCCCTTTCCATGGAAAGGTGGTTAAAGGGGCTATAATCATGGAAAAATCTACCACAAACCTTCTTTATCCCCTCTCAAATCCAATAAAACACTATAACTATGATGCACTCTTGGGTGGATGGTAAGAAAGTACTGCATCAATCTTCACCGAGTCCACAACTAAACCATGCTCGGAGATAACACTCCCCAAAAAGTGAACCTTTTAGATCAAAAAATAGAATATTGAGAGATTACCATAAATTTGGTGCTCCCAAATTAAGTCAAGTAATGAAATAAATTTATCTACATGCTCCTCCTATGATGTAGAGTAAATGAGCATGTCATCAATGAAGACAACCACAAATCAGTTCAATTATGCCTAGAATATCCATTTCATTAGATCTATAAACATAGCTGGGGAATTAATCACACTGAAAGAAATTACTAGGAACTCATTTCATCCATAATGAAATTAGAATACTATCTTCATAATATCATCCTTATGAATTCTAAATTGGTGGTAGTCATACCTAAGATCGATCTTTGAGAACCAAATAGCACCTCTAAACTGGTCAAAGTGGTCATAAATCCTTTGAAAGGGATAATTTTTATTTAGTATTACCTGATTTAGTTGATGATAATCCATGAAAATCCTCAAAACCCAATCCTCCTTTTTCATGGACAAAACTAAAGATTCCCAATGGGACACACTAGGTTTGATAAAACCCTTATCTCAAAGGTCCGGAAACTGCACACTCATCTTCCGGAGCTCAGTAGGGTCCATACGATACACCATAGATGATATTAGTTTAGTACTAGGGTGGAAATCAATGTATAAGTCTATATCCCTCCATAGAGGTAGTATTAAAACATTTTTGGTGAAGATAACCATAAAATCATCCACTACAGAAGGATGCTAGATGCCTAAAGATCCTACTGCACGAAGTGATAAACTAACTAACTGATGGGTGATAGGTTGTGACATCTCTCTAGAGCATGATTATTTCTATAAGGGATTTAAAAATAAAAATTATAGACTCAAAATACACGAACTAATTTAAAATTTTTATAAAGTGGAGACCGAGGATGATCTATAGAGAATGTGAATAAATTTCTAAGAATGTTTCATGAATTTAAGTATAATTGTATAATTTTTTTTTGAGAAAATATAGGAAGGGAAAAGTTAATGTTGAGTTTTATTATTAAGTGATGGATCCTATAACATTTAGTGTTTTTTAGGTTTGTGTTCTAGGGATTCAATTAATTACTTGTTCATTCACATTTTTATCAGAATTGGGTCATTAGGGATTCTTGGTTTGGATACCATTCTCTAATCCAATAACTAGTACATTGCATTGGTCAACTACTTGGTATTATTACCAGATTAGGTGACCCAAAAATTTATTTAAACATAATTTATAAAAATTTCAAAATCTCCATGCGTAGGCTAGGGAAATTATCCAATTTAGTAAAAATTTACCCTTTAAATTACATTGTAATGATCATGGAACACAACAAGAATGAGATTAAGAATTGATAAAAAAATTAAAACAAACAAAACATGAATAAAAAAATAAATATAATTTCTACCCAAAAATACCCCTACAGTCACTTTAAACAACACAATAAAACTACCCCTCATGCTAATCATGAGGAGGAATAATGACATGGTTACCTGAAGAAGAATGGTGGAAAATAATGATAATAGTATCAGAGCTCTATAGTTACACACTTGTCTATGGACATATATTCCATGTGTCTCCATAGTATCCCACCTTATATGTGGCCACACATCAATATTTAAAAGCCATCACTAAATCCCCCTCATATTTTTGTATGAAATTCTTTATAAAATATAGGTTCAAATCCAGAATGGGATTCAGGGCATTAATAGTGTGGAAGTAGGGTTTCCAATTTTCTTCTCCCCTTGAACTCACATCTTAACTTGATTCTATACCATAAATATCCTTTACTACTGCTTAAAAATTAGTTCTAAATCTCTTTTATGGAATGTATGGGAGACCTAAAAATCAACAAAACTCTACAATATAATATGTCAATAATAGATAAATATGGGTCTTCTAAGACAATTTTATGACATGAAAGGTGAAGTCACATCGTGAAATGTTCTAACCCTCCTCCTTTTATGCATTTTCATGCCCTGTGATCACATCCAATATTTGTATCACATACTAAACTATTTTCAGGATGTAAATTATTGAATTTCTATAGGTTTTCCTCTATTTAATCCCATTCCTCTGTTTTTGAGCCTCCAGACTGATTCTTTTACTTCCCAAATGATGCAGATCACCTTTTCACCGTGAAATCATATTTTTTCCTTTTCCTAATGTTTGTTGAATCCTACCACAATTAAAAAATGATAAAAACCAATAATTTATTGGAAAGATTAATTAGTTAATCATATTAATCCATATACTAAAATTCTATAAAATATATTCATAAAACATACATATAAGTTTTTAGATACCTGCTAACAAGACCCAATCACTCATCCATGAGATCTCTATTTACTACAAAGGAGAATATTGTGCCATCTATATGAAGGGAATCTAACTAATCTTTGATGACATTCAATCTGGGATCGAACTATAGATGACCATTCCATATCCAAGATGATTGATATAGGTCATCGTTGAATTCCATGAAAATTAATTATTTATAAAAAATACAAAAATATTATTTTAATGGAAGTTAGGGATAAAACCCAAGAGAAGGAAAGTTGTGTGACCAAAATGAAAAGATAAAAAAACAAAAAGAAAACTAAATAGTGAGTGCATTGATGGTAAAGAAACTGGTGGGATAGAGTTTGGGATCATAAAGAGTGAAAGGATCATATGATAGGGAAGAGTGGAAAGAAAGTGGAGGAACTGGAAGGACAAAGGCATGGGAATGGGTTGGCTGTAAATCTTATTCTAGTATGTGTTTTATTTTATTTTATTTTCATCTCTACCAGGGTTAGACACTATAGGAACACATATAAGAGTTGGATAGATATCTCATGTTTTTATTATGTAGGTGAAAGTAGTATTTAGATTCTCAGTAATAGATTTCTTGTAGAACTCATTGAGGTACCCTAGTATACCACCCTTGAGTGTTCTATCCAATTATCCATTGGAATTCCAGAAAAAAGTCATAAATGAAAGCAAAAAACTCAATAGATCTTACTAAGTTTAGCTAGTTCAGGTCATAAATAACACAATAGAAGAAAAAAGGGTGGACTTATATAGTTACTTATACCTAATAGGTGATAAATAATTCTTACTAGTTCAACCTCATCCCCAAAAGTTTTATCCAAGAATATCAACAAAAGTTTTCATTAAATTCAAAATCTATTTTTACAGAGAGTAAGAGAAGAAGATTATAGATCCCTAAAGAATTCCTATACTGGGGATTCAAAAATAAAAATATGGTATAATAATTGTTACACCTCTTTATTACTCCCTAATGCTCTTTACCCATCATTTCCCTCATTTATCCTCCATATCATGTGTCTTTTCTCTTATTTTCTACCATATCCTTTTTGATTTCTTTACCTCCTTCCTCTTACTGGAAGAAAATTACTCATGAAATTCATTCAATAACTCCCACCTAACTCCTGACTCTACTGCTATCCACCTCATGTGAGTTTGAATAAAAGAGATCCCAACTATCCAATAGTAGTGCATTGATCTGTATGGGCTACGTAGCAAATTTTGCATTTGGATCGACATAAGAGATTTGATCTACATAGCTGTTTGTACTAACATATGTGTTTCTACCACATAGATGATTTCCTTGTATCCATTCAGGACTATATAGCTGATTCTTCATGTATATGATTTTGAATTATTTATTCGAATGGGAAACATAACCAATTTTTCCACATAGAAAAATGGACCACTTACCTGAATAGACCATGAAGCTAAATGGTCCATGTAGTTGATTCTCCACGTATGCATATTTATTCATGTAGTTATTTACCTTACGTAGAAGATTATTAGACATAAGTGTTTTTAACATCAATTAATCCTTTTATGCAACAATTTTGGATTATATTTCCATTTACAGACATAAGTGATTGAGGTTTACATAGACAATTCCAAACATAGCCTTTACCGTTGTAGGTGTTCTGCCCAACGTACGTGATTCTCGATGTTGCTGACTATCCATGTAATATATCCGACCTGTCTTCTCTAGTTCTGATTCTAAATCCCATATGTCACACACTAGATAACTACAATCAGAGAAATTTCATATTATATATAAAAAATCTTTGATTATCCCTAAAATACAAAATCTATGCAGTTATCCTTTTAAATGGTAGCCTCCATTCTGCATTAATGGTATCCAGTGAAAATGGTAGGTGCAATATAGACCAACAGTAGGGGCTCTGGGATCTTAGGTGGATCAGTTAAACTGTCATCATAAGTGGATGTAGTGATTTATGGGTCCCGTATTAAAACACATTTTAAATGGGGATCATAGAGGTAGAAGAGGCCTAACCCTTGTCAAAATTGGCTATCTCTTCACCATCAGTCTAGGAAACATGCATCATAAAGTTGGGAACAACATTGAATGACCATATTTACATCTGTCAGATATAAATTCTACCCCAAGGAGTTTATAATTAACATACTTCTAATGTCTTTCCAATATGAAGATGATCTGTATGATAAATCTTATAATAAGAAAATTTTTTCTCCTCTTGTGTATTTATTTTGTAATTCCTATACAAATATTTTTAGTATATTTTAGTTTTTATTCAAGAAATAATTTTTTATGAAATAACCGTAAAAAATTACAATGCACTATCCAGGAGGAATTAAGTCCCCCAAAACAAAATTTTTATTGAAAATTAAAAAGAAAATCAAAAAGAAGAATATTTGTTCCAAACATAAAAATTCTCTATTATAATCCTAATAATCAATTAAAAACACATTGAATTAATAAAAATAGTCATGGAAGAGTGTAAAATAATATTTCCACATCAAAATATCCCACACTTAAATCATTTCACTCCTAGGAAATTTGTGATTAAAATGATTTTTTTAACAAAGTATTTATGGTCAATGAACTTAAGCCTACCTAGGATAACAACAAATAATCCATTGGAGAAGATTTTCAAGCATCCTATGTGAGTTTATCACACTACCCTACTTCAATAAAAACTTAAACCCAGTTATAAGAGAAAATACTAGAGATAAAAAAGTAGAATTAGGTCTATAGAAAAGGGAAAAAAACTCAACTATCCCCTAGGTTCATCCAACCAATGTTTCACTTACCGCTATGTTGATACAACTCAAAATATGTTCTTATAAATAAATTTCCCCCTTTTTCAATTGGTTTCAATATTCCCCTCACTTTTATGAGCTAATTTTTGATAAGGAAACTTTATTTCAATTTTTTTCCATCCATGAATCCGTACAAATAACTATGCATAACACTTATTGATTTGGATGAATTTACAGAAACACACCTTCTAACCTTGTCTCAGATACTCACCATTGGATACCAATTGACCATTTTACTCTAGACTCAAAGAATTTATAATACTTATCAATTGGGTTGTATCCCCAATGTGTTCCATGTTTTCCAGTCTAAATAGATAAGATTAAATTGAAGTTCAAGCTTCCTCAAGTTATAGTTATAACTCCACAAGAGTATAACCAATCAGGATTCCTTTCCCTAGTTTTTAGGTATGATTTCCATAAAAATTGTAGATAATATCACTCAACAATCACTCAATCACTATAATTTTAGATTCAATGGAATCCTTATAAATAGGTCAAGGAATATTCCCCTTTAACAAACCCTATAATTTCTTATTGTTTGAACTGAGATAACCTTAAAATTATTATTTACAAAAATAAAGAAAGTTGAATTTCTCAAAAGAAGGTGTATTTTTTAAAAAAATTCAAAAATATTGAAACATGGGGCATTTTTGATGTGGCATAACTGAAGTACAGCTAAAGAACCAAAAAATACCCCTCCCCCAACAGTTAAAACCCATAATTTTCCCTAATGTTTAATATTAAAGTGGTAAACAAGAAAATTAAAAAGTGAAATGAAAAATGAAAAATGAAAAGAATAAAGTGAGAGTGTTTCATGAGAGTTCAAAACAGCACAATTTCTATACTTTCAATTAATTTTGAAAACAACATTAGTTTTGAAAGTTAATGCTTTTAATGGTTATAATAAAAGTAAAAGAATTTATCATGCAATTAAAAAATAATATTAAATGATATATAATAATTTATCTGATTTTTTTAGAAAAATAATATAAATTCTCCCAGACTTAACTTCCAACAACAAGAAGAAATGAATGGGAAGAATTAAAATTGACACTTCCATGAAATTTGACTTAATTATTAGAGATCATTCAAGAATAAATCTAACTTATATATGATAGAGCACTCCCTACATCAAAGATTCATTATGTAAAAAAACAATAGACATAATGTAGAGGAATGGAAGAAAATAAATAAAAACAAACAATTCAAAAACCAAAAAAACAAAAAAAAAACCATGGGCCGACTCTCAAGAAGTGTTGAGTTTAGAGTCCTCAGTTGGAAAAGAAAAGAGATAATTATTGAAGAGTGAATATGTAATACAAACCCTTTGTTTTCCCCTCATAATAATTCTTTACTCATTGGATGCTGACTAAAAATGGATGGTTGTCATGTCCAGTTAATTCTACTGCTCCATTAACCAGCACTCTTAAAATATTTAATGGGCCCGACCACTAGGGCCTAAAATTAATAGGGAACAATTTAAAAATAGAATTAAATAGAAATTTCTTATTTTCAACTTTAAATTTCCTATAATGAATTATGGAGTCATGAAAAGCTTTGGTTCTTTCCTTATAAATTTAAGCATTCTTATATGAATCTATTATAATTTAATTCTGCTCACTAAATTTGAGAAACCTCATCCATCTAGTAGAATTAAAATCAATGTTTAGGGATTTTTTAGCACAAAAATACTTGTGTTTAAGATATATAAGAAAATGAAAAGTTTTATTTAAATATATATAGGAGATCTCTACTTGTACACTCAATTTTGGATGGTAATAAATTTCTGTTTTGTTGGTATACCCATACTTTTCCATAAAATATTTGAATTTGAAAATTTTAAAATGTGTCAAATTATCTATTATGAATTCCCTTATCACTCCAAATCATAAAAATATGTTATTTTTAAGGAATTTAATTAAACTAGTAGCTTGATTTTTTGGAATATCCACTACCTTGGCTCATTTAGAGACATAATATGAAACTTGTAAGATATACTCATTCCCACGAGAAGATGGTAATGGTCCCATGAAGTTTAATCCACAAAAATAAAAAATATCAACATCTAAGATACCATTTTAAGGTAAGTACTACTTTATTACAACATTTCCTAGTCTATGACACATATAAAATCTTATAACTACACTCCTAGAATCCTTTAAAAATTCAGGCTAATGAAATACTGCTTGCAGAACTTTTTGGGTTATCCTTTCACCTCCATGAGGAAATTCCCTAGGCATTGAGTGGAAACTATCTAAAATTAGAAAAATATTATATATGGGTACACACCTTATAATAATACCAAACCTCCTAAAAATTAAAGGGTCATTCTAAAAATATTATTTAATCACTAATTTAAACTTATTCTTTAAATTATTTGAAAATTATTTAGGGATGAAACTTACTGCAAAGAAATTAGAAATGTAGGCATACCAAAGAGACTATTTATTAGTAATTGAAAACAATTTATCATCTAGAAAAGAATATTTGATTCTTATGGGATCTTCATAGTGCGTACTATACAACCTATGCAAAAAACCGACAACAAAATTTTTATCCCCTTATTTATCTTTAATTTCAAAATCAAATTCCCCTAGAAATATTATCCATAAAATTAACCAAGAATAAGCTATTTTTGGAAATAAAATATTTCAGGGAAGAATGGTCTAGGAAATATATGAATTTGGAACCTCTTAAATACTACCTAAAATTTTCTAGAGAAAAAACAACAACCTACAACTCATTCTCAATTGTGGTGTAATTCCTTTGAGATTCATCTAATAGCCTGCTAGAATAGTACACCACATGAAATTTACTTTATTTCATTTTCCCCAAGACTAATCCAACATTAAAATCATTATCATAAAATATAATATCGAAAGCTAGTTTCTAGTTAGGTTCAATGATTATGGTTGAATAGCTGAGTTTCTTCTTAAGAAGGTTAAAAAATTCAATATAATTTTCTTCAAAGGAAAATTGTGCATATTTTTCTAGCAGAAAAAATAAGGGATTTGTAATTTCCAAAAAATCTTTGATAAAATTTTTCTAAAAACCAGAATACCCAAGAAAACTCATAACACCCTTAAAATTAATAGTAGGTTGAAAATTTTTAATGAAATCAATATTATCATTATCAACCTTAAAACCCCATTTAGACACTTTATATCCCAACACAATTCCTTATGTAACCATAAATTGGTATTTCTCATAGTTTAAAAACTATGTTAATCTCTAAAAATATTTCTAAGAAAAGTTTCTGTTTTTTTAAGTAGATCCCAAAATTTCATCCCATAATGGAAAAATAATCCATAAAAACCTTAATGATTCTCTCAATCATGTCAGAGAAAATTTTCATCATACACCTTCAGAAAGTAGCTGATAAACCACATAAACTGAAGAGAATTCACTAGTAGAAAATTTTCTAAATGGGAATATAAAATTGGTCTTATTCTAATATTCTTGGGCTACTATAATCTAAATGTAACTAGAATTTCCATCCAAAATACAAAAAAAAAATCATTTCCAGAATGTGCCTCAAGAATTTGATCCAAAAAGGGCATGGTAAAATAGTCTTTTCTAGTGGCATAATTTAACTTCCTATAATTGATACTGACCCTCCATTTGGAAACCTTCCATAATTGTATTTTATCATTATGTTTTTTGGTCAAAACAACGAATCATTCTTTCATTGGTACTACCTAGATTGGACTGAACCAAGAATTATCTTGAATGGGATAGATAATCCCAACATCCAATAGTTTAATAACTTCTTCTTTCACAATCTATTTCATGTTTGGGTTCAATATCCCTTGGAAATGTACACTTAGTTTGTGGTTTTTTCCATAGGAATCTTATTCATACATAATTAAAGACTAATCCATTTGATGTTAGTACTACAAAATAGGCCTTTAAAAGCACTAAAAATGTCCTTTATGAGCTCTAGATAAGCACTGACTAATGGAGTGAGATTAAAAGCCTAAGTCTTTTATTGGTGATTTTAAAAGTGCTGATAAAGGGGCATACTGTATTGTGATGTAATAGAACACCAAAACACCAAAAACACCATGAAATCATAAAAATTATGTACAAATATAGAATTTAAATTAGGAGAAGACAATCTAGGATTATTTGTTTTGTTTTGGTGATGTGATGAAATTTTTAAACTAAAATGATAGCCTCTTCGGAGATGGAGTAGTGGTGGGTGGACGAGGGCCATATAATAGATGTTCGGTGAGGTCTGGGGTTTGATTCCTGGGAGCCCTCTCTTTGGGGAATTTCCACCTCCCATATACCACTTGTCTTGCTGGGTCACCCGGTGCCTCATCGGGTGGGATGAAGTGGTGCACTTCACCTGGCTCACAGATTGCTGTTCCAAACCATCGCTGATCGAGGTGTAACCCCGTGGGGACGATCTGTCATCTCGGTTGACAACAGCTCCTCCTCGGCTGAGGCTTCTCCAGATGACTTCTTCGTGGGGAGGGGGGTTCCTGGGTGTGGAGGGTTTGAAAAGGCCACTCCTGGGAAGTCCCTTTAAATAAAAAAAAACTAAAATGATACATATATATTGAAGAAACACACTTGGAGTCATACCGGTCACACCATTCATCAGATTGAGGTGTGGAAGATTCTTACACATCTCAAATGACTTATAGATATTTTTCCTAAAGTATCAAAACAATTCAAATTTGTTTTCTTGGTTTTGAGTACGTCACTTGTCTTTTTTACTAAAATGTCATTTTGAACTGGATACACACAATTTGACTCATATCGGTCACATCATGTGTCATTTTGAGGTGATACTAATTCTCACACATCAAAAATGACTTATGAATCATTTTTGCAAATTATAAAGACAATATTCACGTATTTTCTTGGTTTTTAGTGAGTGACACTTTTTGAACTAAAATGTTGATTTTAATCTGATAATGGGAACATAGAGTCATACCAGAAACATCATGTATCATATTTAAGTGTGGATGATTCCTACAAATCAAAAATTACTTATAGATCATTTTCCTAAAGTATCAGAATAATTCGAATGCATTTTCTCAGTTTTGAGTAGGCGAGTTGTCCTTTTTAGTAAAATTCAGGTGAATTTTAAATAAAATGACACACTTGGAGTCGTATCAGTAACACCATGAATCATATTATGGTCAGGCTAATTCTTACCCATCCCAAATAGTGTATGGATCATTTTCATAAATTATAAAAGCAATCTGAATGTGTTTACTCAGTTTTGGGTGCATCACTTGTTTTTTTTTCTAAAATGTCATTTCAAACTGAAAGCACACACTTTGACTATTACCAATCACATAATGTATAGTTTTTTTGTGATAGTAATTCCTATAATTCAAAAATTACTTATGAATGAATTTAATAAATTATCAAGAAAATATGAACGTATTTTCTCAGTTTTCATTGAGTGACATTTTTTGAACAAAATTGTCGATTTTTAATTGATAATATACACATTGAGTCATACCAGGTACATTATGTATCATATTGAGTTATGGATGGTTCATAAATTTCATAAATGACTTATGAACCGTTTCCCTAAATTATGAAAATAATATGAATTCGTTTTCTTGGTTTTGAGTAGGTTAGTTGTCCTTTTTATCAAAATTGATGTTATTTTTAAATAAAAGATATACTAGGAGTCATACTAGCCACACCGTGCATCATATCAAGGTACGGTTGATTCATACACATCTCAAATGACTTATGGATTTTTTTCCTAAAGTATAAAAACAATATGAATGCATTTTCTCAATTTTGAGTAGGTCAGTTTTCCTTTTTATTAAAATCGATGTGATTTTTAAATAAAAAGACACAATTGAAGTAATACCTATCACACTGTGCATCATATTGTGATACAACTGATTCTTACATGTTTTAAATTCCTTATATATCATTGCCCTAAAACAATATAAATGCATTTTATTGGTTTTGATTACGTCACTTATTTTTTTACTAAAATTTCATTTTAAACTATAATCATGAAATTTGATCTATATCGATCAAATTTTGTGTTAGTTTGATGTGAGACCAATTCCTACCCATAAAAAATAACATTTGAATTGATGTCCTAAATAATTAATAAAATACAAGTGAATTTTCTTTGTTTTCAGTTAGTGATATTTTTTGAACTAAAATGTCGATTTTAAACTTATAATGGACACATTGAGTCATAACAGCCACACCATGCATCGAATTGAGGTGTAAATCATTCTGATACATCTCAAATGACTTATGGATTGTTTCCCTAAATTATCAAAACAATTAGAATTTGTTTTCATGGTTTGGAGTATGTGATTTTTCCTTTTTACTAAAATTAATGTCAATTTTAAATAAAAATAACTTAGAGTCATACCGGTTACACCGTGTGTCGGATTGAGGTGTGGATGATTCCTACATGTCCCAAAGTCTCAAAAAAATCATAAATTATAATGTTACCACGTTTCCATTGTCTTTATATGTCAAAATTCCTACACTACATATTGACTCGAAGTTATTAGCTGAAAACCCTTTCTCGTTGTTGAATGTCAAAAGAGTGGAGACTTTCAACAACAAGAATGGTTTTTCAGCTAATAACATTAAATCAATATGCAATATTGAAAGTTTGAAAAATAAAAGAAATAAAAATAGAAAATGTGGTAACATTGGAATAAAGAATCATTTTATCTCTTTTGTGACTTATTATAGATAGTTGAAAGAAAAATATGACTTCCCAAAAGATCTATGAAAAAATAAGTATTGGAAAAAAATGATGAGGAAATTAACTTAAAAATAGTAGATGAAATGATGAAAAAAATTAATTAAATAATTTGTAGGAATTAATCTTTTCCTGATGGTTGTATTCATTATTGATTCATTTATTTGTTTTTATTATCTCTATTGCAGGCTTGAAGTCCAATCCATCACGAGCATGAGCAGCTTCGAACAAATCACCCAAAATCAAACAAAATAATCCAGTTGTATAAGAAAATAATTATTATATGAGTAATATTGAAAATAAATAAATAAAACATAAATATTAAACAATATATTAATTCTATGGATAATGATTTTACTATGAAAATATTGTTGACCATATGGATATGTCGACAGTAAAGAAATAATGATGGTAAAAAATGCAAATATATCTTACCAAAAAACGAATCAACAATTGAGGAGGATGAGGGGAAAATAATATACATTGGATTGAATATTCAAATCATAACAAATAAATTAAATATATCCTATTGGGTTCATAAAATATAAATTTTGTATAATAAATAAATAAATAAATGTAAGATATTCATTATCAAAGGTGAATGTCTCCCATTTGTGAGAATTACATGGATGGTAATCAGATATTCCTAAGGGTGGAACTAAAAGGAAATGGTAAAGAATGATATATTTTTATATGGATTAAAGTAAAATATATATAGAGTTTATTATACATGTGATAAAATAAATGAAGTGATTTTTAATAAGTATAAATGATTGTGTTATCATTTCAATGATGGATATATTTTTATCAACTGTATGAAATATAAGCAAGGCTGAAATCAATGAATAAAATATCATTGGTGATCAGAAAGTTTTAGTGAAAACTCAAAGTGTTAAGAATCTACAAAAAACCTAATTTTTTACCAATTAGAGCCTAAATAATTTGGAGAGTCTAACAAGGATGATAATTAGATCAAATATATGCTTCAGGAGCTTGATCCGAATAAGAACAATGTGACATGAGAAGATTGATCCAAATAAGAACAATGAAGGCTTATTATGGATCAAGTTGTTTCATATACCATTCTAAAAAATTCCCATTAGTTTAAAAATACATATTAAGTTAATTTTTTGTCCAAATTTTGTAAAACTCTTAACATAAAAGGTCAGGGTAATGTATTGTGAAGAATTTTTTTTATGTCATGTAATTGAGATGGTCACATTTGTGGGGCACTATATTACCACTAGAAGAACATAAAAAATGGATTTAAGTTTGTTTTTTTAAACCATATAATTAAATATAATTAATAATTTATAGTGAACATATCATGTCATTAAATTATTTAATCCAATCTAATAAAGTTTACTTGAAGTTGGATTCTAAAGGTGTAAAGATTTTATCCATGAAAAATAAATTTTATTTCAACATAATAGATTCTATTAAAACCTATTTATTAAATTTACATTAATCAATGTCAATATTTTATTTCATAAAAAATATTTAAATCTAGTGGTATAAGATTTATAATTGATTTATTTAAAATATTATTTAAAATTTAAATAATATAAAACTTTTCTTGTTAAATAAGTAATTTTTCAAAGAAAATATTAAATTTAGAAAAATTCTAATTAATACTGAAGGATTGAGGAAAATAAATTCTATCAATAATGTACTGTTATTCTAAAACAAATAATGAAATAATATTTTGTTTCTTAAAACACCATGATGCTGAGGTTTTTCCAAGCAAATGACTCATTCCAATTGTTTATTTTCTGACTATATTTCAACAAAAAAAATCAAAAAACCAATTAAATTTTATCTCAAAATTAGTTTTTCTTATATAACATAGTCCAAGGATTATAAAACCTTAAACCTCTTTGATTTTTATTTTTTATATAATTTAATTCATATTATTTAAATTAAAATTGTAATATTTAAAAAATAAAATCTAAAAACATTATATTTTTTTAAATAAGTTGTTAAATAAAAAATACAACAAACCAAACATATATAATGCTTTTTCTCATATGATTTTACAGATTCATTAGAATAATTTTATTATTACATTTCATAAGTAACCCCTAAATATATCGTAAGACTCTTGAAATAGTTCAGAGTCTTCCCAAATAAATTGATTAATTTTACATAATATTTCATTTCTCATTATCCTAGAAATAAATTTCATGAAAAATAATTATATAGTTGTTCCCATTTTTCAGGTATTTTATCATCCATTTTTTGGAAAAAACTTATAGAATTACATTTCAAATAGAAGATAATAACCCTATATTTTAGTTCCTCCTCATACAACCCTCTCAATTCCAATTGCTGCACAACATTATATAAGACACCAATGAAGTCATATATTTCATCATCCAAGTGATTTTCAATGTAATATTCCAAACTAATGACAAAACTAACCGCTATATGGATGAATTTTTCAAAATATGATGATTGATAAGGGTTATATGTCATGGAATATAGCTATTGGGAGCCTATTATACCTCAAAAAAACATGACCCAACATTGGATTTGATATATTTCAAGTCGCACAAAACTAATGTTGTCCCAAGGAGATGCACATGATATCAGGGAAGACGATACTTCAATATATCTAAAAAACAATAAATTTTGGGTTGTTTAATTATAATATAATGCAAATAGACTTGTTTCAATACATGGATGTGGGATGGGAAGGTTTAGTGGATAACCATGGAAAATTAGAGATATAGAAAAACCTGGATTTCGTTTGAGTCGTGGTTGCATTCAACCCTTGAATAAATAAAGACTTGGATTCAAGCCTTGGAATAGATGGAGCATTAATTCAAGCCTAGATTCGAGATTAGATTCAACAAAGAGGAGTGTCGACTTCAAGTCGCTTCTTTGGAGAGCTTCAGATATCGTGAACTGGTTCGCGATGGTTAGGGTTCTTAAAATAGATCGTGACATTTTTATCAGTGCTTCAAAAAAGTGCTGAGAGTGATAAATTTTTATCAGCGCTAAGTTAATAAGTGCTGATAAAATGAATCTTTATCATCATTTTTAGTGCTAATAAATACTTATAATATAAATATTTTTTTAAATTTTTTTTTTAAAAACTATAATTATTATATATATTTATAATACTTATAATAATACTTTTTATAAATTAAAAATTTTATAATTGTTTGAATATATAATTATTTATTTATAATTATATAAATACTTTTAAAAAAAATAATATTTATATCATTATATATATTTATATAATTATATATATATAAACATAGTAAATATATTCATTATTTTGAAAAATGTATTATAATTTTATAATTAAATAAATACTTTTTAAACAGATTTTTTTTATAATTATACATTTATAAAAATAGAAAATATACATTTATAAATATATTTATTTATAAATATTTTTTTACAAATTTATTTTTAATATTATTAATCAATATATAATCTTAAGTTTATGCATGTTAAAAATGAGTAAAATTGATTAATTAAAAATGAGTAAAATATTGGAAATTTGGATAAGTTTGATTAATATAAATCATTAAAAAGTGGATATATATTGAAATAAATATGAATAAATATTTAAAATATTAAATCATAATAAATAAATATATATAAAATAAAAAATATAAATTGATTAAATTCCTAAAAAAAATTTGTGTGTGTGTGTATGTATATAAAATGCATTAATTACATATATGTGAATTTAATATAATAAGTTTGATATATGTTATAAATTGTAATATCAAACGATATTCAATTATGTCCATTACTCGGTGAAATTAGAGAGTATTTTTAATTCATATTAATTTTTAATTATAATCCATTATTCCCTAATTATATTAATATTTAATGTAAAACATAAATAATATTTTGTACTATATAAATCATATTTATGTACATTAATATATATCTATATATTTAATATATACTATTTATTAACATTATCAATAATCATCTAATTAATAAAATGTTTAATATTTTTCTCAATTTACATATTTTTAATTTTCATTTGATTAATTTTTATTTTTCATATATCTATATATTTAATATATACTATTTATTATTATTTATAATTTATATATAGTATAATAAATTTATTCCTTTTTATCAATAATTATTTAATTAATAAAATTTGTAATAATTTTTTTGATAAACTCATTTTTTATTTTTTATTTTTTTTAATTATTTAATTTTATTTATTTGATTCATTATTAGCACTAAAAAAGACCTGATAAAGGATTCCTTTATGAAGGTTAAAAATATAGCATTGATTAAGGGTACCCTTTATCAGCGCTAAAAATAAAGCACTAATAAAGGGTCCCTTTATCAGTGCTGATAGAGTTAAATTTATCATCAATTTATTTAGCACTAATAAATATGCCATTTATCAGTGCTTTTTTCTAACATTGATAAATACCAGAGCTATTAAACACTTATTTTTTAGTAGTGTGTCAAATATCGACCAACCTATTATGGTTTTGAATTTTATAAGAACATTCAATACATTTTTCCTATTGAATTTTACTCAACCCAGTAGAAATTATGACCTGAAGTGTTGAGTTTTGACCAAAAAATGAATATTTTAGGTGCGAAGGGAGTTGTTTAATCTCCAACGATGGTGCCTATTCACTAAAAGCAAGACTCTAGGGACCAGGAGCTCTAACATCCTCAATAGGTTTCTTAAAATGAGTTTTAAAGCCAAAAATATTTTGAATAATAAACCCAGACATGTATTTTTCTTCATTTTTATCCATGGTGGAAAATCCACTTTCATGAAGTTCCATAATAGAGTTCAAAAAATGTATCAAGTATAAGTAACCAATTTTTTTAAAAAATGATCCCTCAAAATTTTTAAATTTTTCAACATTGTTTTTATAAGGGAACACAATCTTAAATTCTCCTAGAAATTTCTTATGATTTAGTATAGAAAATTAATTTTCATAAAAACACACTAGTTCTAAAATAGAGTTACTATCCATATGTAAAAAATTAACCAGATTCTTTCTTTTATAACTTACCTAAAGTTGGGAAAAACGATTTTCAGCGTCCACCAGAGTCTCTTCAACTTCATAATTCTTGGATTTTTTTTCTTATTTAAATGACATATCAAATTCCAGTAAAATATAGTTTTCCAAACATTGTGCCTCTAAATCCACTGAATGATCATAATCATTTTAAACCTCTATAAATTCAACTCTTTGATAGTTTTCATAATATTAAGAATCATTTTCATTTTTAAAAACATTAAATTCCACCTTTTTTCCCCAAAATTAAAAATCAATTTTCCTTTTTACACATTGATAAAACCTCCCTGTATATATAATAAAGGCCTACCAAGGATGGTATGGACTTCTTTGTCACATTCCATATCCAAGATTAGAAAATCAGTAGAAAAAAAAACACTCAAAATTTAACTAATTGGTCCTCAAATCTTCTTATGGGATGTGTAAAGTATAGGTCATCCAATTGCAAGAATACAGTGGTGGGTTTTAATTCACCTAACCGCAACTATTGGAATATTGAGAAAGGTAATAGATTGATGATGTCTTGAATATTTCAAACACAATTCAATTAGAATATTTTCCCTAAAGTTGATGGTATTATAAAAATCCACGTATCTTTTATATTTTATTAGATTTTCTTTTAAAGGATGGAACTGCACTCTTCAGTGAGGCTATACATTGAAAAATACACTAATGTTTTTTTGTTTGAGATAATTTTATTGAGTTATTTCATGTATTATGTAATGATAATTGAATCTTGTATGAAATAAATTTTCTCCTTAAGCTTGTTTAAATGACTATGGATTTTAAGAAAATCATTTTTTCTTGTGCTTTCAACCTTTCAATAAAAGGGATGGATGGAGAAAAATTCCTAAGAATCTAAGGCATTTCCCCAATTTCATCAAAAAGTTTTACCTTACCTATATTATTTTTAATTTTAGGGTCTTTTACTTATTTATTTTCATATTTAATGGATTTTTTCTCTTGAGTTAGAACAGGGCTATCCAATTATATAGAATAATTTTTTTTTTCAGATTGGGGTGTCTATATTTTCCCATATTTTTAGTTTTCTCATTATTATAGTAAACTATATAATCATATTGAGTTCTCAAACCACTCCTAGTAATAACATCCATTTAATTCTCTTTAGGATTCATCTTGGTGGTACTTGGGGTCTTACCTTTATCTCTTTTACGTACATTTTGACTAGTTTACCTACTTAAAGATCAAGATTTTTGAACCTTGATTCTTGTTGGGAATTATCAAAATAAATCTTATTATTTTTATTATAAAACCTACCCAAAAACTATTATAACATTATATAAAATTTATATTTATATTTTGATGGATTTGTGCTTAGCTGAGGTTAGAATTGTAGAAGTTTCTGTATGTTTTGTTGAAAAGGAGGTGGAACAGGAGGTCTTATCACTCCCTATTCCCTCTAAGACATGTTAGTATGGTTTAGAAGCCTTTATTGCAATTTTTTTTGACAACATATCATCTCTTAGTTGTATTCTAGTACTATAAGCATCAAATCTAGTGATTTTAATGTCTTTGGAAGGCATATAAATTTTTGGGTAGTGGGACTGTGAATGGATGAACATTCCACATTGAAGACACTACTATCAGGTAGTATGTTTATAATTTTCAGTGTAAACACTAGTATACTATGATTCATATGTAAATTTGGGTGTGCCTTATTTTATGACAATATTCCACCTCTTAGAACATTTATTCTAGGAATTATGCGATAGATTACTAAAAATCTTCTTAAGCTCCTCAACTATTTTTTTAGAAAAATATTCTCCAGATGACTGATCAACAGAAGTATTATGATATGGTGTAAGACTGTTGTAAAAGTTACCCATGAGAAACTAGTGTGTAAATAGATTATTAGGAACTGATTATGAATCTCTTCAAACCTATCCTAATAATCATGTAATAATTCACTTTCTTCTTGAAAAAAACTAGTAATTTTAAGCAGGATTTCTAGAGTCATCCTTCTGGGATAAAACTTCATAATGAAGGCATTATAAAGATGATCCCATGTATCAAAGATATCTTCATCTAGCTATGGAAAAAAAATTCATTTCCCTTTAAGTTGAATATATAAACCCTTAACTTCAACTATTCATTACTTATACCTTGAAGTGATAATCATTGAAAATTCCATAAAAAATCTAATGAAATCCAATGAATCTCATTGGTTAAACCATGATAAGATGCCATCATAGAAATGTGGGATTTATTAATCTCAAAATTCATAGACCTCTAGGACACCTTGATACATAATGGATTTTTTGATACTGTGGGTACTTAGAACTCCCAGAGCCTTGATCTATCCATGACTATATTTCCCATTTTCTATTGGTTGAAAAAATACTCTTGGTTGGGATTCTGATTTGGTTAGTTAAGAAATTTTCCTCAGGATTTTCTATTGCATGTTTCTTCTTAAATTTCAAACAACTCAGATTTTTGTTAATTTTTGGGATGAAATCCTCATGGTTGTCAAATTATATCTAAGTCTATATTCATCCCCTTCAAAAAATCATAAAAAATGAAAAAAATTATATTTTTATCTTTATTTTGAATGCCAAAATATGATTTGGATCATCATTTAATCTTGTAAAATTAATTATTCATAAAAACTAATTAACTATTGGTGTAATGTAAAGTAGGGATCAAACCCAAGAGAATGAAATTTGTGTGACCAAAATGAAAAGAAAAAAAAAGAAAATAGAACAGTGATCAGATAGAGTTTGGGAATATAGAGAGTGGAAGGATCAGAGGATTGGGACGAGTGATAAAAAAGTGGAGGAATTATAAAAACTAAGGTAGGGTAAAAAGTTTAATGGAAGCTTATTACTATATATGTTTATTTTTTTTATTCTCATCTCTCATAGGCCTATAAACTACATAAATAGGTAAAATAGCTAGCCTAGTCTCTTGAGTGTCCAGTATATTGGTGAAAGGATTCATCAATATCTCAACCAAATAGTTCTTTTCTAACTCATTGTGGCACTCTTATAGCCAACCACTGAGTGGCCTATCCACTTCTCACTTTTACTTCTAGAATAAAGTCATAAATGATAGAAAGAAACAACAGGGTGGAATCCTATAGTTTCTTACACCTAATAGGGCTTGAATAATTTTTACGAGACCAAACTCACCCCAAGAGTTTTAGACAAGCATACAACGAAAGTATTAATTAAATTCAAAATATTTTTTTGTAGATAGTAAGAGATAAAGTCTGTATATCCCAAAATAATTCCGACACTAGATATTCAAAAATAAAAAAGAAGGTATTCTTCTTGATCCACCTCCTTATTTATCCCTATATCTCTCTACTCCTTGGATCCCTCCTTTATTCATATCGTGTGTGTTTTCCCCTCTTTTCCACCATCTCCTTTTTGATTTCTTCAACTCCTTCCTCTTACTGACAGAAACTACCTCCTAAAATTCATTTAAAAACTCTCACCTTCCTTTTAAATCTATTTCTAGCCACCTAATGTGAGTTAAAATGAAAGAGATGCCATGTTTTTGTAAAATAATTTTGATCTTCATTGGCTATGTAACCATTTTTCCATTTGGATCGGTGTAAGAGATTCGATCTACGTAGCTATTTTCACTAACGTATGTGTTTCTCCCACGAAGCTTATTTCCACATATCCTTTTAGGCTGACATAGTTTATTCTTCACATATGTGATTATGAATGAAGTAGTCAAATGGTCCATGAAGCCAATTTATCCATGTAACTGAATGGACCACTTAGCCAAACGGTCCTTGTAGTGGATTATCCACATATTCATTTCTCTTCACATAAACATTTCACTTTTGTAGTTTATTTTTCAACGTAAGTGTTTTTGACATAGAAAAATATTTTTACATAGACATTTATTCTTATGTAAATATTTCTCGATGTAGGTGATTGCGGTTCACATGGACAATTCCAAACATAGCCTTCATAGATATACGTATCCTTCCCGACATACACAATTCTAGATGTAGATGACTATCCATGAAATTGATTTGACATTTCTTCTCCATTTTTTATAGAAAATCATAAATTTCAGGCACCAAAGAACTGCAGATGGATAATGGTGTCTACTCAGTCATAAATTAGTTTCATATCCCTAAAATAAAATCCCTACACCGTTATACTTTTAAATGGAATCCTCCCTTCTTCGTCAATGGTATTCGGTGAAAATGGGAGGTGCAAAATTGACCTACAATAGAGGTTGTGGGATCTTTGGTGGATGAGTTTGATTTTTTTTTCACAAGTTTATATAGTGTTTGGTTGCTCTGACATTGCAGCACATTTCAGATAGGGATCACAGAGGTGGTAGAGAACTCACCCTTATCGACACTAGCTAGATGTTCACCATCAGCCTAGGAAATGTGCATTAGAAAGTCAAAACCAATAGGGAATATATGCATCGACATTTATTAGATGTAAATTACACTCAAGTTATTTAAGATTCAACATACTTATAGGATCCTGTTAACTTGCAGATGATATGAATGACAGAGCATGAAATAAGAGAATTTCTAGTCCCATTGTGTATTTATTTTATAATTTCTATACAAATTTTTTTAGTTTTTTTTCAAGAAATCAATTTGTTCAAAAATATCCTTATAAAAATTTCAGTGTAGCATCTAGGAACAATTAAGTCCCCAAAAACAAGCATTTTCATTAAAAAGAGGAAAATTTGAAAAAAGAAATGGATTTGTTCCAAACATAAAAATTCTCCATTATTAACCTAATAATACATTAAAACACATTGAATTAATAAAAATATATGTGGAAGAGTTTAAAATAATGGTTCCACATTAATGATTTCATAAGTTTTCATTATGATGACCAAGATGTCTCTTGAGAAACTCTCTACACTAAATACCAAATCACACTACTGCCAGATTTGTGATATAGAAGAATCACTCACTACAGGAATCTATAGCCATGTATTATATGATAAAATATAAAATGGAAGATAAAAATATCATAAAAGGGATATTGAGAAAAATTAATGACTCAAAATTGTTTTTAAAAGTACTAGATAAAGATTATAAAATAAAAAAATCATACCTCGAATCGTCTTATGAGTAGCATGATCATGTCCCTCTATAGTCTATGGCTGCCTGCAGCCTCAAATAATATCTCTCTAAGCCTGGCACGGGCCGCCTAGTGGTGATGGTGGATATAGTGTATAATTAATCCCACCACTAGTAGCTCATACCTTTATAGCTCTACCTGCTCCTCTATCAGCACTCCCTCTTTATAGGGCACCCTAACCACACTCTAGAGATCCTTGATCGTGACATTACCTCAACTACGGTGGTCCATAAAATATCTACCTACTCACCTCAAAAGTTTAGGTTAAGAAATCAAGATACATGTGGCCTCATCCACCATAAGCATTTCACTGATCCTATCATAGATGACTGGATCCTCTATGAAATCTCAGGGTCATAGAATTACATGTATGATTCTGGGAATGAGTATGCCTCCTATTCTAGGACCTCAACATATGATTCTTTCTAGCTGATACAGATGACTCAACCACATGATTTACACCACCAACCCCATCCACCTGATGTCCCTTAGTTAAGAATCTCTCTACAACCAATGCCTTATCCATCACCCCAACATAGGTAAGAATGCATAAATAGACCACACTAGAATGTATTTCTCTATGAAGTCCCTGATCAAACTTCTATGATTGTAAGAAACCATCTCGCCCCATATATAGGGAGTAATGTGTGAGTTATGTGAACCTCATAACATACTCAACAACCATTATATCACCTCACTGCATCTCAATAAGATATTGTATATATACATAGTACAAGAATGAAGTGTAATAATAATCATAGAACATCTGTTGGAAGGATTTTCATGAGAAAATCATCTACATTATCAGAATCCACTAGTGTCCTACTTCCCCATGTAGAAGGCTGGCCTCATGCACAACCATATGATCTATCAGGGTTTGAACAAGTCCCAATACTCGAATCTTAAAACTAATCTAATACTCTATTTCCCACATGTCTGAATCATTGTAAAACCTTAGAGGAATATTTTTTTTGTAACTCGCATAGCATGCTAATCCAGAATGAATTATCATACTTCCCTTATGGGACTATTAACTACTCAACAGGCAGTGGCATTACTCCTTTACCACCTAGAGGAATCACTTCATTATATGGCCCATGAACTGAGGCCTCACCACTCAACTGATCATCATCATGATCCTAAGTTAGTAACTTGGATGGTTGTCTTTTTGGAGGAATCTTGAAAGTAATAAATATGTCCCTTAGTTAGATGATAATATATGGGAAGATAACTTAATAAGGATAGTTAAGGGATAAATCCTATATGATTCATGTACCATTTTTTCCCTACAAATGACATCTTAGTATGTCGAGTCAGTAGGTAGGTAGTTAATGTCCGGGTGAATGGATATCTCAACTTCCACACCAGAACTGGATTCCTTAGCTTGAAAGACAGACTTGAAACACTCCAACACCATTTTACTAAGTTCCTAAACCAATCATCACTCTGAGGTTAAGCCCAATATCTAACTAAGGATGAATTACTCTGATACCACTGTATTAATATTTGACCCATCAGGGGCCGCCTGGTCAGTGGAAATCCGGGTGTGGAAACCCCAATACCACCTCCAATAGGCTAGGGTTTAACAACAATCACAAAAAAATTCATAAAGTAAAATGGTTGTACTTAGCCTAAAGTACCTTTATGCATGAAAAAACTGTCTCTGAGAAAAATTGTAGAGGAATAATAAAATAATATAACATCCATAATATAACCATGCATATAATAATCTATAGGGAATAAATAAAAGTATGATAGTAAAATATAAATAAAAAAGGGAAAATACATTCCCAACCATAAAATACGTCCCAACCTAACTACAACTTGAAAAAGAAAACTGAAGAGAGATCAACTCCTGATTTTCTAGTCTAACCCTCGAAATGTGTGAGCCAATCCCATGAGGGTTTGAGTATATACATACACAACATGACACCTTGAAAACTGAAAATAGAGTAATAAAAGGATACAATAGAAGTTCGCTCAACTCATATCAAGTGAGAAGTGAATCCTAATACAGATATGATCATAAATAAACCTATATGAGAGATAAAGGGGATATCTATCTCCAAAACCCATCCAAAGATGACGAGTCTTATAGAAACTCCAAAGGTCCATCTACGATTCCCATCAACACAAGAAACCTCACAAGAATCTATGTGGAGGGGTATGCACCTCACCACTACACTCTAGAGTGAAGGGATCAATCACTCTCATGAAGGAACTTCTCCCCACCAGAGCACGAGGATGGGGTAGTACCACTACTGTAGATAGAGGACCATCACCTTTTATAGTATGGTGGAGTACTGAATCTACCTGAGTAATGAGTATGGGGGGTTGTTGACCTTGTGAGATAAGGGAGTTATACCCCTAGCATCTCTAATGATCCAACCCGATCATTTCCAACATTCAACATCACATGAAGAAGCATGATTCTTAGAACACCTCACATCATAAATAAAAATACACTATAAAGGTTACCATCATGTACCACATGGAAAATACTAAGGATAAGCTAATAGGGGGACAAAATCCAAGTTCTAAAGAAAGGTATATGGAAGTTAGAAGTTTCTAGGTGTAGTAAATGTTATGTACTTGGGGTGATATAGTGTGTGACCTTTCCTCATATCCTGGTCATGCTATCCCATAGACATGGTTTGAGAATCCATGTCATACCACAAGACATATAATGGTAGTCCATGACATGTCTCAACCACTAGTGGCCAACCTGTGTCCTTCTAATTTGGGCTCATGTACACTGGCCATGTATGAGTACACAACCATGCCCTTGTACTCTGGTCATACCCGTGTGCCTAGATGTGCGTAACAACCAAAAACCATGCACTTATAGATCTGGTGATAAAAAAAATAAACTTTTCATTTCTAACCATGATATTTATAAATGTGACCCAATTTTTTTCTCAATATATTACAATGTCAAAAGGAATTATTGGATCACTTACATACCCAAGGAACTTTTAGGTTTAGAGTTTTAGATAATTAGGACAAACTGTTACATATCTTGGAAAATTTAAAAACTAGTTCACAAGAATCTATATCATATCTCAAAATTACTTCACATATAGCACCCCTTTTAGACATATCCTACTTAAAACCTTTATTCATATATTGGGGAATAGAAACATAATAAAAGGGTGAGTTCAGATGATCAGAATGGATAAACATGGGAGATATAAATCGAGGATAATATGAAAGAATAAAATAAGAATAAGAGCATGAGATATTGATCATAACATAACCATTTCATACACAATCTAAAAAAAATAATAAACATGATTTATGGAATAAAACATTAACATTTCAATAGGCATGGATCATAATAATGAGAATTCATTATAACTCAATCATGAAACTTGATCTCAGGTCATAAATGTGTATGGAATCATCATAAGTATAGAAACCATTTCACCTATCAAGGTTAACTACCAAGACTATTGGTTTAGGTATCAAAACCTGTTTCCCATAATGGATCATGCAGATTGACTTGTTTCTCAAAACAGATCAATCAGATCAACTTGTTTCCTAGAACAAATCAATCACATCAAGTTGTTTCCCATAAAAAAACATGCACAAAAACTTGTTTCCCAAAAACTATCACATGAGATCTAATTAATTACCCAATAAATTGGAGGGAGATATGGGTACCATCGATCACATAATGAATACTATACATGTGTGTTCCATAGGATCATAAATAATTCATCATATTAGAACCTATAAAAATAAATGGGTTTTATAAAAATTTCATCATAACATAAATCATGGAAAAGAAATAGGATTCATAAGAATCTTGCTATAATAAACATAAACTATTTGGAGAAAGAATAAGATGGTATCCTTGGATCATATCCCCAATAAAGCATAAGCAACATAAAATATTTTTATTGTATATGGAAAATTATTTTGGAAAGATAACTTGAAATAAATCTTGGGGAAAATATCCTTTATATTTAGAAATATTTTTTTAAAATCCACGCAATTATAATGGAAAAAATTTTATTTGAAAATAAACATATAATATTTTAAAATAAGATTAAAATCATTAAGGGATCATGATGTTGGGAAAATAATCTCATGTCATGTAAGTTAAAAAACATTCTTTTTGTATTCTTGTTAGAAAATTCACAAAGTACCTATTTTGGAAAACGAAAAAAAATTTCTTTCAAACCATTTAGTAAAAAGTAAAACATGGGTAAAAGAAAATTAAAAAAAATGTAGGAGAATTGTAAATAACATTTTAAAAACAGTTTTATAAAACAAGGACATGGTAGATAAATATTTCTCAATGGAGACTTAAACATAAACAATCTTGAATGATGAGGTGATTATGAAATAAACCCTTACCACATTGGTAACTTTTGAATCATAAGCACCATGAAATAAATAAAAATATATGGACATGTAAATCCATATAAAATTAATAATACTAATCATAAAATGAATTCATTGTTAGTATATACACCATAAAAAATAAACAAATTTTATATATGGCATGCATCCCATAGAAATAAAAGTGAGATAAAATCCCTTATCTCACATATTGCCTTTACTTATTCATGTTCAAAATTGATGTATAATAAATATGGATTTATTATAAATGGTTTAAATAACCATATATCTATAATACCATTTATGATTTTTTATAGTAACTTATCACGTGTTTATTAATAGTGTGTTGTTAAAATCTCTATTCTGTGTAATAATTGCTTCATTTTACAAGCATGTTTCGGTTCAACAGTCCTAGATCATATACATTGATATTGATACCATCATTTAAAGAATATTAATAATGATATAAATATGAAATATATTATTTATATACATATTTATAATAATTCATAAAAATTAGGGATATAAAAATTAATTACACCTTTCTTGGAGATGATATGTCATACGTATGCATGAATGCTCTTTCCATTTTTCAACTGATGGAATAAAAGAAAGGTATATAATAATACACCTTTAAAAAATCATTATTATGTTATATATATCATTTATATTTATAATATTAATCCTTATTACTATACATGTAAAATTAAAATTAAAAATGAATCACATCACATCATGGTGATGGTAGTCCCTACATACACATGAGTGACATTATGATTTACCAAAAGATTGAATAATAAGAGGGTAGACATGATATTTTCATTAAATAAGTATAATTATTTCATAATTTCATACATAAACTTTAAAATCATCATAATAAGAATCTATAATATAATTTTATGAAAAATTAATTGTATCGCTATGTGGAGATGGTAAGCTGTACGCATGTATGGGCGATACTATCACTTCTTATTTGATAAGAAAGAGGGTGTATAATGGTGTTTTCATAATAATAATAAAATTTAATCATATTTACGGTAATTAAATTTATTATTTTATGATAAATATAATATATTTAAAGAATGAAAATAAGATTAGAAAAAAGGGCGACCGGTTAGAGTGATTACCTCTTTTTCAAAACAACTCCTTTTGATCTCCTTTAAATGGCTTTAGGGTTGGTATTTTGAGAAGAACAAAACTTATAGAATGTGGATAATGAATTTTATAAGATAATTTTTTATATTATGGTCTATATATAAGGATAAATATAGTGTAATGAAGTGAGGGAGGAGGTTTCCTTTTATAATTAAGGTGAGGGTCACATTTGGAATCTTTCAAAAGATTAAATTATAATAAATTAAATCTCTATAAAATAACCTCCAAATGGAAATTAATTCAATGATAATGTGATTTTGGGTTTTAATACCATAAAAAATATATTTTAGATAATGTTAGGTTTAAATATAAACCTTATCATTTTGATTAACCCATAGTTAACCTATTTTAATTCTAACTACGGTAAAAACTTTTTCAATACTAAAAGTTTGTAATTTTTAATTATGTGGTATAAATAGGACCATAAATAGAAAATTTATGATATTTAAGATCATAAATTATCTCTTTCTTCATTAGTTAATATTTTTATTATTTTTAAATAATTTAAAAAAACATTATTTTTATAAAATATAATTAGCATTAATTTTGACACTATTCATTACTTTGACATTAATAATATCAATATGGAATTTATAATTAATTTTTTTAGAAAGACCCAAAATGTCATGGTAATATATAAAATTAATTTAGGACCTTAATTATAAAAAATTGTAATAATATTAATTTTTTTAATATAATTTATTTTATTTTCCCATTAATTAAATAATTACTACATCAACATTGTGCAGACATTTAATGTAATTATTTGTTCACTAAAAATAAAAATAAATTACCATGATGAATATAAATATTTTATCTTTCAAAATAATATTTTAAATCTAACATATACTTCATATAACCTTATATTAGAATACCATACTTATTAAAAATTAGAGTGTGACATATTTGACTTTTCATTAAATAAAATATTATAAAGGTCATAATCTTTTCCAAGTGTCTAAAAAATAACATATATTAAATCTCAGAAGATTATGGTAGAGATATAATTTTACAATAAGGTTTAGTTAAGTTTTTTTGTTATTTAATAGTTCTTTTCATCTTATTGTTAACCTTTAATTACCCGATTTACCTTTTATCGTGGTAACAAAATTACTAAGTTTACTACTCAAATGATTCAAAAATAAAAGGGAAATGTTTACTAAATTTGGACCTCATGATTTGAAATATTTATTAAAATTTTAAAAATTCAAATCATATAAGTTTTATAAGTTAATTTAAAATTAAACAGTAAAACACAATAAAAAACAAATTTTTTAAAAAAATGACTTTTTAAATATAAAATGTTATTTTGCTAAATTCAAGTGTAAAATAGATTTAAAAAACCAAAATTAAATATTTTAAATGAAACTTAACTAATAAAATTTTAATACTAACCAAAATATAATTTGAATATGTAAATACTTTAAAATAAAAATACAGTTTTCAATAAAAATTAGTATTTTTCACTATTCACTGAAATATCAATCTTTTCAAAAAATTATCAAAAAAAACATTTTAAGCTAATTTTGATATGATAAATTAGAAAATTAAATCAATTTTTCAAATATATTTTCTAAATGTTTTAATAATTAACTATAATATTTACTCATAAGAAAAACCATTTTGGGTGAAAGTGTATTTTTGAAGAATAAAATGACTTTACTAAAACTTGAATTATTATTTACTATTAATTTATTAGTAAAATTATATTGAGTGGGATATATATATATATATATATATAATAAAGTATTTAATCATATTCATACCATCCAAATTAATGGTTTGGTTATAACTATCACATTAAATAATAATATTTTAATAGTCTATCAGAGATCGTTTAAACTCAATAATGTGTGTAATGAAAGACATAAAAGAAATAAATTATTTAAAGAGAAATATTTTTTAAAATATATTTTTGTTACATTATACCCCCCTTTAATAAATAAAGGACTCATAATTTGAGATTATTCATGGAAATCAAATGTTTTACATTTGAAAACTCATTTTTGAAAACCCACATCCTAAAAAGGATTAATAAATATTTATCTTGAAAAGAGATAAAGGGAAGTATAAAGGTAATATGGGATTACACATTTTAGGTTTTAATATGGAAGAAAATTAGTGGGAAGTGAAGTAATATTTTGAGATCATTGATGATAAGAAACTGATTGATACTGTGAAATTTAACAATCACAAAATCATAAACCACATATGTGGAAAAGTCCATCAATTCATTAGAATTGAGAGTTATAGGACAATTTTTTATGATAATTTTACTATATTTGAGGAATTAATTTACTATATATTATAGGAACCCAATGAAATATACTTACTTAGTTTCATCCTTTAATCAATTTCCACCCCAATCTCATCTTTTACCCCAAATGATGAGTTTTGAAGATGAAAATTTTATATATGTAACACTAAAATCAACCTTGAATAGATATCAAAATACATAAAAGAATAAAAATAAATTCCTCTTATATTTAGGAATAATAAAAAAACAAAATGGTTAGCACATGATAAGATGATTCCCAAAAATAATAAACCTTCATATGAGGGAAACTACTTTAATCTATTAAATTCAATAGTACTGCCCATAGATCATCCAATAAATAGCTATCCTTAAAATTAATCTAAATATTCCATAATAATATAGAAACACAAAAATTAGAGTTATTTGATCACATATTCTTCCAAGATAAATTTTGTATTTATATCACAAAATGTATAGGCCCTAAACATATAATCTCCAAGATATTCCAACAATTTTCATAAATAACGTAAATCACCATAAATACACAATAATATATGTCTTCAAAAAATAATTAAACCTTTATTCCTAAAATAAAATTCCATTATATTCTATTTCTCTTAATCATACAGGGTTCCCAAAATAGTGAATCTATTTCAAAATAACATTAATCCCCAAATCAGTTTCCAATCCCATGGTTATCTATATGATAAAACATATGTTACCAAAATGAACAAAAAAATTAATCGGTTAGATTATATAAATAAAGTAAAAAAATTTCATACTTACCATGACATTGTGTATGATAGTGGTAGGTAATTCAACCTTGTCTACCCTAGGTTGTGGATTCAAACATCATGACCTTTATAGAAGTGACAGGTTGTCAGCCTCCCAGCGAGTTTTCCTTTTTCTAAAAAAATATTAATATAATCCTTATAACATCCCGATAACTGTAATAAATTTCCTCAAAATAACATTATTATATTCAAAATTAAAGAAAAGTTTTAACCCCAAAGGATATCTCATAATTTTTATTTTTTATCCCAAAAAATGTAATAACCCACAATTACCTCAAAATAAAAGATCCTGAAAACCCAAAAGTTTATTCATACCTTAAAAATTATATCCAAAATATGAAAGGATATTTATTCCTTAAATAATATTTTCACATGATAAACTTATTTTTAACATATTCTTCAAACTCAATTAAAAGTATTCTAGAAATATCATTAGTCACTTTAAAATTCCATCACTTAAAACCATAAAAAAGGGGTGTTTAAGACTATAAACTTATGAAAAACCTCAAAATTATATTACCATGATGATATCTATAAATCTTAATATAAAATTACATGAAAACATGATAATATCTAAAGTTATCTAAACCCTTATTTGATACCAACTATAACAACTCCAAATCCCACACTTCTAGATCTGGTGCTAAAAACATAAAATTTTCATTTCTGACTTTGATACTAATAATTTTGACGTAATTTTTTCCATTAAAATCTTACAAATTTAAAATAAAATATTGGATCACTTAAATACCGAAGTAATTATTACTTTTTATATTTTAATATAATTAATATAAACTCTTACATATCATGGAAAATTAAACAACCAATTCATAAAAATCTATATCATATCCAAAAATTTCATCACATTTAACACCATTATTTGACATATGCTACTTAAAACCTTTATTCATATCTTTGGTAAAGGAAACATAAGAATAGGGTGATCTCATATTCAAATAAATGACAAACATGGGATATATCAATTGAGGATCATATAAAAGCCTAAAAAAAGAAAAAAAGAATAAGATATAGATCATAACTTAAAAAATTTATAAATATTCTGAAAAAAATCATTAGCATGAATTATACAATAAAACATTAACATTTTAAAAGACATGAATAATAAAAATGAGAAATCATCATAACTAAATCATGAACCATAAGCTCATGTCATAAATGTGAATGGGATTATCATAAGTATATAAACTATTTCATATGTCAAGGTTAACTACCAAGACCATTGGATCATGAATCAATACCAGTTTCCAATAATGGATCAATCACATCAATTTGTTTCCCATAACAAATCAAGCACATCAACTTGTTTCCTATAACAGATCAAACACATCAACTTGTTTCCCATAACTATCTGATGAGATATAATTAATTAACCAATGAATTTAAGGGAGATATATGTCCCACCATTCACAAAATGAAAACTATACATATGTGTTCCATAGGATCATAAATAATTCATCATACAAGAATCCATAAAAAGAAATGGTTTTCTTAAACATTTCATTATAACAAAACTCTTGGAAAATAAATGAGATTAATAAACATCATACCATCATGAATATAAATCATTTAGAGAAAGAATAAATATATAATACTTTTAAAATATCCCTATTAAATCATAAGTAACATAAAATAATTTTATCTTATATGTAAAATGATTTTATAAACATAACTTGTAATAATTATTAAGAAAAAAATCCTTTCCATTTTGAAATTTATTTTCTTAAAAGTAGAAAAATGAAAAAGGAAAACAATTTCTTTAAAAGGGATATTGTAAGACTGTAAAATAAACTTAAAATAAATAAGGAATAATTATGGAATGATAATCCTATCATTCCATATAATTTTAAAAAACACCCCTTCTCTATTTTTGTTAGAAAATTCAAAATGTACCTTGTTTGGGAAATAATAAAAATATTCCTTTAAAAAATTTAGTAAAAATTAAACAATGGGTAAAAATTATTTTAAAAATTAAAGGATAATACTAAAGCCCCTTTTTAAAAATTTTTTAGAAAACGTGTGCATGTAATTGAAATATTCCCCAGTAAATATTTAAATATAAATAATCTCGAATAATGATGAGATTGTGAAATAAACCCTTACCACATTGGTAAATTTTGAATCAAAAGAACCATGAAAGAAATAAAACTATATGGATATATAAATACACATAAAATTAATAAGATTCATAATAAAAAGAATTCATGGGTATTATATACACCACACAAATGAAATTGGTGGTGAATATGGCATGCATCCCACAAAAATAAAAGTGAGACAAAAATCCCTTATCTCATGTATCACCTTTCCATGTTCACATTAAAACCTCATATATAATAATTTTGGAGTTATTATACATGTTTTATATAAAAATATATATATATATATCATAACATTTATTATTTATTTATAACATATTATCTCCCATTTATTAATAGTTTGTTATTAAAACACTGTTCTCGGTGATAACTACTTCATTTTCCAAGCGTGTTTTGGTTTGGAAGTCCCAATTATTATACTTTGGTCATGGGACCATCATTTCAAGAATGTTAATAATGATATATAAATAATATATATAGATTATATACATATTTATAATCATTCATAAAATTTAGAGATATACAAATGAATTACACCGTTCATGGAGGCGGTATGCCATATGTACGCATGAATGCTGTTTCAATTTTTTGACTGGTAAAATGAAAGAAAGTTAAATAATAATAAACTTTAATATAATAAATATTATTTTATATATATCATTTATATTTATAAAATCCATCATTATTACCATCCATGTGAAATATAAATGAAAAACAAATCACATCGCATCGTGGAGATGATAGTTCACACTTATGCACGAGAGACATTATCATTTCCCAAATGATTGGATGATAAGATTGTAGACATGATATTATAATTAAATAAATATAATTATATCATAAATATCATATATAAAAATTATAAACATTATAATACCAATCTATAAGATATGGGGATGAAAAATGAATTGTATCGCTATGTGGAGGCGATAACCTGTGCATGAACACAAATGATACTATCACTTATTATTTGATGATAAAGAGGGTATATAAAACTAGTTTCATAATAATAATAAAAGTTAAACATAATAATTATATAAAATTTATTATTTTATGATAAATATCATATATTTATAGGATTTAAATAAGAGTATAAAAATAAAGGGACATGTTTGAGCGATTACCTCCTTTTCAAAACGACTCCTTTAGATCTCCTCTAAAGGTCTATAGGGTTTGACTTTTGTGAAGAAAAAAAAATTTATAATGTGTATAGGGAAGTGTATAAGATAAATTTTTAAATTAAGGTTGATATAGATGGCTCAATGTGGTGTAATGAAGTGAGGGATGAGGTGTCCTTTTATAATTGAGGAGAGTGGCACTTTTGGAAATTTCCAATAGATTAAATTATAATAAATTAAATATAAATAAAAATACATAAAAATGGTAATGAATAAGAATTTAATATGGGATAGGGTTATAACCGCATAAAATAATATATTTTAGACAAGTTTTGTGGTAATTTTAAACCTTATCATTTTCATTAACCCTTAGTTACCCTATTTTAATTTTAACAATGGTAAAGGATTTTTCAATATTAAAATGTTGTAATTTTTACTTATGTAGTGTAAATTATACCATAAATATCCAATTTATGATAGTTTAAATCGTCATTTATCTCCTTTTAACTAATTTAATATTTTTTTATGATTTTTATATATTTTAATACAATTTTATTTTCATAAAATATCGTTAGTGTCAATTTTGAAACTATTCAATATTTTGACTTTAATAACATAAATATAACACTTATATTTAAAACCAATTATTTTAGAACATCCAAAAAATGTCATGGTAATATATAAAATCAATGGATGATATTAAGTATATCAAATTGAAATACTTTTAATATTTTTAATATCATTTATTTTATTTTTTCCATTAATTAAATAATCATTGCATCAACGTTGTCCAAAACTTTAAGGTAATTATTTTTCACTAAAAATAAAAAATAAACTACCACAATAAAGATAAATATTTTATATTTAAAAGTAATTTTTATAGTAAAAAATATCTTCTGGAAAACCCAAGATTAAAATATTACACTTATTAAAAATAACAGTGTGACATGTTTGAATTTTCATTAAATAAAACATTATAAAGGTCGTAATCTTATAAAAGTGGCTCCAAAATGTTATAAAATTGAACCTTTGATTATTATGCTCTATATATATTTATCTAATAATATTTAAGTAAGTGTTTTTTTATTTTATAGTTACTATCAACTTATTTTTATCCTTTAATTACCCGATTCACCCTTTATCGTGGTAATAGATTTATTAAGTGTATTATTCATATTGTCCAAAAAATAAGAGAGACCTATTTAATAATTTTGGAACTACTGATTACAAATATATAATCCATTCTTCAAAATTCAAATCACATAATTTTTAGAATTTAATTTTTAATTAAACCAAAAAAAGAAATGAAAAACAGTTTTTTGAAAAATACACTTTTTAAATATAAAATTTTTTCATACTAATTTCGAGTATAAAATCTATTTAGATAACCATAATTAAATTATTTTAAAACAAAATGAACTATTTTTTTTAATAATAACCAAAATATAATATTACTTTGTAAATACTTAAAAAAAGAAGTTTTCAATGAAAAATAGTATTTTTCACTATTCATTCAGAAATCAATTTATTTTTCAGAAAATTTTCAAAAATTAATCTTAAGATAATTTCTACATTATGAATTCAAAAATGAAATTATTTTCTTCAAATAAATTTTCTAAAACTTTCATAATTTAATTATAATATTTACTCACAAGAAAAACCATTTTTGGATAATACACATTTTTAAAGAATAAAACGACTTTACTAAAAATAGAATGATTATTTAATTTAATTAGTCAATAAAATTATATTGAGTAGTATATATATATATTATAATTAATTGAATCATATTCTCACCCACCAAATTAACAACTAGGTTATAACTATCACATTAAATAAAATTATTTTAATAGTGTATCACAGTCCATTTAAAATCATTGTTGCATGTAACACAAGGCATTAAAGAAATAAAATTATTTAAAGATAAATATTTTCCAAAAATTTTGGGGTGTTACACTATGTCCATTCCCATTTACTCCTAGAGTAAATTTTGATTCACTAGCACCGGTTCATACACCATGTATATTTCAATACACAACATGTGATATTCATCTCCCTTGAAACCATAGCCACTATAGCCAGGGGGTACATGACTTGTGTTCTTCTGACTACATACTTTGTAGTTGGGTTTTTATCAATAAGTAAAGTATGGTCTTCACATAGTTTCCCAATTTTCTATTTTTGTAGTAATACTCAGCGCTTGACCACATAAAATCAAAGGGGTCATCACCGAACATTGATCTATGACCTCTAATGGACAAAACTCGGTATTTTGATCACCCATGAGAGGATTTGGCACATCCTATAGTGTTTTAACTCACCAATTTGAATCCCAAATCCATTGAATCATCAACCACATCACACATCAAACCCCAAACAATGCGTAAACTGTCAATTTATATGTCATTCATGCAACTGCCACAAATCGAGGTGTTCGATCATGCTCAAACCCACCCCGACATTATTGAACCACAACCCCATGGGCCAGTGATGAATAACATGATGAATAGTGGGCGGAAACCATATTAATGAGGTAAAACCAACATTTTATGATGTTATCATGGACAATAATCATAATATGGAAAAAGGGGGGTGGAGCATGGAATAATGGATAAAATTAATAATCAGAATTCAATAAGATCTAATATGATTCATGCACTTCCTTGGATAGAAGATACATTAACCAGATGATAAAAAATACATGATCAATAATGTACAAGGATAGAAACTATAAAAAAATTATCCCTACCTCAATTAAGGATATATGTTTGCTGGAGAGCATGTTCGCCCACGATAAATAATATCTGCCACGTTTGCTCCCAATATCGCAATTCAACCCAATCTGATCATTGATCCACATCCTTGGGGGTTTCCAAGACCAAAAAAGAATTATTCTTCTCCTCTCAAATCCTCCTAGGGTTATGTGTCTAAACCTGGATATTTACTATAACTAGATATTTACAGATTGAGAATTAGGTTTGGCCATTTAAAATAAAATAAACAAATGAATTATTTATTTTAATTAAATGCACTTCCCAATCGTCAACTCCCATGGAAAGTCTGATGATGACCAAAATTAGGTCACACAAAGAGGAGACCCCATGTTATTTAATCAACCATGGTCTTAGAATTCCCATCTGATGTCTCGAATATAGAACAAACCATTTAAAATGAAATGATTTTTATGCTTGCATTAATAAATGTTAATATATTTAATATTTTATTTCTAGGGTCCTGAGACTCCCAAACACCACACAAACTTGGAAGAAAAATCTAGATATATACATAGAAATATTCAATGTAATAATTCATCAAGACCAAAATTGTTACAAGGACCTACACTAATTACTATGCCCCCTTGGCTGTGGAGTGCATTGGCCTAGTGTAGGGCCTCCAAAAAGATTCTTATAAATTTACACATGGTCCTAGGAATCATAGTTGGAACTTTGGAAATTTATCTATACTCATTGTTCTTTTTAGGGATGTCGATATGGTGATCACTTTTCTCTCTTGATTGGGTTTCTATTGGGTTTCTCTTTAGCCTCTTTCTTTATGGATCAAGATAACAGTTATATATTTTTATTTCACTCATTCTTGGTTTTCAGAAAATCACACTGGGTAAGTATATACTCACCTATACAATGTATTCTCTCACATGTTTTGTGACTTATGTAGAGGTCATATAGATCAGGTGTGAATTTGGTTTACCAAGTTTCAGAGGAGCATAATTATACCTTAAAGAGGTGACCACATTTGGTAGTCAGTATTAGAGATTATGAGATGATATCTCTTAATTCTTCCCATTTACTAGTTATTTTTAGGTTGTTATCTCTTTTCTGGTAGGTATTTTTTTACCCTTTATACATTTTTTACAATGCTGTTGTACTTTGATGATTTCCTAGAGGTTGTTCTGTGCATGCTTATACTTAAGATGTTTTATTTTATTCCTTTATATCTAAACTTTTTTATGTTAATTGTTGTGTTAATGTGTATAAGTACTTAGAAGAAGGCCCCCAATTTCCTTATTACCTACTAAATTCGTTTCTCCGACCCTTAGCCTATTAGATTTAGGCTTTGGGAGTCTCACTTAGCTTACTGCTATCTAGGAGTACCCTGTTGTTTCAGTTCATGAGAGAGTGGTATGAACGAGGTTATGTCTATTGGGTCAGTGTATAAGTTATAAACTGCTGTTAGGATTGGTTGGGAACATAGAGAAATGATGTTGGAGTCTCTTGAGTTTGGTTTTTGGGAAAAGGAACCCAATATTGGTGTGGCAACCTATGTATCCATACACCAATACTATGACTACCTGCTTGTAAACTCAGTATATTGAGACATTGGTTATATAGAATCAATGATACATGAATCATATTGGATTGAGTCTTTTGAATTTCATTTCCTTATTGAATTATCTCCCCATATATTCTCATCTCACCATGGTATGTCTTGAAAAATTTCAGGATAACTCCATGATGACAACCATCTAGGATGTTAATACAGGATCATGCCAATGATTAGTTGAGAGATGTTACCTCAGTTTAAATAAATACTCATGAAGTGTTTTCCCTAATGGTCTAGGTGGAGGATCGACTATGTGTGGGAAAGTTGATATATCAGATATGGATGGATGATAGTACAGAAGGCCTAGCACATTACGTGAGTTCTAGCAATAAAGACTGCTTTGGTTTCATGATGAGCTAAACCTTTAGGCAGTAGAGAACTGGTGACTATCCCACACTCTATCACTGATTATATTCAACTATTGAGTAGATTATACTTTATATTTCCCAAACTACACTCTGCTAATAAGGTATAGTAAAGTGGCAGTGTGGGGTTAAACCCACCGGGACAACTGGTAGGTAAGAAACGTAGTAGTAAGAAACTTTTTCTATGAGTCATCACAATTTATCTTTGGTTTGATTTTTCTAATAACTACATAGAATGGGTTTTAAAATCAAATTAAAGGAAGAGTTCAAGGCCAATTTTTGGGTATTTGAAGAAGATATTCCAAAAACTAGCTTGGGATAGACCTATGGATTTGAATGAAAAGTGATGCAAAGGTCACCAATTTTTCTTGGTCCAACCAATTTGATCTACCTAATATGGAAACTACTCATTGGTCCATACATAGTCGACAACCTAAGTATAAGAATATTGTATTCTAGGAAGAATTTATTACAAGATATTGGTCCTAGATTTCTCAACTCCAAATTGTTTGGGGTTGTTCGATTATATCTATTATGGTTTGGTTAGATGTAAAATAATGATAATATGATTTTTTAAACCTAATTACTAGCCATAGGGTTACCAAGTTTTGATTTATAGAGTCATTAAATTTAAACATATCCCTACTCTCGACCCCTAACCCTAAATGTATTAGCTGCACATGACCATATTAATGAAAGGAAGGGAAAGAGATAAAAACATGTTTAAAATGATAAATAAATAGTTTAAATCAATGAAATCCACAATTTAAACAATAAAAAATCAATTAAATACTAACTTGAATGAAGAAACAAATAAAGGAACAAGAAACAATTGAAGTTGAGTGATAATCAAAATTAGATTCAAGCGTTGGAATTATAACATGAAAGGAAAGAGTCTTGGAATCAAAAGTGGTAACAATGGAATGAGTGAAACAATAAAAGAAAGAAATAGAAACAAATTGGAAAGTAAACAGGAAAGAAATAGAGAAGAAAGGGAAAAAGGTCTGAAATTCTAACTCTCAGCTCTATGTTTGGGGGGATACTTACATATTTATAAGGATGAGAGGTTCACAATGTGTAACTTATTCACATCATTTACTATCTTGAAGTTACTTATTCATCAAGAATTTCACTACATGTAAGTGTCTTTCATGATATGTACTTCAGATCTGCAAAGTTCTCTAAATATCTTAGATATCTAGACTTCACAGCTTGTATCTTCAGTGGGATTTAGGTTTTGAGTAATTCACAACATGCAATGAGATCATGATGTGTTTCTCATCAAGTATGAAATCCAGGCCTTTCATGACTTGTAATATAGATTCATATCATGTACTTGGTTCAAGACTTTTATTTTTGATTCACAGGTCATACTTCATCTCATGGGTTCTTTTCTCAAGGACTGCATGTCATGCACTTCATATTAACAGTGTCTATTGTAAATTTACTTGATTTTATAGAGTGTTGTCATTTAATTATTGAATTATTATTCATTGCAAAAAAAACTAAAAACTAGTGTATTATCAAAAAAAACATGATAAATTCTTAAATAAATGTGTCCAATATATATATATATATATATATATATATATATATATATATATCTTCAGATTATCAAATTCCCCCACATTTGAAAATCTACTTATCCTCAATAAAAAACCATCTTAATAGGGATTCCAAATCAAACAATTTTTAAATTGGAAACATGCATTACAAACAAGAAAACAAAACTAAGGGCTAGTGTAAATATAAATTCCTCTAGAATCAATGTTTCAAGGAAAATTAGTCATGCCTCATATTTAATTTCTTTATTTAAATTATTTTTTCCTTTAATTTCAAATTTTCAACTATTTATGAGAAGATATACCAGTTTTTTAATTTACCTCACATTTAACTTTCTCCCATCACTCAAGTTAAAATAAAACTGGAGTTATGCTCATACCCTGAATATATGTTCCCAACTATAAGATTACATTGGTTATAACATCTCCACTTCATAAAAAATAAAAAATTAATCATGAGGGCTTAGAAATAAGGTTCAAATACCTACAAGGTTGATGGAAGATTGGTAGATGATAAAAATATAGATTAAGAATGATGGTAATCTCTATATCATAATGGAGGACAATCATGAACAATGAAATTATGAAACTCCTCCTACAAAAAAATAATGTCCCCATGCTCCAAAAAGCTCAAAGTGGGTCAATGAATATTTCAATAAATCATTAATAATTTTCCATGTTCTTTTCTCGTTTTCATTTTATTTATTTTTCAAAAGTCATATCTAGGGAAAATATCACATCCATCAACTAACCACAAATTATCCATCCTAATATCTATCAGTTTGATAATAGTTATTTTTGACCATCCTAATACACAACCAATAATTTTTTTTAAGTTTCTTTTTTTCAAAGTAATAGGGTGAGTGTATAAAATTCCAAAAGTAACCATGAACCATGTCATATCAATATTATGAAAATAGAACCATAAATATCCCCATCAATTAACATACCATGTATAGAAGAGATGAAACCCCCCCCCCCCCACTTGTTCAAAATAAAATCAAACATATTAATAAGAGTAGGGTAGGAAGGGATAATATGATTGAAATGGTAAAATCCTAACAATTTTAATCATGGATACTATATGATAAAGAGGGATATATGTACATGTAGGTATTAGGATAAATATCTCAAAAAATATTTCCTTAATCATTTTAATAGTGTATTTGTTTAATGATAGCCTTAATAAGATTCCAATGCAAGTTTTGATAGTTTTACATATCCAAAGTATCTCTCAAGAAATATGATTAGAAAATAATATTGAAATTTAAGTCTTCAATCCTATCAGAAATGAGATTATATAAAATAAATGGAAATCACTCTTGGTATAGTATATAATAATAAGTCAATCAATTTTTTGAAATAATTGAGATTTAGAATTAAACTTCTCAACTTAGCAATCATGCTAAAATCCTAAACAGGAATAAAAATGGATTTCAATAATACCTAACGATAATTTTTCTTTTATTTAAATGGGTGAAATGATATTTAAATTTAAAGCATGGTTTTAATGAAAAAATGTCTCATAAGCTAATGAAAACAAATAAAAATTTAGGTGTTCAGACAATAAATCATAGTAATGACCCCCACAATTGAAATGATATAGTGTCTGCACTATTTAGGAAAGCGACTTGGGGGTGATATCAAGTATATCATAGAAAACAATGAAATAAAAATTGATGAATTTTAAATTAGGGAATCGAAAGTTCCCTGTCATGAAATACATGCCTTGGGGGGAATTGTTTGATGGTGATGGGAAATTATACTACCTGTAAAAATTGTTAAATTAATACCTTAATTAGATAAACCATTATTACATAGGGTTTAATCATTATTTATGAAGAAAACATGGAAGGTTAAAGTAGTAAATAGTATGAGAAAACAACTCAAATAAATTCAAGAAGAAACTACAATGAATATTTGGATGATTGATGAACACAAAATGCTTGAAAATAAAAAACAAATGTCCTAAATACAAAAAGAAAATATTTAAAATAAAAAATATGGGTTGCATACCATAAAGTTATAACAATTAAATCATCAGATCGATAGATGGAAAAAATATTAGTTAGTGTTGTCAATTGACTTTGATGTCCTCTGCCTTCTATAGAAACTAGTGGAAGTTTCATCGATCTCATGGGGGTATTTAGTGGGGTTAACCCCCTCAGGAATAGGTCTACCAAAAATCTCATGTGGAAGTAGTAAATTTTATTAAAATCATGGAGGAGGTTTCTTCTGAGTAAGGATTTGGAGTTGTAGCTCTTGAAGTTGTCTCTTTATGTATGCCACATGCTAATAGATCTAATGAAGGAGGCTAGATGGTGGTCTTAAAGACTCGTTAATGACCATATATGATGAAATAGAGATAGACATGGATAATTTAATTCATAATTAAAAATGAAAATAATAAAGAATGAAGTATAATAAAAAATGTATCTCGTCTATATATATGATAAATGATACATTAGTGAATATGGAATACAATGGAAATAAAAAATTATCCACCCAAATATAACATACAATAAAGGAGTTGATATGGAAAAAACTAAATAGTATGGATAGTGTATTTACTGTCTGCATCAGTATACCTTTCATAGAAAATGAGTTAAATAAGCTACCCCTCCATATCTGTGGAATATATGGTGGTTGGGGTAGGGTCATCAACTACTGTAGGAGGTGTCACGGTGATGGAAGTGGTCTCATTCATGAAAGGTGGCTGGGAGATCTCAATATGTACTGGGGTCATACATATGGTAGCTAGATCAACCAGAGACACCTCAAAGGTTTATAGAAGGAAGGGGACTTTGGAATATCATGACTACTATACTATGAAGTCCTGATGAAAAGAAGGGTATGTGAGTTTATGAGGGAGGTTGATAGGGGTGTTATGTGGGGTGGGAATGGAAGAAGAAGTGTGGTTTGAAGGTTGTGGTGGGTAGCTAGATGTAATGGAAGGTGCTGGGGTGGGGGTGGTGAATCCAGATGGCTTGGTGAAAAAAATGTCAAGATAAAGGAAAATATTACACTAGTGATCAATAATAAACTAGAGAACATGCCAGATATTAGAGGGAAATGGTGGGATTGGTGCCTATGGAGTGTGTGGTGGTGGTGCAGATGTGGAAGTAGGGGTCTCATATGATGGATCAGTAGGGGAAGGTGGATCATGAGTAGGGGAAGGGGTTGGGGTAGGCTGAGCTAGAGCCTAAGTTGGATACTCCCATTACTCAGGTTCCCATTGGTAGTGCCCCTGAACCTTCCTCAAGTGACCCATATTTGGAGCATTAGGAGGTCAATTAACTCTTTATTCCCAATAGAGGAAAATGTCTAAGAAACATGAAAGATTCCTAGATGATGTGTGATATGAGTGATAAAACTTCCACCCATAAGAGTACCATGAACCCACTACACCTAGGTATCATAATAAAGTGAGAAGTAAAGGTCCATATTAATGGATGGGCCACCCATGGATGATGCTAGTATGAGCACCTTAATCTGGTTGATGCTACCATGAAAATCTCCTCAAGAGAGCCATTCATGAGCTAGATCCCTATGCATAATCCATAAAGGTGTCACCTTGAAGTTGGGCTCTCTTCACTGTGTGTAGATCTTGGATGCTATTAGGGTACTGGGGGATCAATTCCTAGCTCTTAGCCACATATTTAATGGTCGGGTCTAACTGTATGGTAGAGTAGGTAGGGGAGGTGACTAAATCCTCAGTGTAGATACCGAGTCCGACACCAAAATATCATAGTGTGAGTTTTCGAGGCCTACCACCAAGGTGGAAGGTGACATGAACCACATTGAGATCTAACATGGAAAATAAATTGAGGAATATATCCCAGAACATGCCCTCATTTTCCTTGGTGATGCTGGAGAGGTGAAATTGGACCAAAAGATTAAGAAGCTCCTCATGCATGTGAATATTCTCAAGAACTTCCAAGTCTAGGATCTTGTTGGTCCTCATAGGCTTATCATAGGATGTAAAAACCAAACCTAATTCTTGAGGTAGGAAATATGGAGGAACGTGTATAGGTTTAGGTGTGGGGTAACTTCCTAGGATGGGTTGGATGTGGCCTTAGACTAGTCAGAGGATGAGGGGTTGGAAAAAGAAAATGAAAATGGTTGGGGGGGATTTGTAGGTGTAGTCGGAAGTTCAAGGTCTAGAATCTTGGGAGATAGAGGGTTATCTTCCCATTAGTCCACACACATAACAGTTTTAGTTTGGGACATTTAAGATGGAGGAAAATAAGCAAATAGGAAAAATCTAGGAATACTGAGTGGAAGAGGGAGAGTAGGAAGAAGAAGTGTGTGTGTGTGTGTGGGGGGGTGATAGTTGCACAATTAGAGGATGATAAGGGGAGTCTGACGATCGGGGGGGGGGGGTCTCACATGATTGGAGGAGAGGGGAGGGTTTAGGCATGTACCTTGGGTTGATGGATTTTAAAGTGATCCCATGATATTCATGTGATGTATATAATAGATGATATGTAAAATGAGGTTATTGATTTTTTTGGTCCCGAAATTTTCATGGTGTGTATTTTTCTTACATGACATATTTTTTAAAAAAAATATAAATCTTAAATTTTAAAATTTAATTTTTTAAAAGAACACCTCTAATCCATCTCCAGCATTATGAAACCTTATTAAAATTTAATCAAACCAATTTAATATATCTTGGGTTTCCTCCCTGTTAGTGCTTCATTTAATTTTTAGATCTAAACATGCTTCTATTAATATGAATTGAAAAGTAAGGAAAACCCCTCATGGGATGGTTCTTGATAACCTAGGGTATGAAAGGTGGGATGACATCCCTCTCCAAAGACGCAGTGTAATTTACATCCTTATGATCAATGTATATATTTTTATCAAGATACATGGTTCCTTTTTCATTTTTACTGGTCATATAGTCATATTTATCTTTATAAATAAATATGGTGTTATAATTCATTAACTCATCGATTTTACTAGCATCTTTTATTATGTTGAAAAAAACATGTTCTTCACTAACTCAAAATATCAACCTTCTCTGATTTAAATCCATAAATCGTTCCAAATAGAGATAGATGGTCTCCCTAAAGTGATATGTACATAAATTCTTCTTCCATATCTAGGATAAATAAATTAGTAGGAAATATAATTTTACCATCTTTGATTAAGATTTCCTCAAGAATTCCTTGTTGGTGCTTGATTGAGAGGTTAACTAGTTGAAATTCCACTCTTGTTGGTTTCAATTCTTCAAGCCCCATGTTTTGGAAGAAAGTCATAGGAATTATATAGATACTTTCACCAAGATTGCACAAGGCTCTTTTGAAATTTCATATACCTATAGTGTAGGGGATAGAGAAACTTCTAGGGTGTCGCATCTTGGGTGGGGGCTTCCGATGAAAAAATATAAAGAATTATTAATCATAATGAGATTAATCCCAAGTTGTCCATTTTCCTATTATTAGAAAGAAACTATTTCCAAAACTTGGAATAAGTAGTTATTTGAGCTATATATTTTTCAAAGGGGATGTTGATGTGAAATTTTTTAAACATCTCTAGAAATGTTTTGTATTTTTCCTCCCTTTTACCATGTATCATCCTCTCAAGAAATGGGAAAGGGGGTTTATATGGCAATGGTGAGACATAGAAATCATCTATTTTAGGATTCTTGTGAAATAGATCTTTTACAGTAGGTTTCAATTCCATATTTTTCTCCCCGATAGTTTTATTTATTCTAGCATTGCGATCCTTACTAATGATTATTGCATGAATTTTAGTTTCTTTTAACTAATTTTACTTAACTCTACATGGATGTTGAAAATATATTAGTATTCCACTTCTAAGGACCACATTCTTTTCCTCATATCTTATATGAGTCTTGGTATTACCAAGAAACATACTCGGTAATCGATATAATTTTTTTAGATATTTACACCACTTGATGCTCAAGGTTGCATCAGCCGATTGAGTAGCCATTATCTGACCATCTTTCTTCATGAAGGTGGTGAGTAGGTTTTCTAGATTTGATTTTGGTGGTGGGTCTTACTGTTATTGTCTTAGTGAAGCTTTTTTATACTACTTTTGTTGAACATGTGTTAACTGATATGATCTAAGGGGAAAAGGTTATTGATGATATTGTTGTTGTGGTCAAGGGGATGGAATTTGAGGTGGGTACCATGGTGGTACCTAATTTCATGGAGGTGTTCCACCAATTATCAGTTGAAAGTACCCTTGATTTGGTTGTTGCAGCTACTAAGACAACTTTTTCTGAATGTAATATTGCTAAAATAGATGGGGCTACTAAAAGTGCCGATTTTGTTGAATATAATTCACATTGTTACAATTTTATCTTTGAGGTTACTCTATTCCTACCCTAAAATCCTAATATAGGTGTATTAATTTTCACATTTTAAATTATTGTATATTCATAATAAGGTTAAGAGGTGGCAGTGGTGGAGAAGGTAGCTGGAAATAGTCAAGCCTCTTTGTGAGAGCTTTAACAAGGGCCACCGGGTGGGTATTCTCTTCCAATTGATGGATTCCACACCAGTTCAATCCTCTATCACACTTTCACAGACTAGTATTATGGGGAATATCATATAATAATGCTCTTACAACTTTAGGTGTCTTGAGCATGAGCACAACCTTAGAAACGATGTCTACAATAGTGTGTACATCCAGTTGGATTCCCTGGTAGAACATTTGAAATTATATCCACACATTGAGTCCATCAAGTAGGAATTTATGATTTTCTCATTAAATGTTCGTAGTATTTACAAGATGATTCTCTATCTACATGGTTAAAATTTTGAATATCATTTCTAGGCTTCCACGTTCAGATCGGTGGGAAATATTTTTCTAGAAATTTATTTTCCAAATTGACCCAAGTCATGATGGAATCAATAGATTTTATTTTAATCCAATCCTTGGCTCTATCACACAATGAGAAAGGGAAGAATCATAGTCACATGTCATCATAGGATACACCTTGGCTGCGAATGGTGTTTTAACCCTCTAAAAAATATGAAATATTTCAATGGGGATATTTACTTTATAGTCCACTAAACTACCACATGTTCTGTATTATATGGATGAGTTTAAATTTTATTTTGAATGTGTGCACCTGAACAAGGGGGTGTATAATGTTGGGAAGAACACCACCGATTGATGATAAAATGTAGTCTATGAGGGTGTGATACTTCATTGTTGGCCGCTATTCCTAATGTTGAAGTGGATCATATTAGATATTAAGTAGTGTAATATTTTTGCATTCATCCATAAATTATTGAAAATGTGAAAAAATAGATCTTTTGATTTTAGGGTCAAAATATGATAATTTTGGTGGGTCCATTCACCTAGATCAAGTCAGAGGATCCTAAATCAAGAAATAAGACAATGAAACAAAGATGTAGGTTCTAGTCTATGTGAGAAAATTTGTAAAAATAAAAGGAGAAAAGGAAGGGGGTGAGAAAATCCTTGGTTTTTACCAATGGTCACTATGCCTAATAACAACTTTCCCAAAAAATAAAACCAAAATTTGACTAGCATGCATGAAATAGTTGATTATACACAATGTTTATCAGATTATAATTTATATTTACCAAACTATAGTCTACTACAAAGGCATAGTAAAGTGGAAATGTGGGGTCTATCCAATAGGTATAGCTGGTAGACAAGCAACCTAGTGTTAAGAACCTTTTGTTCAAAGTCCTCACAATATCTCTTTAGTTTGGGTTTTCTAATAACTATGTAACTTTCATTTTTAAAATAGGATTAATGGAAGGGTTCATGGTAAATATCATGGTATAAGAAGAAGATAATTCTAAATATAACATGGTATATACCTATGATTTAGGCTTCAAAACAGTTCAAAGTTCACCAATTGGTCTTGGTATAATCAATTAGATCTACCTAAGCTGGAAACTAATCCTTGGTACAGAAATAGTTGACAACCTAAGTACAGTGATCATGGATTCTAGGAATAAATTATCACAAGCTATTGGTCATTGATTTCTCAAATATAACTAGGTTAGGGTCATTCAATTTCATTTACAATGGTTAGGGTAGATATAAAATAATGATATTAACAATTGTTTTACCTAATTACTATCCATAGGGTTACTAAGTTTTTATTTATTTATTTATTACATTAAATCATACCCCTACTCTCAACCCCAACACAAAGTGGATTAGCCATGCATGATGACATTAATTGAAATATGGGAAACATATGGAAGATTCTTGAAATGATAAATAAATAGTTCAAATCAACATAATACAAAATTGAAGAAATCAAAAATCAATTAAATACTACATTTAATGAAGAAAAAAATGAAGGACCAATCGATAGTTGAAGTTGAGCAATAATAATAATTGGATTCAAGTGTTGAAATAAGAACATAGAAAGAATGATTCTAGAAATTTAATTAAGTAAAAATAGTTTGAGTAAACTAATAAAATAAAGAACATAGGAAATAAACAGAGAATAAAGGAAAAAATGTTTGAGTGTTCAACTCTTACCTTTGTGTGCAGAAGGGGTGCCCACATATTTATATGTATGAGAGGTAAAATGACGTGTAACTTCTTTACATTGTGCATTTTCTTTTAGTTTCTTCTATAATTTTTTTTTCAAAGAGTGAAAGTGGATTTTATTCCATGTACTTCATATCCAAAAATTTATCCAATGATATTGGATCTCTATATTTCATGGCTTGTATCTTCGGTGATATTTAGGTTTAAAAAAAATCTCATCATGCAATGATATCATGTAGTGTATCCTATTAGTTTTTAAATTCCTGTATTTCATGACTTTTAATATGGATTCACATTTTGTACTTGGTTCAAACCTTTTATTTTGGATTTACAGGATGGAATTTGGCTCGCATGTGCTCTACTTGAGAAGTACACATTGTGTACTTCATATTCACAATGTATAATGTTTATTTTTATGATTTTACAGAAAGTACTCCTCTGATTCTGGAATTTCTATTACTTGAAAAAACAAACCAATAGATAGTTTATTATCAAATAAATAATGATTAATTATTAAATAAATTCACAGAAAATATATGTATAAATTTTTTTTATCAATTGGCTAGAGTTGGTGGTACAAGTTTTTAGGACTGTCCAGACCCCGACCTATTAGATTGTTTTTCTTATAGCCAACCTTCTTCATGGATCAACATGGATCCAGTGTATTTTTATCATTTAGACCAATTATGAGGCAAAAATATCATGTTAAAACTTCTATTATCTATTTAGCAATGAGTATTACCCTTCAAAATTGCGATCTGTGTATTTTTAGAAGTTTCTAGAGCTATAAATTCGTTATATGTTAGTTGTTGAGTACACCACGAGGCTTAACAAACTATAATCTTACTCACTCTATATGTAGTGGGATCAATTTTTATGGGCACATAAGTTTGAGTAGGTCCCTTTTAGAGGCATTCATTCTAGCATGGTGTCCTTGTGCATTCCCACTTATGCTGAAGTGATGAAGTAGTATTTGGTTACAGATATCTTCCTAGATGGGTGGCATTGGGTGGTGGGTTATAGAAGTGGTCATCATGGGGATTATTTATCTACAGTTGATATCAGAAATCATTCAATAGGTTCTCAGTGTAGGTGAACTCCCCATGTTCAAATGAAGACATGTGGATCTATAGTACTGGGTTTGCATAGAGTATCCATTCAGCTAAGCGAGTGGTGATTATAAGATTTTGAAAATAAATGTCACAAGTATAATGATTTATTGATTCTATGGGGTAATGAGGGTGATATAGAGTGGATGGACCACCATGATAGAGGCAATTCCACGACTAGGGATCTTCTAGGAATGGTCAAGGTGTCCCCTAGGGAGGTAGTGTTGATAGAGGATTAGATAGAGATTCGAAGGGAGGATCTTCTGGTGAAGGATGATACTATGAGATAATTCCACGACCACCACCACCCCATGTACCATGATAGGCTTAGTGGGATGGTGGTTAAGTGTTGATGAAGCTATTGTGATGTCCCATACTATAATTTCACTCAACTAGTGCTATGAGCCCGGTTGGCCATGATGCCTCAAGCACATCTCCCCAAATTACATAGGTTTTCGATTGACAGTGAGGGACTAATGTGTGTTCATGGGGAGACTATTCCCTCATACCAGAGTTTAACAAAATGAATGAAAATAAAAAATAGGTAAATAACTTAATTAATATAACTAATCTGATGAAAAAATAGAAGCAGAATCAATAATAATAAACAAGAGTAACTTATAATAATAATCAAAATCTAATGATGATGTTTCATGTATCTATAAAGCTAAAAAACATGGATACAAAGTAGAATACAATAAATGGTATACAAAAGTATCAAAAATGAATCCAAAAAATATCTTAATAATCCCAAGTTCTAGCTCATTCATCTGCTAATAGATCTATCATAAGCTATCATGAAATCAAGTCACTAAAGATATATGCTTCCCTTTATCAATAAATTCATACATATATTACATGGAACTAATGGATCCCAAATAAAATTTGAGATAAATCTCATAATGCCACCCCAATGACATCAACAACTTCTAGTCCATGTAATATAAACTGAAATATTGTTCAAGTGTGCATATTTGAAAGTGAAGTAGTACAATAACATAAAAACCCAAGTACTTTCCTCAGACCTCGACTAGTGTGTGAACATATAAATATTTCATTAATTAATTAAGTTCTATTTTATATTTAAGTCACATGATAAATAACCAACATTGACATCACCTCATGATATTAATAGTAAAGGTTCCAAAATGTAACAAGGCGACCTAATGTGATAATAATAATGAAGGGGTTTTGAGGTAATAACCAAGGAAACCTAGACCACAAGGGTCTCAAAATCAGTAATAAATCTATCCTATATAAAGGTTAAGATAAAAATCCAAGGATAACTTTCCACATAATTACACAATAATGAATCTAACCATGTCTAAGGAATAAATCCATACTAATATGGGATAATAAATGTCTAGGTCCAAGGATGTAACCAAGGCACCTCATGTGCGTAGAAACCATGCTAGATCCAAGGATTGTATATAAGGAGTCCTATAATAGAAAATTAGGGATTATTTGGTTTTATAATGGGAGTACACTAAAATATGAGGATTGGGTTCCAAGGTGGGTCTCAACCAAGGTAACTAACATCCTTGAATTGGAATGGAATCCTTGAGTGCTCAAGGCATTCCCTCAGGGTTCCAAGGTGAGATCGAGTCAAAACAATCCAATAAATAGGTCAAGGTACATATAAAATGAACCTTAAAGTTAATATATTTAATTAATTATACCATATATTAATTATAGCGACCCAAGCCTTTTACATATAACATTTCATGATTTAAATCATAATTAATCATCAGAGTAGAATCCAAGGATCGTTAAGTCTAGTGTTTTGGAAGACTAGGTACATATAACATAAAACAAGGGGATAAAAAAACTTCTTTATTTAACCTCTATAAAGGGATACTAACTTCTTTTTAGCCCTTACATCTTCATAGGGTACCCTAGGGAACACACAAACAAAGGGATGAGCGAAAAAGCTCAGTAAGGGAATGAACATAAGGATACATCTTAAGCACATGAGTTAGGAGGCATGACATAATGATATCCAAAGTATGAAACTTATAAAATCATTTCATATAAGCATGGGATAATATAAAAATGGAATCATATAAATTTGTTAGAATCATAAAACATCTCTTTAGTATGGGTCAAGGATAACTGCCAATCCCATTTCCCATTTTAGTACGGGTCAAGGCTTACCTCCAATCCCGTTTCACATCGCATCTCATGAGACTCAACTTTTCCCAATGCATTAGAGAGATATCAAGGTGCACCCATCTCAAAAATTTCATGAATATTATTTCCACATAAATATTCTTACCACATAAATAATCATACATAATCAACTATACATAAACATAAGGGTACCCATGGAAAGAATTGGGTACCACAATCAAGACATAAATCATAACCAATGGGCGTATCATGAAAGTGTACATGAAAGAAAGGGATTAGAACATACAAGGATGTTAATAAGGTAAAATATACATATAACATGGTAATTGGTGTCAAACAGAAGTGGCAACATATAAGAAATGTATTTTAGTAACATTAGCATTAAAACATTTTTGTGTGGTTTTAAGGAAAATACTATAGATATTTTAAAATAGAAAAGAGGATATTATTTTATATAAAACCAAAATTGAACCAAGAAGGTTTCCATAAACAAAAAAAGTATTTTATAAAGAAAATGGTGTCTTAAAATAGAGGATAGAGTGCACTTTAAATTTGGGTAAAATTTTAGGAAGTCCCCTTAAAACATGTTTGATTATAAAAAAGTTTTAAGAAGGGAATATTTTAAAAACATGTATATACCCGAAAGAAAGTGATTAAGGGTTCTTGATATAATAATTTTGTAAAAATTACCAGAATTTAGAATATTCACATAAATAGATAACATAACAACATTTGTAAGGAAATATAAGGCAACCTGAAAGAACAAAGAAGGTTTGAGTTGAATTCGATACGGTTTTATCGGCATGGTGTCATGTGTAACTAAGAGGGATTGATGAGAGAAAAAAGGGGTTTATAATCACTTATAAATCAATAGTAAAGTATGGGGGAGGTGTTTAAACATACCCCATCATTTGGTATTACACACAAAAGGGCATAGCATAGAGGGAAATCTTAATTAAGAGTGAAAAGGAGAGGATCCCTTACCTTAAATCTGTTGGGGTTCTCTACTTGTTATTAAAGATATGAATAAAAAAATTAGGGTTATTAATTCATAATTACATAAACTATTCTATATTTAATTGATTTATTATAACCCTTTTTAGTTCATTCAAGGCCTTTTTGATTAGTTATAACGTTCAATTTCATTGTTCGGGCTCGTTTGTTTACTTGGATTTAAAAGTTCAGTTCACTTATATTCAAGTTTGGATAAACATAAAATAAGGAAGTGGTTATACTAAAATAAAGTTACATTCTATTAGTGAACATATAGGAGATTACATGGTTTTAAAATTAATTTGGTTACTTATATTGAAGTTGAACTATTATATAAAACCATAGTGATAACCGTTTTTGTTAATCGGTGGATTTGATCACATAGAACATGTTTTTCTTTATAAATTAATACCATTTGCACAAAAGGATAAAATAAATAAAAATATGATATATTAAATATATTATAATCTGGTTAAACCATAAAAAAATGGTTTCATGACCATAATTTAAGATTATAATAGAAATTGATAAACCGTTGTCCTTGAATGTGCTAAATTAACACATCTCAAACGATGATTTCATTTATATAAAATAAATGATGGGGAAAGGAGAGAAGATAATGAAATATCCCATTATCATAAAAACATTAAAGTAAATGTATGTTACTGGAGTTATCATACTATTTGGGTGAAGGGAGGTGAGGAAAGTAACAAAAAGAAAAGAACTTAAAAGAAATGAAGGAATTGGAAAGAGGAATTTACCTCTTGAGACTTCCTCTTTGAGAACCTCTTAAGGGGAGAAGTTTTGGTATTTTGAATTGGGTAGGAGATTTTGGACATGTGGGAGGATACAGGGGTGATATTTGGGCAGAATATTGGCAAGGCACAATGCTTGATAGGAGTGAAGAGAAGAGGGAGTGAAGGGGGGTTTTTATAGTGGAGGAGAGAGGGGATTTCTCCATATAAAATTCATTAGTTTATTATTTCCCCACAAGACAAGGAATAGTGTGTCTTATATGAAAAGGAATAGTAATAAATTCATGTGAGTTCGAGATTTGGGTGCTTACATCACTTGTGATGTCAGGAATAGTGGATTTTAATTATAATGTATTAATTCAATAAATTAATGTATTTTACTATTCACTAAAATTCATGTATTTCATAAAAATCCCAAAAAATTACCATGAACATTTTTCAACATGTAGAATACAAAAATGAAGTTCATTTTTCAAAAATAATTTTCTAAATATGATTATTTTATTATTTAATTAAAATTATAATTTATTATCAAAAACCAGTTTTAAAAATTAAATTACTTATTCTCAAATATAGGCACATCGTAGTTTCAACTTGAATGAAATTTATATATTATCATAGGTAATTTTACTATTCATAAGGGTATATCACTATTCCTAAGGGTATGTTACTATTCATAAGGGTATGTTACTATTCACCAAAAATTATGTTTTTCTTATCGAACTCCAAATAACTTACTGATCGCCACCGTGAATGTATGATTTTCAAAATTCCAATCACAGATGTGTCAAACTTATGTTTAAAGGTCACTTTGCACTTAGTAGTTCATTATGTTGTGTTTTCATGTGATTGTATGACATATTTTTGAGAAAGTAATTTACATTGAAAAACACTGGGTCGTAACATTCTTCCCCCCTTATGAAATTTCACCCTCGAAATTTCATTTCACATTATAAGACGAAAAAAGGTGTGGGTAATTTAATTTCATTTCCTCCTCCAGTTTCCATGTTGCTTCTTTGTACTTATGGTTTCTCCATAGTACCTTGACCAGATGAGTGGTCATGTTGTATAGAACTTTGTCTCTTTGATCCAAGATCTTCACTGGCTGATCCTCGTAAGAGAGGTCATCCTCCAACTATACCAAATCTGAAGAGAGTACATGTGAAGGGTCTGATATGTATATCCTTAAGATGGATACATGAAGGAAATAATTTACTTTCTACATGGTAGGTGGAAGTGCGAGTCGATAGGCCACATCTCCGACTCGATCAAGGATATCGAATTGTTTGATGTACCTGAGACTTAACTTCCATTTCTTCTCGAACCTTATAACCTTATTCCATGAAGATATGTGTAGAAATACCATGTATTCAACTTTGAACTCATGGTCTTGTCGATGGTTATCTGCATAACTCTTTTGTCGACTTTGGGCTGACTTGATATGCTGCTGAATGGTTTTCACCTTCTCCACCATTTCTTCGACCATTTCATGTACTAGCAGCTTACGCTCACCAACTTTATCCCAAAACTCAGGTGTTATGCACCTTTTCCCATAAAGGGCTTCATATGGTCCCATTTAGATGCTCGAGTGGAAACAGTTGTTGTAAAGGAATTCAACTAGTTGAATATGTTTGTACCATCCTCATTTGAATTCCATAGAACACGCTCTCAACATGTATTCTAGTGTCTGAATAGTTTTCTCAGACTGGCCATCAGTTTGAGGATGGTAGGCCATACTAAAGTTCAGTTCAGTGCTTAGAGCATGCTGGAGACTTTTCCAGAACTTTGAGGTGAATCTTAGATCATGATCAGATACAATAGATAGTGTTACTCCATGCAACCTTACCACTTCTTTGATGGAAATCCGTGAAAGTTGATCCAATGAGAAGTCCCCTCAAATCCTGATAAAGTGAGTTGTCTTCGTAAGACGATCCACAATGACCCATATAACATTCTTTCTTCTATATGTCCTTGGAATTCTAGTGACAAAGTCCATGGTAATGTTCTCCCACTTCCATGATGGTATGGGTAGTGGTTACATCATCCCCTTAAAATTTTGTCTCTCAGCTTTCACTTGCTGACATACGAGGCACTTTGATGTATATTAAGCAATCTCACTTTTCATATTGTCCCACCAAATGTTTTCTCGAAGATCTTGATACATCTTTGTGCTCCCTGGGTGGAGAGAGAAGGTTGAGCTATGTGCATCATTCAATATATGCTTCTTTATATCTGGATCGGATGGTACACATAATCGTGTCCCAAATCTTACAACTCATTCCTCATCAATTTTGAAATCGTATGATTTTCCATTTTTAACAGCTTCCACCCTTTTCTAAATTTCCACATACTTTCTCTGAGCATCCTTTATTTTCTCCAAGAGGGATGTTTGAGTAATCATTTTTTAACAGATTGATGACGTTCCTCCCTTAATGATTCCCATTTCCATCCTTTTAAAATCTAAGAAGATCAGATCCTTTTCATTCTCATCATTGATAAAGATGCAAGATCGTTTCTACTTAGAGCATCCACCACCTTGTTTGCCTTACTGGGATGGTAGTGGATTGAGCATTCATAATCCTTGATGAGCTCTATCCATCTTCACTAGCGCATATTATGCTCTTTCTTTGTGAATATATATTTGAGACTCGTGTGGTCAGTATATATCTCACATTTCTCCCCATAGAGATAATATTTCTAGATTTTCAATGCAAATATCACCCCCACCAACTCCAGATCATGCGTAGGATATTTTTTCTAGTGGATTTTCAACTTCCATGAGGCATAGGATATCCATTTATCATTTTCCATTAGTAAAATGCCTAATATCTTTTTATAAGCATCACTATACACTACATTGAGTTATCCACTTGTTGGGAGTGTGAGTACTGACGCAGTGATAAGCCTCCTTTTCAACTCCTTGAAACAGTCTTCACAATCCTGTGTCGAGACAAACTTTACTTCCATCTGTGTCAACTTGATCATTGGGCTTGACAATCGTGAAAATTTCTTCATGAATCATCGATAATACCTAGCTAGACCCATAAATATACAGATCTATGTTAGAGAAGTTGTTCTGGGCCACTCTTCAATTTCCTTCATCTTGGAAGGGTCCACAGATATCCCTTTGTTGGTGATAACATGCCCCAAGAATGATACTTCTTCCATCCAGACCTCACATTTACTGTACTTTTCATAAAAATTGTCCCTTTGCAAAGTCTTTAACAGAATATTCAAATACTCCTCATGTTCCTCCATGCTCTTAGAGTATATTAGAATATCATCAATAAATACTAACACAATTTTTTCAAGGTAATCTCTAAAGACTCTATTCATTAAATCCATAAAAATTCCTGGAGCATTATTGAGTCCGAAGGGCATCACTATGAACTCATAGTGTCCATACCATGTTCGAAAGGTAGTCTTGTGAATATCTTCCTTCCTCACCATTAGTTGGTGATATCCTGACCGAAGGTCCACCTTAGAGAAATAACTGTCCCCACGAAGATGATCAAACAAGTCATCTATCCGTGCAAGAAGATACTTGTTCTTTATCATGATTTTATTGAGCTCATGATAATCAATGTAGAGGCACATTGATCTGTCCTTCTTCTTGATGAAGAGGACTGTCACACCCCACGGCGAGGCACTTAGGCATATAAAACACTTCTCTATATTCTCCTGTAACTGCTTCTTCAGCTCTTCCAGATCTACAGTGGCCATTCTATAAGGTGTTTTTGAGATAGGCAGAGATACATGGATAAGTTCAATTGATAACTCAACCTCTTAGTCAAGAGGAAGAGTAGAAAACTCTTTATGGAATACATCAGTGTAATCCCTCATGATGGGCATGTCTTCAAGCAAAATTCTCTCATTTTTCACAATCATTTGATCTAGATATGCTTGATCACAAGGCAACAATAACCACACTTGAGATGACGATTATAAAAGATATTCATCCTCCTCCTTACACTTGTAAAGAATTGGAGGATTCTTTAGGATGTGAAGAGTGATCTCCCTTTCCCAACTGTTGATGTTGGCCTTGTACAAAGATATCCAATCCATGCCCATGATAGTGTCGATCTCCACTAGAAGAAGTATGGAGAGATTTGCTGGGAGGTTCAGTCCACTAACGTTAATTGAGGAGGAGTTATAAAGCATGGACACAATAATTTCCCCATTCACTGTTCTAACAAATAACTTTTCCTCCAAAATTTGAGGTGGTGTTAGAATAGCTCTACTAAGATATGAAAGAATACATATAACTAGAATCAAATAGTTTGTTTTCTATTCTTGAATGAATAATAAGCATACCTGTCACCACATCATTGTCCAACTCCACCTTAGCAGTAGTGATATCATAAGACCTTCCTTGTTGCATTATAGGTTGTTGCTTATTTCCTCCAACAACCCTCATCTTAGGGAAATTGTTCAAATAATTCCCATTCTCCTTGTAGTTGTAACACTGCACCTGCAAGCTGAGTGTTGATCTGAACCTTCCTTTATTTTTCAACATTAGAGGTATTTTTTATATCCCATTGGTAGTTCTTGGCCATATTACCTAACTTTCCGCATTTGAAGCAATTCTTGGTTCCCTTGAGATAGTTACCAGGTTGCTTCTTCCCATAATTTTTGCACAGGGAAAAGTCAGGCTTCTTTCCATCATGAGATTTTTTCGATGAACCACCCATTTGTTGTCCATTTTTGACTTCTTATCACCAGGAACAAGAGACTACTGAGAGTCTCCAATCTTTATTTCAACCTTGAGGGCACAACGGACAATCTCCTCATAATTTTTAAATTCTCTAATTGACAACACTTTTCATAGACTCAAATTTAGTCCCCTAAAGAAGTGATCCACCTTGCTTTCAGTGTTCATGAAAAAGCCAGAGGCGTACGTTGCAAGCCTTGTAAATTTATCTTCATATGCCCTAATGGACTCATCTTTCTTCTTCTTGAGTCCAAGGAACTCTCTTTCCATCTTGAGACGGAGGGTTCGAGGAAATTATTTGTTGAAAAACATCCTTTTTAATTCATCCCAATCCATGGAATAAATTTCCTCTTGGGACTTTGAATTCTTGATAAGTGTCCACCACTGATCAGCTTCCCCATCAAAACGATAGACCATCAGTACAACTTTCTCTTCTTCCCAGCACTAGAGGATGAAAAATATCTTTTCAATGGAGTTAATCCATTATTCTGCGAGGAGGGGATCAGAATATCTACTACACATGGGAGGATTTTTCCTCATGAAGGATTCTACGAAAACATTCTCTTTTCTTAGAGGAGGATGGTGTTCCTCCTGATTCAAGTTATTATTCATAACTCGAGCCAGCTGAGCAAGTACTGTCCTGATGTTTTGAGCACCCGCTCCCGTCATATCAGGCATATCATTAGGGAAATCTTTACATTGTCTATCACAGTGGTTTTTATAATGTTCCATTTTATTTGCCACCATTAACAAATAAAAATAAGGTATAATTAGAGGTCTTTAATACTTATCTATTGACCATAAAGAGGAAAATTTGAACATAAAAGGACAAACTTATAAATAAGAAGTACATCCTAACTTGTGATTCCTTAGGTTTATATCCCGGTTATCCTTGATCTATTTCTTAACTTATATTCTTATGGGCTTTTTTATCCCTTAATAATGGTTTTTACTAAGATCGTGAATCTACCAATGCATATCCCCTGGGAGTGTCATAACCAAGTGTGCAGAAAGGCCCGTTTTTATGTACCAGGATACCCCGTGTCAAGCCCGAAACACTTTTTTGAAGTTTTGAATCCTACGTACATTTGTGCTAGAGATACCTATAACTACTCATATCCAAGAAGGGACATATTTTTTTGATAAATCACTTACTCAACACTAACCAAAATTTAGTAATGTTTTCTTATACTTAGTCTTGTCCTTAAGGTTCTCACTAAGGTGATCTTTTCCTAATCTCCAAGAATAACCAGACCATCCTCTGATACCAACTATAGAGACCCAATACATTTACATACAACTTTTCATGATTTAAAGTATAATTAATCATCAAAGTACAATCCAAGGATCGTTAATTCTAGTGTCTTAGAAGACTAGGTACATATAACATAAAACAAGGGGCTAAAAAAACACTTCTTTATTTAACCTCCATAAAGAGATCCAAACTTTCTTTGAGCCCTTACATCTGCATATGGTACCTTGGGGAACACACGAACAAAGGGATGAACTAAAAAACTCAGTAAGGGAATGGACATAATGATACATCTTAAGAACATGAGTTAGGAGGAACACAATAATGATATCCAAAGAATGAAACTGATAAAATCATTTCATATAAGCATGGGACAATATAAATATGGAATCATATAAATGTGGAAGAATCATAAAATATTTCTTTAGTATAGGTCAAGGCTAACCGCCAATCCTATTTACCATTTTAGTACGAGTCAAGGCTTACCGCCAATCCCATTTCACATCACATATCATGAGACTCAACTTTACCCAATGAATTGGAGAGATATCTTGGCGCACCCATCTCAAAATTTTCATAAATATTATTTCCACATAAATATTCTTACCACATAAATAATCATACATAATCAACTATACATAAACATAAGGGTACCCATGGAAAGACTTGGGCACCATAATCATGACATAAATCCTAACCAATGGGAGTATCATAAAAGTATACATGAAAGAAAGGGATTAGAACATACATGAACGTTCATATGGTAAAATAGTCATATAACATGGTAAGTGGTGTCAAACATAAGTGACAACATATAATAAATGTATTTGAGTAACATTAGCATTAAAACATTTTTGTGCGGTTTTAAGGAAAATAGTATAGATCTTTTAAAATAGAAAATAGGAAATTATTTTATATAAAACCAGAATTGAACCAAGAATGTTTCCATAATAAAAATACTGATTTTATAAATATAATTGTTTCTTAAAATAGAGGATAGAGTGCACTTGAAATTTCGGTGAAAATTTGGGAAGTCCCCTTAAAACAGGTTTGATTATGGGAAAGTTCTAAGGAGGGAATCGTTTAAAAACATGCATATACATGAAATAAAGTGATGAAGGGTTCTTAATATTATAATTTTGTAAAAATAACCATAATTTAGAAGATTCACATAAATAGATAATATAACATTATTTTTAATGAAAGATAAGGCAACCCGAAAGAACAAAGAAGGTTTGAGTAGAATTCGTTACGGTTTTATCGGCATTGTGTCAGGTGTAACTAAGATGGATTTATGGGAGAGAAAAGGGGTTTATAATCAATTATAAATAAATACAGAAGTATGGGGGAGGTTCATAAATATACCCTAACATTTGGTATTACACACAAAAGGGTATAGCTTAGAGGACAATCTTGATTAAGAGTGAAAAGGAGAGGATCCCTTACCTTAAATCCATTGGTGTTCTACACTTGTTATTAAATACATGAATAAAAAAATTAGGATTATTAATTCATAAGTAAATAACCTCTTATGTATGCAATTGATTTATTATAACATTTTTTAGTTCATTCAAGGCCTTTTTGATTAGATATAAGGTTCAATTTCATTGTTCGGGCTCGTTTGTTTACTTGGCTTTAAAAGATCAGTTCACTTATATTCAAATTTAGATGAACATAGAAGATAGAAGTGGTTATCCAGAAATGAAGTTATATAATATTAGTGAACATACAATAGATTACATGGTTTTAAAATTAATTTTTGTTACTTATATTTAAGTTGAACTATTATATAAAACCATAGTGATAACCGTTTTTGTTAATCGGTGGAGTTGATTACATAGAAAATGTTTTTCTTTATAACTTAATACCATTTGTAAAAAAAGATCAAATAACTAATAATAGTGTATATTAAATATATAATAATCTGGTTCAACCATAACACAAATGGTTTCATGACCATAATTAATGATTATAATGGAAATCGATAAATCGTTGTCCTTGAATGTGCTAAATTAGCACATCTCAAACGATGCTCTCATTTATTTCAAATAAATGGTGGGGAAAGGAGAGAAGAAAATGAAATATCACATTATCATAAAAAAATTATTGTACATGTATGTTATTGGAGTTTTCATACTATTTCAGTGAAGGGAGGTGAGGAAAGAAACAAAAAGAAAAGAACTTAAAAGAAATGAAGGAATTGGAAAGAGGAATTTATCTCTTGAGAATTCCTCCTCTGAGAATCTCTTAAGGGGAGAGATTTTGGTATTTTTAATTGGGTAGGAGCTTTTGGACATGTGGGAGGATCTTGAAGAGATATATGGGCAGAATATTGGCAAGGCACAAGGCTTGAGAGGAGTGAAGAGAAGAGGGAGTGAAGGGGGAGTTTTATAGTGGAGGAGAGAGGGGATTTCTCAATATAAAATTCATCAATTTTTTATTTCCCCACAAGAAAAGGAATAGTAAGTCTTCCATGACAATTAATAGTAATAAATTCTTGTTAGTTCGAGATTTGGGTTCTTACATCACTTGTGATGTCAAGAATAGTGGATTTTAATTATAATGTATTTATTCAGTAAATTAATGTATTTTACTATTCTCTAAAAATTCAAATATTTCAGAAAAATACCAAAAATTTACCATAACCATTTTTCGACATGTAGAATCCAAAAATTAATTCCATTTTTCAAAAATAATTTTCTAAAAATAATTATTTTAATATTTAATTAAAACCATAATTTATTATCGAAAACCAGTTTTAAAAATCAATTTACTTATTCTAAAATATAGGTCCATTGTACCTTTAACGTGAATGATATTTATATATTATCATAGGTAATGTTACTATTCATTATGTTCTATCACTATTCATAAGGGGATGTTACTATTTATAAGGGAGGTTACTATTCACCAAAAATTATGTTTTTCTTATCGGACTCCAAATAACTTACTAATCGCAACCGTGAATGCTAGATTTCCAAAATTCCAATCACAGAAGTGTCAAACTTATGTTTAAAGGTTACTTTGCACTTAGTAGTTCATTATGTTGTGTTTTCATGTGATTTTATGACCTATTTTTGAGAAATTAATTTACATTGAAAAACATTGGGTCGTTACATTTTTCCCCCTTATGAAATTTCACCCTCGAAATTTCATTTTACATTATAAGACGAAAACAAGTGTGGGTAATTTTACTTCATTTCCTCCTCTAGTTCCCATGTTGCATCTTCGTACTTATGGTTTCGCCATAGTACCTTGACCATATGAGTGGTCATGTTAGGTAGAACTTTGTCTCTTTGATCCAAGTCTTCACTTGCTGCTCCTTGTAAGTGAGATCATACTCCAATTGTACCAACTCTGAAGAGAGTACATGTGAAGGGTCTGATATATACTTTTTTAATATGGATACATGGAAGACATCATATAATTTCTACATAGTAGGGGGAAGTGCAAGTCGATAGGACACAACTCCGACTCGATCAAGGATATCGAAGGGGCTGCTGTACCTGGGACTTAACTTCCCTTTTTCTCCAAACTTCATGACCTTCTTCCATGGAGATATGCGTAGAAATACCATGTCTCCCACTTTGAACTCAAGATCTCATCGATGGTTATCTGCATAACACTTCTGTCGACTTTGGTCTACCTTGATTTGCTACTGAATGTTTTTTACCTTCTTCACCATTTCATCGACCAAAGAATTCAACTAGTAAATTATATTTGTACCATCCTCCTTTGAATTACATATAACACGCTGTCAACATGTCTTCTAGTGTTTGAATAGTTTTCTCAGACTGGACATCAGTTTGAGGATGATAGGCCATACTGATGTTCAGTTCAGTGCTCAGAGCATGCTGAAGACTTTTCCAGAACCTTGAGGTGAATCTCGGATCACGATCAGATAGAATAGATAGCGGTACTCCATGCAGCCTTACCACTTATTTGATGTAAATCCGTGCCAGTTGATCCAATGATAATTCCTCTCGAATCACAATAAAGTGAACTGTCTTCGTAAGACGATCCACAATGACCCATATAGCATTTTTTCCTCTGGATGTCTTTGGAAGTCCAATGACAAAGTCCATGGTAATGTTCTCCAACTTCCATGATGGTATGGGTAGTGGTTGCATTATCCACTTAGAATTTTGTCTATTGGCCTTCACTTGCTGACATATGAGGAATTTTTATGTATATTAAGCAATCTCCCTTTTCATATTTTCCCACCAAATGTTTTCTCAAAGATCCTGATACATCTTTGTGCTCCCTGGGTGGAGAGAGAAGGTCGAGCTATGTGCATCATTCAATATCTACTTTTTTATATCTGTATTGGATGGTATAAATAATCGTGTCCCAAATCTTAAAACTCATTCCTCATCAATTTTGAAATCATAGGATTTCCCATTTTTAATGGCTTCCACCCTTTTTTGAATTTCCACATCCTTCCTTTGAGAATCCTTTATTTTCTCCAAGAGGTATTTTTGAGCAATCATTTGTGAATGGATTGAAGATATTTCTACCTTAATGATTCCCATGTACATCCTTTTCAAATCTAATAAGATTGGATCCTTTTCAACTCTCATCATTGATAAAGATGAAAGATCGTTTCTACTTTGAGCATCCGCCACCTTGTTGGCCTTACCGGGATGGTAGTGGATTGAGTAATCATAATCCTTGATGAGCTATATCCATATTCACTGGCGTATATTATGCTCTTTATAGGTGAATATATATTTGAGACTCTTTTGGTCAGTATATATCTCACAATTCTCCCCATAGAGATAATACTGCAAAATTTTCAACGCAAAGATCACCGCCGTCAACTCCAGATCATGCGTAGGATAGTTTTTCTAGTGGATTTTCAAATGCCTTGAGGCATAGGCTATCAATTTATTATTTTTCATTAGTACACAACCTAATCCATTTTTATAAGCATCACTATACACCACAAAGAGTTATCCACTTGTTGGGAGTGGGAGTACTGGTGCTGTGATAAGCCTCCTTTTCAACTCCTTGAAACAGTCTTCACAATCCTATGTCCAAACAAACTTTACTCCCATCTGTGTCAGCTTGGTCATTGGGTTTGACAATCTTGAAAAGTTCTTCATGAATTGTCGGTAATACCTAGATAGACCCATAAATTTGAAAATCTCTGTTACAGAAGTTGGTCTGGGACACTCTTCAATTGCCTTCATCTTGGAAGGGTCTACATATATCCCTTTGTTGGTGGTAACATGCACCAAGAATGATACTTATTCCATCCAGAACTGACATTTACTGTACTTTTCATACAAATTATCCCTTCATAAATTCTTTAACATAGTATTCAAATGCTCATCATGTTCCTCCATGCTCTTATAGTATATTAGAATATCATCAATAAATACCAACACAAATTTCTCAAGGTAATCCTTAAAGAATATATTCATTAAATCCATGAAATTTTTTGGAGCATTAGTGAGTCCTAAGGGAATAACTATGAACTCATAGTGTTCATACCTTGTTCGAAAGGTAGTGTTGGGAATATCTTCCTTCCTCACCTTTAGTTGGTGATATCCCGACCGAAGGTCCACCTTAGAGAAATAATTTCCCCCACACGAACAAGTTATCTATCCGTGGAAGAAGATACTTGTTATTTATCATGATTTTATTGAGATCACGATAATAAATGAAGAGGGGCATTGATCTGTCCTTCTTCTTGATGAAGAGGACTGGTGCACCCCATGGTGAAGAACTCAGGCGTATAAAACCCTTCTCTATATTCTTATGTAACTGCTTCTTCAGCTCTTCCAGCTCTACAGTGTCCATTCTATAAGGTGTTTTTGAGATAGGAAGAGATCTCGGGATAAGTTCAATTGAGAACTCAACCTCTCGGTCAAGATAAAGACCAGGAAACTCTTTAGATAATACATCGGTGTAATCCCTCACGATGGGCATGTCTTCAAGCATGATTCTCTCATTTATCTCTATCATTTGAGCTAGATATGTATGATCACAAGGAAACAGTAACCACACTTGAGATGATGATTATAAAGGAGATTCATCATCCTCATTACACTTTTAAAGAATTAAATGATGCTTCGGGATGTGAAGAGTGATCTCCCTTCCCCAAAAGTTGATGTTTTCCTTGTACAGAGATAGCCAATCCATGCCCAAGATAGCATCGATCTCCACTAAAGGAAGTATGAAGAGATTTTTGGGGAGGTTCAGTCCACTAACGTTAATTGGGGAGGAGTTATAAACCATGGAAACAATAATTTCCCCATTAACTATTCTCACAGATAAGTTTTCCTCTAAATTTTTGGGTGGTGTTTGAATAGATCTACTAAACTTGAATGATATGAAAAAATATGTATAACTAGAACCAAATAGTACGTTCCCTATTCTTGAATGAATAACAAGCATACCTGTCACCACATCATTGTCTGAATCCACCTTAGAAGTAGTGATATCATAACCCCTTCCTTGTTGCTTTGGAGGTTTTTTCTTATTTCCTCCGACAACCCTCAACTTAGGGAAATTTTTCGCATAATTCCCATGCTCCTTGAAGTTGTAACACTACACTATAAGCTGAGTTTTGATCTAAACCTTACTTTATTTTTCTACATTAGTGGGATTTTTTATATCCCTTTGGTAGTTCTTGTCCAGATGGACAAATTTTCCGCATTTGAAGCAATTATTGGTTCCCTTGAGACAGTTACTAGGATTCTTCTTCCCATAATTTTTGCAAGGGGTAAAGTCAGGCTTCTTTACATCATGGGTTTTGTTTAATGAACCACCCATGTTGTTGTCCATTTTTCACTTCTTATCATTAGGCCCAAGAGACTACTGAGAGTCTCCAATCTCTATTTCAACCTTGAGGGCACAACGAAAAGACTCCTCATAACTGTCAAAGTCTATAATTGACAACGATTTTCATATACTCTGCCTTAGTCCTCTAAATAAGCGATCCACCTTGCTTTTAGTGTTCATGAAAAATCCATAGGCGTACCTCTCAAGCCTTTTAAATTTCGCTTCATATGCCCCGATGGACTCATCTTTCTTTTTCTTCAGTCCAAGGAACTCTCTTTCCATCTTGAGATGGAGGGTTCGAGGAAAATATTTGTTGAAAAACATACTTTTGAATTCCTCCCAATCCATGGAATCAATTTCCTCTTGGGAATTTGTATTCTTGATCAGTTTCCACCATTGATCAGCTTTCCCATCAAAATGATAGACCACCAGTACAACTTTCTCTTCTTCCGAGCATTGGAGGATGGAAAATATCTTTTCAATTGAGTTAATCCATTGTTTGGCAAGGAGGGGATCATAAGATCTACTAAACATGGGAGGCCTTTTCCAGATGAAGTATTATAAGACAACTTTCTCTTTCTATAGAGGAGGATGGTGTTCTGCCTGATTCAAGTTATTATTCATAACTCGAGCTAGCTGAGAAAGTACTATCACAATGTTCTGAGCACCCGCTCCCATCATATCAATCATATCATTAGGTAAATATTTACATTGTCTATCAAATTTGTTTTTTTAACGTGCTCTTTTATTTCCTACAATTAACTAATAAAAAGAACATACAATTAGAGGTATTGAATACTTAGCTATTGACCATAAAGAGGAAAATTTGAACATAAAAGGACAAAATTATAAAAAAGAAGTACATCCTAACTTGTGATTCCTTAGGTTTATATCCATGTTATCCTTGATCTATTTCTTAACTTATATTCTTATGGGCTTTTTTGGTCCCTTAGTAATGGTTTGTAATAAGATCGTGAATCTATAAAAGAATATCCCCCAGGAGTGTTATAACCAAGAGTGCAGAAATGCCTGTTGTCATGTACCAGGACACCCCGGGTCAATCCCAAAACTCCTTTTCAGAGTTTCCAATCCTAGGTACATCTATTCCAGAGCTACCTCTACCTACTCGTATCTTGACAGGGAAGTATTTTTTTGATAAATCACTTACTCAATACTAACCAAAATTTAGGATTGATTTCTTACACTTAGTCTCATCCTTAAGGTTCTCACTAAGGTGATATTTACTTAATCTCCAAGAATAACTAGACCATCCTCTGATACCAACTATAGCAACCCAAGACTTTTACATATAACATTTCATGATTTAAATCATAATTAATCATCAGAGTACAATCCAAGGATAATTAAGTCTAGTGTCTTGGGAGACTAGATAAATATAACATAAAACAATGGGCTAAAAAACACTTTTTTATTTAACCTCCATAAAGAGATCATAACTTCTTCTGAGCCCTTATATCTGCATAGGGTACCCTGGGTAATACACGAACAAAGGGATGAGCTAAAAATCTCAGTAAGGGAATGAACATAATGATATATCTTAAGCACAAGAGTTAGGAGGCATGACATAATGATATCCAAAACATTAAACTTATAAAATCATTTCATATAAGCAAGGGATCATATAAATATGGAATCATATAAATGTGGAAGAATCATAAAAAATTTCTTTAGTACGGGTCAAGGATAACCACCTATCTCGTTTCCCATTTTAGTATGGGTCAAGGCTTATCGCCAATCCTGTTTCACATCGCATCTCATGAGACTCAACTCTACCCAATGCATTGGAGAGCTATCTCAGCGCACCCATCTCAAAATTTTAATGAATATTATTTTCACATAAGTATTCTTACCACATAAATAATCATACATAATCAATTATACATAAACATAAGGGTACCCATGGAAAGAATTGTGTACCACAATCATGACATAAATCATAACTAATGGTCGTATCATGAAAGTGTACATGAAAGAAAGGGATTAGAACATACATGGACATTCATAAGGTAAAATAGGCATATAACATGGTAAGGGGTTTCATACATAAGTGACAACATATAAGAAACTTATTTGAGTAACATTATCATTAAAACATTTTTGTGGGGTTTTAAGGAAAATACTATAGATCTTTTAAAATAGAAACGAGGAAATTATTTTATATAAAACCAGAATTGAACCAAGAAGGTCTCCATAATAAGAATACTGATTTTATAAAGAAAATTGTATCTTAAAATAGTGGATAGAGATCACTTGAAATTTGGTAAAAAGTTCAGGAAGTCCCTTTAAAACAGGTTTGATTATCAGAAAGTTCCAAGGAGGGGATCTTTTAAAAACATGTATATACCCGAAAGAAAGAGTTGAAGGGTTCTTGATATAATAATTTTGTAAAAATAACCAGAATGTATAAGATGCACAGAAATAGATAAGATAATATCATTTTTAAGTAAAGATAAGGAAACCTGAAAGAACAAAGAAGGTTTGAGAAGAATTCGTTACGGTTTTATCGGTATGGTGTCGGGTGTAACTAAGAGGGCTTGATGAGAGATAAAAAGGGTTTATAATCACTTAAAATCAATAGGTAAGTATGGAGGAGGTGATTAAATATACCCCATCATTTGGTATTACACACAAAATGGAATAACATAGAGGACAATCTTGATTAAGAGTGAAAAGGAGAGGATCCCTTACCTTAAATCTGTTGGTGTTCTCCACTTTTTATTAAAGACCTGAATAAAAAAATTAGGATTGTTAATTCATAATTAGATAACATATTATATATGTAATTGATTTATTATAACCCTTTTTAGTTCATTCAAGTCCTTTTTGATTAGTTATATGGTTCAATTTCATTGTTCGAGCTCGTTTGTTTACTTGGCTTTAAAAGTTCAGTTCACTTAAATTATAGTTTGGATAAATATATAAGATGCAAGTGGTTATCCAGAAATGAAGTTATATTCTATTAGTTAACATAATGTAGATTAAATGGTTTTAAAATTAATTTGTTTAGTTAGATTGAATTCGAACTATTATATAAAACCATTATGATAACCGTTTTTGTTAATCGGTGGATTTGATTACATAGAACATGTTTTTCTTTATAAATTAATACCATTTGTAAAAAAAGATAAAAGTACTAAAAATAGGATATATTAAATATATAATAATCTGGTTCAACCATAACACAAATGGTTTCATGACCAGAATTAAAGATTATAATAGAAATTGATAAACTGTTGTCCTTGAATGTGCTAAATTAGCAGATCTCAAACGATGCTCTCATTTCTTTCAAATAAAAGGTGGGGAAAGGAGAGAAGATAATGAAATATCCCATTAGAATAAAAAATTCCAAAACATGTATGTAATTTGAGTTATCATATTATTTGGGTTAAGGTAGGTGAGTAAAGAAACAAAAATAAAAGAACTTAAAAGAAATGAAGGAATTGGAAAGAGGAATTTACCACTTGAGACTTCCTCCTTTGAGAACCTCTTAAAAGAAAAGGTTTTGATATTTTGAAGAGGTTAGGAGCTTTTAGATGTGGGGGAGAATCTTGGGGAGATATTTGGTCAGAATATTGGAAAGGCACAAGGCTTGGGAGGAGTGAAGAGAAGAGGGAGTGAAGGGGGGTTTTTATAGTGGAGGAGAGAGAGGATTTCTCAATATAAAATTCATTAATTTATTATTTCCCCACAAGACAAGGAATAGAAAGTCTTCCATGACCAAAAATAGTAATAAATGCATGTGATTTCTAGAATCAAGTTCTTACATCACTTTTGATGTTAGGAATAGTGGATTTGAATTATAATGTATTTATTCGTTAAATTAATGTATTTTATTATTCACTAAAAATTCAAGTATTTCAAAAATATTCCAAAAATTTACCATAACCATTTTTTGACGTGTATAATACAAAAATGAAGTCCATTTTTCAAAAATAATTTTCTAAATATGATTATTTTAATATTTAATTAAAATCACAATTTATTATCAAAAAATAGTTTTAAAACATTAATTTACTTATTCTAAAATATAGGTACATAATACTTTCAACTTGAATGATATTTATATATTATCATAGGTAAGTTTACTATTCAATAGGGTATCTCACTATTCATAAGGGTGTGTCACTATTCATAAGGGTAGGTTACTATTCACCAAAAATTTAGTTTTTCTTATCAGGCTCCAAATAACTTACTGATCGCAACCGTGAATGTCAGATTTTTGAAATTCCAAACATAGAAGTTACCAACTTATGTTTGAAATTCACTTAGCACTTATTAGTTCATTATATTTTGTTTTCATGTGATTTTATGACACATTTTTAATAAATTATTTTACATTAAAAAATATTGGGTCGTTACATTAATCATTCTATTTAATGAGTCATTGTTCATTCCATGCCTTTCATACAAGTAATAAGGAATCCCAATACATGTAACCATTTACAATTCATTTAAATCCTAATAATTTAATATGTTTCTCTTTGATACCTTCTATTAAACATGGTAATGGGTGATATGGAAGTGTAAATAAGTTCTGAAATTTCATTTAATAAGTACATGTCATTTATATACGACATACTTACCAATTCCATTTACATTTAATTCACTAAGTGAAGAACTTACTTTAGGTAGGAAAAGTGGAAAGAGACCATGGTACTAGACATTAATCAACTTAATAGTCATTTAATTAAGTGAGACTTACCACTATGAGGTTCAATTTGAGGCACACTTGAATGGTGGAACAGACATAAAAGCCAATGTACTAAAAAGATCAAAGAGGCCAATAATGGAAATCACCCTACATGGGGGGAGGATGATGTTGTGGACATAACCCACCAACATTGAAAGAAATACATGGAATGATTCTTAGAACATATTTCTAATGACTATAATAAAGGAATATTAATTTAATAGATGATTCCTGGTGAAATTGGCCCGGAGACATGATAATTTATAGATTAAAGAAACTATAGGGATGAGTTATAGGCCACCTAAATCATACTCATATGACTTTAATCATCCCATATCAGCCTCTAATTAATTTGGGATTGGAAGGGATATGAAGAACAGTATTATTCCCTAAAAATAAGGCATATGATCCTGCATTTAAATAGAATCATTGACAAGAAGAATAATGATGAAAGATTAAAAAGAAATTTAGAATTTACTGAGAGGAATCCAATGAGATTAACAAAAGTTGATCAGACTTCGGATAAAGGAGTTCATTCAATTCCTAGATTAGACCTTAAAGGAGATGAAATGGGAGAAAAGAGAGGATGATTCTAATGGAAATAAAAAATGATGAAGGAGGAAGGGTTTAATTAGGTCATGAAGTGAAAAACTGAAAATTCACCCCAAAAATTTCCTTCAGACAGTTTGGCCGCATAGTGCACAAATCATGCATGGGTAGTTATTAGAAGGGTTATACCACACGGTTAGGCCACATAGTTTGGGAAACCATGTTCCAACCATGAAAAAACAACTCTGTTAAAAATTTTATACTTTTCGCATGTCCATACTTCCCAAATAATACGGTTTGGGAAAACCATCCACCCCATATCACCCCACTGTCCAACCTCACATAGTTAAAACTAACCATGAAGTATGCCCCTCACAGTTTATTCTAAATATGAGTAAATACTTTACTACCCCTAAAACTGGGTTCCATGATCTGAAAAATCCCCAGAAACCCCTAATACCTTTACGTAATCATTAGGAATCCATATTAGTTATATACAATAAAATTAGACCAAAATTTAAAGGATCCATACCTGAGTAAAAAATGGGTTCTTATAGTATTCCCCCTTATTGAAAATCATCCCCGAGTTCACCTTACATGGGTGGAATTTTTTTTAGAACAAATCTAGCCACTAGGTACGTACGTCAGCCTCCCACTCTCAAGTCTCATCATGTGCACGATTGTGATTCCATAACACCTGTAGATAAGAGATAGACCGACCTCAGGTATCCTTATCACTCTGGTCAATGATTTATTAGGATACTCCTCAAAGTTAGCATCAATATCTAGTTTAACATCCTTGAGATCAGAAGTATGAGATGGGTCTACATGATAACGATGAAGCTATGAAATGTGGAAGATGTCGTGCATGTCACAGTACCTATGAGGTAGTAGCAATTGATATGCTAATGGAATGACTCTCTCCATAATATAAAATGACCCTACATAATGAGGTGACAACTTCCCTTACCTCTGTATCCATATATTCTCTAGCCTGGGTGATACATGTAGTAAACAATGATCCCTAAACTTGAACTCCATAGGTTTTCAGCGGTGATCAGTGTAAGATTTATGTCTCAAATGAGTAGTAGAAATACTCTTTCTAATCATCCGAACCTTCTCTAAAGTTTCCTTCAAAAGATGAGGACCATGTTGGGCTACCTCTTCTACCTTTAGCCAAAACAAGGGTGAACAGAATGACCTACCATAAAAATACTCAAAAGGATCCATTATAATTATTGCCTAGAATATATTATTATAGGAGAAATTTATGAGAAGGATATTATTTTCACAAGAATCACTAAAATAAATGATGAATTCCCATATCATGTCCTTAAAAACCTATATTTTCCATTTAAACTATCCATCAATCTGAGAGTGAAAGGATTTTCTAAAAAGTAGTTTTGTACCCATAGCCTTTGGAAAACCCTTCCTGAAGCACAACATGAAATGATAATCCCTATCTATAATGATATTACGAGGGATATCATGTAGTTTTATGATATAAAAAACATACCATATTCCCATCTCATCAATTGAGAACATCTCCCAGATAGGAATTAAGTGTTATACTTTCAGTAGTATTTCAATGACTACCCATGTAGTGTCGGTACCCCTAGGCAACCTTAGTAAGATGACTAAAAAATCCATATAAATATCATCCCATTTCTATTCTAGGACTAGAAGCAGCTGTGACAAGCCTGTAGGTTTTTGGTGCTCCACCTTCACTTACTAACAGGTGTAACACCTAGTGATAAAGCATGTTATCTAATATTTCATCCCCAGACACCAATACTGGAATCACATGTCTCTATACATTTTAGATATTCCTAGATGAATTACCCACTATGATGTAGTGGAATCACACATCAATAATTATAACATATATATGAGAACCTAGACACATGCATGAATATAATGGATGTCTCCTCTATCCACAGACCAATCCAATGGTAGGTATATCATAAAATACTCTCATGGAGAACAAATCCCTTAGGATTTAAAAATTTCTTGCTCTTCACCTTCTCAAGGATGGAAGAGGTAACTACCAAAGATGAGATATAAAACTACTCTTGATTTTCATGAAATTCCGTATGCATCTTAGAAAAGAGTGCCATCAATTTATATTCACCCCTAGCTTCCCGTATAGCCTGTGTCTGAGTTTTATGACTTAGAATATCTTCTACAACATTTACTTCTCAAGGCATATAGGCAAGCTCAAAAGAAAAGGAATGAATATATTCAAGTCATATTTTCTATTTAATATTAAAGTCACACTGTATAATGATATATTTGAGTCTGTTATGGTTCATATACACCATAATTTACTCACCCAATAGATAGTGTCTCCAGAAATGTAAGTCATAGACAACTGCTACTAGCTCGAGGTCATTCGTCAGATAATTTCTCTTATGAGGCCTCATTTTCTGATATCCATATGGAACAACGCTATCGACCTATATCATTAATTCTTCTAGTATGATAACCGATGCATCGTATAAAATGCTATATCCTCTTCCAGGATCTGGAAGAACCAACATGGGTGTTGAGACAAGCCTCCCTTTCAGCTCCTGAAAATATTTTTCACATGCTTCTAAACCAAATAACTTGACACCCTGCTATATATGACTAGTAAGAGGTGAAAAAAGGAATAATAAACCATGTTTGTAATTCGTGTAATATCCATCTACCCTCAAGAAACTCAATATATTAAATATTTTATTGGGATATTCCCATGAAACCACAACACTCACCTTATGTGGGTTAATAGAGACTTTTTATTCTAACATAATTTGGCCCAATAAGTTAACTTTGTTAATCCGTAAGTGTCACTTAGAATTCTTTGTAAAAAGATTATGCTCTCCCAGTGTAATCTTAACGATATCAAGGTTTTTAGAATGTTCTCTATGAGTGTTAGAATACACCAATATGTCTTCCACAAAGACCATGAAAAAAGAATCTGGATAGGGTGGAAACTCTTATTCACCATATACATGAAAATGGTGGGAATGTTTATAAGACCGAATAACATAAAAAGGTTCTCATATAGACCATAACTGCTATGGAAATCTTTACTAGGTATTTATAACAGACTAACTCACACTTGATGATATCCCGATCTTAGGTCGATCTTAGAGAAGACACTAGATCCTCATAGTTGTTGAAATATATCATCTATTATAGGTAGTGGATACTAGTTCTTGACCATAATCTGGTTCAACATATCTAATCCATTCATAGAATATGGTTCCCATTTTCCCTCTTGGAGAAAATAACAGGTGAAACCTAAGATAAAGTACTATGATATATATAAAATTTGGCCTTTAAATCCTCTAACTACTGCTTGATCTCCCGGAGCTCAGTAGGTTCTATCTTGTATGGAGGAATGGAAATTGGAGATGCTCCTAGAATAAGCTCAATCAAGAACACTACCTATCTCTTAGGATGTAATATTGAAAAATCTCCAAGAAATACATCCCTCGAATTATATACTATCAAAGGGAATTCATCCCAATTTAATTTTTTACCCTCCATGAAGAGATTGGAAATATGAGTGGTCACCCCACCCATCCCATGATGATCTAGTCTAAATCTAATATCTTGGACATCCCACTGACCCTTGTGTAGATAACTGATACCCTTATATGATGTAAACAACAAACTTTAGTGATAAAAATCTATAATAGCGTGATACAGAACCAACCAATCCATCCTGAGAATGGAATAAAATCCCATAATCTCGAGAATAAAGAGGTCCCATAAGAAAGGGTAACTTCCAAGCTCAAGGGGAAAATCCCTGAATTGGTGTATTCCCTCTGACCATAATCACAACAGTGTATCTAGGGTCATTACACGATAATAATTATATTTTACTAGACCAAGAAATTTTGTAGTAGATAAGGTTATGAAGGAGTATAAAGTACCTATATCAAATAATGTGGGTACTATAGTGGGGGATACTACAATATTACCTCATACTATAGATGCTCCTGTGGCCCGATCCTTAGGTATTGGTTGTAGTGCATGCAATAGGCCTGATCCACGACCCTGTGAAAGAAATGGAATACCACGATAAAAAATTCTCTTCTAGCAATGTTGGTGATGTGTATTCTGGTTACCACAACGACAAACTCCTCCTCATCCAGTCCAATCGGTGATACATCAACTTCCCACCTCACATAGTATAAAAGAATATTCCCCTGAAGGTGGAGATGGTTTGGATCTTATCCTACTATAATTTAATGTAATGTTCTGATATAATCTCTATATATTTTTCATATGTCCACAAGAACAAAACTTCATAGGGTTGTTATCAAACTGAGGATTCAGTTTTCCCTATCTTATAGACTGATGTCACACCATGGAGCTACTAGAATGGGTACACTAGCTTCGACTACCCTATTGAGAAACCCTGAAGGATCATTTTCTACTATTATAATAATTTCTTTCCCTCTGTGGTGAAAATCCTCTATGCATGGTACTATCACCGCCCCTTAGGTTTTTCTCAATGATTAGAGCTTGATTAATTATTTTAGAAAAGGTAGGTAGGAAAAATAAATTAACCTTAGTACAGATAAAATACATCAGCCCATCCTGAAGTTGTCCAACACAAAAAATCTCATCACCAGTTAGAAGTGGTTTAAAGAATTTTAAATATGTAAAATTCACTAAATATTCCATGACTGAAATAGAACCCTGATCAAGATGCATGAAATCTCTAGCTCTATCAGCTCTCATCATCTAAGGAAAAAATTGATCATAGAAGTCATTTTGGAAGTCAACCAACACCATGCCCTGATGGTGACCAGCATGAGTAACTACATCCCACCATAGCTTTAACGAATCACATTACATGTACACTGCAAGCATGACTCTCTACTCTAGAGTCATCTCCATATGGTCAAATATATATAGAGTGACCTCTATCTAAGAATCAATAGCTTGTGTACCACCATCCCCCAAGAAGGTGGGAGGATGCTGCTGTTGGAACTCATGCATCAAATCAGCCATTATAGGTTAAGGTCATGGAGAACCATTCACGGACTATATTAGATGTAAGAAACTATATCAAACCTAAGATTAAGTTCCCACAACAAGTATAGTAGGCAGTCCCTCAACTGTCACTCCTAGTGTTAAGACTAGTGGCTTAAGACCCACTATGTCTAGATCATGGTTGTTTCCACCCTCCTGGTGCATGACATGAGGACATCATGGAAACATTGGTCTAAAAATTCCTAGAAAACACCTTAGAAAAAGATTTAAGTTGATAGATAACAACAATAGTGGAAGATGAACATAATAAAGGGTCTCACTACTCATGGTATACTACTATAACTACCCACTTATATGTCTAGGTATTGGAAAGTGATCAAGAATAAGTTATAGGGGTTCTAGTAGATGAAGGGTCAACCAGACCTTGCCTCATCATTTACTGGAAACCATTTCATTTTATTTCAAGTTTCACTTTTAATTTTATTATTTCCATATGTCAATTTTTATTTAAAATGAGTCATTCAACCTAGTGAATTAGGTCCCATACTATTTATCACTAATATTAACACCCATTTGTTTCCAATCTAATGCTCGGCAAAGTAAATTATCAATTCGAACCCAAAAGGGACCATAAAAACTCATGAATTTAAACCAATAATCACACAATCATATCCAATAATAACATTATTAGATATATACAAAAAAGTCTCACTCAATAATCATAGTCATATGAAGTAATGAAAGTAGTGAAATTTACCTATATGGTAAGGAAATATGCATGGTATGTGAATTCTAGGTGCCTATGAGGATTCATGTAACAGTGCTCCTTTCCCTCATATCATTAGGACAAGGATGCAATAAGACCCTAAATCAGAATAATAATAAACAACATCACATAGAATATGTTTCACCTAATGGTGAAATGATATGTACTGTAATAGGAATAAAATAGAAGAATATTCATAATTCAGAAAACTCGGATTTTACCCCAAAGATGGGTTCTCGAAACCCAATAATGAATTATGTCCAAGTTCCAAGAATTCATAATATCCAATATATTATCTCTGAATAGTAAATAAATAATGGAACCCTCTCTGATACCACTTTATGACATCCCAGACTCATATGCCACTTAACCAGTACTCCGAGCTTGGTTGGCCATAAGGCCTTAAGCATATCTCCCTGAATGCTAGTGGCTGTCGACTAGCAGTGGGGGCCTTAGTTGAGTCCATGGGGAGACTATGCTCTCATTACCAGAGTGTATAACATCATATGAATATTAAAAATAGGTTAATAGTGGAATCAATATAACTAATCATATGACATATTAAAAGGATACTAAATAATAATAAACATGAGTAACTAATAATAATAATCAAAAGTTTATGATGTTGTTTCATGTATCTATAAATATGGAAAAAATGGATAGAAAGAATTAGAAAATACCTCATATAAAAAGTATAAATAAGGAATCCAGAAACTATCCCCATCATCCTAAGATCTAGCTCAGTAATCTGCTACGATCTCCATCCAGAGAAATCAAGAAATCATGTGTTTAAAGCCAGACACTTACCATTGTCAACACCTACATACATATCGTCTGCCCTAGTACCAATGACGCTCAGATAGGGTGTGAGATAAATATCAGTATAAAACCACCAATAGTGTTCATAAAATCCATTCCATGTAAAATAAACCAAAACTGTGTGCAAGAATACATATATAAAAGTAAATCAGTACAATATTATAAATAACCAAGTACCGGCTTCAACCATCGACTGATGTATGAACATATAACTAGTTAATTAAAAAATTAATTACGTTTTATTTTATATATTTAAGTCATGAGAGGCATAACTGAAACTAACATCACCTCATGATTTTAATAGTAATGGTTCCAAGATGCAATAAGGCAACCTGATGTGATAATAATAATGAATGGGTTCCAAGGTAATAACCAAGGAAATATAGAACTTAAGGGATGCCAAATTAGTAATAACTATTTCATGGATAAGGGGTAAGATTTTAATCCAAGGATCATCATCCAAGGAATTCCACATTAATGAATCTAACTAATTTTAGAGAATACATCTAAGGTAAAATAGGATAAGCAATGGCTAGGTCTAAGGATGTAACCAGGGAACCTTATGTCAATAAAAACTATGCTGAATCAAAGGAGTGTATCCAAGGAATCCTATAATAGTAAAGGATAGATTCTGTGGTGTCATACAGGGCATCCACTAATAGACAAGGATAAGGTTCCATGGTGGGTCTCAACCAAGGAAACTAGCATCCTTAAATCAGAATTCTATCCTTGAGTGGTCAAGGAATTACCTTAGGAATACAATGTGATATCGTGTCAAACCAACCCAATAATTATGTCAAGGTCTATATACAAGGAACCTTATAATTAATTCATTTAATTAATTAGGACATATATTAATTATTCCATTTAATGAGGCAAGGTTCATTCCATGCCTTTCATACAAGTGACTAGGAATATCAAGACATGCGACCATTTACAATTCGTTTTAGTCAAAATTGTTTAATATGGTTCACTCTAACACCATCCATTAAAAATGGAAATGGGTGCTATGGATGTGAAACCGAGTTCCACAATTTCATTTAACAAGTCCAAGTCATGTATATACAACATACTTTCCAATTCCATTTACATTTAATCCATTAAGTGAAGCACTTAACTTAGGTAGTCCAAGTGTAAAGATACCATGGTACTAGCCATTAATAAATTAAATAGTAATTTAATTAAGTTAGGCTTACCACTGGGAGGGTCAAGCTGAGAAACACACAAATGGTGGAACCGACATACAATTCAATGTACTAAAAAGATCAAAGAGGCCAATTATGGAAATCACCCTAAATGGGGTGGTCTATGTTCTGAATGTAACCACAAAAAATGAAAGAAATACATGAAAATGGTATTAAAATAGGATTCTAATGACTATAATAAATACATATTAATTTAATAGATGAGGCCCTATGAAATCATTGTGATGAAAGGATAATTTATTGAATGGTGAAACTTGACGGATGAGTCATAGAACACCCACTCATACTCACATGACTCTCCTTATACAGTATTAGCCTCTAATTCAGATTTGATTGGAAGGGATATGAAGAATAATCCTATTCCCTAAAAGTAGGGCATATGATCCTTTATCTAAAATGTTCTGTAGATTTGAATAAGAATGAATAAATATTAAAAAGTAATTAAGAACACACCGAGAGGAATCCTACAAGATAAACCAATGCTCGATTGGATTTAGGATGAAGAAGTTACCTCAATTCCAAGATTAGGCCTTCAAGGAGTTCAAATGAGAGAAAATTGGGGTTTCCTCGGCTGGAAATAAAAAATGAGGAAGGAGGAAGGGTTTAATTAATTCATTAAGGAATAAATGATAAATTCACCCTAAAAATTTCCTTTGCATAGTTTGGACAAACCATATGCAAACCATCCATGTGAAACTATAGAAAGGGGCATTACACATGATTAGGGAAATTGTGTTCCAACCATGTGAAACAACTTTGTTAAAAACTGAAGAAATTTTTCATGACCATGTGGACTAAATCTCATTGTTTGGGAAAATCGTGTGCCCCATATAACCCCACTCTTCAGCCTCACATAGTTTATTCTAACCATGTGATAGGCCTTTTTCACCCCTTAAACTGGGTTCTAGTCTCTGAACGATCCTTGAACACCCTTGATACCTTCATGAACTCATTAGGCATCCATATTAGGTATACATAAAAAAATTAGTCAAAAAATTAAAGTATCTATACCTGAGTGAAAAACCGGGTTCTTACAGCTTCAAACTATGGAGGGGGGGGGTGTATGATTAGGGTGCACATGAGATGATTTTAGGAATGATCTATGAATTTTATACTCTTCATCCAGTACTTGTAGACACAATAATGATTCATTACTTTATATTTATATCCCTTTTATAGGATCTAGATATTTTAGTCAAGTCGTTGGCCCAATAACTGTGGATAGAGGTTCCTAAAGGGACAGATTTTTCTGTATTGCATATATAATAGCAGTGCAAGTTATCATTTTTTTGAGTGAGTTTATGATGGTACCTCTTGGTCATTGTGATATAACCTTATTATGTCATATTTCGTATGGAATTATTGTTTATGGTTCTTGCATAGATAAAATATCATCATAAGAGGGTTAGATACCTTTGAAAAAATAGTATGAGATTCTATTTTGTGGGTTTGAGAGATCTTATGGATGAGTGAGTGGGAATTTTGAGTAGGGAACTACAACACATTATCCATCAGTTTTCTAGATTAACCATTTGTGTAGTGGGATCTTAAAACACCTAGACTCTATTGGTAGTGTAAGATTCTATGGATTTTATTCCTGAATATGTCCCAGGACTACCTCGAGGTGGGATATTTACTTTTTCATTGACTTTCACAACAGGACTACACTAATATCTTCTATGGTATATAGGATGTCCCCTATCGAGAATAATGATATAAGGTTTAATTTGGAATAATTTCTAGATTAGGGGATTATCAGACCTAGTGTGTCCCCCTAGGGATCTCCGGTTTTGTTTATAAAAAATATGGATAGGAGTTTGATCATTCGTGTTGATTATTATCACCTGAATCATATAAGGATAAAGAATAATTACCCATTTATGAGGATTTATTAACTTTATACTAGTTTAAATGAATGTGTTGGTTATCAAAGATCGATATCAGGTTTGGCTAAAATCAGATAAGGGTTCATGAGGATGATATTATGAATACCAAATTATGATGTATCTATGGACACAATGAGTTTTTGGAGATGCCTTTCAATATGAATAATGTACCTAATATGTTCATGGATCTTATGAATTGGATATTCAAGCCATAATTGGACCAATTCATGGTTATATTCATTGATTAAATTCTCATATACTCGGTATTAGAGGTTGATTATGAAGAGAATTTGAGGTTGGCCCTAGAAGTAATCTAGGTGGACCAAATTTATAGTAATCTCTCAAAGTGTCAATTCTAGATCTTTGAGGTTTACTTTTTGGGCCATGTCATCTTTGATCATGGTTTATATGTGGATATTACAAAGATTGATGCTATAATTTATTGGGAACTACCTAAGAGTGTTTTAAAGGTCATATGTTTTTTCTGGTTTTATAGGGTACTACAATATGTTCATGGAAGAATTTTCTATGGTAGTATCCCCTTTGATCACTTTGAAATATAATGGGTATCCATTTATCTTGATAGATTAGTGTTAAATATCCTTTTAGGAGTTGAGGTTGAGGTTGACCAGTGCTCTTATTTTGAGAATACTATAGGGAGTTGAGTATGTAGTGTTTTTAGATGCCTATGGAGCTGGTCCGAGTAGTATATTGATGTAATGGAATGAAGTGATCATTTATGGATAGAGGAAATTGACACACCATGATTAGAATTATGTGACTTATGTATTAGAGTTGACAATGGTGGTCTTCATCTTGAAGATGTGGAGGAATTGTCTTCTGGGTGAGAGATTCATTGTTTACTCATACCACTAGAGTCTGAGGAACAAGTTCACTCCATATTTTCTAAACCTAATATAGAAGTGCTTGTTAGAGTTATAGTATTAATATGAATTTAATATATTTTATACTCTAGGGAAGGTAAATTCTATAGAAATTTCACTTAATAGGAAATCCTGTTCTCTCTTTGTGGAGGATGCATCTAGGTTGTTGGATTCATTGTAACTGATCTCAGTAGAGGAGGGGGGTCAAAATTATCTTCAGTTGATGTTTGTGACTCCACTACTTCTTTAACATGTGGGTGAGGCTCAGCTAAGAGACCTTTATTATGATGTTTTATGTGACCATATATCCTCAAAAGATGCACTAGATGTATTTTATAAAGGAGGGGATCATGTCATATTTTTTAGGGATAGATGGTGGTTCTAGTCACATTGTGTGAGGAAGTATTGAGGGATTTTAATATTCCCCTTTGGATATATAGATAGGTGTGGGAAAACTGTATAAGGACCTCCAGTGATAGTTTTCGTGGGCTAGAATAAGGTGTAGCATTGCCATGTTTGATTCTTGGTGTCTCACATTTTAGCAGGTAAAGGCTAAAAATTAGGTTCCATCAGGTTTTAATCAACCTCCCATAATCCCATAATGGAATTGGGATGGAATATACATGGATTTTTTAATGGGTATCCCCTGTAAAATGATAGTCCACAATGATATTTAGGATATTTTTGACTAACTTACCAATTTGTCACACTTTATTTCCATCGAGGATAAATTTTTAGTTAAGAGTTCGGGGTAGTTGTAAATATGGGAGATTTCATGGCTTCATAGGGTACCCTCTAGGATCATATCAAACCTTGATATTTGGTTCACATCATATTTATGGAGATGATTTTTGGACCCAGTTATGGATGAGCATGATGTTTCAACCCTAGATGGATGTGAAGACTGAGCAAACTATCTTGGTGTTAGAGGATATACTAATATCCTATGTGTTGGACTTTAGTTAGAACATGGAGGATCTCTTTACACTAGTATATTTCATTTATAATAAAACCTATCACTCTACTATTGGAACAAATACTTTTTTGGAACTATATGGGAGACCATAAAAGGCACCCTTGTATTGGAAGAAGATTGGTGAGACATATCTTATTGGGCCAAAGATGGTGCATGCAATGAAAGAGAAGGTTTAAGTGATCTATGAGCATATTAGGGCAGCCCATAAACAATATATGTAACTCCCCGACCCTAGAAGATCGGAGTCGGTGCATTATTTTAATACATTGGATTGATTACAAGGAATAAAATACTGAAGGACCGATCAGTTTAGCAGTATTGGAAGAACATATTACAATTATAATTCCAAAAATACATTGATAAATGAAAATAAAACATGATACAATTTAAAATGAAATAAACCGCATCCTTGAAAGCTTATTCAATGTTTTCTTGTTCATAACCTAGGGAAGGTAAACATAAGAAAGGGGTGAGATCATTTGATCATTAAGGGTAAGTAATACAATAGAAGTTATTATAAACATAAAAATTAGTCATAGTTAATAACTGAAAACACACTCCTTTAAAAAAAACTTCAGCATAACATGGAAAGAATGAAAGATGAGTAAATAAATCCATATAACTGATCACATGAAACTTTACCATGGATATTCTTCTAGTTGAATAATCACATGATTTCTCAATTACTAATATCATAATGAGGGAAATGCATATTCTGGATATTCTAAAACATATAATCAAGGCCTCACCCAAGAAATCTAAAAATGATTAAGGCCTCGGCCAAAACCATATTTGAAAATGGGTATGCCCTCAGCCATGTAAATATATTTCTGTCTAATGAGACCAACCGATACATTGAGGAGCTATAGTTTTCCCCACCCATAAATTTCTAATACTAATTTATTTCCCATATAAATAGGGTTATACATAAACATCATATACATATGAATTGTAAATAACTTTCCCCAATCTATAAACCTAATTTCAAACCATTCAGAGTAATATGGTAAATGTAATCAAGATAACATATCCACCGTCAAAATAATTAGAAACCCTTTAACAATATATTGAATATCACATAATAATAGATAAACCTAAATGAATTACAGGATTAAACAAAGTATGTTTACATAGATGAGGATATTTTTAAATGAGACATTACAAAATTCTTGAGGAAATAATCCTTAAACATTCCAAAGTGTCCCGTACCACTTTGAAAAATTCAAATCATAATCCCTTATAATATTATGAGAATAAGGAGACTATTGATATGATATATCAAAGGATAGTACATAAACTACATGCAAGTAATAAGTGGTGAATAAGGAACATATCTCATAAAAGTTAAAGTGAGATGAGAAAAATCCTTTTAACTTTCGAAAGAAGTGTTCTTTGGGAGAATCATTTATATTTGTATTAAAATAATATTTTAAACATGTATAACCCAGAAAATAAAATTTAAGAACATTGAAATTATATTTTAGGCATAAATTATGTCCCAGTAAAGTTAAATCATGTAAAAATAGTTTTTAAGAATCTTTACAAATAAAAAAGTTTAGTGCTGTTTAAGGAAGCGATTTTAGAGCAGAAAGGACTGTTTGTTTTCATTAAACTAGAAATTAAACAAGATAGATGTTCATGATAAAATTTTTAATTTTATAAAAATAATTTTGGATTAAAATATATTACATTTCGCACTTGAAAATGGGTATGAATTTGAAATTTTCCCTTAAAATAGGCTTGTTTATCAGGAAGAATTGAGGAGGAAATAATTTTAAAACATGAATATACCCATAAAATAAAGATGATTTGATATGGATATATGATTTTGGAATATATAAATATAATTTATAATAATTATAAAAAAATAAATATGAATTACATTTTATTAAAGGTAGAGAAAGATTAACCTGAAGAAAAATGATGGTTCAGGAAGAATTCCTTAGCACTTTGTAATCAATTTAATTATATGCCCCAAAATTAATAACCATAAATTTATGCATTTAATACCATGAAAATAAATATCAAATGATATGATAAATAAATGGGAAGTATAAATACACCATAAACAAGAAATATTGGTGAATAAGGAGTATCTCACAAAATTGTAAGTGAGATGAGGAAACCCTTACCTTATGTCCCAATGTGTTCTCCACTTGACAATAAGTTCTTGGAATAAGAAATTAGACTAATTAATAATTTAATTAAGAACCTATTATACATTTATATAGTTTATTATAATTTTATTAATTTCATTTATATCCTTTTTTATAAGTTATAATATTGAATTCTGTCATTCCAGATTCTTTGTTTCTTTGATTTCATGATCGGTTCACTTGATTATAAGAGTATGGAAGTTCATGTAAAATGGGAAGTGATGTATATAATTGAATTTATATGTTATTAATGATAATATATAAGTTTAAATGTTTATATGAGTCATTTGGATATTTTTTGTGAGGATGAATCATTAGATAAAAAATTAATGACAATTGCTTGGATTATTTTGAGTGGTTTAGCTCACAATGAGCTTGTTTTGATTTATTATTTAAAATAATGTGTGTATGATGATTACATAAAATTAAATAAGATAAAATATATATATTATGATTTGGTTAAACCTTAAAAATGGTTCCATGATCATCCATGAATATGATAATAGAAATTGAAAACCTATTGTCCTTGAATGTGATAAATTAACAGATCTCGGATGGTGTTTTCATTTTTCATATAAAAGGAAGGGAAGGAATATATGATGATGAATTATTACATTATCATAAAAAATTACAGTATATTTAAGGTAATAGAGTTATCATATCTTTTTCATGAGTTTAGTTGATGATAGAAAAAGAAAATAAATGAATTTGAAATAAAAAGAGACGTTGAGGAATCCCTTATGAAAATTCATCAGCCTAACGATGTCACTTAAAAATTAATAAAATATGTTGATGAGAGAAAAAGGGGTCTCTCATAATTTTTACATAATATTTAAATTAATAAGGATATATAATGACATATCCCAACATAATCCAATAGAAATTAAAAATTAATAACATAAAAGGAGTTCTTGAAAAAGAGAAGGGTGGTAGATTCCCTTAGCTTGTAGAGTAACTGCTAAAACATGAAGTTTGGGACCTTGGGGGATTTAGAACACCTTGTAAGTAATAATAGGGAGGTAAAAATTCAATATATTTGAGGATAATGAATTTTTAATGAAAGGAATGTAATAAATTGGTGGGTATTTATAGCTAAAGTGAGGTAATTTTTTTATTAATTTCCGAGGACACCTCAGTAGTGGTATATGAAAAACCATGAGATTTACCATCATATTTTCCCATTATATAGGTCAATTAAGACACAAAATATAATATTTTAATGTGAAAAATTAGATCATAATTTTATATTAATTATTACATAATTATGATTTCATTAAAAATACCGAAAACTCAAAACTATATTTTTACTTTTCAAGAAAAACTAATGTATTTTATAAAATTCTCATAAATTCTGTGTAACCTTATATCAATATTATAAATTGAAAAATGAAATTTATTTTATCATAATAATTATTTAAATATGAAAATATTATCTTTTATCTATGAAAATACTTATTTATTAAAAATAATAGCAAACATAAAATGCATAGTAAAATTTTCAACACTTAAAAAAAATAAAATTATTTTATGATTTGTAATTAAATAAGAGTATTTTGATAAGACTATTTCATTATACTAAAACTTAATATAACCCTAGTTTGATATAATAATTTAAATATCTCTAAAGTGTACAATTTTAACCCAAAAAAATCAATTTTATAAATTCTTCATATTTTTATGAAAAACTAAATTCAAAATAGAAATGATGGAACACAAATTTTATTTATACATTATTAGGTGAGGTTACTATTCCATTTGTAATATTACATTTCATAAATTTAAGATTAATATTGCAAAGGGTAATGTTACTATTCACCAAGAAATTATGTTGATCCTATCAGACCCCAAATTTCTTATGGATCGCAACCTTGCATGCCCATTTTTCAAAATTCAAAACACAAAAAGTGGAAAAATTATGTTTAAAAGCTAGGTTATAACTATCTCCTATAATGATTTTTCGTTTCATAGAGACTCAATGTTACATGCATAATAATCAATCTGATGAATTGAAATTATTTAAGAAGAAACATACCAAAAAATCTTGGGGTGTCATAAAAATAGTGAATATATTCATAACATAATTTAGTATTTATCAAAATAATTACAATACTCAATATATATATTATTATTTAAATAATTAATTAAATAATTTATTGATAAAAATTAATCTTGTAATAAAAATACATATATTCATATTAAAATATTCTTTTACACAAAATAATACTATAAAATAAAATTTTTTAAGAACATTAATTTAAAATTAATATGAAATCTATAAATTTGAAATATAAGTATTATTAATTAAAAAAATTAAGTTTAAATTATTATTTTTCATAACTTAATGTTTTTAAAATTATAAAACAAATTAATGGGGTGTTACAACATAAATCTTATAAAAAATGACATCGTAGGCCTTTAGAGTTTGAATAGAGAGACCATGTTCTCTTGAGAGTATCCCCATGATTAGAATTAAAAAGATTTGGCTCGGAAAGTGAGATATCCCTGAGGTTCATCAGTCCATTTGAGATCCTTTGGAGGATTGAAGAGTTTTCTCACCTCTTATCCTTTAACCCTCAATTGGATCGAGTACATGAAATCTTCTATGTGTCATATCTAAGGATATACATGTATGACCCTATACATGTTATTGATTTAGGGGAGCTGTACATCATGGTGAAGAAACCTTTATAGTGTACTCGATGGATATTTGGGACCAAAATTAGAGGAACATGTGAAGATGAACCATTCCTTTGATTGGAGTGATTTGGAAGCATGAGAGTGTGAAGGAGAGTTTTTGGGAGCGTGAGAGAAAAATAATGGCCATTACCCCCACTTTTTGTTTAGATTGTTCTTTTTAGGGTAAAAATCCTAGGAGGGGAGAATGTAACAACTTTGGTTTTATTGATTTAGTCCTTTGAATATTTCTTGATTTGTCTTTGTATTCTTAACTATATTCAGTGCTATGTTTGGGTGTTATAGGACCCCAAAATTAATACATTAAACATATTAATATATATATATATATATATATTAAAGAAAGTGAACACATATTTTTAGAATAAATAGTTTTATTTTTGATTGAGATGTTAGATAGGAAATCTGAACCCTTGATTGTTTCCATAATATAGGGTTTAACCTAGGAACGACAAAAAGTTGGTTGGCATCGGGTTTTCATTTAAGGGAAACCTTTGGCGGTGAATTAAATAAAATAAATAATTTATTTTATTTTGTTGACCTAAAACCCTATCCCTCTCTTTAAATTCCCTGTTATGAAAACCCCCTAAGGTTATTCACATAACCTTGAGAGATTTGAGAGTAAGGGGAATCATTATTCGATGGCATTGGAAAATTAGAAAGGTGGATCGATGAAAAAGGTTGAGGGGAATCTTGATACGATCAATGAACTCATCAAATATTCTTCTTCATCACTATCAAACATATTCCTCACCAATGATCGATCCAATACCAAAGTAAGACTTATTATTTTTTTTCCATGTTTGCTAATTTTTTAACATGGATTATATAATATCTTCTTAATTTATCTTGGATCCCATGAATCATACCATCCAAATATAAATCTTTTTAAGATCCTGATTTATTTTTTAGTCACTATTCCATGCTTCACCCTCCCGTCCACACCTTATAATCATTGGCTGGGATCACATTAGCCAATAATGATTATTACTTCATTATTTTGATTTCTAAACTACCATAATCCATGTAAATTGTTGTCAGACTATGGGGTCATATATTATATATTTTTTGGTTGGATTCAATTGAAATTAAAACCCCAGACAGGTGTTATGGAACAAAGGATTGAACAATCAATGTTCAAAGAATGAATAGTGACAGATCTATGGGTGCAAGTGTTGGATATAGGGATTTGGGATCCTCAGTGGTGAAGGGATGTGAAACAAATTCATATATAATATTGAGTTTTTATTTTTGGATACCAAAGGCCGGTTATAAACTCTCAGAGGTTACCCCTTTGGTTTTGGTGGATTTTAGTGATCCAAATGGCACATTTGGCAGTAGAGATTGATGATCAAGTGTCCATGTGAATTATAGGATGTTTTTCTTCAAAATATATGAATATACACCTTGTATCCTAGAAAAACACGCATTGTGTAGTCCCCTATACATGGTGGCTTGGGTTTCAGTAAGAGTTAAAAATCACACACCATGTATGATCCATACATGCTGTGTGACCCATTACTGGAATATTATCCTATTACCTAGGGGTAAAAAGGAACATAAACCAGAAAAAACATGGGAATGACTAAAATACATGAGCAAAAACATGTAATCAAACATGGATAGGTTCAGATACACAACCATATACTCCAACTCATCTAGGTACACATGCACTGCCATAGATACAGGCACAGACTAAAGTACATGGGCATGGGTTAAGAGACAGGAGCAGACCCAAGGAAATAAAAACGTGATATTACACCCTTTACACACTATGTAGTATTATATGAGGATTACACATTGTGTATCTCCTTATTTAAGACTTATATTCTAGCATTAGAGATATAAAATAATGTTTTATGAGTGGGAAACTTTTTTTAGTGATTTTTGACCATTGATAAGGGTTAGGTGTGATCATTGGAGCATTATTGGGATTAAGACCCCACTCTAGTACTAGGGCATTGGTCCCCTACACTCATTATATAGGTAGTGTTAGAAACCCCTAATACTAAACTAGGCGTGAGCCCTCTATCTATGGATTTGTACCAGTATCTTCAAGATCTTATGGGTAGAAGGTCCTCCACTAAAGATTGTTCCACCAATGTTATGGATTGGATCAGTGAGGTTTAGGCCCTCCAAACAGATTCTTATGCGGTTGCACAAGGTGATAGGCATCATAGATGGAACTTTGAAACTATAAGAATACTCATCATTCTTAGCTGGGATGTGGAGATGGAGATTCACATTCTCTCTCACTTTGATTTAATTATGAGAATATTGGTTGGGTTTCTCTTTAAAAACTTGATTTATGGGTGTACATGAATATTGTATATTTATATTTCTCCTCTTTTTGGTTTTTAGTCAATCCTACTGGGTATGTATATACTCACCCTTTAATGGGATTTTACCACATGTGTTGTGTCTTATGTAGATGAAAGGTAGAACGGTGGTGACCTTAGTTGACCATGTTTCAGATGATCATAACTATACCCAACATAGCTGACCATATTTGGTTGTTAGTATTGGAGATCCTAAGTTAGGATCTCTTTATTCTTTCTATTTTACTAGTTTTTTATGGTAGGGACCTTAATTATGGTTAAATTTGTATTTGTACCCTTTATACATTTTACGCTATGATTATATTAATGGATGCTTTCCTAGAGGCTGTTGTATCCATGGTTATCCTCTAGATGTTTCAGTTTATTCCTTTATATCTACACTTTTTCATGGATCTTTTTATGTGCATGTGTATATGTACTTAGGAAAGAGCCTCCCATTTAATTATTTCTTGATTGATGATCATCGCTAGAAACTAGCCTATTAAAGGTGGAGTTGGGGCATCTCAGTTGGCTTACTGCAATCCAGGAAAACTTCAGTGGGTTATTTTGTAAAAATGACGGTCTTAGTTTTCCCATTCAATACACTGTTTGGTGGGTTATTGAATTATTTATAAAAAACTATGCACATGTGATATAATAAATTTATCATTTTTAAATATCAATATAGTGGCTTCACGATCCCTATAATTCCTTGGATAATCTACATCATACTCCAAAAATATTATTTAAAATATTAAAAAGTGTCAAAAAAAAATTTCAACATCACTATATTGGTATTTTAAGGGTTTAAATAGAAAAATGAGCTATGAGCTTCATCTATTAATTCTATCTTCATCTCAAGTACTGATGAAATGCATAACCTCTTTCCAAATTTTAAAACTCCATCTTTATAGTTGAATTCATTCAATATCAAATCATAAATAGACTTAATATTCTTTTATAGACCCTTATCATCTTGTTGAGAGTTATTTATCTTCTCTAGTAATGATGGTTGATATATTATATGGAAAAGAGATAACGTTTCTCATTCCCAAATAATTTCAATTCCTAAATTTATTATATCAATGAACATTGTATACTTGTACATCCTAATATTGAATATAACTCCATGATTTTTCCTACTCAATGGATGTTCCACCTTTTTGTCTTCCTAGATTACTAGTGTATATGACATTCATAGTCCCTCTATCGTTCTAACAATATCCTTTGTCCCATGTTGAACTATTTTTGTGAAAATATATACTTTAAACTCTCATAATCCATATGTATATCATATATTTCACCATAAATAAAATTCCACCATATTTTTATGGAAAATATTTCAAACAATAACTTAAAATTATGATATGGATAGTTTTTTTCATTTGTCTTTAATTTCCTTGATTCATTAGAAACAAATTTATCATTTTGTGCAAGGATACTCCATAGTTTTTTATTTTATGCATCATTACATGTCAAAAATATTTCTTATCCTACTGGTAAGGTTAAAACAAGTTCATTGATTAACCTCTCCTTTAGTTCCTCAAAGCATCCTTTACATTTATTTTACCATTTGAATTTGAACCCATTATGTGCCAACTTGATTAACATGATATCTAATTTGGGAAATTTTACAAAAAATCAAGTATAATAACTAGATAATCTATGAAAACTGTGTATCTTAGTTATATTCATAGTCATGGGTTATTATTTGACAACCTTTTTATTTTAAGGGCTAAAAGATATTCCATTATTGGAGATAATATTGCCAAGAAAAGAAACCTTTTGAAGCCAAAATTAACACTTACTAAATTTCTTATATAACTCTATTTCTATGGGAGTCTCTAAAATAATTCATAAATGGATTTTTTTCTTCTTTATAAACATTATATTATATCAATATATCATAAATAAATTCCACTAAAAAGTTATCAATATAATCATTCAATACTCTATTCATCAGATCCATAAACATAAAGGGTGAAATTTTCAACACAAAATGCATTACCATGGAATCATAATGCCCATGCCTTGTATGGAATTACATATTTGGCATATTATCCTTATTGAATTTTGATTAATGGTAACCATAATAAAGATAAATATTTGTAAAGTACCAAGACCCTTGAATTTTATCTAACAAATCATCAATTCATGGAAGAGATTACTTCTAATTAATGGTAATGAAATTGATTTCCCTAAAATATATTCACAAGCTCATTGACCCATACCCCTTCTTTATAAATAAGATTAATTATTATAAATAAAATAAAATAGGGATTTATGATATTAAATAACCATAACATACATACATAATATATTATTTTACATGAATATCCATTACATATCATAATAAATCACACCCTATTTAATATAGTTTTACTATCTTTAGATATTAGTTACATAAAATTATTATTTTAAAACATATACTTAATATATCCCATAAATTCTTCACACATGATATAATTATATTCATATTATAGACAATAAACCTCTTTATCACTAGGGAAATGGAAACATAAGAAATAGATGATATTATATTATCAATAAGGGGTAAAACATATGAAATGTCAATCAGGATTATACGCGATCATAAGATGAACATGATGGTATGATAACATAATCAATATATATAAATAAAACATAAGTAAATAATCTTTAATGAATTATAAATCATAAAAAACATTAGGTTGGTGAATGAAGATGACTGATGTTGCTTCTCTGCATCCAACTTGGGACTCTTTAATTATAAATAATAATTTAACCTCCTTCATGTTTCAAATGAAGAAGGAACATGGGTTAAAATGTTTAGGGAATTTTCTAAACCATCCAAAATTAACTTCCATATATGGAATTCTTGTCACTTTTCTATCCCCACAAATGAGGATATATAATTAAAAAAAATCCAGTTAGCCTCTAAATGCCTTTGTAACTCTTCTCCACAATATAAATCAAACAATCATTTATACTTCACCAGTTAATGGGGTATAGTTTTATAGAAATTTCTAGGGTGTTTTATAGGAATATATACATCCATTGGAGTGTTTTATCTCTTTTTGGAATCATTTTTTAATGGTGGACAATGTAATGTAGATCTTAGGATGGGTAGTAAGGTGGCATTAATAACAATTTTTTTGGCTCATATGGGAATCCTGGAATGATTACATATTCAATGAAAATTCTTAAAACCTCAAAATATAAAAATTAAGGTTATTTTAAATATTTTGTACATCTGGATTCTAATATGTATTCCTAAACAATGGGTTATATTATTTGGATTTTAGAATTACTCTACAAACACAAATGTTTTTACTGGTGACTGGGTATCCCAGACTCCACCCATCTCAGGTATTAAACTAATCATATATGGATGCTATTATATTTTTTCAATGAGAGGTTTATTCATCATTCATGACTACACTAGTTCTGTGGTTCTAGCTTATTGTTCCTTAAATGGTCATGAAAATTTACTTCAAGAAGAAGCTAAAGCATTGTTTAATGATATCTTACTTTGTAGAGAAAGGATTATATCTCTTTTAATGATCGAATAAAATTATTCTTTGATATTAAATTATGTGGAAATAAAATTTTCCACTCACAGTTCATTGTATTATATCATTCGAGAATGTAGAAAGTTTCTCCACAATAATTTCAATGTTCAACATACTTGGAATGAGGGAAATAATGCAGTGAATAAGTTGGAATCCAATGGTTAAAAAGCATTAAACTCCCTATTTTTACCTCTTTAGTATCCCTTCCATATTAATTGAATATAGATGTGATTGATGAGATGATTGGACTTTACTATTTTAGGACTCTAGGATTTCTTTTTTATCCTATTTTTGTTCATAAATTAAAATTTATATTTTAGTCAGAAAATAATTATGTTTTATGAAACATAAAATATGAATTTGTAAAAATGATAGAATAATAATTAGCCATGAAATATAACAAAGGAATCTGTAAAAGTGATAAAATAATTCTGAACTATGAAATATGACATCATAGTGAGGAATAATATAGAATTGTGACATAAAAATAAGAATAAAAATAATTTTTTATGTCAAGGATCAATTATAAGACCATTATCAAATAATGGATATAGTCCCACAACATATTGGTTTAAGTTCACTCCCAATTAATGGAATATTAGTCTCCTAGATGACTCTCTCTCTCTCCCTCTCTTTCTTACTCTTCTTGGGTTTTCTCGTCAAGTTTTTTGCAATGATGATGGTGACATTGAAAATGAACGAGTATTAAATGAATTTAAAGAAAAATATTTTATAAATTAAGAGTAATTAAACAAAATACAATAAAGATGTCTTGAATCTTAAAAAAATGATATATGATTATAATAAATCTATATATGTTAAGGCCAATTCAACAAAAATGACTGAGAATTGTTACTCAAAATATTAGGTTATATATGAAACTATAAACCAAAAGAATGATAAATTTATTTTGGATAATAATTCAGGTTCTAAAGGAAAATATGGAATTTTTTAGATTGTAATTAAACATGGGAAGGTTAATTCTATATTAAGTAAAGTTGGATAAATACTTAAAACAGATAGTTTCCTAAGAAAAATGAAAAATGAAGTTTGAAATTCTCCTAGATAGTAAACATATTTTCATATATAATCATATAATTCATATGGATGATTAGGTTTTAATGGAAACTATTAGTGATTTTGATTCTTTGGGAATAAATATTTTTTCTTATAACATTTTATTTTCATAGAGTTTGAGAAGGAAAAAGTAAGTGGGAGCTACCTAATTAAATGAGGAACAATTATAAGAAGAAAAACCGTGTGAAATAATATATCAAGATATCCATCTTAGAATATATTTTATTTATTTAATGAAATCTATGGAATATGTGACTAAAAATATTATTGTACTAAATAATGTATGATAAAAATTCCAAGACAAAATCTTTATACTACTAGAGATATGATGGTTTAGAGAAGATATAAAGCCAAAAATTCACTTTTTATTTACATGTATCTTAAATAAAGAAAGATAATAAATCCTTGGATGGTTGATTATGTTTTATCATATCATATGATAGAAGAAAAAAACCTTGAATATCATTTTAGAACATGATAGAGGTGAAGTCTCTATTAGAAATGAAATCTATTTAAAGATTATAGGTATTAGGTTAGCTAAGATTGAAGTTAAAAAACTGAAATCTAAATTTGTTTTGTTTATTGATAGACTCAATATTTTTTATGTTTTATTTAGATTTTTTATTATGGAAATTAAGTCATTTTTTGGAGTAATTATTACATAATTAAAATCATAAAGTATGGAAAAGCTATAAAAAAAGAAGAAATATTGAGTGTAAATTTATTTTAGATTTGGAATTTAGTATATTATTGTTACTTGAGATGAGAAGATATGGAAATTGAAATTTTATAACTAAATAGATAAATATTGGATATATTTTAAATTTTTAGAAAAGAAAAAATGATGCAAGGAGGTCATAAGAAAGTGGATATTCAGTCCACTAGGCCACTAGAATTGATTCAATCATATTTATGTGGTACAATGAGACATAAATCCTCAAGAGGAGAATATTATTTCATCACATTCACTAATTATTTTATAATAATTACTATTGTTATTTTTATGAAGCAAAAATAATTTTTTTGAAGATGTTCATAATTTTTAGAAGAGATGTCAAGAAAGATTTTGGATTTTATATTTAGAAACCGAGAACTGATAATTGAAGGAAGTTCAGTAATTTTTTTTAAACACAATTTTTCTAATAATGGGTTTAAACATCAATATTGTGTACCACTTACAACTAATAAAAAATATTTTCATAGAGGAAGAATAAAATATTGGTTGATATGGGAAGAACCACGCATAACGAAAACACTATTTCAAAATTTTTCTCGAGAGAATCTTTGAATACTACAATGAATATTCAAAATAGGTTCTTATTGAAGCTTGAATAAATTGTGAAATATTATTAAATTTAGTAAAACTATAATCCTACTATGAATTATTTCATTTTTTTGGAAATTCCATGCTTTATCAGGATAAAAAATATAGATTTGAAAAAATTTGATGAAAAATATAAGGAAGTAATATTCATGAACTATTTATTGAATGATAGAGGCTAAAAGTGATGGAATAAAAGTCCCCACAAGATATTGTAAAATTATAATATAAATATTATTAAATATAAAAATAAATTTAATGTGTAAAATAAAGTATATTTTGAAACTATAGATGTGGAAAACATGTAAAATATAGGAAAAGTTATTAATGACAAAGTAGAAAATGAACTAGATAATGCTGTTATTGACTCATATCAAACTAATAATGATTAAGGTGTTACTAAATATTATGAAGTGAAACATCATAAGATGAAGAATCATGTATAACTATAAAATATAATTGGAAATAATAATATACTATTTCATACTTGAAGGATGTTGACACTTGATAACCTAAGAACCCCTATTTCCCAAGTTTAGCAACAATCAGTTACCAAAGTTGTTGATTAAAAAGAATGGATTGATGTAATGAATGAATAGGTAGATCATATTAAAATTAATTAAATCTTGTATCTTTTTTTTCCAGAGAAAATAATAATAATTCCATTGCAACCAAGTGGGTATTCAGAATGTTGGTTAATGTAAAACGTAAAGTTTCAAGAAACAAATCCCTACTAGTGTGCGAAGGCTACTCTCAGGATGAATAAGTTGATTTTAAAGTGATTTTTTGTATTATTAAAGTAATTTAATCCAAAATTATGTTCATGAATATTTCATCTCTACGGAAATATAAAATATACTAAATAAATTTGAATTATCCCTGCTTGGATGATGAGTTTGAAGAAGAAGTATATATTGAAAAATATGAAGGTTTTGTTCTTAACAGTAATAAAACTAAGGTGTTGAGGCTAAAGTAATATCTATATAAACTAAAATAGGATCCAATATCTTGGTATCAATAATTTTATATCTATATTAGATACATGGAATTCAATAAATGTAATGTTTATTAAACTATTTATGGGAAATATATTAGCACATATACTGTTATTATCATTGTTTATCCTAATGAAATCATTTTTGGAAGAGACAAGGAGTTTGCTTGAGAATATTTTTCAAGGAAAATGAAAAGAAACTTTGAAATTTATATACTAAAATAGATGAGTTTCTTTTTTATTTCAAGTTGTGAAAAAATATTTTATTATTCTACCCCAAGAAAAATATGATAAGGGATTATTGATGAAGTTTGGGATGAAAGATTCCAAATAGGTTTCCATACCCATAAAAGATGGTGTGAATCTTAAAAAAGATATTTGAGGAAAATATGTGAATCAAAAAAATTTACAAGGATGATTGGAATATTTATTTACCTTAATAAATCAAGACCTAAAATTGTCTCCAACATTACATTGGGTGGAAGGTCTCAAAGTGATCCAAAGGGATCAAAATTGATATCTTCCAAGAGAGTTCTCAAATAATATATATAGGCTCTAAATTTTGGGCTGATATACATAAGAGTTTTGCACAAAAACTTTAATGGATACAAAAATATTTACTGAGCTTTATATTTTTATGATAGGAAGTCAAGATCAAGTGATATATGATTTTTAGGAGAAAGTTGTGCAAGGTAGAATTACAAGAAGTATAACTTAATGAATTTAAGAATAAAAAATGTAGAGTATGTGGATACTATAAATTCATGTAGACAAATTATATTGATAAGATATAAATTTAGAGATTATAAAGGGGTAATTGAAAATCCATGCAGAATTATATGTGATAATCAAATTAAAAATGATATTTCTAAGAATCTAGTACAACACTATAGATCTAAACACATTGATATTAGATATCATTTTATCAAAGAGAAAGTTTCAAATGGATATGTGAGGATTGAATATATTCTTACAAGATATCTAATTGTTGATATGTTCAGAAAGGACATTCCTAAGGATAGTTTTTAAGGCTTGAGGCTAAATATGCATGTTCAAACTTTTTCTGTCACTTGAATCAATTTTTCATGCCACATATTCCGTTGGATTTTTTGTCCAAGGGGTAGAATTTTATACAACCATTGTGCATTACTATTTAGAATCCAAATATGAGTTTATTACAAATGGATAGATTTATTGAGTTTATGGAGGGGGATAATTAAAATTACTTGTCCATAATGTTATTTTCATCAAGGGATGAAAACATATCACTAACATTACATTAACTAGCTGTGTGGTTTTAAGACATTTCTATTTGATAACGAACATGATTTTATATTATATGGTGTGAGTTATTTGGGTTAAAAATAAATCCAAAGTGTTATATTGAAGAACCATTATAATTGTTAATGTTGTGTTTTTTTATTTTCAACAATGTATGAGGATAAATTGTGGTGTTAATAAAATATTTGAGTTGATTGATGATAAGTGAAGGTATTTGAAGTTCTTTTTTTGGGGGTTGTATAAGTGTTTTAATGAAATTTAGAGTTTGACATTATTGAAGAATTTGAAAAGGTACCCTTCATAAAAGGGAACTCTTGAATGTTCACTGAGAATATAATACTCCTTTGGAGAATATATAATATTCTTGCTAAGACTCTATAGAAAAAGAAATGTTTAAGGGTTCCCTTAATAGAATGATGATATATAGAGGTTATCCTATGGAATAGACAATATTTAATGGTTTTCCAAAACTTTTAGACCAAAATTTAGAAAATTATTGAGTCACATTGTGAAACATAAGGGTTAGTTTCCCAATACATAAAGGTTATCATAGTTTATAGGAGAATACATATAGATAATTATGCAGTGAAGGTACTATAAAAAACCAAGTTACACTGTGATACATAATTATGTATAGATCTGATATGAAAGAGTTAATCTATTTTTTCAAAGGAATTATTAAGGGTTAATGGATTATTAATAGGGTTAATTAGAATTCTACACATTTAAAATACTTTTTAAGCCTCACTAAGGTACATAAGGGTCGGTCTGGTTCTCTAAAGAGTATTTAACATTCACTTAGATGGTTTGAAAGATACATAAGGGTTACTAGAGCATATGTAATGTTTAGTATCCAAAACATAAGAGTAATCTAATCATATGTAAGGGTTTCACAATACTTTAAAGAATACAGAAGGGTGACCTGGTGTATAAGGGTGATATGAAAGAGTTAGTAGTTAGAAATTATGAATTCTTTGGTTACTTAATTTATTTGATGCTAAGATATTATTTATGGATTAAAATATCACGATTATTGTGGTTGATACATTATTCAAGATGAGTTAGTAGAAGGAATGATTAAAATTTCCTAGTTTTACCAGGACTTTCAAGTACAAATATTTGAAGTCCTTTATATTGCTGAAAACTAGAGAAATTATTAGACGATTCTATTGAACATTTTAAATGAGATGATGGTTATTTATTGAAATTGACTTGAGGATCATGGGTATAAAACCGATGTGATTTGTTAATATGTATAATCTTGTGGGGTGAAAAGGTGTGTATTCTAAGTGAGAAGAATAATAATGGTAACTAATTTGAAATTGAGTTCAAGAATTACAATCTGTTGTATCCTACTTAATCATTTGGTTGTAAAGATACTGAAAAGAGGAAGCTTTTATACTATTTAATATTTAAACACTTAATAGAGATATTATATTGATGTTTTAGAGTCTTAGATATTTCTAGTGATATTATTGTTTTTGGTTTAGGTTATTATTTTAAAATTGGAGAGAGCTAGTATAAATAAACAATTGAGAGATTGTAGAATAGTCAGAAGACTAAGCTAGTGGGAGATAACTATTGTAATCAAACTCATTTTTTGTGATAAAATTTGGGTCTCAAAATTGACTTGAACCTCATAATGAGTAGTAACTCGCATTGGGGGAGAATATTTTGAAACATACCTATATTATTTTTAGTATTTTAATTCAATTGTATACAGTTAAGATCAAGATTTTAAAAGGAGAGTAGATCAAGACATTAACTATCAAAGAGGAAAAACTAAAAGAAGAAATTGTATGAATATTATCACTAATTCATCCACTCATTCTTAGTGATACATCATCAGATACCTAGGAATATCACATTTCACTATAGAGACAATTCATCCATATATTTATTGAAAATATTATTTCTAGTAGATCTTGATCACGTGTTAGGTAATTTTTCTCATGAATCATTAATTGAAATGAGGCATAAACTACCACCATGTAATTTTTCATAAGGAAAAATATTGATATCTTCTTTGATGAATCATAATGTATCAAAAACCCTAATCCACTAGAGGGTAGTGTAAGTATAGGTGTAGTGACTAATTTTTTCTTAAGCTCATTAAAACCTTATTCACATTATTTTATCTAGAGAAACATAAATCCATTCTAATTGAACTTGGTTAGAAGATTTTAAAATCATGATAAACATTTCACAAAGAATCAATAGTTTCCAACCAATATAATAAAACTATATATCTCTATCATATTTCTTTTTAAGAAACTATTTAATCACCTCCATATTTGAAGGATCTATAAATATACCCTCACTTGTGATTAAATGACCCGATAATGATTCTTTTTGTAGCTATAATTCATACTTCCTAAATTTTAATACCATATCTCATTTCTCAAATAATTCATCACAATCCTATAATTGTATTTATCATCTTTATTATAATTGGAATATATGAGATTATAAATTATAAATGCTACCAAAAACTGACTATGGTAATCTATAAAGACTCTATTCATTATATCCATGAATATGAAGTGGAATTTAAAAGTTAAAATTGAATCAATATGAATTCATAGTGTCCATATATAGTAAAAAAGTTTTTATTAGGTATGTCCTCTTTTTTAACACTTAATTGATGATATCTTAATCAATGTTTTACCTTTGATAAGTATTTTCCCCTCACATCTGATGAAAAAATTCCTCAATATGAGGTAGATAATACTTTTTCTCAATATTGATGTTGTTAACTTCAATATAATCAATGGAGAGATGCATTGATCCATCCTAAAATGAGTACTGATTCAATTTATGGTGATGAAATTAGGTCTATAAAAAAATTATCTAGATTCTTTTTGAGTCCCTTATTTAATTCTTCTAAATCAATTAGTGTCATTATATAAGTATTATTTTATATTAACATATTATTAATTATGAGTTATAATTAAAAATCAATCACATGATCTAGGTGAAGACTAGGAAACTCTTTTATAAATATATCCATATATTCACATATAATAGGAATTTATTAAATATTGAGTTTACCCTCAACCATTTGAGCTAAATACCCCATATGATTGGGTATTAAAATTCATATAAGGGATGTAATTTCCATTGGGACTTCATAATCATAATTTCACTGATAATTGATCATAGATTGATTTGAAATATGAAATATGAATTTCATATTTCTAATATTTATTTGGGAAAAATATAGAGATATATATTAAACACTTAGAATGAAATAAAATTTTACCAAATAGAGAATGATAATATTTTCAAGAAGATTATTTTCAAAAACTTCTATCAGAGAAGAGTTATAGTAATGGTATTAAATTATTGTACCACTTATAATTTTCAATGATAATTCAATATCTAATAATTGTTTGGTGAATTTACTCTCATATAAAGAATTCGATATATAAAGGAGTGGGTGGAGATAGAATCAAATAATGAATTTACATTTATTAAGTGGATGGAAAGTGTACCTTTCACCACTTCATTTTTTCAACCCCTTCAATAGTTATTATTTCATAGGATTTCTCTTTATCCCTTGTATTTGGTGGCTGATGAATTCAATTTTCATTATTAACCCTCAAATTATTATGCTAGTTGGTGTATTTTTCATACTCCTTATAATAAAAGTATTAAAGTGTTGGTGATGGATTAGATTGTAATTTAGTTTCATCTAATTCATTGGTTAACCTCTTCATATTTCGTTATAATTAATTTTATTGATGTTATTCATTCCATAATCAAATCATTTACCAGTTCCTTTAATGAAATTACCTTTATACTTCTACCCATATTTTTGAAATTGGGAAGAAAAAATTTATTTTCTCTATGGGTTTTGTCCTTTAAGTTTCCATGAAACTCTATTTTCCTATTTTATTATCGTAAACCTTGAGAACAATGAGAGTCACTAATTTCTATTTCCACCATGAGATAACATTTAATAATTTTTATATAACTACCCAATTCAGTTATCACTAATACTTTTTAGATATTTGGTTGTAATATAATATTGAAACAATATATTTTACTTCTAGGATCAATGATAAAACTAGAAGTGTTCCTCACAAGTCTCTTAAACGTTTCTTTATAGGTACCGACAAATTTATCCTCATTTTTCTCTAGTGTAAGGAATTATCTCTTATTTTTAATATAAATACTTATGGGAAAATTTTTGTCAATAAATAATCTTTTAAACTCCTCCCATTACATGGTGTTGATTTCTTACTTTTTAATTAAATTCTTAATGAGATTTCACATTTAATTGACTTCACCTTCCATATATCAGACAACTAAAACAATATTTTCTTGTCTTGAGAAATAATGAATTAAAAATATCTTTTCTATTATATTGATCTATTTCAGGGAAGTTAGTGGATCAAAAGACCCACTAAAGGATGGGGGACATTTTCATATGAATGAATAAATTGAAATTTGTTCTTTTATTTGTGTTTTTGAGAGTTTTATATGGTTTATGTTATTTTTCATGACTTATGAAAGTTGTGTAATCATATATATGATATTTTATACTCTAAATCCAATCCTATTTGGATTATCATTTCAAAAATCATTTCATTATCCATCACACTTATTGTTTACTCTATTCCTGGTTCCGTACATTGCCTAAAATAAAAAATGTTAGTGTGAGTATAAATAATAATATCTATAGTAAATAGTCTAATGATAATTAAATTAAATTCTAATATGTATAAAATTTTGACACATTCATTTTAACCTATAACATAATAGATTCAACTTATGATACTCATGGTTCATCTTATAATACATTTGGTATAACCTATGACCCTCACTCATAGTTTAACCTATATTAATTTTGATGAAACCCATGTTGTTTTTTTAAATTACCATGTTATTCACTACTTAATCTCTAAAATTAAATAAATCCTACTTTCTTACAAAATGGTATGATCTCACTATAACATACATACATAAAACATAATTTGAAATTAATATTACTTAAATATTACAATAAATTACACCCCATAAAATGTAGGTTTTTTGAATTTGGAGATTATCTGAATGAATTTTCTATTTTACAACTAGTCTTAAAAAATATTCCATAAATTCTTCACACATGTTATCATTATAGACATATTATACATAATACTCCTCTTCCTTACACAAGGAAAGGAAATATGAAAAATGGGTAAGATCATATGCTCAGTAAGTGGTAAAACATTGGATTTATCAATAAAGGGTTACACGAGACCATAACATGAACAAGTGGGTATCATAATATAATCAATATATATGAATATTGTAATGCCCTGGTTTGAATACCACTTGACTGGTTCCCCAACCGAGTTCACCATAAGACCTCAGATGTGCCTTTCCATACACCAAAGGCCACCGACTAGTAGATGGGGTTTAGGGTATTACCATGGGGAGACTATACCCCCTAAACAAAGTTCAAAATAATAGATAAATAACCAAATATAATAAATCAACACAAAACATCAGAGTAAAAATGATAAATAAAACTACCCAATCCATAATACTTTGTAGTACAGAAGCAATATAGAAATAAAAGACCAATAAACCACTGGGAAATTCACATATGCAAGTAAATCAATAATAAAAGAATAAAATAAAAGTACTAAAGGATAAACTATATCCCCAAGAACCACCTCATCCTAATATACAATCTAGTCTTAGCTATCTAGATGAACAATCCAGCTTGGGTCTCTTCCCAGCCTGTGCATAAAAAAAGTAAAATATCTTCTTTAGTGACTAAGTTCCATGAAAAATTGAGTAGGGTGAGAGTATATAACTTATTATTGCATCACCAATGCGGTCCCATTCATAACTAGTATATGCATTATATGTTCATGTGACATGCTCAGCTGAAATAAAAAAATAAAATATAGAAAATAAATACCCACCATACTAATTACTTTTTTTAGTTTGGGGGTGTCTCTGAGAATTTCATGATGACCATGCTAACAATAACATCCAAGGAGGACCAATTCATACGCTGGTACCAATAACCAGTGTTGATCCTTTGGTCCATGACCCTGATTGACCATTCCTTATTTAACCAATTTTGGGATGGCTATGATCACATCACGAGATCATTCCAACCATATAAATACTATATCTTGGTATAATGTAAGAATCCCTCATACCCAATCTTAAATAACCAAGATTTTAATCATAAAAAAGTTCAATAACAAGATCTTAGGAATCATAGGTATATCTCAAAACTTCAATATCATAAATACCTTGATGAAAATACCTAGGAATCCTAGGTAGTCCCGGAACCTAAGGCCATCATCCATATCACTATACTAACTAGCTAGATTCTAGGAATCTTAAGCATCTCAATCTAGAATATTAAATGTCAACATGATCAATTTAAAATATCTTAGGTATGACCTATGAATCTCTTCATAATAAAAGTGGTCATAATAAAATCCCCAAACTTGAATGTTTGGATCCTAGATATACTAGGAATATTAGGGACCCTAGGAATCTACGACATCCAATATAGACCTGTGGTTGAATCCTAATATCCTAGAAATTTTTCACATGGCACAATAAGAAGATCTTAGGAGATAATGGGAATTCATAGTGAAATCATGTTCTAAGTCATCTCATACTAATATCACATAACTCCCAAAGCCAAATCCTAGAGATATCCTTTAGGAATCCCTAAAATAACCATCAATTCTCATTAGGTCCATAGGGTGGGTACTAAGAAGCACATTTGGGTATCCATATCGTGACCAAGAGTAAAAAAGTGAAAATATAAATATGATGTAGGGTTTGACTGAATTACCATACCCTTCACCCCTATCCACATACCGTCAGGAACATATTATTGGATGATGTTATAAGGTGACATACAGTACTATCTATAACCATTCCCACTTCCACCCTCTTTTTAGTGTCACAAGTCACAAGGGAACCTACTAAATCCCCCATGGATATTTTTGAGGTCTCTCTGGCCTCATAGGAAAGTCAAACTATGGATACAGCCTTAAGAAAATTCACTTACCTAGGTGTCCTAGGTCAGCCTGAACACCTGAACCATCCACCAGTCTTTGTAGGATATATCTTATGGGTAACCCCTTGGACAACCATCCTGAGTCACCACCTCTCTCAAAATTGAGTTCACTAGGTCACTAATAACTAGGATGATACTCTATATTCATTTCAATTTAATTAATTCAAACCCCTCATGGGGTTACTTTATTACAAGGATATAGATTCAATTTATATTCTAGGATATCAACGACCGATATATATTAATGGTACATGAGGGTTCAATGTGGACCTTGAGACCTTGGGTAATGAATCTCAAGATTCAATTTTTATTTAAAAAATTAAATAATTTAAATTTGATCACTTCCTAAAATTCTAGGGGCACACACACCACATGTATATAATAAATATAAAATACCACATAGTAGATGCATAAAGACCACCTACAATTTTAGAAGGTTTCCCTTTTTGAATCCACTCAAAAACTCTTATAGAATCTCACCAATCCTATTCATCCATCATTCAAAATAACCAAGTCATTTTGAATCTTATCACACTGAAACCATGATGAAATTATCACAAAAAATCCATGATTTACTCCTTCCTCGTTTTAGGGAAAATCCTTAACATGTGATGAAAATAAAATAAATAATTTAATTTAATTTAATTTTAAAAGAATATAAAAAATAATGTGGGAATATATATCAATGAAAAGACATATGGTAAAGTGTATATATAATATTGAGATTCCCACTAGACAAGTATCATGAAAACCTTAGGAGAATCAGATGATTCCACCATGCTCCAGTGGAATCGATAATAAAAACCTACATAGAGAAAGCTAAAAGAAAATAATAAAATAGGAGGTGGTAAAGGATGGGAAAATAAATTTAAAATTTACCTTAAATAAATGAAGAATTATGCTAAAATACATCCCAAATAAAGTGGGAAGGAAAAACCAAAGGGGAGAGAGGAAGGTTGGCCACATGTGATAGGAGGAAGGAAGAAGGTGGGATTCCCACTTAAAAATTCATAGGGGAAAAGTTATCTTTTCACACTTTAAATGTGATTCATTCTTTTGATTAATGTTTTTAAAAATCATATTCCAACCAAGTGGACAGAACTTAATCAAGCCTTTCAAATCATACACTTAATTCACATAGTTTACCAAACCATTCAATAAACTATGTGGGTTGATCTACAACCCACCTTTACACTCACATGGTTTCCTCTATAACCTCAAATGTTTCTTTTAAAAAATTTCCCCATATTCCAAAGCTAACCATTCCCATAAAAAATGAAGTAAAAGTTCATTATGATTCCGGGAGCCACACGGTTCCCCTAAACTATGTTTCCTAAACTATCCCCCCTTGTAAGAGTTCCCCAAAACCTTAGAAACTTACCCTAAAGCTCCTAAGGCTCACCTGAACACCCAAGATACATTTTGAGCATCATTAAACATATAAACAATTCAATTTTAATAATTCAGACACTTGTAATTCTATTCTGAATCTTGAATAAAAAATCAACCCATCCAGTAATTGAAAATTCAAATTATTCCAAAAAATTTCAAACTCATTTGGACACGGGATCCTAAAATCTCCCCACTATAATACTTCTCATCTTCAAGATGTCTCATTACCCATTTAACTAATGAAACCAACCTAATAGTTTAACCAAACACCATTCAATTTTCCATGTTCTACTTTGGAATGTCGAATGAGATTCCACTACATGACTCTAAACATGAGCCATATAGTTTATAAAAACCCAAGCCACCACCACCACCATAAGAAAAATACCAAGATGGGACCGGTTTTACCCATCCACCCCAAGAAACCATAGTGGAATTTTCCAATCAAATATTCACCCTATGATGCTCTTTCCCAAATGAACCAACTCATACCTACCGATTCTGAGTCATGATGCTCCCTACCATCAGAACTACCAACCAAAACATTCCCTATGGCAGTCCAATGACCTACTCAGTGAGGTTTCCATCACATCATACACAAACATGCTAGAAAAATACACATATAAAACTAATATTTCATATCATATTTTATTTTAAACCATACTAGATGAGTGTCGACTACCCATACCTAGGGCCCACATGCACCGATCCTTCCTTGAAAGGTCCTTTTCAAACCTCAAAATATACCCATCACCCAAAAAATTACATGCCTGAACCATGACACCATATTCTCATACTTCCTAAGTATTTTCACTATAAATGGAACCTTCACCACATTTAATTACATGATTAACCTCCTGAACCATGAGAAAACACTAGGTTTAATCAATCATTACATTATTCACTCCCTGAACCATGATACAATGGTTTTAACCTTCTAAAACATGTCACAAATTATACCTCACTCCATGAATCACCCTTGAGTCACACCAAGATCACTTTGATCCTAATTCTAATGCATCAAATATTCCGAATTCTCATTTAAAATATAAATATAGTATTTACCTGGGTATAAGTAAATTAGATTTACCTAATTAATGAAATCTAAGTGCTACCTCAACCATCATATGATAGGTCCAACCATTCCAATAACCCTTCCCACACGAGGAAATCCTACAATAGCCAATGGTGATATCCCCACCATACTATTTTCCTTATTTTACTCCTTGAGAATCACCTCAATAGGTTTTATCATCAAAATTGTGTCTATAATCTTGGTCCATACTAATTTCATCCCATCAATACCTAACCAAGATTTAGCATGGATTGTTCATTCCATCACACTTGATCTAATTTTGGTGTATCCTCTATGAAAAAGGGACATCTCTAATTTCATCCCAACCCAGGCCCATATGCCTACAAGAATTTCATCAAGCTCCATTGTTCCTCAGCTCACACGTAGCCACTCACTAATTACAAATAAAATGGACACCAAACACAATGATGATGTACCATTTCATTATCATCCAACATAGATGGTGTAAAATCATATACCACCTAGTCACATCACTCATCTCACGCTTCTGAGATTTTCAGACCATGAAACTAAGATGAGGTACCATAACCGTGAACCATGCTCCCCAACATGTTAGATAATTTATACAACTACACCTATAGCCTCCACCTGACACTTTTCTAGTCATGATTATCCAACCACACTCTCATCACACAACTAAAGTTCCTCCAAAGTGAATAGGTACATGCCCTCAAAACCAACCCTTGACACTTGAGGTACTATAAATGAAGGTTCTCATCACAAAAAACCTTAAGAACCTCCCGTTCATTAATATCATACCCTGAAGCACTGACCTATGATTCTATATCTAAGGAAACCACCACCGTAGGACAAAACCTCTAATAGAACACCTTTGATAAAACAAAACACTGAGTCTCTATTGTCCATGTCAAAACTAAGGGCCTCTAGGTCTCTCACCTAGCCATACCAGTGGGTCTCACGAAGGTAAAGACTAATGAGAAACCTCATGTTCCCATATCATTAAACCACTACATCAATGTTAAAAAATCCACTATAGGGTCTTATATACATGTAGGTCATACACATTGTGCTAAGTAAAAATACTTCTAAGGTGATTATTATCATGAAGCATCTTTACATAGAACTTCCCCTAGATAATCACAAATTCATCAGCTAATTCCTTCATAATATCATCATCCTACAAAATCCATTGAAAAAAAACATCATCACTTGGGTTTTTAAGTAGAGTTTAATTCCAAGATATATGGGAAAATTAATTATAGGTTGTTAATGACACTTTAAATAACCGAACCCACATTCTGATGACACACGAGGGATTACCATGATGGAATCAAATGATCATATTGACTTACTAGGGTCACTGAATATCCGATTCACATAGACTATGTCATTATTATCATCATCTATAATCCCATTATAGATTTAAATGATATCCTATTAGAATAAATACATATACATGTTGGACCAACATAGTATAATTACAATAAGTTCTTATATGAGAAAATACCATATGATAAGTTATTGAAACATTACACATTTTATCCGTAGTCATAAATGATAATAATTACACTAGAAGGCCTTAATTTCATGTGAATCCAACATTCCTGATATGATGCATAGTATTTCCCTTGACTCTACAATAAAATAGTCAAATCAAATCACCTGCCCCTTGATAATGGTACAATATCTCAAAATTCATCATAAACCATAAAATTAAAACAAAAAGTGCATGTATCAAAGAAATAAATCATATAAAACCATAAAAAATCAAAAAAACAATCCAATATCCTTAGTAACATTGAATTCTTACTAGAATAAGTTTTCTTGATGCACTAGTATGATATCCATTATAGGCTCAAACACATTCCTAAATATCCTAGATTCCATGTACCAATTAGTAAGAAAAAAGAAAAATAATTCTCTGATTATACTCTGTAACTCATTGGTTTGGATTCCACTTGACTAGTACCCTGGAATGGTTCACCACAGATCTGAGACATGCCTTCACATACTCTAAAGGCTACCGACTAGCAGCCAGGGTCTAGGGTAGTACTGTGGGGAGAATACACCCCTGATTAGAGTATGGAGTAATAGATAAATAACCAAATATCATACATCAACAAAAACATTATATTACTCCTGAAAAAACCACTGAATCAGTAATACCATATAGTGTATAAGTTGTACAAACATACAAGGATGATCACCCATTGGGCTAATCACATATAAAAGTAAATGCAGGATAAAAGAATAAAATAAAAGTACCAAAGGATCAACTACATGCCCAAGCCTCAACTCATCCCAATCTATATTATCATCCCATCTATCCAGTAGAATAATAAAACCTAGAAATTCTCCTAACCTATGCCTAAAATAAGTGAAATATATCCTTGGGTACCAAAGTTCCATGGCCTCCCAAGAAGGGTGTGAATACATATCTTAGTAGGGAACCACCAATGTGATCCTGTATATAACCAGTATATTCATTGCATGTTTATGTGACGTGTGTTGGAGTTGGTTCTGTATATCCAACTCCGATGTACTTTATTCCAACCTGTATTCATTTTTTTATAATTAATAAAATCCTTATCACATCATTATTTTTCTTCTATGTAACATAGTATGTGATAATTTTCTAAGAGTAGTCATCACATTGAAAGGTCATAACCATTCTCTGATGTTATGGGAACCTATAAGTACCATAATAATATTCTTTAAATATGTTTTATGCAGCCATATGAAATCATTTTAGGGGAAAATTATATAGGATATCATGGGTAAAGACTCATAAGACTTTGAGGCACCTTATCATAGTTTATACGCTTGGTGACTTCCATTGTAGGAATGTATAAGAATGAGACACATAAGTAGGAAATACACATTAATATGTTTCCTTGGATTTTCTTATCTACAAATGTGTGTATTGAGAATTATACTTTAATAATATTATTAATGAGTATTATGAGCAATGTACATTGATGTATTGAGGAAAATTGTAATGAAATATGTTCCCAATGAATTAGGATATGTTGGGTGCATCATGAGTAATATTTAATTAATGAATAACATGATAAAGTATTTTTCCCTTCAATTATTTAAAATAAATTGATATCTCATGTACTTTTATGGAAATAATAAAAATTAAATAAATATATGGCCAAGGTGTTATGTATGCAAGTTCAATTTTAATAAATTCAAAGAAAGAGATGTCGAGAACATAAGTTTATGTAACTTACATACAACCTTATTCGATAGAGATATCATGATAAAGATATTATATTACATAATAAGTATTAATATTAGGTATTCTCTTAATATGACGTTAACTTTTTTTTCTATGGGTTACATAGAATGTTTCTAGATGTTAAACTTGGTCTTTGGGATGTTTTGTCTAATGTCACTGAAAACGAGGCCTAGAGGGTAACATAATAAGTGTATCTAGAACCTCAGATAAATAATAATATTTATTATTTTTTAAAAAGTTGATTAAATATTTCTTCTACATTTAGTTTGGAAATTATTCATTTATTCTTTATCACATATATTCTTTCACTTTTTATTTGGGAGAATATTTTGTTATTAGAATGTCAAATAAATATTTATTTTATATTTAGGGAATATAATATATATTTATTTATTGGTGAATAATTTAGTGAAATTTATTTATTAAATAAATAATAATGATTCAAGATTGAATAAATATTTTAGAGTAATGACTGACCAAGTTTAAAGGTTCGGTGAGAAATAATATATTGAATATTATTTGAATAAATAATATTTAACTAATTCGTGAGTTTAGAACATTTCAAGAAATAATAAATAATAATATTATTATAAATATGTGGTTCCATAGGGATTAATAAAAATAATAAGGGTACATGTTAAATTATTATTTTTTAACCCATGTTGTATATAAACCCTTTAATATTATTTTCTTAGGTTTTCCATTTCATTTTATTGTGTATAATGACATCTGGAGAGAATTATCTTGAAGCCCAAGAGAGATCCCTCTTCAATAATGTTCTCAATAATAGAGAGTTATTAAACTCAACCGCAACTCTCAATTCTAGAGAAATCAAATATAACCCTTCCCTGAAGATAATTTTGTGTCAATGAAAGATTAACAATGCAAGTATTAGGATCTACTTTAACACCTTGAGTTTTTATAAACATATTTTTTCTAATGAATTAGTTTTAATTTTATCATTGAATTTAACCTAGTCAAACATTCCTTTCACATGACACAATTTTTTATTCCACTACACACAATACAAACTTGGCATATGTTACATGCAACACTGAGCTTCTATAAAACATCATTTTATTGTTATAATTTTTTAAACTAGATAATTATAACCTACCTGTTAAAATTAGTAATATGAATAGTAATAAATACTTTAAAATATTTTATATAATGTTTTCATATAAATATAACATATCGATAATGAAAAATATATTTTTTGGTAAAATATTTATACGTTTGAAAATATTATTTTCTCAATTGAATTGCTTTTCATGTCTTTCGGTGAAAAATAATAAAATATATTTTACACACTTTTAGAAATTTTAATTTTACAAAATAAAATTCATTTTTGAATTCATAATGTCAAAATTAGATTAGGGTGATTTATTGGGATTTTTCTGAGAAACTACATTTCTGGATGAATAGTGAAAAATACTAACTTTTAATTAAAAATTTCATTTTTATATAATTTATTTATATAGTCAAATTATATTTAATTTTTTTTTTAAATTATAATTAGGTCAAATGTACATAATTTAATAAAATCTAGGTCATTTTAACCAATTTCACAATGAAATTGGATATAAAAACTTGACAAATTTTTGATCATTTTTACTTTAAAAACCCGTAGTGTTGTCTCGTCTACATGATTAATTTTAAATTATGTTCTTCCACTTATGTTATTTTAATTTGTAAAAATTATTCCATATTTAAAATTATAATAATTTATCAGTTATAATAATGAAAAATTAGTTTTTGACCAAAAAGTTTAGTGAATGCAGTTAAAATTAATTATAGTGATTAAGGTAAAATTCTGCTTAACAAGGGAATAAACCATACAATTAAGGAACCAAATGACCTATAAACTTGTAAAAAACCCATTTTATGGACATATTTATTCCATAAAACATCAATTATTTTTTTTTTCGTTTTTATAACTTTTTTAGGTAAAAATGTAGGTACACATAACTTGATTTAAAAAATGCCAAGTGTGTCCCCTCCCTACCCTATATAGGCCCCCACCTCTCCTCTAACTTTATACCTCTAAAATAACTTATGTTCGGCCAATATATGCCCAATAAAATCTCCAAAATACATCCCTTCCTCCTTGAATCATCCATTTGGGAAGAAATCAATTCAAGGAATCCCTTTCGGGAAAACCAAAAGGAATTACCCAAAAAAGAGGCAACATCCTTCTTCAAGATCTTTTATTTTATTTTTATTATCCACCCCTCAAATATACTTATTCTATGATTATAAAAAAACATTATCCTCAGTATAATTTTTTTTATACAAATGGGTTGACCTACACTTGTACACACTTTCATCTAATGGGAAACAAATATACTATTTATTTGTATGATAAACTACCACCTCACAAAACGATGATTGTTTGTTTTTCCTTTACCAACTTTCATGGTTGGGAATTATGGTGGGAGATATTTTTATATGTGATATATATGATAGTTATTATGTCTTTAATATTATTTAATTATTTTACAACACAAATCATTAAACTTTCCATTTTGTGTAAATACGGTAATTTTGTTTGAGGAAGTGTTGACTATTGCCCCCTCAAAGCGATGTGTTTCGTTCAAATACAACATTGGATGTATTAGGGATGATTATAGTGTAATTTAATTATATATATGAAATAATAATTATACTTTAATGATGTCATATATATATATTTATTCATTCTATTTATTTTTTTACTTTCAATATTACAAATAAAAACAGAAACAACGTTCATGTGTACGTATGACCTACCATCTCCTTGAACGATGCATTCCATTTCATTTTTATATATTATATATATTATTATAATACACATATAATGAATATATATGATATTTATATCATGTTTTATATTATATAAAACATTATATATGTATAAGGACAAAAGATATAACAAATTAAGACACATTCGGAAAATAAAGTGAATATTACTGGAAATGTAACCTTAACATGAAATTATTAAAAAGATGGTAATATAAAGTCATAATAAAACTATAAATGGTATTATATATAATAATATGGTTTTGTTATATATGTATAATAAACTTATTTTTATTATACAAGATATTTGAACAAGTTTGATGAGATTCAAGACACAAGGTAAGGGAATTTTATCTCAAATTTATTTTAATGAGATTCATCTATTATTCACCACTCATTTATTTTTTGTGGTGTGTATAATAACCATTTATTTATTTTATTAAACCTATAATTAAATTTATGAGTATTTAAATATCCATTTTATGACCTTTATTTCATGGGGTTTATGTTTTAAAAGTTACTATATCGGTAAAGTAATTTTGTCTCAATTTTCCTTTTTTGAGACACATTCCATGTTATGAACCTATATTTTTCCAAAAGGTGTATATAATGAAATTAAAATGTTATATCATTAATATAATTCATTTCATGATATGTTAATATTCATTTAATTTTATTCTTTCTGTTGTATTATGATTCAAAGTTACCAAATTGGTAATGATTTATAGCTAGAATCTCACCATTTATCAAGATTGTCTATGATTATGATCCCATTGATGAAATCATATGATACATATCTTATGAAATATAATTATTTTTCATAAACTTAGGTTATTCATCTTATATACAATTAATTTTTCCATTTTACCACTATTTGGTATATAAGATGATCAAGAAAGTGTTTCTAAGAAAGTATAAATTTAACCCACTCTTCAGTCAGAAATCTATGTTCCTTAAAAACCATGATTAATAAACTGTTTACAAAAAATATTATACTATTATCCTATGATATTTAAAAGACATTTTACCCCTATTTTATAGGCTTACCCACCACCATGATCATCATTCCCTTGAAACATCTTTTACAAGATTACAAAGTTATTTTTTAAGGAAATTTTTTTACTAATATTTTGGAAATTAATTTTTTAAATTTGTTTTCAATGAAGAAGGTTTTAAAAAATATTTTAAGATTTATTTCTATGTTTTAAAGTTATTTTATATGAAAATGGTTTTGAAAAGTTTTTATGTTTTAAATATCTTTTTTCAAAGAAGAAAGGATATTTCCTCAAGTAATGTTTTGAAATGATATTTCAAAATTACCTTACTCCAAGATGACATCCATTGATGTTACTCATAAAATTTCAGGAAATTATCCAAAGGATCCTTTCATATTATTTCTTGAATGTTTTATGTTTTTATGGAATGATTCTTATGACATATGTTAATCTTCCACGAATCATATGCCTTTGAAACCCGATTCTTTTCACGAGTTATTCTTTAATGAAATGATTAGGAAACCTATCTATTTTACATAGGTTATGATGTGATGAAATATTATTGATACCTATTTAATTTCATGGGTTATGATTTTATATTTATAAAACTCATATCTTTTCATGGGTCATGATATGATGAATGTTTTTTTATCTTATGTCACATGCATGTATGATTTTATTAGTTGATGGGTGGGACCTATATCCCCCTCTAATGAATTAGGTAAGAATAAGTTGTATATGATCTCAAAGGGTACATGGGTTATATAACAATACTGAAAGTAATAGGGTACATGGGTTGTTTCCCAAACATGAAAATAATAAGGTACACGAGTTGTATCCCAAGCTTGAAATTAAGAGGGCACACAGGTTATATCCCAAGCATAAAAGTAAAAGGGCACATAGGTTGTAGCCCAAACCTGGAAGTAAGAGGGCATATGAGTTGTATCCTAAAACTAAAAGTAAGAGGGTATATGGGTTGTTATCCCAAGACTGAAGTAGTTACATGGGTTGTTTACCAAGACTATCATATTATACATGTTTTGGTAGTTATCCTTGACATAAGTTTTTATAGTATTATTTTATGACACAATTTCTATGTCTTATTCCTCAGTTATGATTCACAGTTTATGTTATTTATTTCCATATAATTCATGTATTTTGAACTTTCAAGATTTATTCCACGATTCTTGATTATGATCTTCTGATATGAAGGGTGTGATCATATATGGTTATGATAACATTATCATACCCTTATTCTCATGCTTATACATACATGTCTCCCTTGTCTACCCTTACTGAGAATCTAAGCTCACCCTTTTTATGTTTCCTTCCCCAGGTTATAAATATATATTTCATGTATGATATGTCTAAGAGGGGTTATATTCTTGGATAACCTAGTGGGATATAATGTAGCTAACTTATGTACTAGTGTTTGTGTATCCAGGTTTCCAATGGCACTAAATTAAAACAGTATTTGGGTGTCTATTTTTGTAATGTTTTAAGTATTCCAAAATGGTTATGTAATGTATATGTATGTAAAGTGTGGGTCACTATAGTTGGTATTAGATTTAAGTTTTAGATAACCTTATAAAACTAGAATGAGAATACATTAGTGATATCCATAGTTATATTTCTAAGGATATATCTAGGGATATCTCTATGGATAAGTATAAGGATGAGTTAACAATTAGGAAAATTTATTATAACTTTGGTAAAGGATTGAGTGAGTGGTTTACTAAAAATAAATCCCTATCTGGATACTACAAGTGGATTTGGATCTATCAAATATGTACCTAGGGATGAAAACTCTGATAATGTGTCTCAAGCCTAACTTAGTGTAACCTGGTACATGAAAATGGGCCTTGCTGCACACCTGGTTTGACAGTCCTAGGGGATATACATTATAAATTCAAAAATGAACCATCATGAAGGATTTGAGTAGAGGATGACAATGAATAACCTAGGATAGACCTAAGGTGTCATTGATTAGAAATTACATGTCATGATTTGGAAACCCTATAAGTAATGTTTTCATGATTATGTTCTTTTCACCAATGATAAGTGTTTATAACGCTATGATTTCTGGTTTTAGTATATAGTGGGAACTAGATATAACTTGGTTGACATTGAATATTTTAGATGTGGAATGTTTGGCCATGACAAAAAAAGATTTCCTAAATTGAAATCTCATTAAGAGAACCATGAAGGTCCGTGGTTATTGGTTATATTGCTGACAATAAAGAGGATGAAAATGACATGTGAAATTTATGGGATGTTCTTATCATATTGTTTACATTAAACATAAGAATCTTGATTAGATTGAGGTATAACAACCTTAATACATGATTCAGATTTCATATTCTATGAAAAAGTTTTTAAGAAATAATTTGATGAATCCTGAGTAATGGTTTAAGAATAAAGTTGGATTAATGTAGTATTTATACCCTGAATTCAAAGGTTATGTTATATGAATCATGAAATATATATATATTTTTAGTATAAGATTTAATTAATGATTGAAAATGATATTTTTAATAGTGATTAAGATATATAAAAGTGGTATTTTGATTAGGGTAAGGTAACCCTTAATGTGTTCAAGATATAGAGAAAATTGTGTTTATCTTGGATAAAGAGATGATTGATTTGGATAAAATAATTCAGGTAATATCAATGATCTTAGAACCAATTATTTTTTTTTGAAAAATTGGTCCATGTTATCATGGATGAAGTTTAAAACTTCTTGGATTTATTGAATATATCTAGTAATCATTAGAATTGGGAAGCATTCTTGTCTTCCAAAAGGATTTATCGCAATACTGGTTATTACAATGTTTCAAGAGAATATACGATGAGGGTATACACATGTTTGGAATGAGACAACCAATAAATACTATGTGATATATAGGGGACTAATGTTAATCAGATTTTATGACTTTATTTCCACATATTTTTATTTTCATATTTCAGGAGGGTTATAAGATTAACCACTAACGAAAAGTTTAAGTTAAACTTTCGAGGAAGTATTTAGGTATTGAGGCTGTATTGAAAACCTTAGTTAAAAATATATTTAGTGATTTACTTTATTTCATGGATGAAAATCATATTTATTTTTTAAATTATAAAAGTGTTTTTTAGAAAAGTACATATCATATGTCGGGTGACAACCAATCAAGCCCAGCAAGGCAACAGGTCTTGAACCCATGATCGAAGGATGATAAGGGTTTCATACCTACCACTAGCCTATAAAATGTCTTGGTTAATGTGTTATTATTTTTTATGAATAAATATTGATGATAAACCAATATTTTTAATTTTTATGGTTATAGATTAATGTATTAACCATATTTATTTTGAAGAATAGATAGATACAAATAGTTTGGATTTTCATTATTTTATGGGGAGATTTGTTAAAATTATAATTTAGTGCTTCAAGCATAAAAGTTATTTTCTTAAGAACAATTTATTGAAGTAATGGACTAACTATAAATTGATAAAAGGAAAAAAAGAATAATTTTTATAGAAATATATCAAGTAAGTATATTTCCTTGGTCAATAAAATAATTACTCAACATTTGGAATGAAGGACCCCATAACACCTTGAGAGGGGAGGGGTGAACCATGGGATCAGCTATTTATTTTAAATTGATGGATCTTATTACCAAATTGGTAGGATACTATTAAACCTTTCTAATGAGAAAAAGTAGAAAACAAAAAATCACATGCAAAGAGAAGTCACAACAATTTTACTTGGTTCACCACTAAGGGATACGTCCAAGGAGATTACGCTGACAAGTTTTTGGTCATACCAAAATACACTAATCTTCACTAGTTTTGGATTACAAAAGTTTAGCACAGTCACTCTATGTCAGGCACACTGCCTTTACAAGGCTTTAGGAATAGGGAATTGTGTCCCTCAGATCACTTCCGTTGAATATCCCTTTCTCACTATATTGGTAAGTATCTAAACTCAGTTTATTGACATAAAGGTCACTTCGATGGGTTGAAATTAAATCATTCATCCTCAACTATATATAGATGCTCTATTGAAGTCTTTTTTTCACCTATATATGTATTCCACTTTTCTGTGAAGTGTTAGTTCGTGAACTGTTCCTCCGTGTACTGACCTTATTTCTCTGTGAACTGTACTGCACCGTGTACTGCGAGTGCTTCCTCCTCAAAGTACTCATACTTCGCTGCATACTACACTAGTTCCACTACATACTATCTTTCTCTGCAAACTATGAGGCTTCCTCCGTATACTTCCCTGCTCCATGTACTGTGAGGATTTCTCCGCGTTCTTACTCTACAAACCGTGATCGCATATTGCCTTCAGAAACTGTTCCCACATGCTGCTTATTCTCTATAGACCAACTCCTCCTTTTTGAACTATCCTCCATGAAATTGACTTCTTCATCCATGTACTATCTTCCATGAACTGTTATGGACCTCACAAAATTCCTTTTAGATTTTTAATTAAATTGTTTGTGGGGTTTTCTTCTTTTGAACTACTTCTATATTTTTCAAAATTCATCTCAAAATTTTAATCTCAGATCCATGCCCTAATGAATTCATTTGTTCTCCTAATATAGGTAAATAGATCAGCATAATTCACTAAACCTAGATTTACCAAATATTCTATACGGAACTACCTTTACCACATACCATGCATTTCCCACGAACCATATACCCGATGCGGTCCACGTACCTCCATTCTCCCTACGTGGTGGTACAAATCACCACCTCATTTATGCAAACAACACCCTTCTCAGTTTCTCCAAACACTGCCTCGTTTTCATGAACAAAATCCCATACCATGAACCTTTTTCCTTCCATGAACCACATTCCTTCCTGTAAACCTCCTTCACTCCGTGAACTGTTCCTCCTACACGATGCACATAGCATTTTTCATTCTACAAATTGTTCCCACAACGTGTTTTGTGGGTCGCCATTCTGCATACCATTTTTCATGATTTTTGAATTGTTCCCTAAAATCAAATTCAATGTAATTTATTTGTGGGAAAACTTTCATTCCTTTTCCAAAAACAAACTTCCAATTTTTGAGGCCCAAAATTTTGGCAATCCCTAGGAAACTGAACCACCTTAAACACATACTTCATCCTAAACTATAAGATCACATGACATGGAAACCCCTTGATCAACCTAAAGTGGATTAAAAATAAACACAAACCATATTCAATTTATTGAAAATAAGAACTTTGGTTCCAACCAAATCCCCCTTTGGCTTTGTTGGCAATCCGTAGATAAATTCAATAAAGGACCTGCAAAAATAATAAAGTGATACACAAGAAACAACTTATCCAACAAAACTCTAAGTCTATGTGGGAAATGATCATTGTAAAAAACAAGAGGGTAAGCATGAATTATATTCCCATGTCTTGGAATGATTTAAATATGTCCAAGTAAGCTCCAACGGTTTTCTAATAACACCAAATTGATTTTTTCATTCTCATTACCCCCCATTGTAGCTCATTGAATTTATCCTATAACTAGAAAAAAATACATAAAAACATATAATTATCCTATTTATCTATTCTAAATTATCTGTACTATTGAACTTATCCATTATCCAGAACTATAAATAAACCCAAAGAACCAAATTATAAATTTTAGAGCTCAAACTGCACTCCCCTGGATGGTATCTCCCCCATAAACCTGCATCAGTTTCACAAACATATTAAAATAGTTAAAAAAACTAGGGGGAGGGTAATTTTTAACCTCCTCATGCATGGGGAGGTGGATGAATAATGAGGTTCAACTAATTCTTTTTAAACATATGTGCTGACAGTGTCTTGGTCAGTATGTGAACCACTTGATCATCAGTTCCAACATGATCCATCTTAATCTTTCCTTGTTCCACTTTTTCCTTGATGAAGTGATATATGATTTCAATGTGTTTTATACGAGAATTATGAACAGACTTATTTTTAAGATAAATTACATTCTTGTTATCACAATGAATCACCATTGGCTATTTCACCTCATCACCAATATTAGTTAGTTGTTACTTCATCCAAAGTAGTTGAGTGCAAGCCTTTGTAGAGGAAATATATTCATCTTTATTAGTACTTAGAGAAGTGATTTCAAATTTCTTACTGTACTATCCCACACATTTATTGCCAATGAATAATGCTCCACCAATTATGGATTTTCAATCCACCGCATCTATAGCCCCTTTAGCATCAAAAAATTCTGAAAGTTCATTATCTTTTTCAACAACAAATTATAACTCATAATTGTGAGTGCCTTGAATGTACCAAATGATCCTTTTCACACCTGCTATATGTTCTTCCTTCGGATTACTTTGAAAGCTGGCTATTAAGAAAGTTGTAAAGACAAAATCTGGTCTTATAGTAGTCAAGTACAATAATCTTTTAATGATTATCCTATACATTGTGGGATCTACAGATGTCTCATCATCATGATTTCGTATTTTTTTTTCTAACTTCAATTGGTGTATACATTTGTTTGGAATCATGCATATTGAATTTCTTTAACAAACTCTTGCATAATTTTCCTAGGAAATTAAAGTGTAGTCTTTCCTCTAAATCTCCTGCATCCCCAAGAAGTTTGTGAGTTAACCAATTATTTACATTTCAAATTCAGATTTCATGTGATTGGTAAATTCCTCCACTAATCCTTGCCCGATTCCACTAAAAATAATATCATCTACATACACAAGAATCATGAAATAATCTTTATGAGAATTATTTACATAGAAATTTTCATCCACTCCTCCTATTTTAAATTTTATTTTCCTTGGATAAGAATCCAGTAAAGAGTACCATGCCCAAGGTGCCTGTTTCAGACCATATAGAGCCCTCTTTAATATGAAAACCTTTATTTCATCATTACCGAGAATAAATCCCCCTGGTTGTTCAATACATACTTATTCTTCAAGAAAAACATTTAATAAAGCTATCTTGACATCCATTTGATACATATTGTATCCTGTTTGAATTTCAAAAGAAATAAATAGTCTAATTAACTCTAGTCTAGCCACTAGAGAAAATGATTCTTTAACAACAACACCTTCAATTTGTGAATAGAATTTATACACTAGTTGTGCCTTATTTATGATCAAATTTTCATGCTAATCAAATTTATTTTTGAAAACCCAATTTTTCCTTGTAATGAATCAGATTTTACATATTTTAATTTTAGAAAATTTCTGGGAATATTCGGAGACAAGATACTGAGTTGGCATGCGATTCTGAGGCCTAGTGTGCTCAGAATGGTTCAGTAAAAATTGTTACATTTTTAATATTGTACAAGAAATTTTCTAGAAAAAGAGAAATAAATTCTTAATGGGTTCATAGGTCAAAAATATGAGGGAACCATTGAGCTTAGAGTAGTGGGTTCACCTAAGGAAAGAATTAGCTTTAGTCAGCCTGAGTCTCCTATGGAGAACCCAAAAATTGAATAACTATAAATAAAATAATAAAATAAAATAACAATATTATTAAAATCATAATAAATACTAAATAGTAACTTAGATTGAAATATGAGGCCACCGTTGAGTTCGTAAGGGGGTGTTTTTCATTAGATGAGACCTAACCTCGATCGGTGCATACTAGTTGAAAAAGATAGTTTTTGAACGTAAAATTCATTAAAATATTTTAATAAAAATATTTTATTTAATGTTACATGATGAAACATTAGTGGTTTTTCAATTTAATAAGCCTTATAATAAATCCAAGGTTATCATAATAACCCTAGAGTTTCACTAAGGCAAGGAGAAGGAGGATCTCTTCCTGATGACGACAGATTGGAGGTCAGAACTCGGATCTAGCATCGATGAATGAAGACAACATGGCTTTTTATCTTCATAATTGACTAATTGAAACCCCAATTAGGGTGTGACTTTTTTATTTCCTTTCCCATTATTTATCCCTGCGATGAACATGGATTAATCGATGAATGGATTATTCCACAGGTCGTGTGTATTATGGGTTGGGATTATTCCATTGCAAGAATTATTATCGGGTTGATTCATGATAAAAATTGTTTATTTTACCCTTTATTATTCAAATAGAATGGATGTATGGAGACAGACATGAATAAGGCGAATATCCATCCATTTTGGGTATTCATGTTCTTGTCTCTCTCCCATTCAATGTTTGTTATGTTTTAAAATCTGAGACGACGATCAAAAACTGATACAACATAAGGTGGTGGGAGAAAAAGGTGGGGGATAGAGGTGGATACTTAGGTTGTTTAATGTGGAGTATTATGAGGCTAGGCCGCTAGTGGGGTGACCGACCTAGAGGCCACACCGGCCCGACAGGGGGGCTGGACCAGGCGGACTTGGAAATACGGTCACTGGCAGGTCGACGACAACCCGTGGTCCAGGCGGGACCGCGGTGGCGAGACGACCCACGATGGTGGAGTCTATGGGTGGTGATTGAGAGAGGTCACCGGTAGTGAGGTCAATGGAGGTGATGGGGCATGGTCCAATAAAACTGCGTCAGAGGAGGGCCCGCGTTGGTGGGAGCTGCGGGCGGCGAGGAGGATGCGGTAGGAGGCCGCGTCATCAACCGGGACGCAATGGAGGCCATAGAATGTGGAAGCCACCCACATGGACCCCACAGTAGTGAAAACTATAGGGAAGGTTACACGGGGGGTGTCGGGATATGTCGTCCATAGAACGCAGTGCCCGTGCAGATTGGGCATCGCACACGGCTGCACCACGTTCAGGAGAATTTTCGGCCCGCTCATGCGGGCCGGGCTGAAAAAACTGGACTGCTTTCCAATGTCCCAATGAGCTAGGACTTTGGGCCTGGCCTTTGGGATGTACTAGTTTAGGTCAGCCTAAACTGACCAGGTTGGGTTGGTTCAACTGAACAGGGTCGAGTTGGACTTGGACAGGAGCATCCCCTTTTTACTGAATTGACCATATCTTTCAAACGGAAAGTTTTTTTGACAAGTCGTCTATGGAATTGGGACCCTTACAACAAGGAGGCATTTTTAAATGGATTGGTGGGTTTTTATTATGGATCATTATAGGTGGAGAGTATTATTTGGTTTGTCCCTCAATGGTTCAGTATGACATTTCTTCCACATCACAGGATAATAATCCCCTATAGAGGCTGAGTCCCAGATAGAGTTATGGAATCCCTCATTGGGACTAGAGAGATCCTACATTACCTATGATGGAGTTTTATGGGAATTGATGTGACCTACAAGTACTGGGGTTTAATCCTCCATCGATTAGGCCATGTCAGTAGGGTTTTCAGTATCCTGTGAGAAGGATCCCCCATGTTACAAGCAACATTGGTAGGGTCGTTATTATCCTTTGAGAAGGATACCCAACACTATGGGATAATATAGATTGGGTTATCAGTATCCTCTCAGAATGATCCCATCTTTGTATATCATGACCTTGACTAGTGTATTTCTCTTTGGTGGGGCCCAAATTAGCGGGACCTCTTTACAAGAGTCCTCAATGACATCATTGCATGAGGATTATGTTCTCCCGGACTGAGCATGCCTCAAGAAGAATCCTATGGATAATGATTGGTTGTGATATCGATACTTCATGTCTTTGAGAGACCATATGTCTCATGGATACTTCATGACGTATCGAGACCAAGTGTTAACTCAGATACTTTTGGTAGAACAGTTCTACATGCTTACTATCACATAGATCAAGTAGTGAGGTATCTTGGAATGAGCATGCTCTGAGTGGAACCATTTGGCCAATAGTGGAGGAGACCTTTTTTATTGGAATCATTTATAAATATACTGATATGTTCTTGTTATTTGTGTCGTAGACATATAACTACGTTGAGATGACTCTATCCTCTTAGTGATATTTTATTTATGGTCCTTTAATTTGTGTTTTAGGGTGTCCTACTGTGTATTTTTTCACTCACCTCTTCAAAGGATTTGCCTGTACATGTCATGTATTGTTCATATAATTGGTGCTTTGATGGAGCCCTTGGTGGAATGGGGCCAGGTGGTGTTTAAAGAGACTTGATAGATGTGGTGTGCTTCTATGGCTTCAAACAAATATTTTTTACACACTCTTCATGTAGGGTTTTCTACAGAGGAGTTCTTGAGACTTGCAACTTTTTACTTTTCCTTTTTGTTGGGCTTGTATGTTGGCCCCATTTACTTATAATTTTCTACTATTGTACTCTGTGTTGGTATCTTAGTGTTATTCCTGTTTGTTTACTTAGTATTTTCAGTTTTAGCACATTTTCTTAGAGATGTGTTCATTTGTGCATATACTTCGGTAAATGCATCCCATTTATTTGATATTCCTACTCGGTGCTAGTCACTAGCCCCTGGCCTATGGGAGGTGGTCTTGGGGTAGTCATGGAATGGGGACCTATGGGATGGGTCGTGACATAGTGGTATCAAATGGGGTTGGTTCTATCTTAAGTAACAAGAGTCTGTGTGTTTTGGTTTGAGTAAATAGTGTTAAATGTTTTGAGTTCGGCATTTAGGCTAGGGAATGTAGTATTGGTACGGTGGGTGGCCTATCCATCCACTAGGACTCCTAATTCTATTTTTTAACTTGGAACATGAGAACACTAATTATAGGTAACAAATTATGGTTCATGCTTCATATAGGAATGGATGGTGTTTTCCATGTCCTTATTGAGTCAGCTCATGAGGTATACTCTATTGACCATGGTGCATCTTGTTTTTCATCAAGATGACTCTATGTAGATAGCCAGACAAAATTCCACCATGTTATCATGAGAATGATCTGTTGGGTAATGAGATATCAGTTGATTTTTTTCTAGAGACAACACCTCTAGGTGGTGTACCATCTATACCACCACCTATAGAGTAAAACATGGTACCCTTAGTATTAGAGGATGAGTTTCTCATTATGAACACAATTCATGAGTTTCAGGGACAAAGACCCCAAAGGTTTTGAGTCAAGGTCGACTCTCAAGTGTCTGAGGCCTGTCTTGATGTGGTGACCAAGTTTTCTATCCATTTAGGGCACCAACAGATTATATGGTGGTCCTGGAGGTGAGCCTTCTACGCGGATCGATAGTGCGATGATGGGGTTTAGATTACCCAGTCTTGTGGTGGGATGAATCTTCCATGGACATATTTTGAGAACTTTTTTCATAGAAGGAGTTATCACCTTATAATCTAAGGGATATGCATTCCCAAGATCTTCTATATCTTCAGAAGGATGACATGTTTGTATTTGAGTATTCATTGAGGTATACCAATATTTCTAGGTACTAGATGAATACAATACATGACCAGTGCTTCAGGGATCAACCCTTCGAGCAAGATGTGTTTAGGGACATCAAAGCCAACGTAATTCCTCTATGCATTCCTACTTATTCTAGGGTACTAGATAAAACCTTTATGGTTGAAAGTACCTTGGCTAAGAGAATACATCCAATGAATGTTAATAGTGGGAAAGAAGGGCTAGAGACCTCAGAAGCAGGAAACTGTTTCTAGTTTTAGAGACTGGACATGTCAGACATTCTGAGAGGAGGTCTTAAAACAAGGGATCTATAAATCAGGGCTCATAGGGTGATTCCAGTCATCGTGGAGAGAGGAAATTATTTTAATATGTTGGTTGGGGACATCTCATAAGAGATTTTCCATCCTATCATACTGCTAGTAGGGAAATGGTGGATGGTCCACCAAAGAAGAGGCAACAATAGTAATATATGGATCTGCAAGGTAACAGATGAGTAGATGAGCTGGGAAAGAAGAATAGGGTGGTATACAATTTGATATGTTACCAAGATCACCCCCATGTGGTCCACACCAGGCTGAGGGAGCTGGAAGACAAGGGAGGGGTCAATTATATGTGGTCAAGGCATATGACCCAAGGGATCCAAGAATGATTCATGGTACGGTCTATGTCTTCTCTTAGCTGAAATATTAATAGAAACAAGTGTTAATAATTTTTTATTATCAAGAATCTTTTTTCAAGACATTGATTTTACAGTTGAACCATTTAATTGGCCCTTATGTCTGGAGATACCTACAGGAGAATACTCAATAATCACACTTATGCTGACTGTGTGATTTAACCCTTGAGCTGAGAGTTTTGGTTGGAAACTCTTAGTGGCAGCGTCAAGGCCTTATGGCATCATTCTTGGTATGGATTGGTTATCAATAGTCCCTGCTCAAATTGACTGTTTTAGGCAAAGGGTTTGGTATGTCCACAAATATGGAAGGAGGTTTTCCTTGGTCGGCAAAAAAGGAAACCCAAGTAGCATGAGATGGAATCCTGCATAGGAGGGCATAGCTGTTGACTCATGAGTCAGCTAGACTTACCCTTATAGAAGCATATTTTATGAGTTTTTAAGTTTCTAGTAGTAGTGGAAGAGTACGAGGACGTCTTCCCTAAATATGTTCTAGGATTACTTCCCCATAGGGAGATACACTTTTGCCTTGTTTTACACCTCATAATGGCACCAATATCTACATCAAAAAATCAGATGGCTTCAACAGAGCTTCTCAAGAAGAGGGTGAAGTTTGAGAACTTGTAGACAAAGGTCTTAGTAATAACTATTGTTTGAGGTTATGTGTGTATTATTGGATCTTTAACCATGTGACCATAGAGAATGAGAATACACTTCCAAGGATCGATCACACATTCTATTAGTTTAGTCATAGTTTAATGAGTACCCTGATTTTGAGTTTTCCAGGGGAGGGAGTCGAGTATGTAGTGTTCTATGATGCATTAGGGAACGAAATTTGTTATGTCTTGATGTAGAGTCAAGTGTTGATTGATTATGGTTTGCGCCAGTTGAGACCACATGAGTATAACTACATAACCCACAATTTTTATATGGAAACATTAGTATTCACATTGAATATGTGGTGAAATTACCTGATGGGTGGGCAGTTTATCGTCTAATTTTACCACAAGAGTCTTAATTATATCTTTTATCAGAGGGATCTAAAATTGAGATAGAGGTTGTGGCTAGATTTCCTCTAGGAACATAACATCAAAATTATCTATAATTCTAGGAAGGGGAACATGGTGAAAGACACACTCTGTAGGATATCCAGTTCATAGTTACTGAACAAGGCATTGGAATAGTTGTCCTAGTTATAGATATCCTTTGTGAATGGTGATGAAGCATCTTACATTTAATCAATGGTTGTCACCCCTCCACTATTGTATCAAGTTAGAGAGGCACAACTTGGGGACCTCCACTGTCAGACCTGATATGCTCAGTTGTCTATAGGGAAGGCCCTTGATGGATATTGGATAGGTGGAGAGCAATTCATTCTCTTTAGAGGGCGCATAGTTGTGCCAGTTTCATTGCAAGAGGAGATCATGAGGGAGTTCCACACATCCCCTTTTTTCAGTACATCTAGGTGTGAAAAAGATGTACCCAGATCTCTGACATCAGTTCTGGTGGCCGAGGATGAAGAATTCAATGGTAGAGTTAATTTCTTAGTGCCTCACTTGTTATCAAGTGAAGGAAGAGCATTAAGTTCTAGTAGTCCTGACTCAACCACATGATGTGTCAGAGTGGAATTTGGATGGGATATAGATGAACTTCTTGATGGGTTTACCATGCATGTGCGAGGGACACAATGCCATCTAGGTGATTTTTAACTGACTCACTATGATGGCCCACTTCTGAGTTTTTCTAGAGTAGAGTTTAGTAGAGATCTTAAGACACCTCTATGTGCAGAAGATAGTTTAAATCCATGGAGTCCCTTCAACAATAGTTTTAGATAATGATGATTGCCTTACATATCAGTTGTAGAAGTGATTGCAGGAGGCGTTTGGGAATCATCTTCCTTTGAGCACAATGTTTGACCCGTAGATGGAAATCCAAACTGAGTGGACTATTAAGGTTCTGGATGGAATTCTATGGGATTTCATGTTAATGTTTTGGCCACAGTTTGGAGGTTTTCCTACCTATGGTGGAGTTTTCATACAACAACAGCTACCCCTCCACCATCAGTATGGCACCATTCGAGCCTCGATACGGGTGACCTTTTAGGTCACCACTTTGTAGGACTGACCCAGGAGAGTCAGCACTCATGGGGCCAGAGTTGGTGAAGGTGACTACATAGAATGTACTGGTTATCTAGGAGTGGATGAAGACTGTACAAAGGCATTAGAAATATTATAATGACAGGAGATAAAGGCCTTTAGAGTTCAAGGAGGGAGACCATGTGTTCATTTGAGTCTCTCCTCCATGCAAGATATAGAAATTTGGCTCGGAGGAAAATCTATCTATGAGGTTCATCAACCCTTTCTAAATACTACATAGTGTTGGCGAGGTAGCATACCGCCTTTCTTTACCCCCACAGTTGGACCGAGTACACGATGTCTTCCAAGGGTCTCAACTAAGGAGATACATGTATGATTCATCGCACATTATTGACTGGGGTGACTTTTTCAAAGTACACAGTACAGATCAAGGATTGATAGGAGAATATCCTTCATGGGCAGTTGATTCCTCTAGTGCACTTTTGGTGGCTGTATGGGAATTTCCATAAGAGCACTTGGGAGTGAGAAGAAAAGATTCTTGCTCAGTACCCTAAACTTTTTGAGTAGCCTTGTTCTGGATTTTGGGGATGTAAAGTCCTAAGATGGGGAGATTGTAATGACTCCAATTTTCCTGATTTTATTTTTTGAATTTTTTTTGGAAAATTCTAAGACTAGGCGCTGAGATAACATGCAATTACAAGGCTCGGTATACCCAGACTAGTTCGGTGAAAAATGTTAATTTTTTAATTGTGTGGGTGAGTCATTTTCCTAAAAATGAAGAATAACATTTAAATGGGTGACCAAATCAGAAATCTAAGGGCATCATTGAGCTCATTGTAGTGGATTTACCCAAGGTGAGACTTAACTTTAGTCGATGCAGGTCTTTTGTGGAAAACATAAAAATGGAATAATAGTAAATAAAATAATTAAATAAAATTATTTTATTATTAAAATACTAATAACTCTTAAACAGTAAATTAGATTTGAAATCTAAGACCATTATTGAGTATATAATGGGGTGTTTTCCTTAGGTGAGTCATAAACTCGGTCGGCACATGCCAGCGGTGAAAGATTGTTTTTAGACGTGAACGTCATTAAAACATTTTCATAAATATATTTTATTTAACTTTACATAAAAATGGAGTAGAAGTTTCCATTTTTAATTATCCTTTTTTGAAATATAGATTTATCGTCATAATCCTAGAGTTTCCTTAAGGCAAGGAGAATGAGGGTGTTTGGCAGGTGATGACAGATTGGAGGTCAAAACTCAGATCAAGTATCAATGAAAGATGAAAACATGGCTTCTCCCTTCATTGATGAAAAATAAAAACCCCAGGTAGGGTTGATTTCCTTCTCCATTATTTATCCCTATGATGAACATGGATTAATCAATGAATGGATTATTCCATAGGTCGTACTTATTATGGGTTGAGCTTATTCCACTATGGGAATTATTATCGAGTTGATTCATGATATAAATTATTTATTGTTCACCTTCATTCTTCATCTAACATGGATAAATTGAGGCCGACACGAAAAGGTCCTAGATCAGTCCATTTTGGGCGTTCATGTTCTTATCACTCTCCCATTTATCGGTCCACATTCCTTGTGTCTTATAATCTGAGATGGAAATCTGAAACTGTGATAGCGTAAGGTTTAAATAGCGCAAGGAGGTAAACAGAGGTGGAGACTCTAGCCATTTCATGTGGAGCATGACAGGGTGTGGCCGCCGACGGGGTGGTTGGCCTGGAGGCGACACCTGCCCGATATGGAGGTTGGAATAGAAAGACCTGACAAGACGACTGCCAAAAACTAGTGGTGTAGGTAGGACCACGGTGCCGAGATAATCTATAGAGGTAGAGGCCATAGGTGGTGATCAGGTGAGGCCACTAGTAGGGTGGCTAATAGCGGTGACAAGGTATGATCCAGTATGACCACGCTGAAGGAGGGCCCACGGTGGTGGGAGCCGCAAGCGGTGAATTGGACATGAAAGGATGCCACTTTGGTGACCAAGAAATGTTAGACAACCACATGGAATCCACAACAGTGGTGGAGGCTACGAGATAAGTGAAAAGGGGGAGTGGGGGTGCACCGTCTATGGATTGTGGTGGTAGCTCTTATAGGGTAGCATATGCGGCTGGGCCGCGTGCAGGAGAAGGGTTGTCCCACTCATGCGAGCGGGGCTAGAAAATCCCGGACGCATTCTAGAAACCCAATGGGTAGGCCTTTAGGGTGGGCTGATTTGGGTTGGCCCAGACTGACCAGGTTGGGTCAGGTCGGCCGAATTAGGGCGGGTTGGACCCGGACCAGACCAGACACTCTTTACTGAATTGACCAAATCATTTAAATGAGAAGTCTATCTAACGAGCCATATATGGAATTGAAACCCTTAGAAAGAGGTGGTATATTTGAGATGGATTGGTGGGTTTTTAGTATGGACCATTATAGGTGGAGATTTACCCTTAGTTCTTCGCTCAAGGGTTCAATACAACATTTTGTCCACATCACTGGATAGTAATCCCCTCTAGAGGCCAAGTCCCATATAGAGTTGTGGCATTCCTCCTTTTAACTAGAGTGATCATCTATCACATCTAATGTAGTTTTATGGTAATTTATGTGACCTATAAGCATAGGGTTTTAATCCTCCATCTAGTGGTCCGTATTGGTATGGTTTTCAGTATCCTCTGAGAAGGATCCCCTATGTTACGGGCCACATCTGTATGGTCATCTGTATCCTCTAAGAAGGACCCCTTATGTTGTGGGCTAATACATATTGGGTTTTAAATATACTATAGGAAGGATCCCCTCTCTGTATATCATGACCTTAACCAGTGTATTTCTCTTTGGTAGAACCCAAATTAGTGGGACCTCTTTACAAGAGTCTTTGATGACATCATAGCACGAGGAGTGCATTCTCTCAGAATGAGCATGCCTAGAGAAAAATCATGTTTCTAATGACTGGTTGTGATATCAATACTCTGTGTATTTGAGAGACCGAATGTCTCAGGGAAGCTTCGTTATGTATCGAGACTAAGGGTTCTTTCAGATACTTTTGGCAGACACATTATACGTGCTTACTATTAGATAGCTAGGGGAGTGAGATGTCACAGAATGAGAATTCTATGAGCATAACCATATGACTAGAAGTAGAGGATTCCATGAGTCTTGGAATCCTTTATGAGTATACCTATATGTTCTTGTTAAATGTTTTTATACATAAGCCTACATCGAGCTGATTGTATCTTCTTAGTGATGTTTTCTCTATGGTCTTTTACTTCATGTTTCAAGGTGTCCTACAAAGTATTGTATTACTCAACCCTACACAAGCTTCTCCCACACGTGTTGTGTCTTGTGTAGATGATCAACACTTTAATGAATTACTCAGTGGACTGGGTCTAAGTGGTGTTTAAAGAGACCCAATAGATGAGGTGTGCTTCTGTAGTTTCAGAAAACTGCTATATTCCTACCCTTATGTTAGGGTTTTCTACGGAGGATTTCTAGGGAGTTGTATCTTTTTAATTTTCCTTTTTTGGGATTGTATTGTGGTCCCATTTACTTTACGGTTTCTACTATTGTAATATATGTTGGTATCTTATTGGTATGCCTATTTTTTACTTAGTGTTTTTAATTTCATCACTTTTTCTTGGAGACCTGTACATGTGTACAAGTACTTTTCCAAATGCCACCCATTTGGGGGATATGACTACTCAGTTCTAGTTTCCCACCCCTATCCTATGGGAGGTGGGCTTTGGGTATTCACAAAATAGGCCCCTCTAAGATGGATTGTGATAGTACCAATCACATTGTGGGTTTTGGGTCTCTTAACTGGATCCCATGTATAGTTCATATCAATCTAATATAACTCTTCATTCATGGCTTTAACCCATGATTAATCCTTTGTATCTTATTCAAACGAGGATGGTTCCACAACTAATAAGAATGCGTATTGTGTATTATTCCTCATTCACCTTGTTTGTGTGGGTGCTGTCCAATCCCCAATGATTTTGGATTGAAAAATTTCTTTTCTTCAATTTCTCCTATGAGGTTTAGATGAATTTTCTCTTTCCATGGTTTCCTCTTTTGATTTTTATTTGGAGTCAACATCATGATGTGATTCCTAGATGTTTTTCATACCTTTTTCTACTTGTGGATTTGGATCTGTTCCATTTCCACATTCTTCCTCATCCTCAATCACATCAGCAGACAAATTTATTGAGGCATTTATAGTTTTATCTTCTATGATCTTCACATTACTTCTTTACATATTTTTTCGAAGATGTTTATTGAAACATTTTTAGGCATTACTACTCATTTAATATCTAAGTAATATTACTTTATATTCAACATCACCATACTATCCATGATTCCATTATTTGTTTCAAATAAAGCATTTACTTCTGAAAACATGAAAATACTTTAAAGATGGATTCCTTCCATTCCATCACTTATAAGGTGTCTTGGTTTCCCCAATATAAATCCTCATTTGGTTTTGGACATAAAATGAAGCTTGAATATCCTCTTTTCAATAATGGTGAGAGATATGACTCCCAATCATCATAGTTCTGGCCATACTATTCACATGTCAATTTTGGCGCTCAAAAAATCCATTTTACTATGAAGTTATCATAACAACCACCTCATGTTGTATTCTATGCTTTTCTAGGTAACATTAAAACTCAAGGAATTTGTATTACCCTCTATTGTTAGAGCACAAAACTTTGATTGTCCATCCAGTATCATTCTCAAAAATTCGTTGATAAGTTTCCATGCAATCACACACTTTCTGTTTCCTATGTATAACCATCAAACAATTCATTCTACTATAATCATCAATGAAAACGACAAAATACCATTCTACATATTTTATAGAAACATTTATCAAACCACATAATTCTGTATTAATGTGATCAAGAATATTTGATACTCTTTTCTTCTTTGGATGATATGAACTATACACCAACTTCCCTCGTATGAAAACATCACAAGTATTATCCTGTTCATGCGTCATATTTGGAAGATCCGCAAAAATCTTCAGTTTATACATATTTTTCATATCTTGTGGATTTATGTGACTCAACCTCTAGGTCCATTAGTTGTTCTCTTCTTCAACTATCATGTAACAAATGTTCTTATTACTATCAACCTGATATAAGTTTCCATCTGTTTTGTATACTTTCATGAGAGAATTACTTGTTTTTCATTAATAGTACAACAGTTTTGATTGAAAGATACTATAAATCCCGAGTCACAGAGTTGACTCACACACAGGAGATTGTGACACAATCCATCCACATAAGGAACTTCAGCCTTCTTTAGCTCACTATTAGCCCGTTCTATACTTCTACTGCCTTTGATCTTCAGGGAACCATGATTACCAAACCTCACTGTTCCATCATCCCTTTTCTTGTTATTCATTAATAGGTCTTTATTTCCAGTCATATGGGATGATCATCCACTATCCATAATCCATGTACTACTATTCCTAGTATCCTTAATAGCTACTTCAGCAAAGTTGTATTTTTCTACATTTTTCTTTTCCTTCCAAGAAATATCAGTTTGAGTGAATGATAAAGATAGTTTTTCAAATATCTTTTCCACGTTCATAGATTCTTTATAATCATATTATTCTTCTAGAGGAGAAAACATGTTTGAATGAACAACACAGTCTAGTTGAAAAGTATTGACTTGTATCTGAGTTCTATATGAATTTTTTCTTCCATTCCTCTATCTGTAATCAATAGATTTATGGCCAAAGTTAGAACACTGAAAACAATATACATAGAAACTATTTCTTCTATAATAATTAGTATATGAATTCATTCACCTTTTTTTACTTCCTAGATATTCCCCATTCAATTAACTCTGTGCCTCTTCACAGTATGACATGGTATGGACCAGATAACCACAGAATTGACATTTCATAAGTGGGAATGTATTTTCAAAATTATTCCTTCTCATTTAATTTTCATTAGGATGGTATTTTTACTGCATATCATCTTGGGATGCCTGAGAATAGTTTTTATTTCTCTTTTTAGTTATAATTGTGGGTTTCTTCCTCAACACTTCAGGTGAATTTTTAACCTATCCAACTTTGATCTTGCCTTTATTTTGACTCATTTTATTTTCATCATTCGATGTTTCGACATCACAATAGATTCTACTATTACCCATGCATGTAAGTATTTGGTCATTCAAAATATTTTCAACTCCATCAGATGCTTATCTCTCTCTAGTAACTCAACATCTGAGAATTTTTCCAAACAATATTTTTTATTTGTTTCTTTTGAGATTGATTCACTTTTGATTTTACTCCTATGAGTAACAACTCCGTCCTCTAGACCTTCATTAGTCTTGGAATTCTCTTCCAATCTAGGGGTAAGTTCATTTATGAACATTTCATTTTCTTTAATTCCGAGTTTTAGTTCCACTACATTTTTTGTGCTTTCAAGGATTGATGACTGTACTTTCACAAATATTTCTAGTCAATCAAATTCAGCTTCAAGATGATTAATATATACTGATGATTCTTCACCAATTTCTCTCCACTAATTTCATCTCTTACATTGATTCTCAAGCTTACCAAAAGCACCCTTATGTTGTTACTTGGGATTTCCATTAGTGGTCAACTAATTATCTCCAGCTTTATCTTTTGGTGGTTCTATTTTTTCAATTGTTTCAATCATGGAAGCATGGTTTCCAGACATAAATTATGATTCTTCTTCCCAAAATAATTCATTCTCATCATCATATTCTTCACAGACAAAACTCTTTTGTTGTAATTTATTTCTATATTTTAAGTATCTATTTTTGAAAAACCTTTTATGAGGCATCTGAATGACTAATATTTCACTTTCTTCATCATCAAACTTTCTTGGGATCCAAGTGGAAATGTACACAACTCTTCCACAAAAAAAGTCAGGGGAAACTTGAATTCAAATTTACCTATTCCCTTCTTGAATTTCTGGGTAAGGAGAGAAATAATTTCTTTTTACTCATTATATTAATAAAAAATATATCTTGAAATTTCCAATTTTTCCATGGATTTCAATTCAATTTACTTTTTTACATGATTCATTGCATCTTCAGGTTTGACTCTCATTTCATAAGCCACTAGACTACTAAAAAGATCATCCAATGGAAGTTTAAAGAGATCAATTTATTCAAGGGATGACACATTTATGTTGTAAAGAGGTAGAATACTTATTAAAATTTTATTTACAATATCAATGTCCTTGTTTATTCACAAAGTCGTCATATTTATCCAATAACTTTAGTAATTCAATTTAAAAACACAAATTCATTTTCATCTGAATGCATTTTCATATGAATGAATTTTCATATCATCAAACCTATTGTAAAAAACATAGAGTTTCTCCTCCTTAATATTGTTGTCTCCTTCATATATGTTCTCTAGTTTTTCCCACATAAAATTTGATGATGTAAAACTAACCAATTTTAGATATATCTAATCAGAAATAGCTAAAGTGAGGGTATGATTTGCTTTGTCATCTGCATCAAGAATTTTTATGTTTGTATTAGTCATAAACATTACAATTGGATCAGTGACTTATATTACTTTTAAATTGGAAAACTTGACTTCCATTCCAAGAGGTATTAGATGAGATATCATCATATTCTTCAAGATTTGAAAGTTTCTTCCATCAAAGAGTGTTACTCCCATAACTTTTACTATATTCTCCATTAGAGAAATGAAGGGATGATTTAACACCAGTAACCTTTATGCTTTAATACCATATAAAGGACTAAAGAACACCCTAAGAGTGGAGGGGTGAATCAAGGTTTAATTTTTTTATTTTAAACAGATGGATCTTGTTCCCTCGTCGGTAGGAACCAGTAAAACCCATCTAATGATAAATAGAAGAAAATAAACAATATCATGCAAAGGGAAGACAGAAAATTTTTACTTGGTTCACCACTGAGGGTTATGTCCAAGGAGAATACACCAACATGTTGTCAGTTGTACAAAAAACCACTAATCATCACTAGTTGTGGATTAAAAGAGTTTAGCATAGTCACTATGTTCTAGGAGAATTGCCTTTACATGGTTTTAGGGATATCACACTACGCCCCTCTGATCTCTTCCATTGAATCCTCTTTTCTCACTACATTGGGAATTATTTGAAATCATTTTATTGAATTGAAATTTTCTTCAATGGGTTGGAATCAATTCGTGAATCCTCATCTGTAGATAGATTCTCTATTGAAGTCTAGTTTTCACCTGTAGATGTATTCTACTTTTCAGTGCACTGTTAGTTTGTGAACTATTCCTCCGTGTACTGACCTACTTCGTCCATGAACTGTACTACACCATGTATCATGAGTTATTCCTCAATGAACATCTCATGCTCCACTGCATACTACACTACTTCCACTAAATACTATTTTGCTCCATGTACTGTGAGGCTTCCTACGTGTACTTCCCTACTCCACATACTGTGAGTCTTCCTCTGTGTACTTCCTCAATAAACCGAAACCACATAATACCTTTGTAAACTACATCTTCATGTTGATTCTTATCTCTAAAAAAACTCCTCCTCCATGAACATTATTCTACAAAACTGGAATTCTTTCTCTATGTGCTATCTTCCGTAAACTAATCTGGTCTTCATCGAATTCCTTTTAAATTTTTAATTAATGTCTTTTTAGATTTTTCTTCCCAAGAACTACTTCTATATTTCATTTAATTACTATTGTATTTTTAATCATATTGCTACACCATAATAAAGGTATTAGTGATCCTTATATAAGAAAATAGATCTTCATAATCCACTAAAATGAGATTTACCAAATTTTCTATATGAAACATTCTTTAATGTGTATCTTTCATCTCCTATGAACCATATCCCCTACGCGGTCCATGTGTCACCATTCTCCCTACGTGGCATCACAAATCACTGCATCATTTCTGAAAATTACACCATTCATGGTTTCTCAAAACTCTGCCTCATTTTCAAGAATGACACCCCATCCTAAAAACTGTTTTCCTTCTGTGAACTGTAGGCCTTCCCACGAACCTCCTTCACTTCGTGAACCATTACTCCTATGTGATCACAAACTATTTTTGATTTTGTGAATGATTCCTACGATGTGGTTTACAGTTCCCCATTCCATGTACCATATTTCATGATCTGTGAACTATTCTTGGAAATCCCATTCATTTATTCTCATTGTGGAAATACTCTCATTCCTTTTCCAAAATCAAACTCCTGATTTTTAGGGCCCAACAATATGGAAAATACTAGGAAACAACCCCACGTTAAACACCTTCTTCAACCTGTACTATAAGATCATTTGACTTGAGAACTCCTTGATCAATCCAAAGTGGATTAACAAAAAATACAAACCATACTTTATTTCTAGAAAATAATAGCCTTTGTTTCAATAAAAAATATGATTTATTTTTTTTCTGAATAACTTAATTTTTTTGTTGAACCAATAGACTTTTAAATCATCAAAGATGTATGAATTTTAGGCCATAAACTTTTCATTTATCATTCACTTCTTTGTGATTGATGACCTTAATCACTCCCTATGAATATTTAAGCTTCTGTTATAAGTCATTGTTTTCTACTTTACACCTATGTTACCCTATGTGGAAGACTAGTTATGTGATAATTTGGGTAACCGTTATGTTTCCAACATTCATTTTTTCAATGTAAGTTTCATTATTCATTTTTAGGATGGGGGTTTCTATGAATTGAACTTTTAATTATTAATCCTTTGACAAAACAAATGAATTCTGAGGGAGAAGTTCTTTTTAAGGGGGGTATACTATAACACCCTGAGTTTTTATGGACCTTTTTTTGAATGAATTAATTTTTATTGATGTTATTAATTTCACCATGTCAGAAATTCACTTCACACAACATCGAGTTGGCTTGTGCTACATGCCACACCGACTCAAGAAACATTATACACAACAACGAGTTTCTACGAAAAACCATTTTATTGGTACAATTATTTTAATGAGATAGTTATAACCTAGTTATTAAACTTAGTAATATGAATAACAATAAATATTTTTCAAATATTTTTTATTATGGTTTTATATAAATATAAAATATTTATAATGAAAAGTTTAATTTTTGGAAGTCCTTATTTGTTTAAAAATACTATTTTTTGAAATGATCTGCTTTTCACGTCCTTCTATGAAAAAAATAAAATTAATTTTAAATAATTTTATGAATTTAATTTGATAAAATAAAAATAGTTTTTGAATTAATAATTTTAAAATTATCTTAGGGTGAATTTTTGGGATTTTTTTGAGAAACTTCATTTCAAGATGAATAGTTAAAACATTGAATTGTAATTATAAACTTATATTTCATCTAATTTATTCATATAGTTAAATTATTTTTTAATTTGTTTTTAAATTATAAATAGATAAAATATAAATAAATTAATACAATATAGGTCATTTTATCCATTTTAACATTGAAATTATACATAAAAACTTATCCAACTTTTAATCATTTTCACTCTAAAAACCCGCAGTGTCGTCCCGTCCGCGGGATTAATTTTAAATTATTTTCTACCAATTATGTGATTTAAATTTGGTAAAATAGATTAAATATGTTTAATAATGATAATTTATAATTTCTAATACGTTCAACGTAGTTTTTGACCTGAAATATTTGTGAATACTGTTAAAATTAATTATAGTGATTAAGGTAAAATTAAGATTAACAAGGGAATACAACATAAAATTAAGGTCCTAAATGACCTATAAAATTGTCCAAAACCCATTTTATGGCCATAAATAGGCCATAATACTTCCATTGTTGAGTTTTTTTCTATTTTTTTATAACTTTTGTTTTGGTAAAAATGTGGGTACACCTAGCTTTTTAAAAAAATACCAAGTTTTCCCCTCCCTTTCCTATAAAGGGACTCCACCTCTCTACCTAATTCAAACCTCTAAAACCACTTAGGTTCATCCATGATATGACAAATACAAACCTAAAAATACCTAAATTTTTCTTTTAATCCTCTCTTTGGGCAGAAATAAATCCATGGAAGCCATTTGGTGAAAACCAAAAAGAGTTACCCAAAGATTAGGTAAAATCCTTCCTCAAGATCCATTATCTTATTTTCATTATCCACCACCTACAATATCCTTATTCCGTAATTATAAAAAAATTATCCATAATATACTGATATTTTTTATACTAATTTATCTATCTACACTTACACACACTTCTATCTAATGGGAGACATACATATTGTTTTTATGTATGGTAAAGTACCGTCTCACGAAACAATGATTGTTCATTTTTTCCTTTATCACCTTAAGTGGTTCAGAATTATGATATACATGATGTTTATATATGATATATATGATACTTATTATTTATTTAAGATTCTTTAATTATTTTACTAAAAATATATTTATAATTTCCATTTTTTTGTAAATATGATAATTTTGTTTGAGGAAGTGTGGTATACCGCCCTATCAAAGTGATCTGATTCGTTCACACACTACATGGGATGTATTAAGGATTTTTTTTGAAATTATAGAATATATATGACTCAATAATTCTAATTTAATGATATTAAATATATATATACATATATTTATTTCATATAATTTTTTTTACTTTCAATATTACAAATAAAAATGGAAACATCGTTTATGCGTACGTACGACCTACCGTCTCCATGAAAAGTGTATTCCATTTCCTTTTTATATATTATATATATTATTATAATAAAAATATAATGAATATAAATTATATTTATATCATGGTTTAAATTATGTAAATCATGATATATGTATAAGGACTAAAGATATAAAAAATTAATACACATCTGAAAAACAAAGAGAATATTACCCGAAGCGTAAACTTAATATGAAATTGTTAACAAACAGGTAATATAAATTCATAATAAAACCATATATGGTATTGGATATAATAATATGTTTATTTTTATATATTTATAACAAACTTATATTTATTATACAAGATATTTTAATGAGTACAACGAGAGTCAAGACACAAGGTAAGGGAATTTCATCTCACTTTTTATTTTCATGAGATTCATGTCTTATTCACCACTCATTTCTTTTGTGTGGTGTGTATAATTATCCTTTATTTATTTTATGACTTTTATAATTAATTTAATGGTTATTTAAATATCTATTTTATATAACAACCCTGCTAATCATTACATACTTAAACATGATTTATTATATAAAACCTTCACTTGATACAACATTGAAGATAGAGAGGTCTAGTGTATTTGGGGCTTAAGAAAATTACATAACAACTTAAAGCATAGAATGAAACATCTTATTGAAAACACAATTTAAATGACCACTACATTCCCTCGTACTTAGCATTGCATAGGATAACTTGAGGACATTGATAAGAAAATGGTGATCTATATAGCCCAGTAAGGGAATAAACATGGAATTACATGAGGAATACAATGCATGTTAGACAATAATAATATCAATGGATAAAAATATAAACATGAACATAAAGTCATGATAAATCATGAAAATCATAACATGGAGATGTGGTAACAACACTTAACATGGAATTAGCATGAGCCAAGGATCGTTGCACATAATGAATGAGTAAACCCTCATTGCACATGAAGCATGAATAAACCCTCATTGCACTTGAATTAGAATGAGTAAAAACTAATTGAACATGACATATAATGATACTATACTTTACCCAATTCATTAGAGTGCGATCAGGGCACACCCTTCATAATCATTTCATTTTATGCATAAGTGTGCCTCATGGATCATATAACATGGAATCAATCAACATCATAAGTTATTCTACAATTAAGAAATGTGGAATAAATAAATTGATGTACCATTCAATATGTATATGTGAATAAAGGTGAATATCTTTGATAGAGACATTGGTATGATATTCACTACACAATGATCTTGGCTTGAAACAAAACACGGTGCAATTTTAGCAGCATAACGATGTGACATAAGAATTCATAAAAATGGTTGATGAGAGAGAAATGAGTTTCTTATAATATTTACATGAAATGGTAAGTAAGGGGGGTCATATAGATACATGTCCCAACAAATTTAATGGAATTTAGATATGTAATACAAAAGAATTTCTTGAATGTAAATGAGGAGAGAGAAATTCCTTATGGTATTTCGGCATGACAATAGGTGTATATGGGAGGAGTTAATGAGAGAGAAAGGGGATATCTCATTATTAAAATATGAATAGGGAAGTATGATGGTGGTGTGAAATTGTACCCCAACATTTATAATTTAAAACAAAAGGGCATAATAATATAAGGAAACTTGGACGTAAATAACAAACGTGAGAATCCCTTACTTGGAAGTGTAATCCAAAAGGCTTGGGAGGGGCTTGAGAGAGACTTATTGGGAGTTTGGGGTGACTTGGGTTGGTTCTAGGGAGATGATGGAAGAGGTTGGAAGAATTAAAAATGATTTGTGTGAAGAGGAAGTGGGAGCTTGAGTGGGTTTATATAGGAAACAAGGAGGAATTCTTTATTATTTAGATTTAGGACAACACACATTAAACTAATTAAAACCCCAAACAAGACCATAGTTTTTGAACATGGTTTTTGAAAAAGGGGAGTGAAAAAAAATATTTTATAAGGACAATGGTCTAAATTATTAAAATAATAGGGTTGCTTATGTGGAGGTGAGTCACACTCTAAAGGAAAACAATTTAAAAAGACAAAATGTTTTATAAGTCTTGAAGGGTCCCCTAAAGCTTTGTAAAATAAATAAAAAAAAAATCCAAAATCACATTATTTTAATGGTAATACATATATTGACCTAAAATAATGTTTATAGTATTTTATTACATCACTATTGGGTTATTATGATGTCATAAAACACATTATATATTTAAACAGTAGTTTATTTTTACCCAAAAATTTGGTTGTCTCAGAAAATTATGAAAAATTTACGCTTGGATAATTTGAACATCCTGATTTGAAAAATAATATTAATTTTATCTAAATAATTTTATAAATATGAGAATTTTTACTTTTAAAATAGAAAACAACATTTATCAAAAATTCATGGGTTTTGACAAAAACTGCTTTCAAACCATAATAAAAATTACATTGTAATCATAAAAATTATATGATCTTTTATATTTAATAAAAATTAATTTATTAATAATAATATTTTATTAAAATATTATTTAATTCAGAAATCCATTAATTCATCAAAATAGACTACTTAGTTAAATATTAAAAAAAATACTATTCATGATTTTAAAACTCTTTACAAAGTGACAATAATAAAATGAATGTATAATATTTATAAAAAAAATAATGTACATAGTAATAGTGCTAGGGTCTCATTGCATAAACCCTTAAAATACCTGCATAAGGCCTTAGGGTAAGGTGAACGATGGTGAAAAACTCTTGGGGTGGCTCAGATATCATTGCTTGAGTGGTAATCTCTATCAACTTCAACTTCCCTCGTAGGCGGTTCCGCTCGAGCTTAACATATCCAAGCTCATATTGGACTTGGTCAAGAGCAAATCCCAATTAAGCCACCTCATTTATTAGCTCAGATAAATGGGCTTCGTATGGGTCAAGTCTACTAGATTAGGCCATCACTTTTTTTTTCTGAGTAAATTGGATTTGTTAAAACCCCATATTTCTACTAATCATGTGATCACTGTTCAACGACTATATTAGAAACAATCACAATTCTTAACGATATTTTAAAATCCAAAACATAAAACCAATATGTGCATATGTTTCACAGAACCATAATAATACATTTAAATATACCAAGAGGAATATTCATTAATGGATTTTTGGGTCATTACATATTATTAACTTTATTTCATGAGGTTTATGTTCTAAAAGTTACCATATTGGTAAAGTAATTTTGTCTCAATTTTCTTTCTCTAAGAAACACTACATGTTATACACCTATATTTTTCCATGAGGCGTATATAATACCTTTGAAATATTATATAATGAATCTCATCCTTTTCATGATTTTTAAGCCTCAATTAATTTCATTATTTACAATGTATTATGATTCAAAGCTACCAAATTGGTAATAGTTTATAGCTACAATCCCACCATTTATCGATATTGTTTATGATTTTTCTCCCATAGATGAAATATTATGGTCCATATATCAATAAATCTCATGATTTTTCTTAAACTATGTTTATTCATGTTATATCCATGTAGTGGTACAATTTTCTGACTCTTTGGTACATAAGATGATTTAGAAATTGTTTTTAAGAAAGTTTGGCCTTAACCCTCTATTCGGTTGGAAATCAGTATTCCATAAAAACCATGTTTAATAAATGGATTGAGAAAGAATATTATACTATTATCTTAGGATATTTAAAATATAATTTTACCTATGTTTTATGGACTTACCCACCATTATGACAATCATTCCCTAGAATCTTCTTTCACAAGATCACAAAGTTATTTTTTTAAGGAAAATGTTTTCCTAATATTCTTGAAATTCATCATTTTAAAGTGGTTTTCAGTGATGAAAATTGAAAAAATGTTTTAAATATTGTTTTCTATGTTTTCAAATTATTTTATATGAAAATGGATTATAAAAGGATTTTTTAAATTTATTTTTTCAAATAAGAAAGGATATTTCCTCAAGAAATGTTTTTAAAAAATATTTTAAAAATATTTTACATCTAAGAAGAAAACTGTTGATGTTAATAAAACCCATATAGTAAGTTATCCAAAGTTTCTATTTGTATTATTTATTTAATGGTCTATTTTTTATGGAATTATTTTTATGACACCCGTTACTCTTCCATGGGTCATATGCCTTTGAAACCCACTTATTTTCATGGGTTATGATTTAGTTTAATGATTAGGAAACCTTTAAATTTTCCATAGGTTATTATATGATGAAATGTTAGTGATATCCATTTAATTTCATGGGTTTTGATTTGATATTTATAAAGCCGATATCTTTCCATGGGTCATGATATGATGAATGTTTTGTTATCTTGATTCACATGTATGTATGATTTTATTATTTGATGAGAGGGACCTATATCTCCCTCCAATAAATTGGGTAATGATAAGTTGTGGATGAGATCAAATGGTACATGGGTTTTAGACCAAGAATAAAAGTAAAAGGGTACATTAGTTGTATCCCAATACCAAAAACATGATGGTACATGGGATTTATCCCAAGATTAAATGTAATAGGGAACATGGGTTGTAGCCCAAGCCTAAAAGTAAGAGAGAACATAGGTTGTATCCCAATCATAAATGTAAGAGGGTACAAGGGTTGTTATCCCAAGCCCAAAGTAGGTACATGGGTCGTAGCTCTAGCCTAGCATGTTATAATGGTCTTGGTAGGTATCCTTAAGATAGGATTTCCAATTCTTATATGTATGACACAAATTATATGTCTTATTCCTTAGTTATGATTTCATATTTTTTTTATTTCATTATGATTCATGTATTATGAACTATAATGATTTATGCCATGATTCATGACTATGATCTTATGATATGCATGGCATGATATTATAAAGTTTTGATCACATTCTCAAACCCCTATAATCATTCTTATTCTTACATGTCTCCCTGGTTTACCATTATAGAGCATTTGTGATCACCCATATTTATGTTTCCTTCCTCAGGTTATGAAGATATATTTCTTGTATGATATGTATATAAGGGGTTCCTGTCTTGGAGAACATAGTTAAAGATAATCTATCTAAATTTTGTACGAATGTTTATATTTCCATGTTTCAAAAGGCACTAAACTAATATGGTATTTTGGAATCTATTTGGGTAATTTTTTACGTATTCAAAAAAAGTTATGTAATATCTATGTATTAAAAGCATGGGTTGTTGTATATACTAAAATAGAACATATAGATTCTTAGGATGACATTCATAGGTTTTCAGAGATCTTGTGGGTAATCATTGGAGGGAATATACACATTATTTCTACAACACAATTACTGTATGATGTAGTGAAATTATCTTATTCATCAATGAAGAAATAATTCTATTCAAGGAAATTATTTATTTTTTAAAATTAATTATAAATAATACATGAAGTTCTTCTTATTTTTTTCGGAATTTTCTCATCAATTAATCTTTGATTTAATTGTATTGATAATGACATTTATCTTCATATTAAATATCAGATTATTCATCAATTATAAAAAAATCCCAGTTAGGCATAAACCATTGGGTGCTTCCGCTGTGCCTGAAACCTTCAAGTGGTATTAGAGAAAGGTCACATTATTATTTATAATTATTTTAATATTATTGATTAATTTATGAATTTTTCGTTAGTTTTCAATTGCGTTTTAATAATTATTTAATCTGAATCATAATATATTCTCTTCTTCCTATTAATTTTCACAAATAAAATAAAATTGGTTAATTTTATTAATGAATAAAATTTGAATGACTCATATAGAGGTGCGAAGGATTATGTCCATATAACATAAGAGTACATGTTGTGTAACCCATTGGTACATGTTGTGTACTCATGTTCAATTCTTAATAATTAATTAGGAATTAATTTGATTCACGATAATTGTTTACACGTAGTGTGTACTTAAATAAACTATCTGTTGACCGATTCAGGATGAAGCATGGTCATCTAGAATACATAGTGTGTAACATCCATACATGATGTGTAATCCATTAGTCAAAAACAAACCATGTATTCTCATATATGCCTTCATGACTTGTGACCATGTAACTCAGAGACCAAGCACCATTGATCCCATGTACACACAGTGTACTCCTTTGTTTCTATAGAATGATTACACACCAAGTCCCTAGGCAGGTTATGTGGATGAAATGGTAGAAATATACAGGTTGTGTTTCTGGACAATACAAGGCATATATATTACCAAATTACACCGAATAAAAATTAATTCCCTATATTGAATGACCATATGAATATGTGTTTCATGTGTCATTCATTTGAATATGTACACTCCATGTGACAGGTTATATATATACAAATATATATATATTAAATGATTAAATAATTTCTGTATAATGTTTAGGATTTCATATCATGCATAAATCATAATATAGTTATTACTCTACATGAATTGAAACATGGAATGCGAGTAAATGAAATGTGTTCAATAGGTCATTTAATTGACTATATACATGATATGAAATTACATGATAAGATGTGTATGCTATATGTTTCATGAGTAACCAGTATACAAATATAATACATAATGGGTGGTTTGAGTGGGTACTCACCATGTTTCCTCTAAGTTACATTTTTTTTCATAATGTTAATTTTAATTAATTTTATTTAATTTTTTTAAAATTATGAAGGATGATAATCACAAATTTTTTTCAATGATAATTGAGATAAAAATAATTTATTAATTAAATAAAATAATTAATTGATTTGAGCATGAGTTATATTGAATAAGAATGATTAGAATCGAATGCCAATTTTATTGATTGCATAATTTGTTGAAGATATATGGATGATCATGAGAATATACCTAAAATTTGTGTGTTATTGGTTTCATTTTAATTTATTATTAAATTAAATTTATGACCTGTGAGTTATCCCTCCTCTCATAATGTAAGGTCCTGCAAGACCATGGTTTTATTTTATGTAAACCCCTAATCTAATGCTTTGGTTCTCCTCACATGTGATTGTGTAAAATCATATGTAATGGATGAAGCGTACAATTTAGAGGATGTGGTTAAATTTTAGTTATGTAGAGAAACCAATCCATGAGAGTTACATAGGTGGATATGTTGAAAGCTTCAACATGAACCAGGTCATGGTTCAAGGGGTTTTCTACTAGGTCGATGGTTAGTTTATCATCCTCTAGATAGAATAAAAATTTGAAAAATCTCATTGTCACACTAATTTATTATTTTATTTCTATAAATTTTAATGGTTATTTAATTATTTATGTTTTTTCTCAATCACATAAATTAATGAATTAATAATCATGCAGGACAAAACTAAAAGAAAATTAATTATGCATAAATTTTATCGAAGTCACCACTCAATTAAATCCACTTAATATGAAAAATAATTTCATATAGATAAAATGGGAAACTTACTCATAAAACATAAAATCAATACATTATATATATTAATTATGTAAGTATAGCCTTCCACTACTTAAGTTAAATTGAATGATATATCAAAGGGTTTTACTGGACAAATTCGGGGTTCTTTCAATTATTGGGGAATTATAAATTGATGTTTTGGGTTGATTAACATAGTTTACGTAAAGGGTTGACTGAAAAAAATGCATTACTATAAATAAGAGTAAAATATTATGAAAATAAAATTTAAGGATTTTGGGATTGGGTAGTCTGCTCAACAAATCAAGGGATAATGAGTTAATGCAGTTCTAAACCCATTTAAATCAATTTACTAGAGGAATTGGGGGTGATGAGAAGAGGAATGTGGATATTTAACACTATAATTTCTATGAACTAGGATATTATAAATCTAATGGTGTGATATTTTAGGTATTTATAAAATATTGTGGGATTAATAAATATAATATTTATTTTTTATCTACCTTTTATCACATAAAGTACTAAAATATAGCTAATATTATTTATAAAAATGATAATAAACATTTATTCAAACATATAACTATGATCCATACTTTATAAGGATAAACTTCCCACAAGTATAAATTACCAATAGTGTCAAAGGTGATTCCATGTAATCCTACTCCATGAAAGGAAATTTTATGTACTAGAAGAACCTATTCCTGAAGTGCATGGTAAATAGGCTAGTGGGGAAGCGTTTTATCTCTATTATAAAAATTTGAATGATTTCATTGATCTTTATTGTTTCATGATATCATCAATGAATAATGATCTTCTAAAGAAATATGAGTATATGGATGCATATAACATGATGTATCACCTTTGGGATCTCTATTAAGAGAAATTTAGATAAGAGAGATATGAGATCTCCAATTATCTACATACAACCAGGAATGGGGAGTAAAAAAACATAGGACTCACGTAGTTAATATTAATGGATATATTGAATTCTTATACATCTCAATGATTAAATTAAAAAATTAGTTCTGAATATATTTCATACTTTCCTCACTATATAGCTCCTTCTCCAGTATTATTTCTAATTATAATAGGAGAAATAATGAGAATAGTATTTCAAAATTTCTTACTCTGATTCTCTAAATGGATAATTACATGAGGCTTGAAAAACTCTCAACCCTTATAATGAATAATAAAATGATGAAAAAGTCAAGGGGTCCTAATAATCAAATAAATTAAAAATCTATTGAGTACTATCCTTCCCAGAAGAATAATATCTAGATGAAAGGGAAAGAAATGTAATCAAAATATTTTCCATGTGGTAAGAAAGGACACTATAAGAGAAACTAAACCTAGAAGAAAGGATATGAAATAATTGAATTAATTATCAAGTGTAATATTTCAATATATGCACATTTTGTATTAGATATAGATTAAGGTTCTCATATCTGTATCCAAATATTGGAACCAAGAAGATTCCAAAATATTTGTAGAGGAAATGAGGATTTTCAAGATGCTAATGGTGTGATAATGGATTCTATATCCATTGGAGACTATCACTATTCATTTACAAAAAATAAAGATATTTTTTTTAAGATATAATTATTGTTACTGGATATTACCAAGAACACATTTTATACATCCTTCCCAGATATAGATGGGTTTTTTTAAAATTTGGAAATAAAAGTTATTTATTTTATAGAGATAAAATATGTTTTGTTATAAGTCATTTAAATAATTATATATATATATATATATATTAAATTATGAAAAAATTTATCAACAATTGATAATAAATCATGTTTTCATGACTCATATAACACCCAACTATGGCATCACCATCTTGGTCATACAAATGGAAAGTGTTTGAAAAATATCTTTCAAGATGGTCATTTATAAACTTTTGAGCGAAAAACACTTGAAAGATATAATTCTTATTTAGAAGGAAATATGAAAAAATCACCATTTCGTGGACATGGTGAAGGGCCATGGAGCTTCTAGGATTGTTATACACTGATGTGTGTGGAACATTTCTAGTAGAAGATAGTGGTGGGTATTCTTACTTTATAACTTTTATTGATGATTTGAGTATATATAGATATGTATACATAATGAGGTATAAGTTTGATTCCTTTAAGAAATTCAAAGAATTAAATAATGAGATAGATAATAAACTTGGAAATAAAATAAAGAATATTTGACTAGATCAAGATGGTTAATATCTTATCCAAGAGTTTATCAACCTTTTATGGGTGTTTTGGATTCTTTTTCAGATCACTCCACCCTACACACCATAGTGGAATGGTGTTATTTAAAGGAGGAATCATAACTTAAAAGAGATGGTAAGGTTAATTATGAGTCATGAAAATCATCCATTATCCCTTTTTTTATATGCATTGGAAACTGTGGCATACACATTAAACTGAGTATGAACTAAAGAGGTAAATGGAATTTCTTTCTAGTTAGGAGTGGAAAAGAACTTATTTTTTGAATACATTTTTATGTTGTTAGGAGGAATTTTATAAGTTCTTATTAGGAAATAAACTAGAACCCTAGGGAACATAGTGTATCTTTACATAGAAGGTAAGTGAACTAGAGAGATATGATTTTCTAGTCAGTAAAGATGGTGACTCATTGTTGGTTGATAAAAATGAACCTCTATCCCAAAAAGAGGAAGTAGAGATCTAAGAAGATTCAATATGGAAATAATCTATGAATTCTAAAATAGATTCCACGTATCAGAACCAATTATGGGTTTTGGTCAATCCTCCAGTTGATGTAAATATTATAGGGTGCAATGGTTATTAAAGAGAAAAACTTCACATAGAAGGTAAATTAAGTACTCATAAAGGAATTATAGTGGATTGAGGGTTTAAAAGTTTCAAATAATTGACTATAAAAACACATTTTCACTAGTTTTCATGTATAAATACATCAAAATTATACTTTCTATAATGGTTTACCATGACTATTAAATTTGGGAGATTGATGTTAATGAAAATTTTCTTAATGGAACCTTTAAGACTATGTTTATATGACACAACCAGAAGTTATTATGACAACAAGTGATGCCAAAGGATTTTAAAGTTATATAAATCCATTTATGTATTGAATTAGGAATTTAGGTCTGGGAAAATTTGATTTAATGATGATATAAAATATTATGGTTTCATTAAAAAAAAATGTGATACATGTATTTATAAACATTTTAGTGGTAATGAAGTCGTTATCATAGTAGTATAAAATATTACTTATTGGAAATGAAAAACTAGTCTTATAGTCTGTTAAGGATTAGTTAAACAAGTGTTTCTCTATGAATGACTTAATTGAATAAGCCTATATTATAGGGATCAAGAACATTCGTGATAGATCCATGAGGATTCTTGGACTATGGAAAGGTATATAAATTGACCAAATACTAAAGAGATTTAAAATGGGATATTCAAATAGGGGATTGGTTCTAGTGTCACATGGTGTACACCAATCTAAGAAAATGTACAATCATAAATAATAAGAGAAATAAACAATGAGTAAGATCCCACAAACCTTGTAAATAGGATCAATCATTTATTCCACGTTATCTACTCTACTTGATGCTTCCTATAAATTGATCATGGTAAGAAGATATCAATATGATCCAGGGGAACAACATTGGTTTGATATTAAGGCTATCATTAAGTATCTAAGAAGAACTAAGGATATGGTCCTTGTGCATGAATGAGATGAGGAGCTAGTAATAAAGGGTTATAATGATTTTAGTTTTCAAATAGATTATAATGATTTGATATTGTAGCCAGAATATGTTTTTAGTCATAATGGAAGATCTGTGAGCTGTAAGAGTTCAATGGGGATAGTTTTCGCAGATTCTATTGTGGTGTTCAAATATATAGCATTTTATGATGAAACCAAAGATTAATTTTGGATATGAAAACTTATCCATGAGATTAATGTGGTACCAATATGTAATGACACTATCACATTGTAATGTGATAATACAGTAGTGGTGGATCTTGAAAAAGATCCAAGGTCACACCAATGAACAATGAACATAATATATAAGTATCAACTATTGAGGGATTTTTCTCAGAGAGCTGAAGTTGCTTTATGAAATGTTTCTATTGAAGGAAACATGGAAGACCTAATGAATAATTAATTATCTCATTATAATTAACAGTTTCTTGTGAGAGCTAGCAGACTGAAGGTTGTTAGTTGTTGAATTTAGTTCAAGTGAAAGTCTATTGGAGTTAGTTCCCTAGAATCAAATCATGTGTACTTTATGAAAATATGTATTTTTTTAATACTAACAAAATCCTTATCACATCATGATTATTCTCATAATAAACATACTAGGTGACAATTTCCTAAGTGTAGTTGTCACACTGAAAGGTCATGAAATATCCCTACTATGATGAGAACCTAAAAGTTCCATGAAAATATTCATAAATATATGTTTTATAGTCGAATGAAATAATTTTAGGAACAAAAATGATATAGTACATTAGGGGTAGAGAATCATAACAATTTTAGGAACATTATCACGGTATATGCCCTTGGTAATTTTTAGTTTAGGAAATTATCAGAACGAGAACTCCCAGTAGGAAATTCTCATTTATATGTTTCATAAGATGTTCCTATCTATGGACATGTGAATTGATCATTATACTTTAATATTATTTTTAATGTGTATTATGAGTTTTCTACTTTGATGTGTTGATAAAAATTGTGATGACATATGTGTAAGGACAAGTACGATACATTGGGTTCTTGATGAGTAATATTTCATTAATGAATAATGTGAGAAAGGATTTTTCCATTATATTATTTTAAAAAAGATAATATCTCTTTCCCTTTGATGGAAATGATACATCCTAAATAAATTCATTTATATAGTGTTATGTAGGCAGGGTGAATTTTCAGAAATTCAAATAAAAAGACATTTATCATAGAGGTTGATGACATCATCTTGGAACCTTCTTGACTAGAGATATCATGATAAATATATTATATTGAACATTAAGTATATTTATGAGGTATTATTTCTTTGAAACATTAAATTATTTATCTATGGGTTCCTTGTTGTGTTTCTATATACTAAACTTGGAGTTTGGGATGCTTCACCTATTGCCACTAAAAGAGGACTAGAGGTTTACACACAATGTGTATCTAGAACCTAATTTAAATTAGAATATTATTTATTATTTAAAAATATAAGTAGATATTAATCCCAAATATGGTTTAATAATTATTCATGTTTTCCCGATCGCATATAATCTATCTGAAGTTATTCAAGAGAATATTATGTGAGTATGATATTAATTAAATATTAATTTATTTTATAGTAAATAAAATATTTTTCTATTTATGGTAGAATGGTGTAGTGATATTTATTTATTAAATAAATATTCATCATTTAAGGCCAGATAAATATTTTGGAGGAATTAAAGATCGATTTTAAAGGTCTAGTGAGAAATAATTTATATTGAATGTTATTTGAATAAATAATAATTAATTAATTTGTTAGTATAGTGAATGTTAAGAAATAATAATTATATTGTTATTATTATTATAGAAATGGGGTATTGTAGGGTTTATGAAAAATAATAAATTCAGATGTGAAATTATTATTTCCAACCCTAACCGTATATAAACATAATTATATTATTTTATTAGGGTTTCGATTTCATTTTTTTGTACTCAATGACATTTGGAGAGAATTGTCCTGAATAACTAGAGAGCTTCATCACAAAGAACACTCTCATGAATAGATTGAAATCATCCACCACCACCACTCTCAAGTCCATATAGTTCAAATAGAACCCTCTTTGAAGAGTTTCTTGGGGCGATCAGAGGTAAACAATGCAAGAATTATGATATACCACTCTAGCACCAAGAAATTCTTACTACGATGTTCAAAAGTTCATGGAGCATGTGTGAATCGCCATAATAGGGAATATACATTTGATTCCTACAACAAAATTATGGTATGACATAAAGACATTTTTAGATTTATTAACGAAGAAATAATTACTTGCAAGGTAATTATTTAATCATTTAAATTAATTATAAATAAAATGCGATGATTCTAGGATTTGGTTCTTGTGGTCCATCATGTATTAATATTTTATTTAATTTCACCAATCATAATATTTTTTTTCAATTTAAATTCATATTAATCATCGATTATGAAAAAAGTTTTGTTATTCATGCCCCGTACAATGGTTCAGTTGTGCCTAGAACCTTCAACATGCTAAATTAAAATAACTAAATAACAAGTGAAAAACAAATACCCACCATAATACCAAATTTATTCAGTGTCAGGGGTGTGTCTAAGAATTTCATGATGATTTTTACATCCATAACCTCTTAGGGTGTCCAAGTCCTACCTTGGTACTAGTATCTATTGTCGATCCTCAATCACATGATCTTTTACCGACTATACTTGCTTTTAATAGTGTTATGGTGTCTCTAGGCATATCATGATATAATGACAACCATATAAATACCATATCTTGGTGTTACCCATGAATCCCTCATACTCTAGAAAAAATGACTAAACATTTCATTATAAAAGACTTAACAACAAAATCGTAGTAATCATGGGTATATCATAAAACCCCAATACCATAAACATCATGAATTCAATACTTGATCATCCAAAACATTCATATACCCTAAGGACATACTCCCTAACACCATGTTAACTAGATGGATTCCAAGCATCCTGGGCATCCTGACTAGGAATTTAAAACATCAACAGTATAAATTAGCTATATTTTAGGTAGTATATAAGTATCTTGTCATAAAAAAGTGATCATAATAAAACACTCAATCCTGAAAGTACATATCCTATAAATTCCAAAAATACTAGGGACCTGAGGAATATAGGGTGTACCATGTAGACCTAAGGTCAAATCCTGAAATCATGGTAATTATTTTCATTATTTAATAGTTAAATCCCTAGTGACACTAGGAATATATGGAAACATCATTGTATAAGCCATCACTTTCTCATATCATATAAGGCACAATGCTGAATACTAGGAAAAAATTTTGAGCATCCCCAATAGCATCACAAAATCTCATTTGGACCTAAGGCTAGGACCAGGTAAGTACATCTGGGAATCTATAGATGCATCAAGAGTAAACAGGTGAAATTATAAATACAAGTCAGGGGTTGATCGAATACCAAAACCCCTCACCTCTTTCCATATACCCTAAAGTGCATATCATTAGTAAAATTTCTAAGGTGACACCAGATACCATATATTCCTATTCTAATTTTGACCCTCTCTCTAGGGTCAAAACTTATAAGAAAATATTTCAGGGTACCCTTGGGCCTTGCAGAGTCTCTAGCTTCCTATGAAATTCATACTAGGGAGGTGACCTTAAACCAACTCTATTTATGATGAATCATAGTTCATATCAAACACCCAAAACATATTCTAGTATTCACATGGTATCTCTCATTGATAAACCCTTGGCCTCGATCCCAAGTCATCACACATCTCCACCTAGGTGTCATGAGTTCACTTATCACTGGGATACTACCAAAATTAATTTTAATTTAATTAATTCACACTACTCATGGAGTTCCTATATTCTAAGTTTCTAGATTCAATTTATGTTTTTGGTCATCGGTGGCTAAGATGTCTAATCAGTTCACAAGGTTCCAAAAGGTCCCTCAACACCTTATGAAACCAATATCAGGATTCAATTTTTAATTAAAAATAAAAATAATTTAAAGGAGAACACTTTCTAATGTGGTGGTTCCACATATAACACATGAATATAATAAATAATTAATACCGCAAGGTATATTTATAAGGACTAGGAACCATTTTAGAAGATTTACCATTTTAATGGAACTTGGAAACTCCCACTAAGGCTTTTTAAACCCATCCAACCATTATACAAATGAACCTAGGAATGGTTAACCTCATCACACCAAAATCCTGATAAAATTCTTTCCAATGAAAAGTGGCCTACAACCATCATCATTTTATGAAAAATACCTAAATCATGATGATATGAAAACCCTTAATTTAATTTAATTTATTTTAATATCAAAAGATTTGAAAAATAACCATATAAGAATACCTCAACAAAATGACATTTGGAAAAGTGCACATATCATCTCAAGATTCTGTCCATGTAAGAAACACAAAAAAACCCTGCGAATTTAGAAATTCAACCATGATCTGGAGAAATCGACAAAATAAACCTAATTTTTTTAATAAAATAATAAAATATAACGAGACAAAGGAAGGACAAACATAATTGAAAATGTACCTTAAATATCCAAATAAAGGCACCAAAAACCAACCCAACTCAAGTGTGAAGAAAAACCAAAGGGGGAGTAGAGGAGGGATGGTTTTTCATAAGAGGAGGAAGTAAAAATGAGGGAAACCCACCCTAAAATTTACACTAGAAAATTAGTCTTTCCCACATTTAATGAGCCAAAAAAATTTCAAAACCATACAGATGGAACTGCCACAAGCCCTTCACCTCGCATGGTTGGATTTTACGGTTTAACAAATGTGAACAAAACCATGCGGGTGGCTCTACAACCCTGCTTAAAAATAACACAGTTTCATTTAAAAAATTGTATGGTTTGTAAACAATTTTGTTCTATCCATGAAATATTACCATGATCCTTACAAAATTAACTAAAATTTCATTGAGGTTTAGGGTACTACACAATTTTCCAAAAACCATGAGCCCATACTATTCTCCCTTATCAGAATTCCCCAAAACCATCAAATCTTACCCAAAATCCCCCAATGCTCACCTAAGAACTTAGGATACCACTAAAATATCATTATATATCTAAAAAAATCAATTTTAGTCATTACAATTGTTGTAATTCTATGATGAAACATTGATCAAAAGTTGACCTATCCAATAATTGAAAATTTAAATTCATCTTGAATTATTCAAAATTCTATGTACACAATGTCTTAAAAAAATAAGGAAATTATACCTAATAAAACACAAGTTATAAACATGAATATTTATTATATATTTTTTCATAACATGCGAATTAATCATAGGAATGTAGAAACATGACACAATAATCATGAGCCATGAAACATAACATAGGAATGTGAAAACATGAGAGAATAATAATGATCCAGGAAAAATAACATATGAATGTGGAAACATGATAAAATAATCATGATCCATGAAACATAACCTATGAATGTGAAAAAATGTGGTAATAATTATGATCCATGAAACATAATGTAGAAATTTTGAAACATAAGACAATAAATTTTAGCCATGAAATATAACATTGGAATGAGGAATAATATAAAAATATGGAACATACATAATAATAACCAATAATTTATTATGTAAAGCCTAACTATTAAGACCATCATCACATAGTGGATATATTTCCACAATATAGTAGATTAGGTTCACTCTGTATCCCCATAAACATCATGGATTGGGTTCAATCCTCTGTACCATATCATCTCATGAGATATAAAGATTATATGATTAATTAGAGGGATATATAATCCTATTATACCTAATAACATAATGAAAAACCAGACATAAATGTTCCACATAAACATGATCACATCTATAAATAAATCATAACATAAATAAATCATGATAAAGAATCAAGTTTTATTAAAATTTACACAAGGAATAATTAAATAATTATGGTGAAGGAAGGGGATAATTTCATTAAAACATATCCCAAGTTATCATAAGAAACATTAAAGTATATTTATATGGTTGAAAACCCATTTAGAAGAATATTACAAAATATGTTTAGAAAATAAGAATAAATATCCTCTACATTTTTAATAACTTTTATTTAGAAATTATATAATTTATAAATAAACGGTTTTCAAAAAATAATGATCAAGTTAATTAAAATTATTTCATATAACCATGAAAACATGGAAATAATTTTTTTAATAAAAAACTAAGATAATATTGGGAGAAATAAACAATGAAAAAGATGTTAAAAAAGATTCATTTCAATATTTTGTAATAGAAAGAATAAGTAAGTAAAAAATTACCTTTAGTAATTGTAGAATTAGGGATAAGGATATCTATAAAATAATTTTAAAAGAATAGATATGTAAGAAAAATAATCTCAAATAAAAAGAAGTGATAAGTTTGGTTTTACCTACATGCATCATTTTGAGTGAATTATAAAATATTAGGTAGGTAAATGATGAGAATAAGTTTAAACCAAAAAATAACTAGAGGATAATAAAATATATATGTTTTCTGAGATAAATAATATCTAATTTTCAATGATATAAATTTTTATGTAAAGAAACATTATTTCATAGAGGTGTTCGAAAAGAAACCCTTACATTTACTGCTAACATAAATGAAAGCACTTTAAAATCTTGTATAATAAACATAACCATCTTAATATCTTATTTTAGAAAATTATTAATATATTTTACCTTTAATAATATTCAATTATCATAATTTATTACAGAAATATTACTTAGTTATTATTCATTTTCATCATTAGATGTTTGTAATTTTGTTTGTTTTGTAAAATTTGTTTAATGGAGATCTCAATACATCTTCATTGATAACATGTTTATCATTCCAAGTTTTGTCATGGTAGTGAAATTATTATGTTTCAATTATTTATTTAGTATAATTTTCATTTTATGGAAGTTGTGTGTATGGTTTTTTAGAATGGAATTCATGATGATCACATATTAGTTAATTTACCAATAAAAACAAGTTACTTTATAATGACCATTCAATTGTGTGTCACCCTTACAGAAAAATTATTCATAAAATAAATTACTATTTTTTATAATATATTAGCTATATTGATGTCATTATATAAATTCATTTTGGTCACAGTGAATATAGTTTCACTACATTCATGTTGGTGGTCGAATTGACCTAAACAAGGACATGGTATACAAATGAATGTGTAAGAGTATATAGTTAATATTAAAGTAATATAATTTTTATAGAATAATAATGATTTCAATATAACATAATTATAATGCTGAATGAGATATTTATATTGTGTATATAATAAGGTAGTTTAAAAATAATGGGATGAGTACTTACCTTGATGAATTCACTCCTCAAACGCGTTCCTTCGGAATGAAGGATTTAAGAATCCTTGATGAGACAAGAAGCCACCAA